>CM070571.1:70030775-70630775 GCA_036346355.1 Rhipidocladum racemiflorum
CATATCATATTTTTCAATTTCTGAATATGGTAATTACGGGTATTGCGCGAGTACATATTAGATGCAATGAAAGTTGTAAACGGAATATTTTTACAGGATATGGTAGTTCGTATAATAATGAGCAAGTCCGCTCTGTCCGACCCAAAAAATACCTTTCAACATTATTTCTTCTGGCCCGCCGAAAACCCTTCATCGTCATGGTTTAGCCGCGACTATGACAATTAGGGGTATTGCGCGAGTTCATATTACATGCAATGAAAGGTGTAAATGGAATATTTCTTCTGGATATGGTAGTCCATATATCAATGAGGAAGTATGCTCCGTCCGACCCAAAAAATAGCTTCGAAAATTATTTTTTACGGGCGGCCGAAAACCCTTCGTCGTCATGGTTCGGCCGCGACTATGATAATTAGGGGTTTTGCGCGAGTTCGTATTACATGCAATGAAAGGTGTAAATGGAATATTTCTTCTGGATATGGTAGTCCATATATCAATGAGCAAGTTCGCTCCGTCCGACCCAAAAAATAGCTTCGAATATTATTTTCTACGGGCGGCCGAAAATCCTTTGTCGTCATGGTTCGGCCGCGACTATAATAATTAGGGGTTATGCGCGAGTTCCTATTACATGCAATGAAAGGTGTAAATGGAATATTTCTTCTGGATATAGTAGTCCATATATCAATGAGGAAGTTTGCTCCGTCCGACCCAAAAAATAGCTTCGAACAATATTTTCTACGGGCGGCCGAAAACCCTTCGTCGTCATGGTTCGGCCGCGACTATGATAATTTGGGGTTTTGCGCGAGTTTGTATTACATGCAATGAAAGGTGTAAATAGAATATTTCTTCTGGATATGGTAGTCCATATATCAATGAGCAAGTCCGCTCCATCCAACCCAAAAAATAGCTTCGAACATTATTTTCTACGGGCGGCCGAAAACCCTTCGTCGTCATGGTTCGGCCGCGACTATGATAATTAGGGGTTTTGCGCGAGTTCGTATTACATGCAATGAAAGGTGTAAATGGAATATTTTTTCTGGATATGGTAGTCCATATATCAATGAGCAAGTTCGCTCCGTCCGACCAAAAAAATAGCTTCGAACATTATTTTTACTGGTGAAAACCATCGTGGTCATGGTTAGATGACTATGATAATTGGGGTTTCTTGAGTTTATATTACATGCAATGAAATGTGTAAATGGAATATTTCTTCTGGATATGGTAGTCCATATATCAATGAGCAAGTCCGCTCCGTCCGACCCAAAAAATAGCTTCGAACATTATTTTTTACGGGCGGCCAAAAACCCTTCGTCGTGTAACACCCCAAAATTTTGCTTTCCTTGAATTCATGTGTGATTTGGCACTTTGATGAATTTTTGGAATTTTCTGGAGTTTATTTGGAATTATTTGGAATTTATTTGAATTTATTCCATTTTGAAATAATTAAAGAATTTAATTATGCAAATAAAATTTTGTTGGAAATATTTTATTTGAGTCCAAAATGATCCAAAGTATTTTCGAATTTTTACGGAATTTTTAAGTCATTTGCTATTTTTAATGAATTAAATGAATTACTAGGAATTATTTTAAATATTAAATCGCTGGAAAATCAAACTCGGGTCAAATGCTGTTCATCAAGCCGAGCCCGAGTCAGACTTCGTGTTAGTCAGGCCGAGGCTCACGTGACTCGGCCGAACCCACTCCTAACCTAATCAATCCCAGTTGGATCAAGATCCAACTACCGAGATCCGCCGAAACCAGGCAGAGCGTATCGGCCCGGATCCGATCGCGCCCGGCGATCGGGGCCGTTAATCGCGCCACGTGGGCGTGCGGTGCGTCGTCTCAGCGAGTCAGAGCCGGACTCTCACGCGATGAGCCAGCCGTAAGTAGCCGTAGGGATTCGCCCTGAAACCACGCCTCCGGGGGCTATTTAATGCCGGATCGCACCCGAGATACATTCATCCCGCCGGTCCCGAAACCTAAGCTCACGCGCTAGGAATCGCCGTCTGCTGCTATTGCTCGCCGGAGTTGGTAAAGCACTCATGCGCGGTTTTGCGCCGATTGCCGCCGTCGCCATCCTCCGCCGAAGCGTTGACCCCAGATCAGATCCCTTGCGTCAAAAGCTGCGCACCGTGCCTACCATCCACTTCGCGGAGGAGCCCTGCGGCACCGTTGGGCGTGTCATAAATCATCGACTCGGCCGCCGCAAGCCGGCCATACGCCATTGTTGGTCGCCGAGCCATCTCGGTAGTCCGATCAAGATCGCCGCGATCGAGATCTTGCCACGTCATCGCGCGGTGAGGATTTTAGTTCACGATCTCTAGATTCAATCTCAACCATTGGATCTAAATCTAACGGTCCAGATTAACGCGTTCACCCCAAGCGCGTAACACCAGATCAATGCGGGCGGTTGATTTTTCAAATCAGCGGTCTAGATCTAGCCACGCGTGGCGGAAGGCCAACCGCGCAGTCGTATGATCGGCGCCGCGCATGTGAAGCGATGTCTACGACACGCTGAGCCCGCATGTCGGCGGCCCGGCCAAAGCGCACCATGGCGTCCACGATGACGTCATGGCGAACCCGCTGTCGGCACGGTTTGTCGGCCGGTGTCTTGGCGTCGGCAATAATGACGTCACCGAGTGGACCCACATGTCGGTCTCGTGGAAGCGTGGGCCAAAGTCCACACCGTGGACCCGGCCGGCGTGGACCAAGTCCATGGACCGGTGACGTCAGCCAGCCAATCGAGGTGACACGTGTCCATCTTGACATAATAATTAATTTCGAAAAGAAAATGATTTATTAATTGAAATATTGATTCAAAATTTAGATTCAAACTTCAGCGCTTATAACTTTCGCGTTTCAACTCGATTTGAGTGATTCAAATTTCTAAATTTGTATAAAATTGAGATCTACTTAAATATAAATTTTATTTAATTTTTGGACTAAAGTTTTTCTCTGAAATATTATTTAATTGATTATTTAAACTTTAATAAATCATAACTTTTGCGTTTTAACTCCAAATTTGTGATTCAGTTTCTAAAAATCCAGAAAATTATGTTCTCTCTGTTTATGGATTTTATTTGGAGTTTGGGATCTTTTTGCCTAGTGTTTATTTGTGTATTTGCTATTTGCACGCTTTACGAGTAGGCGTTGAAGTCTTAGGAAGGATTCGAAGGAGAAGTGTTGACTCGGATCCAACTCAAGACCAAGAACAAGTACTTTTTGAAGGCAAGTTGTGCTTTGACCATGTTGATCCTATTTAGAAAATCTATTTTGATTTAAACTATTGCATGCTAGTTCAATTAGAAAGATACTTTGTTTAAACATGGGGGTTAGATAAATACCAATTTGCTATATGACACCTTGATTACTTAAGTATGTGCCATGACCCTTTGTCACCCTAGTTGTGGTTTTACTAGTTGGACATTATTAAATTGCCAACATGGGTTTTAGACCGTTGTAGTATCTTTGCTTAGACACACTACGTGCTCATGACATGATTTTGGACAATCAAATGCTAATATGGACTTAATGATATATTGAACCTGTTTTGGAAAAGTATCATGTGATGTTGATGGCACGTGGTGCATGGTAATCAAGCGGGGTTTGATACTTGATTTCGGCCAGGGCATGTGGCAAGAGTGTCAGGTGGGCGATTGTGGCATTAGGAGTGATGATTTGGTTTCGGGTAGTCTTGCCTGGTCACTCTAAGGACTTAACCTTGCAAGCCTTTGAACCAGGTCATACTTGCAACCACATGTTTGGAATGGGGCGGCCCTAGTTGACTAAGTCGCTAAGGACTCACTTGTGGAGCCTCAGGGTGTCGATTACACCGTTTGTGTGATTATGCGGGGGCGTATCGTAGGCTGTGGCAGGTACCCATCTAACGGTGTGTTGGTCCCATACTTCGCCTTGGCTAAGGGAAGGGATGGTGTAGAGCACGTCTGGAGAGGACCACTGTGTTGTTTGAGGCTTAGAAGAGCTTTATTACGAGAACTTCGCCTTTGTGGTGTTTGGTGTATCTTGTGGGTAAAGTGCATAACCTCTGCAGAGTGTAGAATCTATTTGAATAGCCGAGTCCACGATCTTTGGACAATGCTCGGAATTCTGAGTCAAGGGTTAGATTTTACGAAAATAACTTGGTTTTGAAAAGATGGGTTGGTTTAACAAGGAAGATGATGGAAATATGGTTTAGGATGGGAAAAATGTTTATTAAACTTCTTGAAAAGTTATTTATGCTTTACTTATTTCTCTTGCTTTGAATCTACTTATATTACTTGTCAAAAGGCTTACATTTCGCCAAATATACCCTGAGCTATTCCTTTGTACTAAGCCATGCATATAGTATATTAGCTTGCATTCTGTGCATGACTTGCTTGAGTACCAAGTACTCACCCTTGCCTCAACACAATACCAGTTGAAGAGGAGACTACGCCGGTTGGAGGAGGAACTCCAAGAGGACCCGGCTACTTAGGGATGCGAGCGATCAGTTACTGTGGTATCTTTGGATGGCGCCCAAGTTTATTTGATTTTCATTTGCCGCTATTGATTCTCTCTGAATAAGTTTAGCCCTACGAGGCATACATTTGTAACTTGACCATGAGGTCAAAGTAACGATTTAGTTATTTAAATAAAGTACTTTGATAATATCGATTGGTATGATTGTGATATTTACGATGTTAAGGCCCATTGTGCACTAAGCGCGTTCTGGACTAGTGCTGAATACAGAGGGTCGGATTTGCAAATTCGGGGTCCCGCCAGAGGTAGTATCGAGCCATACTTATTGTAAGCTCAACCTAAGCTAGAATGGTCGTAGTGAGGATAAAACCTATTTTCTAAAGCTAAAAATTTGTGAAGACAAGAAATGACCTCTCGACTTATCCCCTTCTCTCTTTTCTTGCCTCTTGCTGAAATTTTCCCTTACCTTGTCACAATTGAAAAATTCCGAGTTCTTACGAAAAGCACTCTTGTGAGATGGAGGAAGAGTTCAACTACGTTGATCTAGGAGTTGGTCACGCCGCGGAACTTTGGCACATGCTACAAACTCTCGGAGATTTTGAGAAGCCCCAATACCAAGTGGAAGTGATCGGACAAGCGAGGATTGATCAAGGCTTGTGGCGTGAGGATTGAGGTACTGTCGGGAAGAGGGCCAGGCAATCGCGGATACCTTTGCCTTTGCTAGAAGATCTACAATGCAGATGGGTATCCAGAAGTTTCACGACGAGCAATGCGGCACATTACCGGTATCCACGCGAGAGAGTTGGAAAGCACGGTGTTAAGTTATCATCCGGCAGCGATAACCTTCGACAGAAGGAGATTCGAGGATGAGGATGCCACGGTTACCTGATTAGTACGATTTGTAAATCGCCAGGAGGATGTACTAGATAATACAAGCAAGGAGCTCTGAAGGCCCGCAAGGAGATCACGGCGAGAGAAGAGCAGATGGCGGGAAGCTCAAGAGTATGTGGCACACCTTCTCACGAAGGATTGGCGAGTTGGAGATGACTTTATGCGGACGGACCAGAGCGATGCTCGAGCTACACGAGCCAGATCGGAGGAGTCGGATCTCGATGAGGACACCGCTTCTTCGACTACCACAGAAGGACACGATTCTGGACATGGCGTCGTTTGGCGCTGTGCCCACGGCACCGATACCCAGGCCGTGGAGGTTTTCTCGATGAGTGAGCATAGGTTCTATAGTGAGACTCCTTCGGCAAAGTCGAGTCATAGAGTAAAGAGTCACCCTTTAGGCGTTAGACTCGAGTTAGTTCGATTTGGATTTGCTTTGTTTCTTTGAGTGTGCATTATGTGTTGCAAGGCCCTTAGGCATTATGGCAGCCATACCAAGTTATTAATAATAAAGTTGGACCTTAAGGCTACACCTTTTGCCCCGCATAAGTTCCATATTACTTGTCTATTCTTGTTTCCCTCTCATCTCTAAACCTAGAGCAAATCGGCAGGATGGTGAACACAGTGGAAACTTGGGAAGCAATGGGAGTGGATCTCGCCAAGTGAGAAAACCCCAATGATGGAGCACCAGCACCACCCGGTTGATATGCGAGTTTTGGAGCCTTTCTTGCTGCGGACTCGGTTGATGCATGCTATGATGCAACAAATGCAGCACGTCCTTTGCTCAGGCCTTTGCTAATCAAGTTAATCGGGGGCCACGCCCGAGAATACAAAGTGTCGAGAGTTCATGAGAACTCACCCACCCACTTTCTCTGGGAATGCCAATCCATTGGAGGCCGATGATTGGTTAAGATCAATTGAGAGGAAGCTACACATAGCTCAATGCATAGGGAATGAGAAGGTACTTTACGCTTCTCATCAATTTGGAAGAACAATGCCAGAATGGTGGGAGAACTACGTGCCACGCAGAGAACCCTCAAGATATCACTTGGGAAGAGTTCACAATTTGCATTAAGGCGAGTATCACGTGCTGAAGGAATCATGGACCTTAAGAAGGAGGAGTTGAGACCTTTGAAGCAAGGTAATCAGCCGGTGGCCGAGCTACGAACAAGTTCACCCGGCTATGCACGCTACGCTTTGAGGATGTAGCGACGAGATAAATCGAGGCAGTCTCGTTTTATGAAGGGACTTAACTCAGGATTGCAAGTAGGGTTGATCACCCACACCTTTCGATTTCCAAGAATTGGTGAATAAGGCGCTTATTCTTGAGGACAAGCGCAAGGAAGCTGGATGAGAGCGAGAGCGCGGGATGCAGCGGCAAGGATCACGCCGAGAGCGCATAGCGGCGCTGAGAGTTGCACCAAATCAATTCTTGATTCCAACCACGCAGAATGCAACGAGGACACCATCCCAGCACCAAGACCTGCCAATCAGAACTACCAAACCCCAGCCCCGCTAGAAACGCTACGAGTCGGTCAAAGAGCAGGTGAGGCAGCTGTTTACAAGCTGCAACGAGCGAGGACACTTTGCCAACAGTTGTCCGAAGAAGGCAGCGAGGAAGCGACCCAGTTCGCTTCAATCTAGGAACCACCCAGCTAGGGACGCGCCCGGCACCAGGAGCCACACCAGACCGTGGTGAGAGGCCGAGTCAACCATGTCACATGAGATGCCTTTGCAAAATGCTCTGAGGCGTCGTCTTTGGGTAAGTTACTTGTTAACTTCGAGTACACCTGCAGTTTTGTTTGACTCTGGAGCTTCGCATTCGTTTGTTCGCAAGGCTTTGCTACTAGAAATGACTTGAGAATGGCAAGACTTAAGTGCATGCTTTTAGTTCAAACCACAGTTCAGAACTCCGAGCAGTAGGATGTTCGGGGTGAGAATACTAATAGATGGAATAGAGTTCCTAGCAAACCTTATAATTTTGGAGACCCGGACCTTAGATGTTATATTGGGAATGGATTGGTTATCCAAGCACAAGGTTGTATTGGATTGTGGGCGAAGGACTATCTCCGTTGAGAGCAGTGTGGGAAGAAAGTGGAATTTCAAGCCACTTTGCGGTTAGAGATGGGCGATTGATGGTTACTTGATACCAAGGCAATCGGCATAGAGGATGTCCCGATGGTGAATGAGTACCAGATGTTTTCCCGAAGATCTACAGTATGCCTTGAGACGAGGACATAGAGTTTGTGATAAAGCTTGTACACGATGCAGCACCGATAGCAAAGAGACCCTATCGGATGTCTACCGAGGAGTTGGTAGAAATGAAGAAAGCGACTAGAGGAGTTAATGGAGAAAGGATTTATCGGACCAAGTTAGTCACCGTAGGGAGCACGATTTTGTTTGTCAAGAAGAAGGGCGGGAGTTTCAGGATGTGCATTGACTACGTGCACTCAATGAAGTCACCGTGAAGAATAAGTATCCGCTACCAGGGATTGATGATTTGTTTGATCGATTAAGAGGAAGCCGGAGTTTTCTCCAAGATTGATGAGATCGGGATACCATCGATTGAAGATCCGATCGAGAAGATATTAGAAAGGCGCATTCTCGTCAAGATATGGACATTACGAGTTCTGATTATGTCCTTTGGGTCGACGAATCGCCGGCTTATTTCATGAATATGATGAATAAGGTGTTCATGGAATATTTGGACAAGTTTGTCGTCAAATCGTGTTCATAAACGATATCCTAATCTACTCCAAGACAGGAGGATGAACATGCCGAACACTTAAGGCGAGTTTTGGAAAAGTGAGGAACGACAACTTTTAGCCAAGTTAAACAAGTGTGATTTTTGGAAGGACAAGGTGGAGTTTCTTGGACATGTAATGGCTGCGAGAGAGGGAGTCGCAGGTAGATCCAAGCAAAGTAGAAGGCGTGTTACATTGGGAGCAGTAGAAAGCGTGACCAGTTGGAGTTTCCTTGGAATGGCAGGATATTACCGCCGTTTCATCGAAGGCTTCTCGACAATTGCGAAACCTCTTACGCAGCTGAAGAAGGAAAAGAAGTTTGCATGGGCGCGAGAATGTGAGAAAGGATTTGGGAGTGAAGAAGCGATTGGCGTCGGCACCGGTGTTAGATTCTAGGATGTTGCTCAAAGCCGATATTTATTGTGACGCATCGCGCTAAGGACTTGGATGTGTCTTGATGCAGAGCGGAAAGGAAAGGTCGTAAACTTATGCATCAAAGCTGATTGAGGCCGCATGAGGAAAATTATCAGACACATGACCTAGAGTTAGGCTGCCAGTAGTGCATGCCTTGAAGATATGGCGTCACTATCGATTGGAAAGCAGATGTGAAGTATATACGGATCATAAGAGCCTTAAGTACATATTCACCCGATCGGATCTGAATATGAGGCGGAGGAGATGGTTAGAGTTGATCAAGGACTATAATGTTGGAATCCATTACCATCCCGGGAAGGCCAGCGTAGTAGCCGATGCCTGAGTCGGAAAAGTCATCACCGTGAGTGCGTTGCTAGCCACAAGTCGGGATGAGTTATGTGAGGATTTTCAAAAGGTGAAGATTGAGGTTGTACCTAGCGGATTCTTGGCGCATTGGAAGTAAAGCCTACTTTAGAGGACCGGATCCGAGAAGGACCAGGAAGGATGATGACAAGATCGAAGTAGGATTAAGTCCAAAAGGAGGAAGGCAAGGCAGAGGACTTCAAGTTGGATAAGCAAGGCACGTTGTGGATGAAGGATCGCATTTGTGTGCCTAACAAAAGGAGTTAAAGCAGCTGATTGGAAGAAGCCCATGACTCCAAGTACTCAATCCATCACAGAGCGCCAAGATGTATCGAGGATCTGAAGGAGAGATGCGGTGGCGGGTATGAAGCGTGAAGTTGCCGAGCATGTTGCATTGTGCGGCGTATGCCCGGAGAGTCAAGGCAATGCATCGAGAGACCAGCGGGATTGCTACAGCCGTGAAAATACGAGTGGAAGTGGGAGGAAATCGGAATGGATTTCATTCTTGGTTTCTTAGAGGACTCAAGGAGGTTATGACTCCATATGGGTTATAGTGGATCGTTTGACTAAAGTAGCCCATTTTATCCCGTGAAGACCACTTACTCGGAGATAAATTAGCGAGTTGTACATGATCGGGATCGTTTGTTTTGCAGGAGTGCAAAGAGAGATTGTATCGAGACGAGAGGTACCCAATTTACCTCAAGGTTTTGGAATAAGTTGCATGAAGCCATGGGAACCCGTTTGAACTTCAAGATACCTTATCATCCGCAGACGGATGGGGCCGAGGTAAGAAAGAGTCAACGGATTACGGAGGATATGTTGAGAGCTTGTGCATTGGCTTATGCTACCTCTTGGGATAAGAGTTTGCCGGTATCACAGGGATTCAGTTACAACAATAGCTATCAGGCTAGTTTCTGAGATGTCACCTTTTGAGGCCTTTGTATGGTCGACCACTGTCGGGACGCCATTGAATTGGAATGAGGCCGTGGCCTTAGGTGTCTTTGGGCCTGATATTCTTCAAGAGGTTGAAGAAGCGGATCGCTATGATTAGGGAAAGGTTGAAGATAGCCCAATCTCGACAAAAGAGTTATCTCGACAATCGTCGCCGAGATTTGAGTTTTGAACCGAGAAGACTTTGTATACCTCAGAGTTACGCCTCTCGGGGAGTTAAGAGGTTCCATGCCAAAGGAAAACTTGCACCCGTTATGTTGGACCATTTAAGATTTTGAGCGCATGAGGCGAAGTTGCTTATCAGTGGAGTTGCCACGATCGTTAGCGAGGAGTACATGATGTATTCCATGTGTCCCGATTGAAGAAGTGTCTTCGAGTTAGGAGGAGCAGACCTTTATTAGAATCAATTGAGTTGCAAGAGGACTTGACTTATAAGGAGTATCAGTGAGGATTCTAGACACAATGGATCGAGAAACTAGAAACAAGTCAACTCGTTTAAGTAGAGTTCGATGGAGCAACCATGCTGAGCGAAGCGACTTAGGGCTGTGAAGAGGATTTGAAGAAAGAATTTCCAAACCTATTCCTTTAGTGAGCCACTGAATCTCGGGGGCGAGATTCTATTAAGGGGAGGTTTGTAACACCCCAAAATTTTGCTTTCCTTGAATTCATGTGTGATTTGGCACTTTGATGAATTTTGGAATTTTAGAGTTTATTTGGAATTATTTGGAATTTATTTGAATTTATTCCATTTTGAAATAATTAAAGAATTTAATTATGCAAATAAAATTTTGTTGGAAATATTTTATTTGAGTCCAAAATGATCAAAGTATTTTCCAGAATTTTTACGGAATTTTTCGAGTCATTTGCTATTTTTAATGAATTAAATGAATTACTAGGAATTATTTTAAATATTAAATCGCTGGAAAATCAAACTCGGGTCAGAAATCTTGTTCATCCGTAGAGCCCGAGTCAGACTCGTGTTCGAGTCGAGCCGAACCACGTGACTCGGCCAGAACCCACTCTAACCTAATCAATCCCAACCGTTGGATCAAGATCAACGGTGAGATCCATGAAACCAGACCGGCCGTATCGGCCGGATCCGATCGCGCTTGCGTGCGTCCGGGGCGTTAATCGCGCCACGATGGGCGGCTGCGATTGCGTCGTCTCCGCCGAGTCCGAGCGGACTCGGCCGGTGAAGCGCCGCCGTGGCAAACTAGGGTTCCGCCACGAGCACGCCTCCGGGGCTATTTAATGCCGGATCGCACCGAGGATCGCCATCCCACGCCCGGTCCGAAACCTAGCTCACGCCGCTAGGATCCCCACCGTCTCGCTGCTATTGCTCGCCGGAGTTGGTAAAGCACTCGCCGCCAGTTTCGCGCCCGTTTCGCCACCGTCGCCATCCTCCGCCGGCGTTGACCCAGATCCAGATCCCTTGCGTCAAAGCGCACTGCGTGCCTACCATCCGCCATGAGGAGCCTGCCGCCGTAGCGCCGTTAGGCGTGTCATAAATCGCCATCGAAGCCCGCGCGCAAGCCGCCGACGCTAATTGCCGCCCGAGCCATCTCGGCCGTCCGATCAAGATCGTACGATCGAGATCTTGCCACGTCATCGCGCGGTGAGGTTTCGATCACGATCTCTAGATCCAATCTCAACCATTGGATCTAAATCCAACGATCCAGATTAACGCGTTCACCCCAAACGCTGCGTAACACGAGATCAATGCGGGCGTTGATTTTCAAATCAGCGGTCTAGATCTAGCCACGCGTGGCGAAGGCCAACGCCGTGATCGGCGCGATCGGCGCCAGCGCATGAGCGTGTCTCGACATCGCGGCCCGGGCCATGTCGGCGCCCGGCCAAAGCTGCACCATGGCGTCACGATGGCGTCATGGCGGGCCCGCTGTCGGCCGGTATTTGTCGGCCGGTGTCTTTGGCGTCGACAATGACGTCACCCGAGTGGACCCACATGTCGGTCTCGTGGAAGCCAGTGGGCCGAGTCCACCGTGGACGGCCGGCGTGGACCAAGTCCATGGGCCGGTGACGTCGGCCAGCCAATCGAGAGCTGACACGTGTCCATCTTTGGCGCAATAATTAATTTCGAAAAAGAAAATGATTTATTAATTCGAAATATTGATTCAAAATTTAGATTCAAACTTCAAGCGCTTATAACTTTCAGCGTTTCAACTCCGATTTGAGTGATTCAAATTTCTAAATTTGTATAACATTGAGATCGACCTAAATATAAATTTTATTTAATTTTTGGACTAAAGTTTTTCTCTGAAATATTATTTAATTGATTATTTAAACTTTAATAAATCATAACTTTTGCGTTTTAACTCCAAATTTGTGATTCAGTTTCTAAAAATCCAGAAAATTATGTTCTCTCTGTTTATGGATTTTATTTGGAGTTTTGGGATCTTTTGCCTAGTGTTTATTTGTGTATTTGCTATTTGCACGCTTTACGAGTAGGCGTTGAAGTCTTGGGAAGGATTCGAAGGAGAAGTGTTGACTCAGGATCCAACTCAAGACCAAGAACAAGTACTTTTTGAAGGCAAGTTGTGCTTTGACCATGTTGATCCTATTTGAAAATCTATTTTGATTTAAACTATTGCATGCTAGTTCAATTAGAAAGATACTTTGTTTAAACATGGGGTTAGATAAATACCAATTTGCTATATGACACCTTGATTACTTAAGTATGTGCCATGACCCTTTGTCACCCTAGTTGTGGTTTTACTAGTTGGACATTATTAAATTGCCAACATGGGTTTAGACCGTTGTAGTATCTTGCTTAGACACACTTTCGTGCTCATGACATGATTTTGGACAATCAAATGCTAATATGGACTTAATGATATATTGAACCTGTTTTGGAAAAGTATCATGTGATGTTGATGGCACGTGGTGCATGGTAATCAAGCGGGGTTTGATAAACAGTTTTCGGCCAGGGGCATGTGGCAAGAGTAATCAGGTGGGCCGGTTGTGGCATTGGGAGTGATGATTTGGTTTTAGGGTAGTCTTGCCTGGTCACTCTAAGGACTTAACCTTGCAAGCCTTTGAACTGGGTCATACTTGCAACCACATGGCTGGAATGGGACGGCCCTAGTTGACTAAGTCGCTAAGGACTCACTTGTGGAGCCTCAGGGTGTCGATTACACCGTTTGTGTGATTATGCGGGGAGGCGTATCGTGGGCGTGGCCAGGTACCCATCTAACGGTGTGTTGGTCCCATACTTCGCCTTGGCTAAGGGAAGGGATGGTGTAGAGCACGTCTGGAGAGGACCACTGTGTTGTTTGAGGCTTAGAAAGGCTTTGTTACTGGGAACTTCGCCTTTGTGGTGTTTGTTGTATCTTGTGGGTAAAGTGCATAACCTCTGCGAGAGTGTAGAATCTATTTGAATAAGCCGAGTCCATGATCTTTGGACAATGCTCGGAATTACAGTCAAGGGTTAGATTTTACGAAAATAACTTGGTTTTGAAAAGATGGGTTGGTTTAACAAGGAAGATGATGGAAATATGGTTTAGGATGGGAAAAATGTTTATTAAACTTCTTGAAAAGTTATTTATGCTTTACTTATTTCTCTTGCTTTGAATCTACTTATATTACTTGTCAAAAGCTGTTTCTTGCAAATATACCACTGAGCTATTCCTTTGTACTAAGCCATGCATATAGTATATTAGCTTGCATTACATGCATGACTTGCTTTGAGTACCAAGTACTCACCCTTGCCTCAACACAATACCAGTTGAAGAGGAGACTACGCGATTTGGAGGAGGAACTCCAAGAGGACCCCGGCTACTTAGGGATGCGAGCCCGATCGGTTGCCTGTGGTATCTTTGGATGGCGCCACGAAGTTTATTTGATTTTCATTGCTATTGATTCTCTCTGAATAAGTTTAAGCCCTACGAGGCATACATTTGTAACTTGACCATGAGGTCAAAGTAACTTGATTTAGTTATTTAAATAAAGTACTTTGATAATATCGATTGGTATGATTGTGATATTTACCGATGTTAAGGCGTGTGCACTAAGCGGCGTTCTGGACTAGTCTTGAATACCTGAAGGTCGGATTTGCAAATTCGGGGTCGGCAGAGGTGGTATCGAGCCATACTTATTTGTAGAGCTCAACCCTAAGCTAGAATGGTCGTAGTGAGGATAAAACCTATTTTCTAAAGCTAAAAATTTGTGAAGACAAGAAATGACCTCTCGACTTATCCCCTTCTCTCTTTTCTTGCCTCTTGCTGAAATTTTCCCTTACCTTGTCACAATTGAAAAATTCCGAGTTCTTACGAAAAGCACTCTTGTGACAGATGGAGGAAGAGTTCAACTACGTTGATCTAGGAGTTGGTCACGCCGCGGAACTTTGGCACATGCTACAAACTCTCGGAGATTTTGAGAAGCCCCAATACCAAGTGGAAGTGATCAGACAAGCAGGATTGATCAAGGCTTGTGACGTGAGGATTGAGGTACTGTCGGGAAGAGGGGCCAGTGCAATCGCCTCGATACGACCTTTGCTAGAAGATCTACAATGCGGATGGGTATCCAAGAAGTTTCACGGCGAGCAATCGCGGCACATTACGATATCCACGCCCGGAGAGTTGGAAAGCACGGTGTTCCGTTATCATCCAGCGCGGCGATAACCTTCTCGACAGAAGGAGATTCGGGATGAGGATGCCACGGTTACACGGTTGGCACGATTTGTCGTCGCCAGGAGGATGTACTAGATAATACAAGCAAGGAGCTCTGAAGGCCCGCAAGGAGATCCACGGCCAGAGAAGAGCAGATGGCGGGAAGCTCAAGAGTATGTGGCACACCTTCTACGAAGGATTGGCGAGTTGGAGATGACTTTATGCGGACGGACTCCAGAGCGATGCTCGAGCTACACGAGCGAGATCCGGAGGAGTCGAGATCTCGATGAGGACACCGCTTCCGACTACCACGAGAGGACACGATTCTTTGGACATGGCGTCGTTTGGCGCTGTGCCCACAGCACCGTACCAGGCCGTGGAGGTTTTCTCGATGAGTGAGCATAGGTTCTATAGTGAGACTCCTTGGCAAAGTCGAGTCATAGAGTAAAGAGTCACCCTTTAGGCGTTAGACTCGGAGTTAGTTCGATTTGGATTTGCTTTGTTTGCTTTGAGTGTGCATTATGTGTTGCAAGGCCCTTAGGCATTATGTGACCATACCAAGTTATTAATAATAAAGTTGGACCTTAAGGCTACACCTTTTGCCCCGCATAAGTTCCATATTACTTGTCTATTCTTGTTTCCCTCTCATCTCTAAACCTAGAGCAAATCGGCGAGATGGTGAACACCGTGGAAACTTGGGAAGCAATGGGAGTGGATCTCGCCCGTGAAAACCCCAATGATGGAGCACCAGCACCACCAGTTGATATGCGAGTTTTGGAGCCTTTCTTGCTGCCCAGACTCGGTTGATGCATGCTATGATGCAACAAATGCGGCACGTCCTTTGCTCAGGCCACGCTAATCAAGTTAATCGGGGCCACGCCCGAGAATACAAAATTTGTCGGAGTTCATGAGAACTCACCCACCCACTTTCTCTGGGAATGCCAATCCATTGGAGGCCGATGATTGGTTAAGATCAATTGAGAGGAAGCTACACATAGCTCAATGCATAGGGAATGAGAAGGTACTTTACGCTTCTCATCAATTTGGAAGGAACAACCGTAGAATGGTGGGAGAACTTACATTGCCCACGCGAGAGAACCCTCAAGATATCACTTGGGAAGAGTTCACGGTGCATTCGAGCGATATCACGTGCTGAAGGAATCATGGACCTTAAGAAGGAGGAGTTGAGCCTTTGAAGCAAGGTAATCAGCCGGTGGGTCGACTACTGAACAAGTTCACCCAGCTAACCACGCACCTTTTTGAGGATGTAGCGACAGATAAATCGAGGCGATCGTTTTATGAAGGGACTTAACTCAGGATTGCAAGTAGGGTTGATCACCCACACCTTTCCAGATTTCCAAGAATTGGTGAATAAGGCGCTTATTCTTGAGGACAAGCGCAAGGAACTGGATGAGAACAGGAAGCGCGGGATGCAACAAAGAAGGATCACGCCAGTGGAACGCATGGCGCTGAGAGTTGCACCAAATCAATTCTTGATTCCAACCACGAGAATGCAACGAGGACACCATCCCCAGCACCAAGACACGCCAATCAGAACTACCAAACCCCAGCCCGCTAGAACGCTACGGCAAACAAAGAAGGAACAAGTGAGACGTCATACAAGCGCAACGAGCCGGACACTTTGCCAACGGTTGTCGAAGAAGACAGCGAGAAGCGACCCAGTTCGCTTCAATCTAGGAACCACCCAGCTAGGGCGCCAAAGATCAGGAGCCACACCCCAGGCCGTGGTGAGAGGCCGAGTCAACCATGTCACCATGCAGATGCACTGCGCAAAATGCTACAGAGCGTCGTCTTGGGTAAGTTACTTGTTAACTCAAGATACACTGCTTGATTTTGTTTGACTCTGGAGCTTCGATTCGTTTGTTTCGCAAGGCTTTGCTACTAGAAATGACTTGAGAATGGCAAGACTTAAGTGCATGCTTTTAGTTCAAACCCCTGGTTCCGAACTCCGAGCGAAGTAGGATGTTCCGGTGAGAATACTAATAGATGGAATAGAGTTCCTAGCAAACCTTATAATTTTGGAGACCCGGACCTTAGATGTTATATTGGGAATGGATTGGTTATCCAAGCACAAGGCTGTATTGGATTGTGGGCGAAGGACTATCTCCGTTGAGAGCAGGTGTGGGAAGAAAGTGGAATTTCAAGCCTTTACTTGATTAGAGATGGGCGATTGATGGTTAACGATGCCAAGGCAATCGGCATAGAGGATGTCGATAGTGAATGAGTACCAGATGTTTTCCCAGAAGATCTACAGTATGCCGCGAGACGAGGGACATAGAGTTTGTGATAAAGCTTGTGCACAGTACTGCACCGATAGCAAAGAGACCCTATCGGATGTCTACCGAGGAGTTGGTAGAAATGAAGAAACAGCTAGAGGAGTTAATGGAGAAAGGATTTATCGAGACCAAGTTAGTCACCGTAGGGAGCACCGGTTTGTTTGTCAAGAAGAAGGGCGGGAGTTTCAGGATGTGCATTGACTACCGTGCACTCAATGAAGTCATAGTGGAAGAATAAGTATCCGCTACCCAGGATTGATGATTTGTTTGATCGATTAAGAGGCGGAGTTTTCTCCAAGATTGATCTGAGATCGGGATACCATCAGTTGAAGATCCGATCGAGAAGATATTCGAAGATCGCATTCTCGTCAAGATATGGACATTCTGAGTTCTGATTATGTCCTTTGAAATTTGACGAATGCGCTTGGCTTATTTCATGAATATGATGAATAAGGTGTTCATGGAATATTTGGACAAGTTTGTCGTCGTGTTCATAGGCGATATCCTAATCTACTCCAAGACAGAGGATGAACATGCCAGAACACTTAAGGCGAGTTTTGGAAAGGCGAGGAACGACAACTTTCGCCAAGTTCGGCAAGTGTGATTTTTGGAAGGACAAGGTGGAGTTTCTTGGACATGTAATGACTGCAGAGAGGAGTCGCCGTAGATCCAAGCAAAGTAGAAGGCGTGTTACATTGGGAGCAGTAGAAGGCTGTGACCCGGTCGGAGTTTCCTTGGAATGGCGAGGATATTACCGCCGTTTCATCGAAGGCTTCTCGACAATTGCGAAACCTCTTACGCATAGCTCGAAGAAGGAAAAGAAGTTTGCATGGGCGCTTGAGAATGTGAGAAAGGATTTCGGGAGCTGAAGAAGCGATTGGCGCCAAGACCGGTGTTAGTTCTCACCGGATGTTGCTCAAAGCCCGATATTTATTGTGACGCATCGCGCCAAGGACTTGGATGTGTCTGATGCTGAACGGAAAGGTAAATCGCTTATGCATCAAGGCGATTGAGGCGCATGAGGAAAATTATCCGACACATGACCTAGAGTTAGCTGCCGTAGTGCATGCCTTGAAGATATGGCGTCACTATCGATTGGAAGCAGATGTGAAGTATATCACGGATCATAAGAGCCTTAAGTACATATTCACCCAGTCGGATCTGAATATGAGGCAGAGAGATGGTTAGAGTTGATCAAGGACTATAATGTTGGAATCCATTACCATCCGGGAAGGCCAGCGTAGTAGCCGATGCCACTGAGTCGGAAAAGTCATACCGTGAGTACGTTGCTAGCCACAAGTCGAGGATGAGTTATGTGAGGATTTTCAAGGTGAAGATTGAGGTTGTACCTAAGCGGATTCTTGGCCGCATTGGAAGTAAAGCCTACTTTAGAGGACCAGATCCGAGAAGGACGGAAGGATGATGACAAGATCAGTAGGATTAAGTCCAAAAGGAGGAAGGCAAGGCGAGAGGACTTCCAAGTTGGATAAGCAAGGCACGTTGTGGATGAAGGATCGCATTTGTGTGCCTAACAAAAGGAGTTAAAGCAAGCGATTCACGGGAAGAAGCCCATGACTCAAGTACTCAATCCATCCTGGAAGCGCCAAGATGTATCGAGATCTGAAGGAGAGATTACGGTGGCGGGTATGAAGCGTGAAGTTGCCGAGCATGTTGCATTGTGCGGCGTATGCCAGAGAGTCAAGGCAATGCATCGAGAGACCCGGCGGGATTGCTACAACCGTGAAAATACCTGAGTGGAAGTGGGAGGAAATCGGAATGGATTTCATTCTTGGTTTGCCGAGGACTCAAGGAGGTTATGACTCCATATGGGTTATAGTGGATCGTTTGACTAAAGTAGCCCATTTTATCCCCGTGAAGACCACTTACTCGGAGATAAATTAAGCGAGTTGTACATGATCGGGATCGTTTGTTTGCACGGAGTGCCAAAGAGGATTGTATCGGACGAGGTACCCAATTTACCTCAAGGTTTTGGAATAAGTTGCATGAAGCCATGGGAACCCGTTTGAACTTCAAGATGTACCTTATCATCCCGCAGACGGATGGGCGGGCCAGAAAGAGTCAACGGTCTGGAGGATATGTTGAGAGCTTGTGCATTGGCTTATGCTACCTCTTGGGATAAGAGTTTGCCGTATGCCGAGTTCGATTACAACAATAGCTATCGAGGCTAGTTCTGAGATGTCACCTTTTGAGGCCTTTGTATGGTCGACCTGTCGGACGCCATTGAATTGGAATGAGGCCGTGGCGGCGTGTGTCTTTGGGCCTGATATTCTTCAAGAGGTTGAAGAAGCGGATCGCTATGATTAGGGGAAAGGTTGAAGATAGCCCAATCTCGACAAAGAGTTATCTTGACAATCGTCGCCGAGATTTGAGTTTTGAACGAGAAGACTTTGTATACCTCCGAGTTCGCCTCTCGGGGAGTTAAGAGGTTCCATGCCAAAGGAAAACTTGCACCCGTTATGTTGGACCATTTAAGATTTTGAGCATGAGGCGGTTGCTTATCACCGGAGTTGCCACGATCGTTAGCGGAGTACATGATGTATTCCATGTGTCGATTGAAGAAGTGTCTTCGAGTTCCGAGGAGCAGTATTAACGTTAGAATCAATTGAGTTGCAAGAGGACTTGACTTATAAGGAGTATCCCGTGAGGATTCTAGACACAATGGATCGAGAAACTAGAAACAAGTCAACTCGTTTCTGTAGAGTTCAGTGGAGCAACCATGCAGAGAGCGAAGCGACTTGGGAGTGAAGAGGATTTGAAGAAAGAATTTCCAAACCTATTCCTTTAGTGAGCCCTGAATCTCGGGGACGAGATTCTATTAAGGGGGGGAGGTTTGTAACACCCCAAAATTTTGCTTTCCTTGAATTCATGTGTGATTTGGCACTTTGATGAATTTTTGGAATTTTCTGGAGTTTATTTGGAATTATTTGGAATTTATTTGAATTTATTCCATTTTGAAATAATTAAAGAATTTAATTATGCAAATAAAATTTTGTTGGAAATATTTTATTTGAGTCCAAAATGATCAAAGTATTTTCGAATTTTTAATTTTTCTGAGTCATTTGCTATTTTTAATGAATTAAATGAATTACTAGGAATTATTTTAAATATTAAATCGCTGGAAAATCAAACTCGGGTCAAATCTTGTTCATCAGGCCAGAGCCCGAGTCGGACTTCGTGTTCGAGTCAGGCAAAACCACGTGACTCGGCCAAGAACCCACTCCTAACCCTAATCAATCCCAACCGTTGGATCAAGATCCAACGGTGAGATCCGCCGACCAGGCGAGCCGTATCCGGCCCGGATCCGATCGCGCCCGTCGATCGGGGCCGTTGTCGCGCCACGTGGGCGGCTGCGATTGCGTCGTCTCCGCCGAGTCCGAGCCGGACTCACGGTGAGTGAGCGCCAGTGACCGACTAGGGTTCCGCGAGCACGCCTCCCGGGGCTATTTAATGCCGGATCGCACCGAGGATCGCCATCCCACGCGGTCCGAAACCTAGCTCACGCCGCTAGGATCCCCACCGTCTCATTGCTATTGCTCGCCGGAGTTGGTAAAGCACTCCGCCGCGGTTTCGCGCCGTTCGCCACCGTCGCCATCCTCCGCCGGCGTTGACCCCAGATCCAGATCCCTTGCGTCAAGGCGCACCGTGCCTACCATCCACTTCGCCGGAGGAGCCTGCCGCAGCGCCCGTTGGGCGTGTCATCGTCATCGACTCAGGCGCACTTAAACGCGCCGCCATTGCCGTCGCCCGAAACCATCTCGGCCGTCCGATCAAGATCGCGCGATCCAGATCTTGCCCGCGTCATCGCGCGGTGAGGTTTCGTTGCGATCTCTAGATCAATCTCAACCATTGGATCTAAATCCAACGGTCCCGAGATTAACGCGTTCACCCCAAGCGCGTAACACGAGATCAATCGGGCGTTGATTTTCAAATCAACGGTCTAGATCTAGCCACGTGGCGAGAAGGCCAACCGCCGCGATCGGCCGCCGGTCGGCCTTGCGCGCATGAGAACGTGTCTACGACACGCTGAGCCCGCATGTCGGCGGCCCGACCTAAATCGCACCATGACGTCACGATGACGTCATGGCGGGCTCCGCTGTCGCCAAATTGTCCCAAAGAAGGTGTCTTGGCGTCGACAAGAATGACGTCACGAGTGGACCCACATGTCGAGTCTCTCGTGGAAGTAGTGGGCCGAAGTCCACCGTGGACGGCCGGCGTGGACCAAGTCCATGGACCGGCTGACGTCAGCCAGCCAATCAGGAGCTGACGCGTGTCCATGGCCTTAATAATTAATTTCCGAAAAGAAAATGATTTATTAATTCGAAATATTGATTCAAAATTTAGATTCAAACTTCAGCGCTTATAACTTTCGCGTTTCAACTCCGATTTGAGTGATTCAAATTTCTAAATTTGTATAAAATTGAGATCTACCTAAATATAAATTTTATTTAATTTTTGGACTAAAGTTTTTCTCTGAAATATTATTTAATTGATTATTTAAACTTTAATAAATCATAACTTTATGCGTTTTAACTCCAAATTTGGCGATTCGGTTTCTAAAAATCCAGAAAATTATGTTCTCTCTGTTTATGGATTTTATTTGGAGTTTTGGGATCTTTTGCCTAGTGTTTATTTGTGTATTTGCTATTTGCACGCTTTACGAGTAGGCGTTGAAGTCTGGGAAGGATTCGAAGGAGAAGTGTTGACTCAGGATCCAACTCAAGACCAAGAACAAGTACTTTTTGAAGGCAAGTTGTGCTTTGACCATGTTGATCCTATTTGAAAATCTATTTTGATTTAAACTATTGCATGCTAGTTCAATTAGAAAGATACTTTGTTTAAACATGGGAGTTAGATAAATACCAATTTGCTATATGACACCTTGATTACTTAAGTATGTGCCATGACCCTTTGTCACCCTAGTTGTGGTTTACTAGTTGGACATTATTAAATTGCCAACATGGGTTTAGACCGTTGTAGTATCTTGCTTAGACACCTTTCACGTGCTCATGACATGATTTTGGACAATCAAATGCTAATATGGACTTAATGATATATTGAACCTGTTTTGGAAAAGTATCATGTGATGTTGATGGCACGTGGTGCATGGTAATCAAGCGGGGTTTGATAAGCGATTTCGGCCAGGGGCATGTGGCAAGAGTAATCAGGTGGGCGGTTGTGGCATTGGGAGTGATGATTTGGTTTTCGGGTAGTCTTGCCCTGGTCACTCTAAGGACTTAACCTTGCAAGCCTTTGAACTGGGTCATACTTGCAACCACATGTTTGGGAATGGGGCGGCCCTAGTTGACTAAGTCGCTAAGGACTCACTTGTGGAGCCTCGGGTGTCGATTACACCGTTTGTGTGATTGTGCGGGGGGCGTATCGTGCATTTGTGGCCAGTACCCATCTAACGGTGTGTTGGTCCCATACTTCGCCTTGGCTAAGGAAGGGATGGTGTGAAACACGTCTGGGAGAGGACCACTGTGTTGTTTGAGGCTTAGAAAGGCTTTGTTACGGGAACTTCGCCTTTGTGGTGTTTATTTGTATCTTGTGGGTAAAGTGCATAACCTCTGCAGTGTAGAATCTATTTGAATAGCCGAGTCCACAGTCTTTGGACAATGCTCGGGAATTACAGATCAAGGGTTAGATTTTACGAAAATAACTTGGTTTTGAAAAGATGGGTTGGTTTAACAAGGAAGATGATGGAAATATGGTTTAGGATGGGAAAAATGTTTATTAAACTTCTTGAAAAGTTATTTATGCTTTACTTATTTCTCTTTGCTTTTCGAATCTACTTATATTACTTGTCAAAAGTCACATTTCTTGCAAATATACCCTGAGCTATTCCTTTGTACTAAGCCATGCATATAGTATATTAGCTTGCATTCTGTGCATGACTTCTTGAGTACCAAGTACTCACCCTTGCCTCAACACAATACCAGTTGAAGAGGAGACTACGCCGATTTAGGAGGAGGAACTCCAAGAGGACCCGGCTACTTAGGGATGCGAGCCCGATCGGTTGCACTGTGGTATCTTTGGATGGCGCCACGAAGTTTATTTGATTTTCATTGCTATTGATTCTCTCTGAATAAGTTTAAGCCCTACGAGGCATACATTTGTAACTTGACCATGAGGTCAAAGTAACTTGATTTAGTTATTTAAATAAAGTACTTTGATAATATCGATTGGTATGATTGTGATATTTACCGATGTTAAGGCTGTGTGCACTAGCGCGTTCTGGACTAGTGCTGAATACCTGAAGGGTCGGATTTGCAAATTCGGGGTCTGACACTGTCGCCATGGTTCTATGTGATAATTAGGGGTATTGCGCGAGTTCATATTACATGCAATGAAAGGTGTAAATGGAATATTTCTTCTGGATATGGTAGTCCGTATAACAATGAGGATGTCCGCTCCGTCCGACCCAAAAAATAGCTTCGAACATTATTTTTTACAGGCAGCCGAAAACCCTTAGTCGCTGTAACACCCCAAAAATTTTCTTTCCTTAAATTCATGTGTGATTTGGCACTTTGGTGAATTTTTGGAATTTATTTGGAATTTATTTGAATTTATTCCATTTTGAAATAATTAAAGAATTAAACTTTGCAAATAAAATTTTGTTGGAAATATTTTATTTGAGTCCCAAATACCCTAAAGTATTTTCCAGAATTTTTCTGGAATTTTTCTAAGTCTTTTGCTATTTTTAATGAATTAAATGAATTACTGGGAATTATTTTAAATATTAAATCGCTGGAAAATTCGAGTTGGGTCAAGTAATCGTTGTTCATCAAGCCGAGCCGAGTCGGACTCGAGTTCGAGTCCGACCGATCGACCGCGCCGTGGTCAGCCAGAACCCGCTCGCCGGAACCCTAGCGTGGCGGGTGGATCTAGATCCCAGCGGCCACGATTGAGCCACGCCACGAGCCCGAGCCCGAGCCCGGCCGAGCCAACCCAGCCCCGAGTCCGACCCGGACCCAAACTTCGCGCACGTTGGATCTCGATCCAGCGGTGTCGCGCGTGCCACGTCACCTAGCAGTGTCGCCGGCCGGACTCGCGCCAAGCGGAAGGACCTCAGTTCGCGCGTTTCCTGACGCCGAGGCCCTATTTATTGCGCCGCCACCCGTGTCGGGATCGCCGTTTCATTGCGCGCACCGTAGCTCCAACCCACGCCGCTCAAGCCACGCCGTCGGCCAGCGCGAGCTCGCCGTAGTTGGAGGAGGTGTCCGCCCGTGATTTCTGCCGTTTTCGCCGCCGTCCGTCGTCTTCGCCGAAGGAGCCCAGATCCGAATCCCGGCCGAGACGCACCGAAGAGACCACCCACTTCACGGAGCGTGCCGAACGCCCGTCGGTGTGGTCTTCGTTCTCAACGCCGGCCGCGGAGCTCGCCCGTGGACATCGCACTCCACGAAGCTTCTCCACCGTCGGATCTTCATCGCACAGTCCGCATTCGCCCACGTCACCACGGTAAAGAATCACGTGTTGATCTCGAGTCTAATCTCAACCGTTAGATCTAGATCCAACGGGTTAGATTGAACCACGTTCATAGCGGTAGGTGGATCTTGGCCGTCCGATCAAGATCGAGCAGTCCCGAATCAATGGAGTTGTTTTCCAGCGCGTTAGCGAGATCTAATCTAGGCCGTTGATTTCCAAATCAACGGCGAGATAGCGCCACATGTCGGGAAAGTGACCGTCGCGGTCGGCGCCGTCCCACGCGTGCGTGTGACGCGACACGCGGGCCCGCGTGTCGGAAGAACACTTTGTCGGCGGCCGTGAGCCGTGCCGAGCCCACGGTGGACCAGCGAGACCGTCGCCGTCCGTGGACCCGAGGCCAGCGTCGTCACCCGATTGGTCCACGTGTCCTCGCTGACGCAATAAATGATTTTTCGAAAAAGAAAATGATTTAATAATTCGGTTTAATAATTGATTTGAATTTCAAAACTTCAAACGCTTATAACTTTTGCGTTTCAACTCCGATTTGAGTGATTCAAATTTCTAAATTCGTATAAAATTGAGATCTACCTAAATATGAATTTTATTTAATTTTTGGACTAAAGTTTTTCTCTGTAAAATTATTTAATTGATTATTTAAACTTTAAATAATCATAACTTTTGCATTTTAACTCCAAATTTGACGATTCCTGTTTCTAAAAATTCATAAAATTATGTTCTCTCTGTTTATGGATTTTATTTGGATGTTTGGACACTTTTTGCCTATTGTTTATTCGTGTATTTGCTATTTACACGCTTTACGAGTAGACGTTAAAGTGCCGGAAGGATTCGAAGGAGAAGTATTGACTCAGGATCCAACTCAACACCAAGAACAAGTACTTTTTGAAGGCAAGTTGTGCTTTGACCATGTTGATCCTATTTTGAAATCTATTTTGATTTAACCTATTGCATGCTAGTTCAATTAGAAAATACTTTATTTAAATATGGGGGATTAGATAAATACCAATTTGCTGTATGACACCTTGATTATCTAAGTATGTGCCATGACCCCTTGTCACCCTAGTTGTGGATTACTAGTTGGACATTATTAGATTGCCAACATGGGTTTTAGACCGTTGTAGTATACTGCTTAGACCTGCTACGTGCTCATGACATGATTTTGGACCATCAAATGCTAATATCGACTTAATGATATATTGAACCTGTTTTGGAAAGGTATCATGTGATGTTGATGGCACGTGGTGCATGGTAATCAACTGGGGTTTGATAAATAGTTTTCGACCGGGGCATGTGGCAAGAGTAATCAGGTGGGCCAGTTGTGGCATTGGGGATGTTGATTTGGTTCTTCGGGTAGTCTTGCCTGGTCACCCTAAGGACTTAACCTTGCAAGCCTTTGAACTGGGTCTAACGTGCAACCACATGTCTGTAATGGGGCCGGACCTAGTTGACTAAGTTCTTTGACAACGTGCACTGGGACCTCGAGGGGTCAACTACACCCTTTGTGTAAGTTATGCGGGGAGGCGTCACAGGGTGAGGCCAAGTACCCATCTAACGGTTGATTGGCCTAGACTTCGCCTTAGCTAAGGAAGGGTTAGTGTGCAATAGCAGGGAGGACCACTTGTATTGTTAGAGGTTTCAGAAAGACTTTGTTACGAGGAACTTCGCCTTTGTGGTGTTTGATTTGTATCTTGTGGGTAAAGTGCATAACCTCTGCAGAGTGTAGAATCTATTCGAATAGCCGTGTCCGCGGTATTGGACATCGCTCGGGAATTACAGTCAAGGGTTAGATTTTCTCAAAAATAACTTGGACTTGAAAGGTTGGGTTGGATTAATAATGATGTTGGAAATGTGGATTAGGATGGGAAAGATGTTTACTAAACTTCTTGAAAAGTTATCTACGCTTTACTTGCTTCTACTGCTTTCAAATCTACTTATATTACTTGTCAAATGCTGTTTACTGCAAATATACCTTGAGCTATTCCTTTGTACCAAGCCATGCATATAGTATATTAGCTTGCATTCTGTGCATGACTTGCTGAGTACCAAGTACTCACCCTTGCCACCATACAACACCAGTTGAAGAGGAGATTACACCAGCTTTGGAGGAGGAGCTCCAAGAGGAACCGTCTACTTAGGTGGCGAGCCGATTAGTTGCCTGTGGTATCTTGGATGGCGCCACGAAGTTAATTGATTTTCATTTGCTACTATTTTCTCTCTTAATAAGTTTAGACATGATAGTCGTACATTTGAGACTTGACAATAAGGTCGAGTAACAAGTTGTGTATGTAAATCAAGTAATTTATTAGTATCGAATGGTATGATTGTGATATTTACCGATGTTAAGACTGTGTGCACTAGCGCGTTCCTGGACTAGTGTTGAATACACAGAGGGTCCGGATTAGCAAATTCGGGGTCCCGACAGTCGCCATGGTTCGGCCGTGACTATGATAATTAGGGGTATTGCGTGAGTGCATATTACATGCAATGGAAGGTGTAAATGGAATATTTCTTCTAGATATGGTAGTCCATGTATCACTGAGCAAGTCTGCTCCGTCCGACCCAAAAAATAGGTTCGAACATTATTTTTTACAGGCGGCCGAAAGCCCTTCGTCGTCTTGGTTTGGCCGCAACTATAATAATTAGGGGTATTGCGCGAGTTCATATTACAAGCAAGGAAAGGTGTCCATGAGATATTTTTATAGGATATAATAGTCCATGTACTAAATATTATTGCACGAGCACATATTAGACTACATATTGCAACATCAACAACCACAAAGCTAGGACATACTAGCAAGTTCCCGAAATAACTAAAAATTTCGGCAGCACCTCCCCTAAAACTAGGACATCCACTCAGCAGAAAGAAGACAACATTTATTACAACAAGAACATAACGCAA
The DNA here is from genome assembly GCA_036346355.1 of Rhipidocladum racemiflorum. NCBI lineage: Eukaryota > Viridiplantae > Streptophyta > Magnoliopsida > Poales > Poaceae > Rhipidocladum > Rhipidocladum racemiflorum. The sequence goes on from CM070571.1 coordinate 70,057,882, forward strand.
CTTAAGAGAACCAACCAATCACAAACATGGGTCATGGTATGAACTAACCATCATGACCCAACTTATCACATGCAACTACCACAAATTAATTACAACATATAGACTCATTAAGATTACAAGCGATGAGTTAGTATGAAACTGTGTTGGGACAAAATGTGTTCGTGCCAGCACTCCCATCCATGCATGTCGGCTTCAAGGTACCTACGAAGAATAGACAAACAAGCGTGAATCCAACACTCAGCCAAGTACAATAGATACAACGACAATATGAATTAACGCATTCAAATCAATAACATGCTCGTAACTCGTGAAACAAATAACAAATGAGCAAACATCTGTAACAAGAAACACATACAAACTCCATCATAGTACAACACATGACAAATAGTTCAAGAAACGCATACAACCTCCATCCTATGAATTTCAGCAGCACCTCCCCTAAAACTAGGACATCCACTCGGCAGACAAAAAACAACAATTAATATAACAACAACATAAAGCAACTTAAGATAACCAACCAAGCACAAACATGGGTAATGGTATGAAGTAACAATCATGACCCAACTAAGCACATGCAACTGACACAAGTTAATTACAAGACATAAACTCATTAAGATTACAAGCGATAAGTTAGTACGAAATTGGGGTGATGCAAAACGTGTTCGTGCTAGTACTCCCATCCATGCATGTCAGCTTCAAGGTACCTACAAACAATAGACAAACAAGCGTTAGTCGAATACTCAGCCAAGTACAACAAATAGCAATGACAATATCAATGAGCGAATTCAAATCAATAACATGCTCATACCTCTTAAACCAATTAACAAATGAGCACACATCTATAAGCTTGAAGCGTCACCGTCTCCCTCTCCGCCGTTGAGCCTACCTTCTGATCTCGTCCTCGTGGCTGAACACTATTGGTGGACGTATCTCCCTTTGTCCCGCGGCTTGTGACGGACCAAACCTCCCCATGCCTGCTGGTACATCCAAATCCTCGTCTCGCGGAGGGGGGGCCCGTTGCGACGAAGTATACTCTTCCGCTCGCGGTGATTGCGTTGAACCACGCCTCTGGATCAATGGTCCCTAAGGGAGCCGTATGGTGTACGTATGTCGATGTTTGTGAGGTCCCCGCCTGGTACGTAGGAGGCCCCTGTAGCTGCGCTCCTAGTAGGCCAGTGAAGGTAGGCGCATTGAAGAAGTCCTCGTCAAAAACTTCAGGCCCGCTCCATTAGGGTGTGGGAGTGACCTCTGCCCTAAAGGACTGTGATACATGGGGCACATCTGTGGGAGGGTGACGACTGGAAGGACCGGGTATGTCGTCATGTTGTGTAGGACCCGCTCTTTCGTCAACTGGTACTTCAACAGGTGGGACGAAGTGACGTCGTGACGAATGGCTCGGTGCATGGGACATGGATGCACATCGAGCGACATCGGCCACCTTAGCACTGGACGAACGGACGGTGCAGGATCGCCTCGGCTGCGAGCTAGCGGCAGGTTCCATGGGAGATGAGCCGTAGCTGCGGCCGTGTGTCCATGACCATCCTCTAAGGCCATGGATAGTGGAAATGAATCGTACCCCTGGACGCGAGGTACCTTCTCATCTGATTTGTTGCTGATGAGGAGCTAGAGGTGCCTTCAGTTTGCCCCGCAAGTCGGTCCGCTTCGGTATACAGCTCGGATCCCTCCTGCGTCTGCATAGCATTACTGGGGTATTAGAACTTGGGTTAAGAAATTTGCGGAGGACATTACTACGATATTGTAAGTACCAAAATGTGGACTTGTCGAGATTGGTCCTCATGACAGGACATTGCTCTTTCGTCGACCTCGTTGGTAAGCAATGTGGCGCGCATGCGCGGACGGTACCATGTCAGGTAGTTATCATATTCCTGGGAGTCGTATGGCCCAGAGGGAAAGACAACCTCCTGAAATGCACTCTCGTTCCACCGCGTAATGTGGGTGGCATGGACGTTGGTCGATCCGGCCCGAGCCGCCCGCCCTTCGCGCTTCTCGTACAAATGCAAGGACGTTAGATTGTCAAATTTGCATAGAGAGGGCGAACATTGAAAATAAGTAAATGCATACCCATGAGATCTCCCGCCGTCTCGCGGTGGTGGAACGGGGAGTATCTGCCGGAAACAGAACTGCCTCTGGATCCGTTTGGGCGAGTACACCTCAACCGCGTTCATCTAGAGTAGGAAGCTTGTGGTCATCCACAGGGGGTAGTCCACCGTGCACCAGGTAGATATTTGGGCGTTCGTCGCAAGATCTATGGCTCTTTGCGGTGACCATGGATCCCAGTTCACATGTGTTGCGGTCAGCAGGTCTAGATCGGCGACAACACGCTTGTAGCCGAAGTGGTCACCCTTTGGCGACCATCGAAGTCGTGCGTGCATCCAACGGTACCCCATTGTAGGCCGATTGGGATCTGTCATGGCAGCATTGACGGCAACAGGGTAGTAGCTCGTATGGATCTCTGGCCGAGAGATCGGAAGGTACTCCCAACTCCACATCTGAAGGAGTTGCAGGCATCCGGTAATAGTGCCCCTGTAAGTCTGGCGATGGCATGCATCACACAATCCACGGTACGTGTCTACCAGGACCGCAGATCCCCGGTATGAGGCGGGGATGTCATCAGGTCACGGCCAGCGGCGAGCAATCCACACAATGTGCGAGAAGATCAGGTCTCCTGCAGTGGACATGAACATCACACCACCCAGCAAGTAGTACAGGTAGACCTCGTAGTGGCGTAGCACTGTATCTTCGTCGGCATCAGGTGGGCAGGGATTGTACTCCTGCAATGTCTGCAGCCAAGTCATGGACACCCCATTTTCCTTCTGTTCGTACGGGACACCAAACCTGCGTTAACTCCGGATTAAGAGAGTTGATAATAACGTGCATATTAAGAACATAAAACAACGAGTGGTTGTAATACCTTCCTGTTATGTAGTGCTGTTAGTGCTGCCTACTGGGGCGATGAAGAACCAACGGCTGTCCCCTGATGGGCAGGCCGGTTAGCATGGCCACATCCCTCAACGTAATGGACATCTCACCCAACGGTAAGTGAAATGTGTGTGTCCCTGGCCACTATCGGTCCACGAGACTAGTAAGGAGCGCACGATCAATGGCAGGCATGGGTTTGGTCTGCCTTCCTCCGAGCTGAGCCCCATCCATGAGAAGTGCAAATGGTAGTACACCCGCACGACCTAGTCGTTGCACAAGTTAAAGAAGCTGGACTATCGATTCCACTATCGACTAGGTCGTGCGAGTCTACTACCATTTGCACTTCTCATGGATGGGGCTCAGCTCGGAGGAGGGCAGACCAAACCCATGCCTGCCATTGATCGTGCGCTTCTTACTGGTCTCGTGGACCGATGGCGGCCGGAGACACACACATTTCACCTACCGTTTGGTGAGATGTCCATTACGTTGAGGGATGTGGCCATGCCAACCAGCCTGCCCATCTGGGGACAGCCGTTGGTTCTTCGTCGCCAAAGGCAAAGCGACAAAGACTACATAACGGGAAGGTATTACAACCACTCGTTGTTTTATGTTCGTAATGTGCACGTTATTATCAACTCTCTTAATCCGGAGTTCATGCAGGTTTGGTGTCCCATACGAACAGAAGGAAAATGGGGTGTCCATGACTTGGCTGCAGACATTGCAGGAGTACAATCGCTACCCACCTGATGCCGATGAAGATACAGTGCTACGCCATACGAGGTCTACCTGTACTACTTGCTGGGTGGTGTGATGTTCACGTCCACCGCAAGAGACCTGATCTTCCCGCACATTGTGTAGATTGCTCGTCAGTTGGCCGGTGACCCTGATGACATCCAGGCCTACAGTTGGGGATCTACGGTCCTGGCGGACACGTACCGTGGATTGTGCGATGCATGCCATTGCCAGACTTACAGGGGCACTATTACCGGATGCCTGCAACTCCTTCAGATGTGGAGTTGGGAGTACCTTCCGATCTCTCAGCTAGAGATCCATACGAGCTACTACCCTGTTGCCATCCACGCTGCCATGACAGATCCCAATCGGCCTACAATGCGGTACCGTTGGATGCACGCACGACTTCGATGGTCGCCAGAGGGTGATCACTAGAGCTACAAGCGTGTTGTCACCGATCTAGACCTGCTGACCACAGCACATGTGAACTGGGATCCATGGTCACCGAAAAGAGCCGTAGAGCTTACGACGAACGCCCAAATATCTACCTGGTGCACGGTGGACTACCCCCTGTGGATGACCACAAGCTTCCTACTCTACATGAACGCGGTTGAGGTGTACTCGCCCAAACGGATCTAGAGGCAGTTCGGTTTCTGGCAGATACTCCCCGTTCCACCACCACGGGACGGCGGGAGATCTCATGGGTATGCATTTACTTATTTTCAATGTTCACCCTCTCTATGCAAATTTGACAATCTAACGTCCTTGCATTTGTAGGAGAAGCGCGAAGGGCAGTGCGACCGCAGCGGACTGGACCAACGTCCATGCCACCCACATTACGTGGTGGAACGAGAGTGCATTTCGGGAGGTTGTCTTTCCCTCTGGGCCAGACGACTCCCAGGAATATGATAACTACCTGACATGGTACCGTCCGCGCACGCGCGCCACATTGCTTACCAACGAGGTCGACGAAAGAGCAATGTCCTATCATGAGGACCGATCTCGACAAGTCCACATTTTGGTACTTACAATATCGTAGTAATGTCCTCCGCAAATTTCTCAACCCAAGTTCTAATACCCCAGTAATGCTATGCAGACGCAGGAGGGATCCGAGCTATACACAAGCTTAACCGACTGCGGCAAGCGAAGGCACCTCTAGCTCCTCATCAGCAACAAATCAGATGAGAAGGTACCTCGCGTCCAGGGGCACGATTCATTTCCACTATCCGTGGCCTTAGATGATGGTCACGGACACACGGCCGCAGCTACGGCTCATCTCCCATGGAACCTACCGCTAGCTCACAGCCGAGGCGATCCTGCACCGTCCGTCCGTCCAGTGCTGAGGTTGCCGATGTCACTCGACGTGCATCCATGTCCCATGCACCGAGCCATTCGTCGCGACGTCACTTCGTACCACTTGTTGATGTACCAGTTGACTAAAGACCGGGTCCTACACAACATGACGACATACCCGGTCCTTCCAGTCGTCACGCTCCCACAGATGTGCCCCATGTATCACAGTCCTTTGGGGAAGAGGTCACTCCCACACCCCAATGGAGCGGGCCCGAAGTTTTTGACGAGGACTTCTTCAATGCGCCTACCTTCACTGGCCTACTAGGAGCGCATCTACAGGGGCCTCCTCCGCACCAGGCGGGGACCTCACAAACATCGACATACGTACACCATACGGCTCCCTTAGGGACCGTTGATCCAGAGGCGTGGTTCAACGCAATCACCGCGAGCGGAGGAGGATACTCCGTCGCAACGGGCCCCTCTCCCCGAGACGAGGATTTGGATGTACCAGCAGGCATGGGGAGGTTTGGTCCGTCACAAGCCGCGGGACAAAGGGAGATACGGACACCAATGGTGTTCAGCCACGAGGACGAGATCAGAAGGCAGGCTCAACGGCGGAGAGGGAGACGGTGACGCTTCACGCTTATAGATGTGTGCTCATTTGTTAATTGGTTTAAGAGGTATGAGCATGTTATTGATTTGAATTCGTTCATTGATATTGTCATTGCTATTTGTTGTACTTGGCTGAGTATTCGACTAACGCTTGTTTGTCTATTGTTTGTAGATACCTTGAAGACAACATGCATGGATGGGAGTACTAGCACGAACACGTTTTGCATCAAAATGCTGATATGACAAAAGGCTGACAATGGTGATATGCCAAAAGGCTGACAAGGGTGATAAGTCAACACGCTGAAAACACTCATATGACAAAATGCAGAAAAAATTTGCCATGACGGAAAATTTGAAAAACATGATATGACAACAAGTGGGGCGGTTGCCCGGCGAGTGGGGCCTATTAGCCCGCTTGTTTGCCAGGCCGCCACGTGGCCCGATCGCCCGTCGAGTGCGGCCTAAACGCCCGCCTGTTCGCCAGGGCGCCACGTGCGTCGGCCGCTGCGAGTGGGGCACGAACGCTCGCCGCCGCCAGTCGTTAACGTGTGTCGGTCGACCGGCGAGTGGGGCCTAACCGCCTGCCTGCTCGCTAGGGCACCACGTGGGCCGGTCGGCCCGCGAGTGGGGCCTCAACGCCCGCTTGCTCGCCAGGCTACCACGTAGGCTGATCGCCCGTGTGAGGGGCCAATATGTACGCGACTCCATGACCAGCGGTTTCACGCTCTTTCTTGCCCCTACGGACGTTGCTTTCTGCCCTTTCAGCTCCTCCGTCTGAAACCCTTGGTCTTGCTCCAATGGTGCAATCCTTCCCAGCTTCCTCTTTCGACAGGGCGAGGGTGGCGGCGCTCTCCAGGATTGAAAGTGCATCTAGGCCCCCAAATTGGTTTTGGTTGATTAATGACAAACGATTAAAGAAACTAATGTCTTCAATGAGCTTATGAGCAGGTAAATGGTTCAATGTGAGATCGTCTACATGCAATGGATACCCTCAAGCAAGATTACGTGAGTAGAACGGCATTACGCCTGTATTTTCTATGTTTTGTGTCGTAGAAATGCCGTACTATTAAGAGGGATGCATCTTGAATGATCTAGGATAGTCTCAATGCTCAGATGAATGTTACCTTAAAGTTTGTTGAGACCCTAAGTCACTGCGCATGCACCGGAATGTGTTTCTTTCAAAGTTCAAGTCGGACATTCCGATATTATATCGGAAGTTCCGATGTGACCGAACATTCCGATGTGCATGCTTGCTTCAGTCCGATGCGTGGTAGATGCATCGGAAGTTCCGATATTTTCGATCGGAAGTTCCGATACGTTGTGATGGTTTTTAGGGTGCTCTTTGGAAATATCGGAAGTTCCGATATTTGACATCGGAAGTTCCGATGTGTTCAAACCGGAAAAAGGGAGCTCTCTGGAATTATCGGACACTCCGATATAGTGGATCGGACATTCCGATGTTAAGTCGGAAGTTCCGATGATTATATCGGACAGTCCGATATGGACTTAGAAGCATTTTGTCAAGGGCTTTTCTGGGAACATCGAAAGTTCCGATGTTGGCATCGGAAGTTCCGATGCACCTTTTTCGACAGTTGGAGTGCGCTTGAGTTCTGATTGTTTGTACATATCGGACATTCCAATGTTGATATCGGAAGTTCCGATATGCAGCTGAGTGGGTGTATAACGGCTAGTTTTTGCAAGAAACTATAAATACCCCACCCCTCTCTCATTTGAGGAGACACACTCTATTTGGCAGAACTCTAGTGCACTTTGAGCCCTCTCTAGTCTACTTTTGAGCCCTCCCCTTTGATCTTAGGGATCATCCAAGGAGTGAGGACTAGAAGTGAGATTTGGAGCTAGAGTGAAAAGCAAGTGTCATTCATCTCGAGCTTAAGAGTGTTCCTCCAAGATCGTTCAACCGTGCATTTGTTTCTCTTGGAGGTTGAAGGACTCCTAGACGGCTAGGTGTCGATCACGAGCTCCCAAGGATTGTGGGACGCCGTGAGAAGTTTGTGAAGGCCGGCTCCGCCTCCGAAAGGAAAGGAACCAATAGTGGAACCAAGCCTCAAGTGTGACCGAGGTTTGGGAGGAAAGGGTTGGAAAAGACCCGGCTCTTTGGAGCCTCCTCAACGGAGACGTAGGATTCCCTCAAGAATCCGAACTCCGGGAACAAATCCGCGTCTTTACTTTACTTTGTTAAGCCTGTTTCCTTATTTAGTTGATATATCGTTCTTAGATTGCATTCCAAGTTATTTAATCTCAGTTATTAGTTGTCCGCGTCCAAGGTCGATCGGACATTCCGATCTGGAATCGGAAGTTCCGATTATATCGGAAGTTCCGATCCAATACCGGAAGTTCCGATACTCTTTCCGCTGCGACAAATTTAGTTTAAATTTTAAACTGCCTATTCACCCCCCCCCTCTAGGATAAGAGTTTGCCGTATGCCGAGTTCAGTTACAACAATAGTTACCAGGCTAGTTTACAGATGTCACCTTTTGAGGCACTGTATGGTCGACCCTGTCGGACGCCATTGAATTGGAATGAGACCGGCGAGCGCCGTGTCTTCGGGCCTGATATTCTTCAAGAGGCTGAAGAGCAGATTGCCATGATCAGGGAAAGGTTGAAGATAGCCCAATCACGACAGAAGAGTTATGCTAACAATCGTCGCCGGGACTTGAGTTTTGAACCAGAAGACTTTGTATACCTCAGAGTCACGCCGCTCAGGGGAGTTAAGAGGTTCCATGCTAAAGGGAAACTTGCACCCCGTTATGTTGGACCATATAAGATTTTGAGCCGCAGAGGCGAAGTTGCTTACCAGCTGGAGTTGCCACAGTCGTTAGCAGGAGTACATGACGTGTTCCACGTGTCCCAGCTAAAGAAGTGTCTCCGAGTTCCTAAGGAACAGACACCGCTAGAGTCAATTGAGTTGCAAGAAGATTTGACTTACAAGGAGCATCCCGTGAAGATTCTAGACACTATGGATCGAGAAACGAGGAACAAGTCAACCCGTTTCTGTAGAGTTCAGTGGAGCAACCATGAAGAAAGCGAGGCGACTTGGGAACGCGAAGAGGATTTGAAGAAGGAGTTCCCGAACCTATTCCTTAGTTAGCCCTGAATCTCGGGGACGAGATTCTATTAAGGGGGGAGGTTTGTAACACCCCAAAATTTTGCTTTTCTTAAATCTATGTGTGATTTGGCACTTTGGTGAAATTTTGGAATTTTCTGGAATTTATTTGGATTTATTTGGAATTTATTTGAATTTATTCCATTTTGAAATAATTAAAGAATTAAACTTTGCAAATAAAAATTTGTTGGAAATATTTTATTTGAGTCCAAAATGTTCCAAAATATTTTCCAGAATTTTTCTGGAATTTTTCTGAGTCTTTTGCTATTTTTAATGAATTAAATGAATTACCGAAAATTATTTTAATTATTAAATCGCTGGAAAATCAATCGGGTCGAAATCGTTTTCATCCGATCGAAGTCGGAACCCGAAGTCGGACTCGAGTCCGACCGAGCGATCGACTCGACCAAACCCACTCTAACCTCAATCGATCCCGACCGTTGGATCGGGATCCAACGGTCCCGGATTGGACCGCACCGCCAGCCCGAGTCCTGGTCCGAATGGTCAAGCGCGTGAGCAATCGTAGCCGCTCATCGCGACACGTGGGCGGTCCCGACCATCGTCTCCGTTCGAATCCAAGGAGAGCTCGCCGTGACCGGCGGGACACGTTAGGGTTCCGATTTGCGCGCACGTCGAGGCAGTATTTAAGGCGTGGACCCGTCCCCGAGAATCGTCGTTTGACGCCGCACCTATTGCCCCAAGCCACACCGCCCGAGCCGCCGTCTTTGCTGAGGAATTGCTCGCCGTAGTAGGGTTAGGGCTTAACCGAGTTCAGGCGCACGCCGCCGAATCAAGCCGTCTCGCCGTGTTGGAGCCGGATCTGGAACCGCCACGAGCAAGGCGCATCGGACCGCACCATCCACCTCGCGGAGACCTCGGAAAGCGCCCGCCGCGGAAGGTCGCCGTCCTCGTCTCCATTAGCCCAAGCCCGCGCCGCCATCACGATCTGAAGCTTACGGGCCGTCCGATCGATCCGTCGAGCAGCGGCGGTGAATCACGTGCTTCCAAACCCGATTAGATGCGGACCGTTGGATCAAGATCCAGCGGCCCACGATCACCTCAGGCCGTAGCGGTGTTAACGTAGGGTTAGATCTGGACCGTCCGATCTAGATCGAGCGGCCCACGATCACCGTGTAGTTTTCAACGTGTTAACCCTGGATCTAATCGCGGCGTTGATTTTCAAATCAGCGGACACGATCGTGCCACGTAGCCTAGGCGCGCCGCGCGTGCAAGCGCCGTGGGCCGCCGACATGCGGGCCCGCATGTCGGCCGCGCCAAGCCGTCGCGCGATCCACCGTGGACCGTGCGCCCTGCGTGGACCCGATCCATGGGCCGGACACGCGTGGCGGCACTCGAGTGATGCCACGTGGCATGATGGCGTCATCTTTGGCGTCATCATGGAGGCCGTTCGATCTTGATGTCGCAGGTCGCGTGGACCAATCACAGGATGACACGTGTCCTCGCTGACACAATAATTAATTTCCGAAAAAGAAAATGATTTATTAATTCGAAATAATGATTTCAGATTTTGTTTCAAACTTCAAACGCTTATAACTTTTGCGTTTCAACTCCGATTTGAGTGATTCAAATTTCTAAATTTGTATAAAATTGAGATCTATCTGATTATGAATTTTATTTAATTTTTGGACTAAAGTTTTCCTCTGTAATATTATTTAATTGATTATTTAAACTTCAAAATGCTATAACTTTTGTGTTTTAACTCCAAATTTGACGATTCCAGTTTCTAAAAATTCATAAAATTATGTTCTCTCTGTTTATGGAATTTTTTTGGATGATTGGATGTTTTTGTCTACTGTTTTATTCATTGGTTGCTATTTGCGCGCTTTACGAGTAGACGTTGAAGTGCCGGAAGGATTCGAGGGAGAAGTATTGACCCAGGATCCAACTCAAGACCAAGAACAAGTACTTTTTGAAGGCAAGTTGTGCTTTGATCATGTTGATCCTATTTTGAAACTTATTTTGATTTAACTTATTGCATGCTAGTTCAATTAGAAAATACTTTATTTAATTCTGGGGAATTAGATATATACCAATTTGCTGTATGACACCTTGATTACTTAAATATGTGCCATGACCCCTTGTCACCCTAGTTGTGGATTACTAGTTGGACATTACTAAAATTGCCAACATGGGTTTAGACCGTTGTAGTATATTGCTTAGAGCACACTCGTGCTCATGACATGATTTGGACAAACAAATGTTAATATTGACTTAATGATATATTGAACCTGTTTTGGAAAGGTATCATGTGATGTTGATGGCATGTGGTGCATGGTAATGAACTGGGGTTTGATAAATAGTTTTAGTAGGGGCATGTGGCAAGAATGATTAGGTGGGCCAGTTGTGGCCTTGAGGGATGTTGATTTGGTTCTTGGGTAGTCTTGCCCTGGTCACCCTAAGGACTTAACCTTGCAAGCCTTTGAACTGGGTCTAACGTGCAACCACATGTCCATGTAATGGGACGGACCTAGTTGACTAAGTTGCTAATAACGCACTGTGGGACCTCGGGAGGTCAACTACACCCTTTGTGTAAGTTATGCAGGAGGCGTCTGAGTGAGGCAGGTACCCATCTAACAGTTGGTTGGCCTAAACTTCGCCTTAGCTAAGGGAAGGGTTAGTGTGCAACAACCGGGAGGACCACTTGTATTGTTAGAAGTTTCCGAAAGACTTTATTACGGGAACTCGCCTTTGTGGTGTTTATTTGTATCTTGTGGGTAAAGTGCATAACCTCTGCAGAGTGTATAATCTATTCGAATAGCCGTGTCCGCGGTATTGGACATCGCTCGGGAATTACAGTCAAGGGTTAGATTTTCTCAAAAATAACTTGGATCTGAAAGGTTGGGTTGGATTAATAATGATGTTAATGGAAATGTGGATTAGGATGGGAAAGATGCTTACTAAACTCCTTGAAAAGTTAATTATGCTATACTTGTTTCTACCGCTTTCGAATCTACTTATGCTACTTGTCAAATGTTGTTTACTGCAAATATACCTTGAGCTATTCCTTTGTATCAAGCCATGCATATAGTCTATTAGCCTGCATTCTGTGCATGACTTCCGAGTACCAAGTACTCACCCTTGCCACAATACCACACAGTTGAAGAGGAGACTACACGGCTTTGGAGGAGGAGCTCCACGAGGAATCGTCTACTTAGGAGCGAGCCCGGTCGATTACTGTGGTATCTTGGATGGCGCCACGAAGTTATCTTATTTTCATTGCTATTATTTCTCTCTTAAATAAGTTTAGCCTGCGAGGCGTATAATTGTAACTTGACCATAAGGTCGAGTAACCAGTTTGACTATTTAATTAAAGTACTTTATTAGTATCGAGTGGTATGATTGTGATATTTACCGATGTTAAGACTGTGTGCACTAGCGCGTTCCTGGACTAGTGCTGAATACACAGAGGGTCCGGATTTGCAAATTCGGGTCCCGACAGATATGGATCGAATGCTTACGCCTATCGCGTTTTCAACAAAACCTCGGGTTGTGTTGAAATAGCGAGAGACGTGACATTTGATGAATCTAACGGCTCTCAAGTAGAGCAAGTTGATTTGAATGTGCTAGAAAATGAGGAAGAGCCAAGCATTGCAATCAAGAAGATGGCAATAGGTGAAGTGAGGCCGCAAGAAAAGGTACAACAAGACAATTCATCTACACAAGTCGAGCCTCCTACTTCAAGCCAAAGTCAAGACATTACTCAAGGGAGTACAAGCAAACTCGTAGAGGATGCTCAAGATGAAGACCTTGAACCAATCCAACATGTCTCTCAAATGCCACATCCGAGGGTGCATCAAAGTATCCAAAGAGACCACCCCGTTGACAATATCCTTGGTGATATCCAAAAAGGGGTAACTACACGCTCAAGAGTATCTAATTTTTGCAAATTTTACTCTTTCGTGTCTACTTTGGAACCTTTGAAGGTAGAAGATGCATTGAAGGATCCGGATTGGATGATGGCGATGCATGAAGAGCTCAACAACTTCGTTAGAAACAAAGTGTGGTCACTAGTGGAAAGACCTAATCAAAACGTAATTGGAACCAAATGGGTCTTCCGCAACAAACAAGACGAGAACGGAGTTGTGACGAGAAATAAAGCTCGGTTGGTAGCTCAAGGATTCACTCAAATTTAAGGTTTGGATTTTGGTGAGACTTATGCTCCCGTAGCTAGACTTGAATCAATTCGTATATTAGTTGCATTTGCTACTCACCATGATTTCAAGCTTTATCAAATGGACGTCAAGAGTGCTTTCCTAAATGGTCCAATCGCCGAATTGGTCTACGTTGAGCAACCGCCGGGAATAGAAGATTACAAGAACCCCACTCATGTCTACAAACTCCATAAGGCGCTCTACGGGCTTAAGCAAGCACCTAGAGCATGGTATGAATGCCTTAAGGATTTTCTTATTAAAAAGGGTTTCGAAATTGGTAAAGTCGATCCTACTCTCTTCACAAAATATGTTGATAATGATTTATTTGTGTGCCAAATATATGTCGATGACATTATATTTGGATCCACTAATAAAAACTTTTGTGAGGAATTTAGTAGGTTGATGACGAAGAGATTTGAGATGTCCATGATGGGTGAATTGAAATTCTTTCTCGGATTTCAAATCAAGCAACTCAAGGAAGGGACGTTCTTATGTCAAACAAAGTACATAAAGGATATGCTGAAGAAGTTTGATATGGAGAACGCCAAGCTAATTCATACACCAATGACTACTAACGGACATCTCGGTCTAAATGAAGAAGGTAACCCTGTGGATCAAAAGGTATATCGATCCATGATAGGTTCATTGCTTTACCTTTGTGCATCTAGGCTTGATATTATGCTTAGTGTGTGTATGTGTGCAAGATTTCAAGCCGCTCCGAGAGAGTGCCACCTAGTAGTCGTGAAAAGAATTCTTAGATATTTAGTTCACACACCTAGTTTAGGGCTTTGGTATCCTAAAGGATCAAAATTCGATTTGATTGGTTATTCGGATGCTGATTATGCGGGTTGCAAAGTGGATAGAAAAAGCACTTCGGGGACTTGTCAATTTCTAGGTAGATCACTAGTGTCTTGGTCCTCAAAGAAACAAAACTCAGTGGCTCTATCCATGCTGAAGCCGAATACATTGCCGCGAGGAAGTTGTTGTGCACAATTGTTATGGATGAGGCAAACCTTGAAGGATTTTGGTTTTTGTATGGAAAAGGTACCACTCTTATGTGACAATGAGAGTGCGATCAAAATAGCCAACAATCCCGTTCAACACTCTCGGACCAAGCACATAGATATCCGACACCACTTCCTTAGAGATCACTCTCTTAAGGGAGACATAGGTATTACCTATGTGAGAACCGAAAAACAATTGGCCGATATCTTTACCAAACCTCTAGATGAGAAGCGCTTTTGCGAGCTTAGAAGTGAGCTAAATGTCCTAGACTATCGGAATGTGTCTTGAAAGACTGCACTCATTGACTGCTGCTAGTTAGCTCAATTTCGAAACAAAACGATTGAAAAACTTATTGAGTGAATTTCAAAATGTTTTTTGTTGGATCTTAATCTCGGATCAATCCACTTGTAATCATAGTTTTGATTGCTTGAATGTCTGCTGATGACAAGTGGAGTGATCCTCCTTAAGTTCACATGACTCAGAGTTTTCAAACGTCACTCAAATTCCTTGTTTCTTTCTCTGTTTGCTGGAAAATTCAACACATCGGAACATCCGATCAAACCATCGGAATATCCGATGTCTGGCAGTTTTTCCACATCGGAACTTCCGATGTGACCTCCGCACTTAAAAGGTGCCCGTACCCTTTCACTTTCTTTTGTCCTTTTCCTCGTGTCTCTTTAACCTCTCCTTCCCGCTTTCATCTTTGTGCCGTTATCGGAGATTCCGACCTCTCGGAACTTCCGATCTTCGCTTGGGAAGGACTCCATCTTGAAGAGAACCGATCTCTCCGCGTGATTTCTCCGTGTTCTTCGTGAGGTAAACCCTAGGGCTCAATCCTTTCCTTTTGGATCTAGGGTATCTTTTTGAGAAATCGTTTCGGTGATCTTGTTCATCTATTCCTTTGGTTCACTGCTGTCAAATTTCAATTCTTTCCATCGGTTGGTTTGGGAGAAACGTTGTGTTGGTTTAGATCCGTAAACATCGGATATTCCGACCGAAATTATCGGAACTTCCGATCTCATGTCGGAACTTCCGATATTTAATCGGAACTTCCGATATTTAATCGGAACTTCCGATGTCTACAGAAACCAAACCAAAGAAGGATTGTTCCTCTCGTAAGCTTAACCGATTCCGCTCTTGTCCTTAGATCAATGGATCCCGATCAAGGTGGCTCCCAGCCCCAACCGGACCCGGCTGTCGTAGGCGCTAAAAGGCAAAGACAGACTCCAACAGGAACTAGAACCAAAAAAGTTGCGGGCAGAGGAAGAGGAAGAGGCAGTGGAGGCCCAGGTGATTGGTCGGTGACCCTCACTTTGATCCTCTGCTCGGAGCAGTGAATGTACCTCGAGGAGCGCCATTGCCTTCCAGGAAGGGCAAAGCCGTGGCGAGGCTTCTCAATCTCGGCCCGCCTGCATTCCAGTGGTTCCAAGGCTCGAGGCAGGCGAAAGGAATCCTCGTCTCAAGAGGAAACCCACGAGCTACAAAGGAAAGCCGCCAAAGTGCGCGGCCAGAGAGCGAACGAGGCGATTGCTCGATTCTCGTGACTATCGCACGGAATTTCTTTCGGCAAGATTTCTACGAGTCTATCATCTTGACTAGGAAGAATCGGTCATTACGTCTGATGGAGTGGATCGGGACTACATGACCGCAGCTGATGATGCCACCTTCACTGAGGTCATAGCAGCGTGTGAGAGAACTGGGACAAAGAGGATTATGAGTTTTCAGCACGACTGGAACATTGAGATCTTTGCTCAGTTCTACTCCACCCTATACATCTCCAAGGACAGAGTCTCCACCTTGCATTGGATGATCGAAGGAGTTTGGTATGAGATCTCCTATGTGAACTTTGCTCGCTGTCTTGGATTCACCGAAGCTGACTGTCGTGACAAGGATCAAATTCACAATGAAGCCTCGCTCGGTGCCTCCAACCTGAACTTTCTCTATGATGAAGATGCAGACTTTGAGGAGGGAAGCACAAAAGGCATGAAGCCTTTCTTTGCCTGTCTCAACAGGCTTTTCAGGAAGACGCTGGCTCCCAAAGAAGGTGATGCCTCTCACATTCTGTCTTATACAAGAAACCTGCTGAGTAGAATGCGAGTTGGACAGCGTCCTTTTGATGTCTTCGATTTCATTTGGAATGAGATCCGTTTGACTGCTCAGGAGCCAAAGAGAAGATGTGGCTATGCCCCTTTCATTATGCATATGATTGAGCACATTACTCATCAGCACTTTGAGTATGATGCTAGGCACCTTTGGAGTGCGGTCAGGCGATCAAGGCCCCGGCACGGCGGCTAGGCGTGCCCGACTAGAGGTCCGCTACCTCCTCCTCCACTTTGCTCCTCACACTGCGGCCAGCTTGGTGGATCATCCTCTCCAATCCTCCGCTTTGAAGTCAATCTTTGTCTGCAAGGGCAATGCAAAGAAATAAGACAAAAAGAACACCAAGAGACTCAAGGACATTCAGAGGCATTTAAATCTAGAGTGTTCAGAGGATGAGAGCAGTGAAGAAGAAGTTGAGGATCCGTTTGCTACAGCGACCGCAGCTTCAGACGAGTCCGAGGACGGTCATGAGTCTGGCTCTGATGCTGCTTCCGAGGAGTCGGACTAGTTTTCTCTCTCTCTCTCTCTCCTTTTCTCCTTTCTGGTGCTTGATGCCAAAGGGGGAGAAGAGAAAGAAAGCTTACCCTCGTTTTATCATCCTTCGATTAGTTTCGTTTCCAAACTTTGTTATCATGTGAACTCGAGACTTGTTACTCGTTGCTTTTTGTCATTACTTAGCAATGTTGGATGATCGTCTCTCGTATTCGTTTTATGGATGTTTTAATATTAATGATCATTAAATTGTTAGCATTCATATTGTTCGTCTCTGTATATGCTCAGTTCTAGGGGGAGCTCCTGCAAAAGTCATTTCAAATTGTGCATTTGCAATCGTTTCCTATTCAATGCACATCTTCAGGGGGAGCTAAACCTAGACTAATCTCTCATTATATCTTTTTATTGTAAGCTTTAATCGGGTTGTCATCAATCACCAAAAAGGGGGAGATTGAAAGTGCATCTAGGCCCCCAAATTGGTTTTGGTTGATTAATGACAAACGATTAAAGAAACTAATGTCTTCAATGAGCTTATGAGCAGGTAAATGGTTCAATGTGAGATCGTCTACATGCAATGGATACCCTCAAGCAAGATTACGCGAGTAGAACGGCATTACGCCTGTATTTTCTATGTTTTGTGTCGTAGAAATGCCGTACTATTAAGAGGGATGCATCTTGAATGATCTAGGATAGTCTCAATGCTCAGATGAATGTTACCTTAATGTTTGTTGAGACCCTAAGTCACTGCGCATGCACTGGAATGTGTTTCTTTCAAAGTTCAAGTCGGACATTCCGATATTATATCGGAAGTTCCGATGTGACCGGACATTCCGATGTGCATGCTTGCTTCAGTCCGATGCGTGGTAGATGCATCGGAAGTTCCGATATTTTCGATCGGAAGTTCCGATACGTTGTGATGGTTTTTAGGGTGCTCTCTGGAAATATCGGAAGTTCCGATATTTGACATCGGAAGTTCCGATGTGTTCAAACCGGAAAAGGGAGCTCTGGAATTATCGGACACTCGATATAGTGGATCGGACATTCCGATGTTAAGTCGGAAGTTCCGATGATTATATCAGGACGATCCGATATGGACTTAGAAGCATTTTGTCAAGGGCTTTTCTGGGAACATCGGAAGTTCCGATGTTGGCATCGGAAGTTCCGATGCACCTTTTTCGACAGTTGGAGTGCGCTTGAGTTCTGATTGTTTGTACATATCGGACATTCCGATGTTGATATCGGAAGTTCCGATATGCAGCTGAGTGGGTGTATAACGGCTAGTTTTTGCAAGAAACTATAAATACCCCACCCCTCTCTCATTTGAGGAGACACACTCTATTTGGCAGAACTCTAGTGCACTTTGAGCCCTCTCTAGTCTACTTTTGAGCCCTCCCCTTTGATCTTAGGGATCATCCAAGGAGTGAGGACTAGAAGTGAGATTTGGAGCTAGAGTGAAAAGCAAGTGTCATTCATCTCGAGCTTAAGAGTGTTCCTCCAAGATCGTTCAACCGTGCATTTGTTTCTCATGGAGGTTGAAGGACTCCTAGACGGCTAGGTGTCGATCACGAGCTCCCAAGGATTGTGGGACGCCGTGAGAAGTTTGTGAAGGCCGGCTCCGCCTCCGAAAGGAAAGGAACCAATAGTGGAACCAAGCCTCAAGTGTGACCAAGGTTTGGGAGGAAAGGGTTGGAAAAGACCCGGCTCTTTGGAGCCTCCTCAACGGAGATGTAGGATTCCCTCAAGAATCCGAACTCCGGGAACAAATCCGCGTCTTTACTTTACTTTGTTAAGCTTGTTTCCTTATTTAGTTGATATATCGTTCTTAGATTGCATTCCATGTTATTTAATCTCAGTTATTAGTTGTCCGTGTCCAAGGTCGATCGGACATTCCGATCTGGAATCGGAAGTTCCGATTATATCGGAAGTTCCGATCCAATACCGGAAGTTCCGATACTCTTTCCGCTGCGACAAATTTAGTTTAAATTTTAAACTGCCTATTCACCCCCCCCCTCTAGGCAACTTTCTCATCTTTTCAAGGATCGCGGTCGAGGGTTCCCTCCAACTCCGCCATGGAACCCTTGCACCGCGATGCGAACCCGGGGAGATCGTCGTCTTCGCTTGGGGATTGCTGGCGGGCTTGGTGCCGCCCTTCTCCGAATTCTTCTTCACCGTGCTCCACTTCTACGAAATAAGCCACCTTCACCACACTCCCAACTCTGTCCTCACCCTTGCTATCTACGCACACCTCTGCGAGATGTTCTTAGGGGTAATGCCCAATCTTCCTCTCTTCCGATACTTCTACACTCTCCGTGGGCTCGCCGATGGTGAGGCCGTGGGGATTTGCCATTTTCGCCTCCACGACGGGTCGGTTGCCCGCTACATTTCCTTCCAGGTGAAGTCAAAGTGGAAGGCGTGGCGGAACGATTGGCTGTATGCCAGGGACCATATCGAGATCGATGCTCTCGCAGTGCCAGCGAGAGTTGGGGCTTTCTTGTCGAGGAGACAACAGTCATCCTGTCGATGGCGGCCCGCGAGAGTTGGGGCTTGCTTGTCGAGGAGACAACAGTCATCCTGTCGATGGCGGCCCGCGTCAACCGGCTGCGAGACGCCGGCCTGACCGGGGCGCTGGTAGTCTGGAACTTCGTTGGCCGGAGGATTAGCCACCTTCGTCGACGTGCCCACCCAGCATGGCAGTACTCCGGTGACAACGACTTGACCCGCACACACCCGGGCCGTGAGTTTCCCAGTCTCCTTATGAGTACGTATCTTTTTTTGTGGTCGCCATCAACCAACAATCTTGTCTTCCTTTCTTCGGCAGGTGAAGGGAACTTGGACGGTCCCGCAATCTCCAAATGGCTGACCGGACTGCTCCCGCCAATACTGGGCGGTCTGGATTTCCCCACCGGGGTCCAGCCTCTATGCCATCTAGAGTTCGCAGAGCGCCTCCGGATCATCAAGATGTTTCCTGCGATGGACTCCACTGGCCATGCGGTGCTGCTGGCCCGCGGTCCCTTCATAATCATGGACTCGGGCTCTGCTGACGATTGGAGTGGCGGTAAGCACCCGGTCCATCCGGACGCCTCAGGTGCTATCCCAAAAAGGCCTCGTACCGAGGACCGGACTCCGGCCGCCACCGACTCCGCCGCGGATCGAAGCGCGTCATTAGCGGCGGTGTCTTCATCTGCGGTGATGACGTCCGCTGCCCGGGATTCGACACCGGATCCACCGACGACAACTCCTTCGGTGCCATCCTCGTCGGTGCCAACTCCATCAAAATCCGCTTTGCCCACGCCAACTCCGATGGTGCCGACCACATCGGCACCAAGGCTCATTGGCACTGCCCTCTAGGGCATGCTCGCGCTGCCAACAGTTGCATTCAACTTTCGGTTGCCTTTGAGGGCGGTCGCCCAAGGTGCTCCACCCGGCGCCTCCGAAACCGCCCAAGTGGACGTCGTCGGCACCAGCACTTCTGCCCAGCCCGCTTCGGTCATCCCCAACGCTTCAACCTCCCGCCTGGCCACGCTGCTTGCCGAACATGGCGAGGCGCACACAGCCTCGTCAGCCCTCCTCACGGTGGCCATCCAGCATGAAGCGGAACTGGCCGAACAGATCGTGGCGCTGCGCGAGAAGGACAAAGCGGAGGCACTGCTAGCCAAGGAGAGGGTGACTGCGGCGGCCGTGCTCATGCAAGTGCAGGAGGCCAAGGCGGCGCAAGAGGAGGTGGTGGGGGAGCTTCGTCGCACGCTGGACAACCTCACCGTCATGCTCGGACCAGCTTACCAGCGCATGGCGATATGCCTACGGCCGCTTGGGGTGGCCCTTTGCGAGCCGATCGAGCCATCAGCCCTGTTGTACGCCCATAGCATTACTCGGGTCGCCGAGGCATTCAACGGCTTGCCAGCCGCCTTGGCCGCTCGCTCCACACGAGAAGGGCAGGAAGTCGCGGTTACCACTGCGACGTTCGTGCTGGCCTGCTGCGCTAGCCGCGATGCCTCATTCGATCCGATGGTTGTTGCCGCCGGTATTGAGGGAGATGAGACCCAGGTACACGTGCGTGTGCGCGAGGCGGCGGCGCACGTGGCCAGGCTGATGGAGGTTCAAGACCCGGACATCGCCGCCGCAACGCCGGAGGACGAGGCCGAGGACACCGCAGGCCAGATCCAAATCATTGACGATGAGTGACTACCAGGGCCACCACCTTTATTTTTGTTCACTTCTTCTTTAGCTTGTTTTTCTGTACTCGAAAGAATACATCAGTAGTCTCAGTGAAATTAGCACTTAGTCCGTCCGTTGACCACGAGTTTTCTCAGCCCCTTCAGTTGCATTGTGAAGAAGCTCAATAAAGTACTCAGGTTTAACTCTACCCTAGTAATATGACAGCTCGCGCTATGGGTAGGCGTGTCATAAACGAAAGCATCCATTAAAATGAGATAAAATAGACCACGCAAACTGAACCATTCTATTGTATGACATAGAAAAAGATGTAAACATGCATGACGCATACATCACGGACTAGTGCACAACTGCAGAAAAAAACTAACACAAGGATAACTACATACATCATCTTTTCTAACCACTTTCTGGGATATAAAATGCGCTCCACCTTAAACGTTAGCATGTTAAGTTTTTGCTCGACGTCCATCCTCTGCTCTACCCCGGCCAGGGTCTTCTCTGCTACTATCGTAGTAGGATGCTCCCTCGGTGTATTCAAGTTGTCTGCCCACTGAAAATATTGGCATCCTGTAGACTACATGACTATGCGAACATTGTTATATTATTACCAACTCGCGTAGGAGAGTAATTATCGAAAAACCTGAAGAAATCGAAATATATTTTGACTTACAGAGAAATTAGGGCACTTATAAAACACCCGACCGTTATTTGTCAGATTGGTAGAGTAGAACACATTAGCTTCTACGTGGCAATTGGGGCAATTGACCCGTCTTGCGTTGTCAAGCACAAGGGCCCTCCGATTCGCTGATCTTTAGGTCTGAGACATGACCTTAACAGAAGAGATGAAGTGGGATGACGAAGAAGAAGTTTTGAGCAAGAGGAAGAAGAGGATATGAAAATGCTCAGTGTGGAATGTATGTGCTGAGTGCCTCCGTATTTATAGCAACCAACATGTTGTGTAAGTGGCCTATCATAGCTGCTGCCAGTGTGTTCAATTCGAGCATTTCACTCTGACAAAGCTGGGTGTGTGTGTTGTCATCTTTTCTAGCTTTTTGTCAAATCAGTTTTCCAAATGTGTTGTCATGTCAACTATTTCATCTTTTGTCATATCAGCTTTTGCAACCTTATGTCGTATCACATTTTCCAGCTTTTGTCATTCGCAAAACTGTAGAAAGAATTCTAGCTGACCTTGTCGCTTTGCTCCGAGATTGCTAGTGCTTTGTTGCTTGGTGGTGTGCAGAGTGTTGTCCAATCAGTCGCTTTTACTTTCTCAAACGATGTGAGAAAACAACACATCTGCGCCTGCTTTTCCAACCTACTATATGCACGACATCCCACGTTGTAGGTGGAGCAGCGCCGCTCGCCCGCCCCTCGTCCCGGAGATGGGGTCGAGGGGTGCGAGTCTACGCTTTCCCTGGACTCGGGGAGCGAGGTCTCCCCTCGTCCGCTTGACATCGGATGGTCCCCGCGGTGCTGTCCGAGTGCACGACGCCCCCGAAGGACGTCGCGCAAGTCAGCACCGCACTGAGACCTCCTTTCGTCCAAGCGGGCCCTCAGATCCCCTCGGCTCCCCGCCGACTCGGGGGAACCACGGGAGGAAGTGGGAGCACGTGCACGTCCCCCTGTACCCGAGGGGGCTGCAACCCACGCACCCTTTTCTTTGTCCCAGCCTTCGCGACCGGAAAGAGTTGTGACCGTGCGGCTAGAGGCTTGCGCGTCGATCGCATGCGTGCCCCGCCGCCCGACGCCAGAAGCCCCCGGCTGATTCGCCGCCTCCACTTGCTGTTGGGCGGCGTCCACTAGGCGAGCGATGTCCCGTAACCATGGGGCGGCAGGAGTTTCGCCCCCTAGTGCAACCGGGGGGTGATAGAGGAGCAGCCGGGCCGCGTGGAGATTCCGCGCCGGGGTGTCGCCTCCCATTAGGAGACGCCGCCGGATGGGCTGGCTTCCTTGCGCAGAAGCACCACGAGTCCCTCCCCGGACGGAGGGCCCCGGGGGGCCCGACGCCCTGGGCGAGTGCCGGGACCGGCTACGAGCGCTGCTCTCCTCACGCAGACCGTCGTGCTTGGAGCGAGAGGCTGCCATACTAATGGTCGTTGAAGCTTCTTGCAAACTTCGCCAGACAATGGAAGAAAGAAGAACAAT
This sequence comes from Rhipidocladum racemiflorum, assembly GCA_036346355.1. NCBI lineage: Eukaryota > Viridiplantae > Streptophyta > Magnoliopsida > Poales > Poaceae > Rhipidocladum > Rhipidocladum racemiflorum. Next base: position 70,080,670 of record CM070571.1, read on the forward strand.
CCACCACCGTACCCCCTACCTGGCGCGCCACTGTCGGCGTAAGAGCCAACAGATACCTTCACGAACGGGGTGTGAGAAGTCCGAATCAGGGGCTTTCGTGGGGCTCGCTCTGGACGCAGCAGACAGAAAAATGAACCAAGTTCGCAAGGAGACACTAGGGTTTATCCAGGTTCGGGCCCTCCTTGCGAGTAAAAGCCCTAGTCCTGTTGGGATTGCTCTGGATTATTCTTTTGTGGGAAATCGCTCGAGACAGCTCCGCTGGGATTCGCCCGTCTCCTGAGATGAGGCGGCCGAGAGAGAGGGGAAGAACTGTCCGAAAAGAAGAACCAGCCCCCTCCCTCCATGCACCTCAGTTACCTTATATATCCCCGGGTCGGCTGAGGTGCATGGGGCTTACAAAAAGGGGAGTACCTCGAATGCAACGGGCGGACTACAATTAATGTGCCCGTCACTGTTCTTGCAGCCTAATTAATGCTCTGGCGCAGCCATCCTATTCTCCGCTTGGGCCCTTTTCTGGCGTCGCCGCTCTGTTTGAGTGGGAACTTGCACCATGGCGTCACGCTATTTACTGGCGTTGGAACACACACACCACCATAGTGTGGCCTTCATTATCCCCATTTAATGCGCACGATACGCATTAAATGTCTTTGACCTCCTGCTTGCCGCATGGGCCATCGAGTGGCCTCGAGCCGAGTGCCGGCTGGCGTGGCACAGTCGCCACGTGCGTGGGCGATCATCACCGACGCCCGGCGTGGTTCGCCGCCACGTGCGGCTGGCGATCACTCGATCGCCAACGGCGTGGCTCGTCGCCACGTGTCCGGCTGGCGATCATTGGCTGATCGCGCCGCGCGTGGCCTGGGCACCACCTGCCCGCTAGCGGCTTTTACTAAAGTGTAGTGGGAACTCTGGTGTAAAGTACACCGACAGTAGCTCCTGGACCCACCCTGGGGCGCCCTTTTTGCCCGCCTTTCTTTGACCAGCAAAAAAGCGGCCCTGTCTCCCGGGTGGGTCCACCAAAAGAAAACGCCCACGTAACGATGCGGCTTTTAAATGCCGCCGTTGTTTCCGGGCATCGAGGTGGAACGTGCGGCCACCCCCGCCACGTAACCGGCGCGGGCTCGAGGGAGCGTATCTGTACCCCTTCTGGTTCTTTTGGGTTTCCCGCCAACGAACGGCCGCGCCCCCTTGGGTAACCCGCCAATCGAACCGTCACGCCTCCTCGGGTTCCCCGCTGAGGCGCTCCTTCGTGCGCCTATATACCGGTGGCCCTGGGAGGAGGCGATTCGTTCTGTCCTTGCTCCTGCTTCTTGTGTACTACTCTCCCGCCTTTGCTCTTTGCGAACTGCTCCTTCGCCTTTGCTCCTTGTGAACTGCCCCTTTGCTCGCATGGCGCCACCAGCCCCGCTGCTCCCTCCATCGACCATCGAAGAGATCGACGTCGAGAGGTTTTCTGTGTACGTTGCCGGCGGCTCCGTCCGTACACGCTCCGGGACCGCTGCGCCCGGCTGCCGTCCAGGAAAGGTGATCTTCTTCGGATGGGGGATGCTGGCGGGCCTCCTTCCGCCGATCTTCGACTTCTACCTCGTTGTTCTCAACTTCTACTCGATCCACAACATTCATCTTCCTCCCAACTCTATCGTTCTTCTTGCGGTTTTTGCCCACTTATGCGAGATGTTCGTGGGAGTGGCTCCTAACCTCCCGCTCTTCCGCTTCTTCTATTCCCTGCGCGCGGCCAAGGACCTTTCCACCACGGCAGGCTCCTGCCACCTTCGCTTTCGGGACGTCGCAGCTTACCGCTACATTCCGCTAGCTCCGCTCCAACTGGAGGGCTTGGCGCAACGAGTGGCTCTATGCCGAAGATGACAGCGGCGTAGAGGTCTTGAGGCGCCAGCGGGCGGCGGCACACCTACGGGAGCTCACGTCGACGAGACGCCTGAGCTCTAGGTGATGCTGGCCCGCGTGGACCAGTTGCGGATAGCGGGCCTGACGGGGGCCATGGTTATCCGGGATTACGTCTCCCGGAGAATTAGTCCCCTGCGCCGCCGCGCCCGCCTCGCCTGGCAGTACACGGGCCCTGACGATCTGACCAGGATGGCTCCCGGGAGTAAGTTACTTTCTGCTTTGCTCGCCTTCCTTTCCTTCTTTCTTTTCTCTCTTCTTCTCTCTTTTTTAACTGCGGTTGAACTAACGGCGACCTCGCTCCATTCTCTCTTTTCTCTCAGCCGCGGGGGATATATCCTTTGCGAAAATCGATGCATGGCTGGCGTAGCTGGGCGTCTTCGGCCCCATCCCGCCTTTTCCAGCGGGCGCGCTCCCGCTCTGCCAAGTGGAGCCTAGGGAGCGCGTGACGATCACCCACGCCATGCCTTCTATGGACGCCATGGGGCCGGTGAACACGCCTCGCCGCACGGCGTTGACGATCCGGGGGCCCCCTCCTGCTGGCGATCCGAGGAGGGACAAGCGCCCGGCCGACGACGACGCCTCTAGCGCCAGCCCCAGAAGGGTCCGCATTACTCCAGGAGGCGCGGCGACCACGACCGAAGCGGGCAGCTCCATGGTGACCACCTCCTCTACTTCGGCCGGTGCCGCCCCGGCAATAACTCCACTGGCTCCGGCCCTGGTTCCGCCGCCGCCGTCGGCGCAGGTCGATCCGCCGCCACCAGCGCAGGGTGATCTGCCTCCGCCGCCGGCACCAGCGCAGGGTGATCCACCACCACCAGCGCAGGGTGGTTTGCCTCCGTCGGCGCCGGCGCTGGTTGATCTGCCTCCACCGCCGTTGCCGTGCGGGTTGATCCGCCCCTGCTACCGGCACCAGCGCAGGGTGATCCACCCCCGCCGCCGTCCCCGGTTTTTCCCCCGCCGCCTCCGGCGCTGATCGCTCCGCCGGTATTGGCGCCGCGCGGGGGGATAACACTCGCCCGGCTTATACCCCTACTTCAGAGGCCTTCTGTAGATGCGGCTCATAGACACTAGTAAACTGTCAAGTTATTTTTAATTTGAGAGACTTACCCCCCCTTCTTTCGTCTTCAGGGCGTCCACCTCGAGGGCCCCCGTCGGGGTCAGCCACGACGCCATGGCAGCAGCAGCAGCAGCCGCTGCACCGACTGCGGCGGTTGAGCACCAAGGCGGCCCCAGCGACCACCCGGTGGTCACCGCAGGGGCGGCCATCTTACCGCCCGGCGGCGGGATAGGCTTGCCGGCTACCCCAGAGGTCGCCAGTGCCCCAATCCTCTCGGCGGATGCAGACGCTTTGCTGGCCGCTCTTGGCGAGCTGCACTCCCGCGTGAGCGGCCGCCTTGCAACAAGCAGGGAGAGGCTGAGGGAGGCCGTTGCGGAGAACTCCCGACTCCGCGCAGAGGGGCTGGACTTGCGCGGTCGAGTGGAGAGGTCGGAGCGGAGCCTGCAGCAGGAGAGGGAGCAAGGAGCCCTCCGCGTCGAGGCGCTCACCCGAGAGCGCGATGAGGAGAGGGGTGAGCGCCTTCGAGCGGAGGCCGAGGTCACCTCCATGCTGCGCCCTGCCTTTGACCGGATGGTGGCTAGCTTGGCTCCACTAGGGTTGGAGCAGCCGAACCCGGTCGAGCAGACGGCCCGGCACTATGCTTTCTGCATGAGCTGGATCTCCGACTTCCTCACCTTCACACTTGGCGCCTTGGCCACGGTCCGACCAAGAAGGCGGCGATCGCGGCGGCCACGGCATCGTACGTGCTCACCTGCTGCGCTAGCCGGGATGCCAACTTCGACCCCCTGGTCACCATCCAGGGGGTGGATGGGGACTGGGCCCGCGCCGAGGCGCAAGTCAGCAGCGCCGCCGAGCAGGTCGTCGATCAGCTCGAGATGGTCAATCCGGCGCTTGAAGCTATGGCCGAGGATGTGGCACTCGGTGGGCGTCGCCACAGTGGAGGACCAGGAGGCCGCGGAAGCCGCGGCAGATGAAGATTGAGGACCTTCATTTTGCTGTTTGTTTTGTCACTCCTTGTAATGGACCTCTGCAAGTTAGGGCCTTAGCTTATAAATACATGCATTTCCCTTTGTGCTTCTTATGTTTGGGTGCCTGTTCGCGCCTTCATTATGCGAGTTCTGGGCAAACAGAAAGGACAACGGCGCGCGTTAAGTGTTAGTCGGAGTGCAGGGCCCGGATCCCCCGTGCCGGAATGTCGCTATCCCAGGACCTTAGGGCCCTGTGAAATTAATCACTCTCGCGGTCTCTGGGGGCCAAATACTGGGCGAGGTGCGGCAGGGTGGTAGACTTTCAGTAATGGTGTTTGAATCGCCGGTTCTCACGGGGACACCCTGAGCGTCATGGCCGTGTTGAAAACCGTGCCAAACCAGCCATCCGAACCCCTATTCCCATACACCACGCTCACCCAGTGGGCCGACTTTTACTGTCGAGAATTCAGAGAGCCTTAAGGTACTGAGGGCGATTACGCGGACACGGTCCATCAGGGCGCAAGCCAGAGAAAAAAGAACAAAAGTGACAACTGCTTTTTACTAAGAAACTGGATATAGGATTAGACAGAGGCTTCCCCCGACCAGCCTCGGAGAGGAGAGCTCAACTTGGCTGGTCGAGGCGCGTAGCTCTCTACTTACAGCCTTCTTAGGGATAGAATTTGCGCAGAAGCTCTATGTTTTGCGAGTTTGCCAACTCCTCCCCGTCCTCAGTGGCCAACCTGACCGCCCCGGGGCGAGAAACTGAGACCACCTTAAAGGGGCCCTCCCACTGGGGAGACAGTTTGTGCAACCCGGCATGCGTCTGGACTCTGCGCAAGACCAGGTCGCCGACTGCCAGTGTTCTCTCGCTCACCCGGGCGGCGTGGTACCGCCTGAGGCTTTGCTGGTATCGGGCAGCGCGCAAGGCCGCGCGATCCCGTACTTCTTCCAGGAGGTTGACGTCCTCCCACTGCAGATCTTCCTGGGTTTCCTCAGTGAACGCCGCCACACGCGGTGACGAGGCGATTCAGGCGGGGACCGCCTCCGCGCCATAGACCAAGAAAAAGGGGTTTCCCGGTGGCGGCCCAGAGAGCGTCTGGCGACCACAACCTTGCCAGGAGTTCTTTAGTCCACCGGGCCCCGCGCTTGTGGAGGCGATCAAACGCCCTGGTCTTGAGGCCATTCAGCACCAGCGCATTGGCACGCTCGACTTGACCGTTACTCCTTGGGTGGGCTACCGAGGCAAAGCAGACCTTGGTGCCCATCTCTTCGCAGAAATCCAAGAAAGCGGTACTGGTGAACTGTGTGCTATTGTCGGTGATGATGCGGTTGGCAACCCCGAAGCGGGTCAAGATTCCTCGCATGAATTTGATCGCAGCAGCGGCTGTAATCGTCCTCACTGCCTCGGCTTCCACCCATTTGGTGAACTTGTCGATGGTGACGAATAGATGGGTGTAGCCCCCTGTGGCCCGCGGGAACGGGCCCAGGATATCCAGCCCCCAGACCGTGAAGGGCCAGGAGAGCGGGATAGTTTGCAGAGCCTGGGCTGGTCGGTGGATCTGCTTGGCGTGGAACTGGCACGCCTCGCACCTCCTCACCAGCTCGCAAGCATCCTGAAGGGTGGTTGGCCAATAGAACCCTTGGCGGAAAGCTTTTCCCACCATCGTTCGACTGGACATATGGTTCCCGCACACGCCTCCATGGATATCAGAGAGCAGGATGCTCCCCTATTCCCGAGTGATGCACTTCAGAAGAACTCCGTTTTTACCCCGGCGGTAAAGGTCCCCGCCCACAAGGGTATAGCACTTGGCCCTTCGTGCTATCTTCTCTGCTGACGCATCATCGTCGGGGCACACTTGATCCCGCAGGTAGGCCAGGATCAGATCCATCCATGTGCCTTCCCGATCAAGTGTGGCGACCACAGGGTGATCGCCCGGGTACTCCGCCTGGCCTGGCGTTTCCGCCGGTACCGCTTTCCCCTCCGGAATGAGGGCCGAAGCAGCGCGGCCATCGTTCCCACTAGAAACAGGGGCTGAGATGGACGGTCATGGAAGCCTTTCTTTAAAGACTCCGACCGGAACAGAAGACCTTGTCGAGGCGAGCTGCGCGAGCTCGTCCGCCAAGTAATTGTTGCACCGGGATATGGGTATACCCCAGCCCGTCGAAATGTCGCTCCATCTTTCTGACCTCTGCCAAGTATTCCGTCATGACAGGATCAGAGCAGGAGAACTCCTTTCTCGCTTGGTTGACGACTAGCAATGAGTCGCCCTTGACTTGCAGACACCGAACACCGATGGCCGTGGCAGCGCGAAGCCCCGTCAGCAGACCTTCGTACTCGGCGACGTTGTTGGTGGCCTTGAAGTCCAAGGCAACCACATACTTGAGGAGGTCCCCGGTTGGGGAAACCAAGAGGACCCCAGCCCCTGCGCCTTTGAGCCTGAAGGAGCCGTCGAAGTAGAGTGTCCAGGGGGAGGGCGTGGGGGTTTCTTCAGCTTCAGGCTCGGCAGGAGTCCACTCGACAACGAACTCTGCCAGCCTTTGACTTTTGATTGCCGTGCGGGGGGGCAAACTTGAGACCGAACTCTCCCAGCTCCACAGACCACTTGGCAATGCGGCCTTTAGCTTCGAGGTTGTGAAGAATCTCGTGCAAGGGATAGGCGGACACCACCGTGATCTCTCTTCCTTGGAAATAATGCCGCAACTTTCGGGACGCCACTAGCACGGCATATACCATCTTCTGAGCCTGTGGGTACCTTGTTTCTGCATCATGCAGCACCTTGCTGACGTAGTAAACTGGCCGCTGGACCCCTTCACGCTCTGCCACCAGTGCGGCGCTCACAACTGTCGGACTGGCCGCCACGTATAACAGTAGCGGCTCGCCTGGCTCGGGGGCGACCAGCACCGGAGGGGAGGAGAGGTATTGCTTTAATTCTTCAAGTGCTTGCTGCGCTTCTATAGTCCATTCGAAGGAGTTGGTCTTCTTTAGCAGCTTGAAGAAGGGGAGGCTCTTCTCCCCCAGTCGGGCTATAAAGCGGCCAAGAGAGGCCAGGCGACCAGCTAAGCACTGAACTTGTTTGAGCCTTGTGGGTGGCTGCATGCGCTCGATGGCCGTGATCTTCTCCGGGTTGACCTCGATCCCACGATTGAAAACGAGGAACCCAAGCAGCTTCCCGGACAACACACCGAACACACACCTTTCAGGGTTCAGCTTCAAACAATACTGCTGAAGGTGGGAGAAAGTTTCTTCTAAATCTTCAACAAGCCCAGCAATCTTTTTGGTCTTTACTACCAAGTCATCAACATATACTTTGAGGTTTCTTCCAATTTGCGACCGAAATACAGTGTGCATAGCACGCTGGTAGGTGGAGCCAGCGTTCTTCAACCCAACAGGCATTCGGACGTAATAGTACACACCTAGAGGGGTCACAAAAACGGTCTTCTCTTCATCTTCCCGCGCCATTCTGATCTGGTGGTAGCCGGAGTAGGCGTTTAGGAAGCACAGGACCTTGCACCCTGCCATGGAATCGACAACGATGTCTATTTGCGGCAGGGGGTACGGGTCCTTGGGGCAAGCTTTGTTGAGGTCGGTGAAGTCGATGCACATCTGCCACTTCCCGTACGACTTCTTGACGAGCACGGGGTTGGCCAGCCACTCAGGGTAGGCGGCCTCCCGTACAATCCTCGCCTGCAGCAGTTTCTCTACCTCATCCCGAATGGCGTCTTGCCGCTCTGGTGCCTGCCTCCGGACTTTCTGCCGGACTGGGTGCACTCCAGGGAGCGTTGCCAATCGGTGCTCAATCACCTCCCTAGGGACCCCGGTCATCTCAGATGGTTCCCAGGCGAACACATCTAAGTTAGACCGAAGTAAGGTGACGAGCGCGTCTTCCTATTTGGTGCTAAGGTTGGCACCAATCTTCACGGCCTTCCCAGAGCTGTCTTCGCCCACGGGGACCGCCTTCACCTCACCCGAGGAACCAGGTGAGGCGTGGGCCTTGACCGGGGGGAGCTCTGGGCGGTCGTCCTCGCCTCGGGCCGACCAGGTGGCGCCGGCCAGGTCCTGCACCTACTTGCTGAGACGCAGGGCTTCCAGCCGATCCACCTTCCACGATGGTGGGCCCCTGTGCCCAGGTGGATCTTCATCATCATATAGGCATAGTGTGTGGCCGCCATGAACTTGACCAGAGCTGGCCGGCCAAGTAACGCATTGTAGGGGGGGTCGAAGTCCGCAATCTCAAAGTTGATTTTCTCTGTCCGGAAGTTCTCCGCACTTCCGAACGTGACATGCAATCGGACCTACCCCAGAGGTGTCAAGCCCACTCCAGGGGCGACTCTGTAAAAGAGGGGGGCCGGACGCAACTCCTCATAGGGAATTTGGAGTGCCTTGAACGCCCCCACAGACATGAGGTTGATGGAACTCCCTCCATCCACCAGTACTCGCCCGAGTCTCGCGTTCCGGACCGTGGGGGAAACCACGATCGGGAGATGGCCCGGGCCTGCGGTGCTCTCCGGGTGGTCGGCCTGACTGAAGGTGATCGGCTCCTCCGACCACTTTAGTAGCCTGCTCGCCCCAGGAGTTGGTACGGTAGCGCACACCTCTCTCACCTCTCGCTTGTATTACGAGTTGGAGGAGTAGGTGGTGGAGCCACCGTGGATGAACGCCACCGTGTGTTCTGCTTGCTGGAAAGCTAGCGGAGCAGGGCCTTCATCCGCGTCATCGCGGTCGTTGTCGCGGCGCTCCTTAAGCCGCTGCTCCACTAGCTTGGACACTACCTGGCAATCCGCCAAGTCATGTCCATTGGTCCTGTGGATGGGGCAGTAAAGTCTGCCCCCATCGTCTTCTCGGTGGGGGGACCGGCGATCCCCGCGATCACCTCGCGGGCCTCGGCGATCACCCCTCTTATCCTGGCGGTCGCGCTTCCGAGGCTTGTCCTCCGGCTCGGCGACCAGGACCTCTCCAGCACCGGGCTCCTTGCGCTTCTTCTTCTTCTTGTGCTCGGCAGCCTTCGAGGTTCCTGCCTCGCCGAGACCGGACGACCCCGCTGTGCGCTCCCGGGCCTCCGCTGCCCTGGCGCACTTATGAGCCAGGGAAAATAGCTCAGAGATGGTCGAAACGGTGCGGGTAGCCATCTTCTCCCGCATCTTCTGATCTCGGACCCCCCTCCAAAAGGCGATAATCACCGACTGCTCGGAGATCCGGGGGATCGTGTTTCGGTAGTGGCTGAACCGCCGGATAAACTCCCTCAGGGACTGCCCCTTTGCCTGCTCTAGGGCGTGGAGGTCGTCCTCCACACCCGGCTGAGTGTAGGACCCTGGAAGTTGGCGACAAAGATGTCGCACAATCCCTCCCACGAGTGCACAGAGCCCCGCGGGAGGTTCAACAGCCAGGAGTGGGTAGAGCCCGTCAGTGATGTCGGGAGGTAGTTGGCCATGATCTTCTCGGACCCTCCCGCGGCACGCACCACCGTGGTATAGATCTGCAGGAACTCCTCCGGGTTGGTGGTGCCATCGTACTTCTCGATGGATGCGGGGCGGAATCTCTCCGGCCACGCCGCTTGGCGTAGGTGGAGGAAAAACGCCTGACATCCCACGTTGTACGGGGAGCAGCGCCGCTCGCCCGCCCCTCGTCCCCGAGATGGGGTCGAGGGGTGTGAGTCTACGCTCTCCCTGGACTCGGGGAGCGAGGTCTCCCCTCGTCCGCTTGACATCGGACGGTCCCCGCGGTGCTGTCCAAGTGCACGACGCCCCCGAAGGACGTCGCGCAAGTCAGCACCGCGCTGAGACCTCCTTTCGTCCAAGCGGGCCCTCAGATCCCCTCGGCTCCCCGCTGACCCGGGGGAACCACGGGAGGAAGTGGGAGCGCGTGCACGTCCCCCTGTACCCGAGGGGGCTGCAACCCGTGCACCCTTTTCTTTATCCCGGCCTTCGCGACCGGAAAGAGTTGTGGCCCTGCAGCTAGAGGCTTGCGCGTCGACCGCACGCGTGCCCCGCCGCCCGACGCCAGAAGCCCCCGGCTAATTCGCCGCCTCCATTTGCTGTTGGGAGGCGTCCACTAGGCGGGCGATGTCCCGCAGCCATGGGGCGGTGGGAGTTTCGCCCCCTAGTGCAACCGGGGGGTGATCGAGGAGCAGCCATGCCGCATGGAGATTCCGCGCCGGGGTGTCGCCTCCCATTAGGAGACGCCGCCGGATGGGCTGGCTTCCTTGTGCAGAAGCGCCACGCGTCCCTCCCCGGACGGAGGGCCCCGGGGGGCCCGACGCCCTGGGAGAGTGCCGGGACCGGCTGCAAGCGTTGCTCTCCTCACGCAAACCGTTGTGCTTGGAGCGAGAGGCTGCCATACTGATGGTCGTCGAAGCTTCTTGCAAACTTCGCCAGACAATGGAAGAAAGAAGAACAATCCACCACTGTACCCCCTACCTGGCGCGCCACTGTCGGTGTAAGAGCCAACAGATACCTTCACGAACGGGGTGTGAGAAGTCCGAATCAGGGGCTTTCGTGGGGATCGCTCTGGACGCAGCAGACAGAAAAATGAACCAAGTTCGCAAGAAGACACTAGGGTTTATCCATGTTCGGGCCCTCCTTGCGAGTAAAAGCCCTAGTCCTGTTGGGATTGCTCTGGATTATGCCTTTGTGGGAAATCGCTCGAGACAGCTCCGCTGGGACTCGCTCGTCTCCTGAGATGAGGCGGCTGAGAGAAAGGGGAAGAACTATCCGGAAAGAAGAACCAGCCCCCTCCCTCCATGCACCTCAGTTACCTTATATATCCCCGGGTCGGCTGAGGTGCATGGGGCTTACAAAAAGGGGAGTACCTCGAATGCACCGGGCGGACTATAATTAATGTGCCCGTCACTGTTCTTGCAGCCTAATTAATGCTCTGGCGCAACCGTCCTATTCTCCGCTTCGGGCCCCGCACCTACCGGCGTCGCCCGCTCTGCTGGAGTGGGAACTTGCACCATGACGTCACCCGCTATTTATGGCACGTGTTGGGAACACACGCCACCATACTGTGGCCTTCATTATCCCCATTTAATGCGCACGATACGCATTAAATGTCTTTGACCTCCGTCTTGTGCATGGGCCATCGAGTGGCCTCGAGGCTGGCGCGCCCGGCGTGGCCTGGTCGCCACGTGTCCGCTGGGCGATCACTCACCGACCGCCCGCATGGCACAGTAGCCACTGGCGATCACTCGGTGACCGCCACTTGCGTGGCCTGGTCGCCACGTGTCCATTGGCGATCACTCGGTGACCGCACACGGGCGTGGCACGGCCGCCACCATTGGCGATCACTTCAGCTGACCGCCAGCGGCGTGGCCTGGGCACCACCTGCCCGCTAGCGACTCTTACTAAAGTGTAGTGGGCACCCTGGTGTAAAGTACACCGACAGCTCCGATAAAAAAACACACAAAAAAGGAAGCCAGTCTGTATTCGCTACCTCATGCTGCAAATACTGGTAATCGCTATATATATATACACACACACTTGATTATGATCTTGCTCTTGGGAGACATGGCTGCAGTGAGTTTGCATCTGCCTCGTATGAAAGCATCAAGCGCCAAATCATCCATCAAAGCGACACTGTAGTGAGTCTGCATTGCCGTGTATAGCTGCAGTTCAATGGGTAGGCCCCCTGTATTCGCTACACCACAAAGCGAATACAGGTATTCGTTGTACCATTTTGATTATTCAGTGTACTCGCTAGTTGATGTTGGTTATACACTGTATTCGCTATTTCGTGTTGATTATACGTTCAATTGTTGTATAGAATTGAAAATGCGGCCGTTGTTTTGTATAGATTTCAAAATTTGATAAAAATCAGAGAAAAAGCAAAAAAAAAATAAAGAGAGAGAGGGAAAACTCATAGCCGAAATGTGCATTTTCGAGTATGAGGTGGCAGCTCATACCCGAAATTTGAGGATTCGGGTATGAGGTGCCACCTCATACCCGAAATTTGAGATTTCAATTTCACCCTTTGCCGAAATTTGAAAATTCAAATACATTGTAAACGAAATTTGAGGTTTCGGTAAAGGCTAAACGAATTTTGAGGTTTCGGAAATAGTAGAGATTTTTGTAAATATGCAAACATGTTGTGTGCATACGTAATTACGTGCCATATGTTGTATAGTATTCCGATTTTTCCCTTGCTCCCTCTCCCAGCCGCCGCTCCCTTCTCTCCTCTCCCCTGAGTGCCATCTCCCTCTCCCCCGAGCGCCACCACCCTAGCCCGTGCCACCGCCATCCTTCCCTAGTGCTGGCACCCACCTCTGACCTCCCCATTCCTTCCTCTTTCCCTCCCTTTCTCCCCTCTTATACCGCCACTGCCTAGACGTCCGCCACAGGATCCGGATGGAGGACCCCACTATCCCCCTTCATACATTGGTTGTATATAGGTTATCACAACTCACAACGTAAGATACAGAGGGGATGGCGCGAGAGGGAGGAGGTGGAGGGGCCATGGCGGCGGCGAGGTACGGGATAGTGGGGGTGGGGATGATGGGGAGGGAGCATCCCCACAACCTTTCCCACCTCGCCGGAGAAGCCCAGCGGGAGCAGTCCGTCCAAGTCCGGGTCACCTGCCTCACCGATCCCCACTCGGAGTCCTCCTCAGCCCCTGGCTCGCCGACGAGCTCGGCCACATATTCAGATTATATACACAGCCGTCCTACATGAATACGATAGTCACTGCCTTACTGGTTGTAGTAGTGTAACAGTCAGCTAGGTTCTGAAGTATCTTGTCGGCCATTGATTCCATCCCAATTATTAGATTATAGAATACCATGTATGGCAATTCCATTCAAAATATGTGCCACAAATATTCAGACTATGGATGATAGACTATTGGACTGTGCAATTGTATGTGTGTTTTCCAATCTCTACCAAAATTTTAACAGCTAGAAGATTTAAGACCCTTTCAAGTCACAGTGGTACAGGACTGCAAGAAGGTGAGGTATGCCATAATTTGGTCAGAGTTGAGTTATGCGATGTAATATTCATCTATGTTTTCTGTTCTGACATTTATGGAATGCTGGATGGCATGTGAATTCCTTAAGTGATGATAAATAGATTTTTCAACCCATCAAACAACTTTTGAGCTCTTCTAATTATAGTAAATACTATTCAGTTAAAACTTAAAACAATGCTGCTTGATTCCTGAAAAGTTCTCTCTCAATGCAGGTGCCAGATATTATTGATAATGCATATATAATAGTAGAATTTGACAATGGCTCTCGCGGAATCCTTGATCTTTGCATGTTTGCTGAAGGCAGTAGAAATGAGCAGGAAACTTCTGTTGCTGGTGACATTGGAAAGGTACAACTAGATGATTCTTTTGCTATTTGGATGCATATAACAAATAACTCCACATACGCCTTGTCTTCTATGGTCAGTTTGCAGTTTGGTTTCCTGTATGTCTCTTCACCCCTATATTTCCTATATGATTAATCTTCAGAAGTAAATTTTCTGCCGGAGAATGTACCATCTCTTTGTATATTAGCATATTAGCATATTAGCTATATTTGACTAATTAAGTATCATTTCTTTATTCAGGAAAGTATGAAATAGTAGTAGTCTTACTATCTAAAGGAGCTTATATTGATTCATTAACTATCGGTGGGGCAGCATTGCATTATTTTTGGACTTGGTAAGGAGTTTATCATGTTTTTCCCTTGTAGGTGGTAGAAAGTACTATGGACCTTCCTCATGTGGCAGGCTGTTGTTTGTAGTGAAATATTTATTTTTCTTGGCTTTCATAAAATTCCTTATGAATAGAGCATCATATTCTTGATCTGTTTCTTGGCTCTGCTGCCTCTTGCGTTGGAAATCTATAATCCAAACTTCTACTAGAGACATGCATTTCATTGGTCTACCTTGTAACAATCAGGCAAATAACAAAGACACAGAAGTACAATTGATAAATGCCCTAGACAAGAGGGAGATCTTGTTTTGTCCTCTTTTTCTAGTAATGTCTCTTAACCTAACCTCCCCCTCTCCACCTTCTCGTTTTCACATCACCAATTTACCATGATTACTTTGTGTTGGTTATGCTATGTTTTGCTTCTTCTTGATAATAATTAATCTTCTATAGGCATACAAATTTAGGACTAAATTTTTTACGGAGAATTGTGATATCTTTTCTGAGGAACACATGTGAAATGTTTGCAAAAAAAAAACATATACAGATTATGTTGGCCTCCAAACGAAATTTACTATGACTTAGATGCTCCAAATTTTTGCTAAGTTTGTACATTTTACTATGACTTGGATGTTCCAAATTTACCATGGCTAAGTCTCCAAATTTACCTTGACTTGATACTTCATGGGCATGGTAAATTTGCCATGACTTGGATACTTCATGGTAAATGTGGAGTCATAGTCGTGGTAAATTTGAAGCATCCAAGTCATGATAAATGTACAGACTTAGCCAAAATTTGAAGCATCCAAGTCATGGAAAATTTGGAAATCTGGAGAATGTATCGTATGCTTTGTAGTGTTGAACCAATATTTTTTTTGAATAAAAGGCAGGAGCTCTGCCGCTCAATTAAGGAGAGAGTAAATCAGAGTACAAGGAACCGAAAAACAAACAGGGGTCCGAAAACCAAGGAACCCCTGTTAAAACACAAAGAACACCACAACTTCCCTACAGGCCCTGAAGGCCTACAGACCGAAAGAGACTAAGGGACTACTCCGGAGCTAAATCCCTCATCGCCACGAGGAAGTTCGAACAGTCTTGGATAGCCAGTTGAACTACTGTCATCACTGTCGAGTACTTGTTGCTAAAAATCCGCGCGTTGTGCTCTTTCCAAATATTCCAACAAGCAAAAATTAGTATCCCGTCCAGACGCCTACGACTTTCCTTGGGGGTAAGCAGCTGGATTGCTTGCCACCAGGAAGTAAAGTTCTGCCCTAAGAAAATCCCCGCTTGCAAGAGGTGCTGAAACAGCAACCGGCCAAAGATGAAGGACCACACTTGCTTAGCAAATGGGCAAGACAACATGAGATGATTGGACGAATCCTCTCCTGAACCACAGAGGCAGCACACCGGACTATTTGGCCAACCCCTCAAAGCTAAATTGTCGGCAGTCTGTAACCTGTTTTGGATTAAAAGCCAAGCGAAGAACCTACACTTATTCTGGGTTTTTGCTTTCCAAATTCACGAGAAATTATGTTTTGGGAAGGTCCCAAAGAACTGCACCCTGTGCGCTGACTTGGTTGAATACTGACCATCTTGAGTCCAACGCTAGGTTATCACATCTGGATTCTCCGGTTGCAAGTGGATTTCCTGTAAGAGACTCCAGAGGGTCAGGAATTCCTGCAACTGTGCCCCTGTACAGATACGCCTAAGCGGAACCATCCAATTGTTATTTGAAAGACTGTTCTTGAATGTGGCATTTCTCCTTCGAACAAGGCTAAAGCATTGCGGCGCTATTTTGCACGAGGACGAGCCATGTAGCCACTTGGACATCCAGAACCTGGCCACTTCCCCATTCCCTACCTGTAAGGATGTCCTAGCCTCAAAGAGGGTCAAATCCGATTTTAAACAAGGAATCGTCATGTCTTTCCACAACCTGGTTGAATCCTTCCAGGCATACCAGAGCCACCTCAGATGCAGCGCCCTGCCAAAGGCCTCCAATTGCTTGATCCCCAATCCACCTAGGAATTTAGGCCTGCAAATTTTCTTCCAATTTACAAGACAGTGTCCTCCCTTACAGTTTAGCTCTCCTCTCCAAAGGAAATTCCTTCGCATCCTGTCTATTTTTTTGAGAACCCACGCAGATCCTTGGAAAATAGTCAAGTGGTAGGTCGGGATCACCGACAAAACTGCGTCAACCAGAATGAGTCAGCCCGCTTTGGAAAGCAGGGCTCCTTTCCAGCCTACCAATCTGCTTGACACTTTGTCTAGTAGGGGCTGCCAATCTGATTTCTTAAGGCCATTTGGACGAAGTGGCAGTCCTAGGTACCTGGTAGGGAAGGACTTAAGAGTAGCCTGGAATTCCTGTACCACCGGCTCCAACTCTATTTCCTCACACGGATGGGGTAGATTTCAGATTTGTGAAAATTGACTTTAAGTCCTATTGCCTGGCCGAAGGCATGTAGCAATCCATGCAACAATCGTGCTTCTTCCGGGTCGGGGTTGAGGAAAAGAGCTACATCATCCGCGTACATGGAGGTGCACAGGTGCGCAGGACGTCGCCCTACCTGCTGAAAAAACTGAAGCTGCGAAGCAGCGTCGAAAAGCCTCTGTAGGGGTTCTAGTGCCAATATGAAGAGCATTGGCGAAAGGGGGTCTCCCTGTCTGAGACCTCTCCTGTGCATTATCTTTTTACCTGGGATTCCGTTCAACATAAATCTGGAAGAAGAAGCTGCTAGGAGCAGGGCAATCCAATTTCTCCATCTTTGCCCAAAGCCAAACTGGGTTAGCATCTCAAGAAGATACTCCCAACTCACCGAGTCAAAGGCTTTTGCGATGTCCAACTTGACGAAGAGCGAAGGTACTTTTTTGGAGTGCAGTTCAGAGATGAGGCTTTTAGTGAGTAAGAAGCTGTCATGAATAGATCTGTTCCTGATAAAAGCATTTTGGTTGGCGGAGATCAGGGACTGGAGGAAGGGCGCCAACCTGTTCGCTAGAAGTTTGGAGACAATTTTCCCAACGTTGTGAATGAGACTAATCGGCCTAAAATCCGCGACGGTGCTGCAAACCTGCTTTTTTGGAACTAACACCACACTTGCTTCATTTAAGAGGTGCATCCCCCTCCCTTTAGATTGTAGAAGTGATGAACCACGGCCATTAAGTCTTCTTTCACTAAATTCCAGCAGGCCTTGTAGAAAAGGCCAATGAAGCCATCTGAACCAGGTGCTTTTGCCGAAGGAAGGGAGGCGACTGTTGGGTTATGGGTAGGCTACGCGAGCATAAAATCAAAAATTCTACCACGAACACCCAAGATCACATGGAAGTAAAGGATCACAGATCGTTACCCTTGTCGCGCAGTCTGGCGGGAAGCGCATTCACGCAGCGTTGAGGAAGTAGTTGATCACCTCCCGATCGGCACCGATCTCCACCGAGTTGTTGCTTTGTCCTCGTCCGAGTGGTCGCCGATCTCGTCAGTGGTCGCCGACCTCGTCCCGAGTGGTCGCCCGATCTCGTCGGCGTGGTCGCCCGACTCCGCGTGGTCGCCGATGAAAGTCGTCGGAGATCCAATCAAAAGCGGCGTCCCACGGATGGCGGCGCCTCTAACGATATCCACACGTCTGAGCGGGAGCGCCGTGCGGTGTGCTAGCACCTCGCCGCCGCGACTTGGGTTTACGGGGAAGCAGGAGGGATGCCGCGGTGAACGTGGTGAGGGTTCTAATCCGTGCCATGCACTGTTCGGCCTCCCCTTTTATAGACACGCTAGTGGGCCGAAGCCCGCTAGGTTTCCATCTCCAATGCGGATCCTATCCATGCACAAACTCGTAAACTATTCCAACTCGTTAAGTGTGTGACCCGTTAGGTTCGGTGCAAGTCGGTTATGAATTCGAAACCCGTTTCCAATTCATTGATCAACAGCCGGCACCTAGCGATGCGTATTGACCCCGGATGCACAGAATCAATATTCGTGAACCTTGATACACTCACATACCGATCGCTTAGCCACACGATACAGTCAAGCTCAAGGCGAGATCGTGCCACCCTTGTTGATAGCTCGACCACTTCACTCGGCGATTGTGATGGATACAAACCATGACCAACTCTTTAGTCATATTAGCACGGCCGTGCGTTTTCCTTATCCATCCACTCGAGGGGCCGGAGGTATCTCTCCCGTTATCTAGGAGGGGCAAATCCCATCTTGATCATCACACCCTTGGCAATGTATCGTGGCATACCCGAGTATTTCATCTTTATGACTACCCTGTTACGGTGTAGCGTTTGATGATACCAAAGCATACAAGTCTACATGCTAGGCATCCATGACAATCTCAGTCTAAGGACCATATAGGCGTACCACTCGAGACTATACGCTGATGGCACTATAAGAGATAACAACTCACAGCGTCTCGGAGTGGGTCTTGTCCGACTACCCATGTTCTCTAACATGTGTCCACATTATTGGTTTGATATCTCCATATCTATGGTATGCGAAACATTACCATCAACCAATACATGTGCTGATCAAATTATCACCGCTCCTCGTAATGATATGGATCAGGGACCCGTTTAGAATAATGTCACTTGACAATGTGTTTCACAATCAGATCGTATCCAATGAACAAAGTCGTAACATATATTCAGGGAACCGATAAACAAAGTTATCATTATTACATGAACAAAGACGTATTACAATCATCACCATGATTGATCTAGGGCATATTCCCTTCAGCGACAGCGTCCTTAAGTTCCTGCATAGTAAAAGGCTGCTCCAAGCTTAGAAGATTAACTACAGGCCCATCAAGGAGGGACCAATTGAGAGTTGCCTCTCTTCTGTGAGCAGCACCTAGGAGGTTTTTGTAGAAATGAAAGATCTCATCATGTTTGTCTTCAAAGGAAGAAGCTACTCCTTGCTCCGTCTGCAAAGTGGCTATGAATTGCTTACGCTTTCGAGCAATTGTCCTCAGGTGGAAGAACTTAGTATTAGCGTCTCCCTCCCTGATGTAGCTGAGGCGAGACCTCTGTTTAAGTCGGATTCTCTGGATTGCTGCCAGACCCAACAACCTGCACTTCAGTTTCCCCTTGAACTCTAGCTCTTCTTGTGAAAGAGCTCTTTCTTCCTGCACTCTATCCAGTTGGCAAACAATCTCCGCTGCTATCGCCATTTGGAGGCGTAGGTTTCCAATCAGTCCCTGACTTCAAAGCCGGAGAGCCTTAGCAGTTCTGGACAGCTTGGTGTGGAATCTCCGACACATATCGAGCGAATTTACCGGCTTATCCCAAGCTGTTTGAACCACCTGAAGGAAGCCAGGCAATCTTGGCCAGAATTCTTCAAACCTGAAAGCCTTTACCTTTTCCACTACCGGGTTAAAGAGTAGTAAAGGGCAGTGGTCCCAAATTAGAGATGACAGGGCCTGGAGAATGCAGTTGGGGTGCCGGAGATCCCAATCTTTTGAGGCAAAAACTCTGTCAATTCGAGTTAGGGTGGGGTTGTGCGTTCCACTGGTCCAAGTAAAATTCCTTCCTGTTAGCTCTACTTCCTTTAACTGCGTCGCATTAAGCAAACCTCTAAAAGCCTGCATCAGCCGTCTATTAAGATTCACATTGTTTTTGTCAGAAGCACGATAAATCATGTTGAAGTCTCCTAGAAGGAGCCTGTCGGGACCCCGAATTTGCAAATCCGGACCCTCTGTGTATTCAGCACTAGTCCAGGAACGCGCTAGTGCACACAGTCTTAACATCGGTAAATATCACAATCATACCATTCGATACTAATAAAGTACTTTTATTTAGATAACCAAACTGGTTACTTGGCCTTATGGCCAAGTCACAAATGTACGCCTCGCAGGGCGAAACTTATTAAGAGAGAAATAGTAGCAGCGGAAAATCAAATAACTTCGTGGCGCCATCCAGTATACCACAGGCAACTGACTGGGCTCGCTCCCTAAGTAGACGGTTCCTCTTGGAGCTCCTCCTCCAAAGCTGGTGTAGTCTCCTCTTCAACTGGTGTTGTATTGTGGCAAGGGTGAGTACTTGGTACTCAGCAAGTCATGCATGAATGCGACTAATATACTACATGCATGGCTTAATACAAAGGAGTGGCTCAAGGTATATTTGCGAAAGACATTTGACAAGTAATATAAGTAGATTCGAAAGCAGTAGAAACAAGTAAAGCATAGATAACTTTTCAAGAAGTTTAACAAACATCTTTCCCATCCTAATCCACATTTCCATCAACATCATTATTAATCCAACCCAACCTTTCAAATCCAAGTTATTTTTGAGAAAATCTAACCCTTGATTGTAATTCAGGCGATGTCCAATACCGCGGACACGGCTATTCAAATAGATTCTACACTCTGCAGAGGTTATGCACTTTACCCACAAGATACAGTCAAACACCACAAAGGCGAGTTCCCGTAACAAAGTCTTTCGGAAACTTCTAACAATACAAGTGGTCCTCCCGGTTATTGCACACTAACCCTTCCCTTAGCTAAGGCGAAGTCTAGGCCAATCAACCGTTAGATGGGTACTGGCCTCGGCCCGATGCGCTCCCCGTACAACTTACACAAAGAGTGTAGTTGACCTCCCGAGGTCCCACAGTGCGTTATTAGCAACTTAGTCAACTAGGTCCATCCCATTACTGAGACATGTGGTTGCACGTTAGACCAGTTCAAAGGCTTGCAAGGTTAAGTCCTTAGGGTGACCAGGGCAAGACTACCCAAGAACCAAATCAACATCCCCAATGCCACAAGCTGGCCCACCTGATTACTCTTGCCACATGCCCGGTCGAAAAACTATTTATCAAACTCCCGATTGATTACCATGCACCACGTGCCATCAACATCACATGATACTTTTCCAAATCGGGTTCAATATATCATTAAGTCAATATTAACATTTGATTGTCCAAAATCATGTCATGAGCACGTAGCGGTGTCTAAGCAAAGATACTACAACGGTCTAAAACCCATGTTGGCGATTTAATAATGTCCAACTAGTAATCCACAACTAGGGTGGCAAGGGTCATGGCACATATTTAAATAATCAAGGTGTCATACAGCAAATTGGTATTTATCTAATCCCCCATAATTAAATAAAGTATTTTCTAATTGAACTAGCATGCAATAGGTTAAATCAAAATAGATTTCAAAATAGGATCAACATGGTCAAAGCACAACTTGCCTTCATAAAGTACTTGTTCTTGGTCTTGAGTTGGATCCTGAGTCAATACTTCTCCTTCGAATCCTTCTGGCACTTCAACGTCTACTCGTAAAGCGTGCAAATAGCAATACACGAATAAACAATAGGCAAAAAGTGTCCAAACATCCAAATAAAATCCATAAACAGAGAGAACGTAATTTTATGAATTTTTAGAAACTGGAATCGTCAAATTTGGAGTTAAAATGCAAAAGTTATGATTATTTAAAGTTTAAATAATCAATTAAATAATTTTACAGAGAAAAACTTTAGTCCAAAAATTAAATAAAATTCATATTTAGGTAGATCTCAATTTTATACAAATTTAGAAATTTGAATCACTCAAATCGGAGTTGAAGCATAAAAGTTATAAGCGTTTGAAGTTTGAAACAAAATCAAATCATTATTTCGAATTAATAAATCATTTTCTTTTCGAAAATTAATTATTGCGTCGGCTGGACACGTGGCAAGACTGGATTGGTCTGGCTGATGTCACCGGTCCATGGACTCGGTCCACGCTCGGCTCGGGTCTCACAGTGGACTCGGTCCACGGCTCCTCGTGTCATCGACAGTGGGTCCCCTCGGGTAGCGTCACTGCTTGACATCGGCGGGCTCACGACAGATCGGCAGGTGGGACCCGCGGCGTCATTGCTGACGTCGGCGCTCGATTTGGGACGGCCGTGACATCTTGAGCGCCATGGCGTCGGTGTGGACGTCATGGTGCGATTTAGCCGGGCCGACATGCGGGCCCGCATGTCGGCGTCCTGCACTGCCAGCAGCGTGGGCCAGCGGCCCATGGCGGTCGGCCTTCCGGGCGGCGTGGCGCCAATCTCGGCCGTTGATTTGAAAATCAACGGCCCGGATTAGATCTGAGTCTCACGCGTTTGGGTTAACGCATTTGATCTGGACCGTTGGATCTAGATCCGGCGGTCGAGATTGGATCTCGGGATTTTTGGGCGGGATCTCACCGTCGGGTGACGTGGCGTGATCTTGGACCGCGCGATGGAGATCCAACGGCCACGGCGCTCGCGGATGACGATAAGCGGCGACGCTGGCGGAGCAGGCCACCGGAGATGAGAACGGCAGCGAGCCCGACGCAAGGCCGGTCGCTCGTGAGTGAGAGGTACCCGCAGGTGCGCTTTGGCTTGGGGTCTCTGAATCGCTCACTTTCGGGCGGAAGATTCCGGCGAGCAGCGGCGAATGAAGCAACAACGCATGGCGGGGAGAGAGAACTCCGGCGAGCAATTGCGAGGTGACGGCGGCGGATAAGGCTCGGGAGTTGGAGAAGACGATGCGCATGGGTCGAGGCGATCCTCGAACAACGATCACGCCTTAAATACCGGCGGGACGCCGAGATCCGCTTCGGTTCGGCGGCTGAGCGCAGATGCGGCGGCGGAGTCCGCCTTAACACGGTGAGATGACGTGGACGACGAGGGCGTCCACGTGGCGCGATCGACGGCCGAGATGGCTCGGATCACGGCCGTGACTAAGCGCGGATTGATCCTGGCCGTTGGATCTCGATCCAACGGTTGGACCGATCCGAGTTGGAGTTGGTTGGCCGAGTCGGTGGCTCGGGTCGGACTCGAGTCGACTTCGGGTTCGACTTCGATCGGATGAATAGTACTTGACCCAACTCGAATTTCCAGCGATTTAATAATTAAAATAATTCCCAGTAATTCATTTAATTCATTAAAAATAGCAAAAGACTCAGAAAAATTCCAGAAAAATTCTGGAAAATGTTTTAGGGTATTTGGGACTTAAATAAAATATTTCCAACAAAACTTTATTTGCAAAATTAAATTCTTTAATTATTTTAAAATGGAATAAATTCAAATAAATTCCAAATAAATCCAAATAAATTCCAGAAAATTCCAAAAATTCACCAAAGTGCCAAATCACATATGAATTTAAGGAAAGCAAAATTTTGGGTTGTTACAGAGCCACTCCGGAGAAAGGTACGCCTGTAGGTTCCTTAGTTCATGCAAGAAATTCAACTTGTCATTGTCTGTTTGAGGACCGTACACCCCTGTACAAGACCAAGAACTTCCATCCAGCGGAGAGGTAACCTTGGATGTCAACGTGTTTGCTGTGCTGGAGAAGTTTGACAAAGAGTAGTGCTTGTCCGAGCAAGCTAGGAGGATTCCTCCTCTTGGTCCTTCAGCCGGCAGGAAGCCAAAATTTTGACAGAAATCTGGACCTAAAGTGTCTCTGACTAGTACCTGGTCCCAATGTTGTAACTTTGTCTCCTTTAAGCATACTATTACAGCTTTTGTGTCAAAGACAAGGCTCCTAACAACTGATCGTCTAGCGGCCGCATGTAATCCCCGCACGTTCTAGCAGAGGATGCGGCAATCCACAGTCATTTGAGATGGGAAGAAGCACCTGAGTGGAAGTCGAACCTGTTCGAGATCTGCATACCTGTGAGCAGGAAGAGCACGGCCGGAAAGGCCACCCCCCAACACCCGAACCAAATCACAATGACGCAACGCACCGGGAGGCAACACAGACCAACAAAACAGACAGCAACATAAAAGCGCTTCTTAGGATAAAAAACATAGAACTTCCACAAAGAGTGAAACACCAAGGGCCAACAGCACTGACTTGGGCCCGACTAAAGAGACCCATAGGGGGACTGACAACAGGGTGACGAGCTACAGTGGGGCGTGAGGGACCAGAGGAGGCGCGCTGGATACACAAGAACAAAAGCCAAATCGAAACAACAAAAGGGCTCGACATAAACCCGACACAGGACAACAAAAGCAAAACAGATCCAGACTACAGAAGCCTAGACTTCAAACCGGTTGCACCTCCCAGGTGCTAGCTCCTACAGCGGTGCCTAAATCAAGGCTTCCTTGGACACCTGCTAGCTGCGCGAACACCTTCAGGACGTCAGGCGCCAAAGGCTTCTCAAACACTACCAAGTATATGCGCAAAGCATTGTCATCTAAGGAGGTACTGTCCGAAACAATACCCAGCTTCTTTGCCAGCTGAAGCTGCACCTTCTCAGTAGCTGTCATCTTGGGGCAGGATTTGCTTGCTAAACGCACACTTCTTCGCTGAAAGGTAAGCCGATGCGGTTTGCATAAAGCCGTAACTGGCTCCACCTCAGGGAGGAGAGGCTGAGGGGGTTTCCTGATTACCCTGGAGAGGAGGTCTTGAGAGTTTGGGGCCTTTTGGCAAGGCTCCACCTGGTTACAGTTAGTCTGGGACGCGCCTTGAATCTAAGGAGTAGAGCCAACTATCAGGGGATCTCTTTTTGGCGGGGATCTGGTTCTATCTCTAAGAATAGGCCGGTTCTCTGTTATCTGACAGGAATTGGAGAAATGCTGGAGAAGGGGCTTTTGAAGAATCCCAGCCTGGCCTTCTGTGCCTGAGTCTAGCAATCTCCTGCTACCTGTCACCTGCTGGCTGGAGTCTCTCTGCTGACGGTTTGTCCTTCCTGCTCTGCTTTGAAGTCTCTGGCTGAGGTTGAGGCCCGAAGGCGGGACATCCCAGCCGGAGGTTCTTCTGTGCCCTGCCTCATCCGGAGGGGAACGGTCGCGCTCCCGGAATTGCAGACGATGGTGAATGTTGCCGCGCGAGGGTCTCACCCCGTCCACGGCTCCCAGCTTCCAGGCGTAAAAATGTCTTCGAGGCCATTCATCATCTGGACGGATGGGCGATGGTTCCCCGCTAATGTCGCTATGTCCCGGGCTGAGAGAGTTGCCCGCAGACCAGCTGACTTCAGGGGGGTCATAGTCCAGGACCTGAGCAAGGTGAATTAGGACTTCATACGCCAGGAAGGAAGGGGGTGGCCTGTGTTCCAGAGCTGGGCTTAGAATTCCCAACTCTGGGAAGTGCCCTGAAGAGGGATCTACAGCATAGAGCTCTTGGATGCAGATCTTTCCAGTCTTCGGGATGGAGTCGACGTCCTCGGTCCAAAGCCAAAGGCAGAGACAGGCTGTCTCATACTAATTAGCCAGATCAACAATGGAGTGAAGCGTTACACCGGCTTCATCCAGGAGTGAGGAGGCGACCTGCATCGTCCAAGCATGACGGGGGAGGCCCTCAATACAAATCCTAGACTTGAACCGAGGTTTAACCGAATTGGCTTGAACAAATCGAGTCCAAGGCAAGATTTTGAAGTCAATGTCATCACCTGTGAACCTGGAATCCTCCAGCAGCTCAGTCTTCAGTTCAAAGGAGCTGCACCGGACGAAATAGGTGCTGAACCAATATGATATAAACAAATCGAGTCCAAGGCAAGATTTTGAAGTCAATGTCATCACCTGTGAACCTGGAATCCTCCAGCAGCTCAGTCTTCAGTTCAAAGGAGCTGCACCGGACGAAATAGGTGCTGAACCAATATGATATAAACAATTTTATGTGAGAACTGTCTGTGATAATTGTATATCACAAACAGTTCTTACCAATAACCGTCTGTGATGTGTATTTCACAGATAGTTCGGAAACTATATGTGATGTGTAACGATTATCACTGACACATTGTTACAAACGGTTCAAAAAATCGTTTGCGATGATAATTCCGAATTGTCTGTGATGTCCTTTTCTGTAGTAGTGATAGAAGAAGCCGTATATCTTTCATAGACTGCTCAAAAATACTTCTTCATTTTTTAACTCTAGCCCGGTAGTTGTGGGGCACTGCCTCGGACGGTCTTGGTGGCGACAGCGCTTCAGGCGTGGTTTCAGGCGGTGGTCGGCGCTCTTTGGGGGCACGAGTGTTGCTAGCAAAAGTTTTGGGTTTGCGCGCGGCTCGGTTGACGTGCGCACGCAATAGCGAGCGCGCATGGACTAAGCCATGAACAGTTTTTCATGTAGAGTAATTCAACCTAAAACCCTAATCAGTAAGAAAATCATCTAGAGTCTAGAGAGCAAAAATTAATCTATATGATTAATCTAATAGCATGGGGATTAAAAAGAGGGAATCCGGTGACATACCGTTAGGTCTTGGAGACCTGTCGTGCTGATAATGTGTTGAATAATAAATTGATCACCGTAGATCGATCCCAATACTAATTAAGAATATTGAGAATACCCAAATAATAATCACAGAGTATAAGAACACAAGATATAGAGGATCCCATCTCTTTCTTTTCTCTTTATTGATTGTAGGTTTTCTTCTCTTGTACAATGAAGTGCTATATTTATAGCCAAAACTCTTCAGGGCAGTCTCAGAAGTCGTCCAATAAAGCCGGGAGTTCAGTTGTAGAGTTTAGATATATCTCAACAATAATTACTTGTATACTGAGCCCAGACTTCCAACTCTTCGGCATTTCTATGTTACCGAGACATTAGACAATTGATTTATCTGAAGTTAGGAAAAAAAAAAGGGGAATATATTATTTGGAAAATAATGACCGTTATAATCGCTAATGAGAAAGAATAATAGTATAAACTGTGCGTGCAAATGTGCGGCTGCTTAGCTAGATCCCACGAAGAAGACTTGCAAAATATCTATATCACTAGCGTGGATTAATTATAAAAGAAGCTGTATATCTATGATAGCCTGTTTAGGATCAAGTTGTTTTCCCATGAAAGCATGTTTGAATATTATGTTCTTAGGTCCATACATCATTATTTCTCAAATTGATTTTTTAATCAAAGATTTCAATTTCCTCTCGTATGTTTTTGGCTTCAAAGGTTTATTATTGTTTCTAAGTATTCATCTAAAAAGATCTACATGTCCGGATTGTTTAATAAAAGATATCTAGATCACCTAAGTTATATTTAATATTGTAACAATTCTAGCTAAGCAACTGCGTGGCTCACATGATAGTTTAGAGTAAAGTATCATCATTTTTTTCCCCCAGAAAAAAGTAGCTTAGTGAGTTAAATGTATACGATACTGCCTCTGTTCAAGAATATGATGTGTTGGATATTGATACCATCTCCAATATGCAACTTTGACCACTCCTTTTTACATGAATACGTTCATATAATAATATAAAATTATTATATTATGAAGGTATTTTTCATGACTAATCTAATAATACCATTTCCACACGACCAGTCTAGTTTTTCTTATAATAGTAATCAAAGTTTAAAAAATTAACTACATGATTTATAAAACCGTATATATCTGATGCGAGTACGTAGGGAGCAACTGGGCTTAGAAAAACGGTACCTTGTAATAGAATCTGAGATTCGGCGAGCTCCTGCGATTAATCAGCTTCCACCCTTCTGGTCGTGGGGGATCACCACACCCACCCTCTGCACATTAATCGCTATCTGAGCTGAAATAAAGCTTAAATGGAAAAATCAGATATGTACCCCTGATAGACACCAAAGAAGTAAAGAAGCCAAGTTTAGACTTACCGGCTGGCTCGGTTGGTAGCAGGCGATGGCGATTTTAGATTAGTGGAGCAGATTGCCGGGGTTGGTACCCTTCTTGCCTTCGCTTCCGCCGCAGTCAACCCAAAGTAATGCACAGGAAGGGGAGGAGAGGAAAGCGCCAGGAACAATGGAACATCATTTAAAGGAAGCTGCACAAGCACCTTTCTCTCGTCCACCCTCACCCTGTGTATTTCTGTACTGTGTATTTCATAATACTAGTAAGGTGCCCGTGCGTTGCAACGGTATCTACATTTTGAACGGCTGTCCTGTTATTACGATAATATGAAACAAGAAAATATGTTATGCAAATAATACCTTATACAGTAGGACCCTATTGAAGCAGTGTTTCTATATTTTTATGTAAATGAAGCGTTCTGACGCTTCGTTTCTTGCGCCTGGAGTAGTTAATTAATTAAAGAGGTGGGTAATTAAAGAATGGTCTTGTGTGCTGTCTTCCATCCACACCTGAAGTGATTAATTAAAGAGGTGGGTAATTAAAGAATGACACAACTGGTAATTTTGATGAAATGACGTGGGAAGAAACTCACACTTTATATAGTAGAGGTTATAATATTATGAAAGTAGTTTTTGAAATAAATCTACATGTATAATTTTTATGTGTCTATTCTAAATATTCAAAAAAATATCAGTAGACAACATTTACAATATTTGACTGTATGTTAACTAAAACGACTTTGTTTTATGACCCAAGTGAGTACAATTTGGTGGCAGACCATCATTATTTTTCATACATGGACACTATGACTGAGTGTCAATGAGAGGTAAAAGCCACTTGATTATCTACATTAGCATCTACCTAGTGTGAGGATGGACGTATCCGTATTACCATATGTCTAGGATCGATGAGGTTAGTCAAAATTATGGTCTAGTACCGACGAGGCAAGGTTACTACTCCGTTAACATGCCCCAAACGGATGGGATCGGGCACTCTGTTTTCAGGTGTTAATGAGGCAAAGGCAACACACGTCTGTGTTTGATGAAGTCAGACATATACATGACTGGACACCGACGAGGCAAAAGTCTTCCTCTTCATGTATCAACATATCCTTTCCATAAATCAACACAACGATAGCTACTGTAACCGAACATCGGCGAAACAAAACCACCTACATCACTGTAGCACCCCATAACCGCTTTCCGGAACACCCTGTGTATTTCTGTACTAGTCCCAGATCAGTAGCTAGTACACACAGTCAAACAGTGATGAATCAACAACCATATCACGATTACATATAACCAAGTAATAATAACACCAAATAAAAGCAAAGTCCTTATGGTCAAGGTTTACCATTACTGCCTTTACAGTCTGAACAAGTTGAATAACTGCAGCGAAAGACGATAACACCAAGTGGTGACCCATCCATATGCCCACAGGCAATCGAGTGGGATGCGCGTCCTAGTCCTTGGAATCTTCTTTGGCAGCTTCAATCATTTCTGAGATATGTTTAGAATGTAGCATTTGAGTACCTAAAGTACTCCGCAAGTCTGGGAAAGATGCATAATACAGGGCTATCCAAAGATGGCTTATTATGGTTCTTTTGCACAAAGAAATACTTGCATAAACTTTACATATAATATTTTCACAAAGCTGTTTTAGCAAATATTTGTACAGTTAAAATTATCAATAACTATAGTGAAGGTTCTAGCCACCGATCACTAGTATATAGACTCTAACCGCCACAATTCAAAAAGATCAGAGTTCAATCTATCCAAATGGCTCTGTCCGCCATGGTTCACAAAAACAGGTTCAATCCACCTACCTGGCTCTAGCCACTAGAAGCACATCTGAGAGTTCTAACCACTCACAGATCCCAAAACATTGTTTTAAAAACCAAAAACCAAAGTATACCAATATGAAAGCATTCTTCGCGCGTCCTTAACCGTAGGCACGGCTATTCGAATAGTTTTTCACTCTGAAAAGATGTACAACTTTACCCATAAGACATGATCAACTCTTTGTGCAAAGTACTATTAACACACTTCCTTTGGTGTGTCGGCAGAGAGATCATGCCAAGACCTTTACAATGCATCTACCTAGCCCGACTCCACCCGCTGAGGTTTCACCGCTGTTAGTGTTCTATCCACCCAGTACAGAAGCACCCTCTTGCGCCGTGTGAGAAAAACAGTCTTGCCTCTATCCGGCATCCACATTCTACCATCTGGTGAAGTCAAAGCTAGGTCTATACAAATTATTTAGCCAGGTCGTGCTCACTTTGACATGTGGTTGTACTGTTGTGCTTAGAATAGACAATCAAAAGCGTTGGTCCTTAATTGACTTGGAGCGGTACTTACACAAACCGAGACCAGTGCTCTATCCGCACCCGCCAAACAAATCGTTCCGCCCAAGTCTAAATTATTTTTATCTTATTTTTATTTTGTAAACCAACGGCAATACCTTTTGCCTATAAATTTCCAACACAAATTTTCAAGAGTTATAAGAAATTTCCCCCCATAGGTGCATACTGACCGATTACGAGTCTAAGCATTTCCACCGAACTATTCTATTCCACCAACAACTTATTTAATAATCTTCAATTCTCAGTGTTGATAAAAAATATTATAATCAATTCTGTAAACTCCAAAATTCATGAAGTCACCAAAAGCCGCATTGGATCATTCTTTCGAACGAGCAACTTTAACCCAGCCTAATCGGTTGATCTTTGGAAACAATATATATAGCAATTTCCCTACGGGCAAAAAGATGATTGTATACTCAACTACTCAAGTACCTACAGAGCCACCGGTAGCTGGGGCGGCCACGCCACCATGCCTAAAGGGAGGGTCCGCCCCTGTACTCAAGTACTTACAGAGCCATTCTACCCAAGTTCACCGCTTTGGACTCCTCAACTTGTTCAAGCATGCTTTGTAGTGCCAATTCAAGTGTCTTGTCCCTCCACCTATACGAGAAATTAATTTAGTATTTCAATAATTTCAAGTTACAATCTCTACCATTTGATAATCTTGGATTTCCTAGCTTCAGGTCATATGTTTCGCACGACACTTTTCGTATAACAGTGCCAGTGCTGCACCTAGACCCACCAATGTTGCCATCTGTGGATGAGAGAGAGATGTCATGTGTCTCCATTAGCTCTGGACTACCTTGGACTCCTCAATGCCCTCCATACCATTCATATAGGGTGTGTTTGGTTGCCCGCATGGTGTCTGAATCGCATGAGTGGATGCAACTGTATCTGTTAGACACATGTTTGGTTTCCTGTTCATCCTGGCCAGATGGATGCAATTGCATCCACTCATACAGGATGGAGAAAACACAGAAATTGGACTTCTCTCTAATGCAGGCCCATGAGATGCACAAACAAGCAACCAAACAACTTAACTTGCATCCACTCAGTCAGGCCAAGGCTAGCCTGGATGACTCATACGAAACAAACTAGGATGGTGCAGATAACCAAACACACCCATATATGACGATCGTGTCCATGCTGTAGTCTCCCATTCTTGGGGAGAGCTGACGAGCATTGATAGAAGTCGGAGCGGAAGAACAAACGGGGAAGAAAAACTTGTGAAAAAAATGAGCTGGGGAGGTGGGATTTATAGGATGGTAGGCTAAGCAGTATTCTCCATCGGTTGTATCGTTCAAAAAAGAATGAATAGGAGGATAGGCTAAGCAATATTATCGACCCGTGCCTCTCATCTCTGTGTGCTTTCTAGTCACGTCCGTTGCCTTTCATCTCTATGCGCTCTCTAGTCACGTCACTAAAAAAACATCACGCAGCACAGTAGCAATGCAGAGCAGCGAACAGCGTCCTCAGCCCTCCACCTCCCCGGGTTGCCGGGCCCTATCTCGCAACATGCATGCATCTGATGTTTTTCTTAGCCTGCTGGCTGCTGCCAGAGTTGCGCCACTGATCCGTCACATGCGGTTATGCCCATGCCATGCGCCTGCTTTTGTGGCTGCATGCTGCCCTAGTACTATCTCTCTCTCGCGGCTTTGGCGCTTTGCTACGTGCTAGTGTACTACTCCAGCTAAAGGTCAAAAGCAACCGCGGCTAAAAGCCTAAAACCACAGGAAAAAAGGAGCAGACAGGAAGAGACGTAAATAAAGGAGAGTAGCATGGTGGGAGCACTGGGGGGTCTAGTGCACGCTCGAAAATCGAACACACAGCAGCGTACGTGGGCATGCAGGCGAAGGGTGTCGAGCCCGACGGCTACATGTTCCCATTCGTGCTCACGGCGTGCGCGCAGCTCGCGACGTTGCGCGAAGGGCGGCAGCTGCAGGGGCACATCATGCAGCTTGGGCTCGCCGTGCCGCCCCGGCCCACCTGGCGGGCCGTGCCATACCGTTCGCCCGCTGTTTGTGCCATGGCAACCCGGCCCAGCTCCCTGGGCTTGCCATGTATATTACAGTGGAATATATCATTATCAACAAAATTAAGCAGTAGGATGTACTCGTATTCAAGAAGAATAATGGATCAGTAGATTAGGATACATTACGCAGAATGAACTGTAGAAGGAATGGCCGACTCGATCAGTAATGTGGCATGACTACAAAAAGATACGAGACATGATCCATTGTTCTGAGAGTTTTCACAAAATACGCGAGGTTCTTAAATTGCACAGCAATTACCATACATATGGACGGAAAACTTCACACAAAGAAACGTGTAAATTTCATGGGAAAAATATAAAAACGAAATCCTTCATAGGATTAATTATATTGAAACTGAAACTGTGATTCGATTGAATAAAACTACAAGTTTTTGTACAAACTATCAAAAAACTAAGTGCAAGTGAAAACGTGATATGGGAGCACGTGATGCTGTTATGTGGGAACAAACTGTTAAACCCGTTATAAAATTCGGTCAATTATAAGACATAGTTTAGTGATATAAGTTCTCCTAAAATCTATCTTTTGTGAAATAGAAAATAAAATATTTAGTTTTTGATAGTTTTTACTAGAAACACGTAGTTTTGTTAAATTTACTTGTTCGTATATATGCATCCCACATCAGAAGAAAAACACATCGATATATTTTTTTTGGAAAGTAAAGTGATATAAATGTTTGATTTGTTTGACACGAACAGAAATTGCTAACAGTAAATATATGGGTTGTAGAAGTCAACGAGGGAAGGGCAAGCCTGTGAAGCGGGGTCGCTGAGTCGCTCTCTTGTTTTCCCCAATGGCAGGTGTACAACTTGTTTAAGGAGTACGCTGACAGTTAGGTCTCTCCTTATGCTGCTCCCACTTCTCAGTGAAAGTCTCACAATAAAGTTTTTTTGTGCAACTTGTCAAGTTAGTTCGCCTGATAAACTGAAAATATGTTAATTTAGTTTGGCATTTAACAGATTTTCGTACTAACAGAAGTAATTTTATCACCTCCGATGAAAAAGAAAGTCGTAGTATCACTTATGAACCATAAAACGGCATACATTTGGCGGCTAGTTGGACATCTATTTTCAAAGTTGCAGTATTTTAAATGTATTAGCATACTGAAACACGATACACATGCCGATATCCTCAATACATATGCTTTTATGACCTTGGCTGAAAGTGCGAGATACTTAAAATTTTAGTATTTTACTTCACCTATAGAAGTACTTTAAAAAAACTTGTAAAAGTATTTTCCAGTATATGTAAAAGTATAAAAATATGTAAGAGCTGGTAGCGATTAGTGTTTACTGGCATATCATAAGGATTTAAGGAGAGCCTTTGAAGAAATGATGGTAATACCAATCCCCTTTGCCCTATGAGACTTGGACAGCCCAAAATCTCCAAATCCTTTAGGGAAGGAAAACTCTCAAACCTTTCATCGGGCAGAGACAACAATTCTTTACAAAGGAAAACACAATACTCTCGACAGCACTTAGATACTCAAGTCATCAAGGGTTGACAATTTGTTGCAGCCACATATGGATAAATCAATAAGGGAACTGATCACTTATCTGGTCTCCTCCTTCATTTTTATTTTGCAAAAAAAAGCTTTTCTCTCTTCTTTTTTTTTTTGCAAAACTAGGCCCGCGTTATAGGAGCACAAAATGCGCCTTCTGCACTACAGTACCATGGAAGTACTGCAACACACTACAGTACCACACTACAGTACCTTCTATGGTACTGTAGCACAAAAATCCTCATGTGCCACACCTCCAGTCTGTAGCACATGCCCTATCGTTCCTCCTGTCCGCGCCCAGCTGTGTCCAATCGCTAAGGCCCAGCTGGTCCAATCGCTAAGGCTAAAGCACTAGACGGTGCCCTAGCCCCAGTCGACAGGGGCAATGGAAAACAAGGAGATGGCGGCGACCGAGTCCCCCGTCTCAGCCGCCGTGCAAGCGACGGTGAGGCACGGCTCTTCTGGAAGCCGTTGCTCCTCTTCCTCTACTAGTGCTCCTTTAAAGCAAGTAGGGAGCTCCTCTTTGGTTTCATGTGGTGAAAAAATCCTCATCTTTTATCGATTTCAAATCCCACAAATCCGGTTGAAGCTTTGGCTTGATTCTTGCTTTCCAGAAGCCCTCTTATGGTTTTTCGCACCATTCTACTCTCAATTCACCTTGTGGATGCCGCTATCACGAGTAACCCAAGGTGACACGAGAATTTAACCTAGGCTGGCTGCTTGAGGCTTCCTGTGGAAGGCAAGGCGCGTGAGGTGCTCGCAATTGCTGAGCTAGTGCGCTGACCTTGCTTGGTTGGTTGGTTGATACGGCTCTTTGTGGTGTTGGATAGGCTCGGCTGTGGTGTTGCATTGTGTGGAGCCGGTCCTTCGAGGCTGGTTGTTCTTGTTCGACAAAGTCATCTCTCTAGGATATATAGGGAGTTAGTTCTAGTGCTCTATGCTGCTTCAGCTGTGTCTCTGGATTGTTTAGTGGATTGCCTCACTTGGTGGTTTTTTTTTGGCTTTGTATGTCTGAAACATTCACCATTGATTTCTGCGTCATTGCAGTAGCGATATTATTTTATGGGACATCATCATCGACTAGCCTAGCCTATTTTCACCGACAGCCAGTTGGTGCTTTGTGAGTATACTCAAATTGTTGTATTGTTCGTTGTATGCAAAGGCTGCTAGACACTGTCTTTGGGACCTTGCATGTGGGGTAGCTATTGTTCTACAAAGATTGGGCTGTAGAGAAACAATTTGTGGCAACGCTTTTAGTTTTCCATAATCTAAAATTTACTTGATTAGTTCAATTGCTTACCATTGGTTAATACTCATATATATATAAGCTCTGTGCACTGTCATTGCTGGTACCTTACTATTTTTTATTAATTTCATGCTCTTGTTCACAGTAAGTGTAAGACCCTCATTTTTATGCCACAGTGTAACATAAAAACGAGGTTCTAAGTGCATACCGTGCCATTCCCATGATCAGTGGCTGGCACGCACAACCACAATTCGGAATTACAGCCATACAAAAGTTCAACTTTTATTACATTGAGAGTTCATTACAATACCAAAAGTAGCAGTAATAAAACCACATCTCATTGTTTGCCTACTAAACCCAAAACTCCACAGGCAACAGACGAGATGAACCTAGAGAGGACAGTCGTCGCCATAAATAACGAGTTCTTCATTATTATTATCGTAACGGAATACTCTTGCTCATCACCTAAAAACCATGTTAAAGCAAGTTGAGTACATTGGTACTCGCAAGACTTGTAGTGTTTGCAAACTCTGGACTATATGTAGGCTGAAAAGTGGGTTTCTATGGTTGTTTTGCGTAAAGCAAAACTTTCGAATTGTAAATACTGAATAGTAATGGAAAGCATAAATTGAATTTAAAGCAGTTTGATAAATAATTGAAGTAGCATGTATTAAAATGATTAATAGCAATTTACTCACGGCCCTTTGTGAGTAATGTAACGAAAAAGACCCTACATGGTCTTATACGAATCAATATACCGAAAACTAACATTTAACAAATGTGAATCATTTTCTAAGTCATTTGTTCAAGAGTTTTTAGAAACTAGAAAACGAATAACTAGTGTCAGTTCGCCAAGTCATCCATGACCGTGGATACGGCTATTCGAATAGTTTTAGACTCTGCAGAGTTGTACAGCTTTACCCACAAGATATGTTCTCCCTTTTTGCAAGCTATAAGACACACTTCCTTTGGTATGTCCGCGGGGAGTTCATAACGAAACCGTTCGATTATTTGAACCAACTTTGCACTAGCCCAATGACGTTATCCCTGACTATGATGGAAGCTAATAAATAATAAAGTGATCAGGAGCCGTAGCTCAAATAGAATAATAACAGCCCCAATTCATAGTCAGGCGTACATCGTTACATCGGAAAGTGTCAACACCTCGGTGGTGGCACCTCCCTCGAGCAAACCTATATCCGGAGTGCTCGTGCTACAACTGCCTACCAATGTGCAAAGCTAGTCCCAAATAATTTTAATAGGTTAAGACTGTCCCAGTCCAATACTTGTGGATGTACGGTTATACTTGGATCATGCAACACTATGTTCGATCCTTGAAGTGACATGGGAGATAACTCCACCCTAGCTACGTACACGTTAAAACATGTACATCCGGCTATTGTCAATAATCACCCACATCAAAACAGTAGTTTTATTTTTATTTTTATCAAACTACCAGTATCCTTTACTACTTAAGTAAACCATAAAAGATTTCATAAAGAAAGGTGTGTGGGATAAATGTCGCTAACATTTTCTAAGCATCACTAAGTAGGTGCAATTAATAATTGTTATATCCCGTCAAGTGTATGAATCTACCCATACATAGGGTTATCATGGAGCACATGTCAACAAGATTTAGGGAATCCACTAACATGGGTTATAGCTACCATATAACACAAAATAATGATTTACCAAAATATAAACATGCAGGAAGATTCTTAATCACATTTTAGTTGATTATGAAATCTGGGTTCAAAAATGCTCAAAGGGGATGCTTGCCTTGCTCTTCAGTGGCGTAAGCGGAATCAACGTCGCTGAATGCAGCGTCTGTAGCGTCAACGTCTATGCGTTAAAAGAAAAACATTACAAAAAGCAAATAGTAAATTTTCACTAACGGCAAAGAAGCAAAAGAAAGAGTCAAATAGAACCATCACAAGGATAATCAAAACAACATGCACGCCTTATCATTTCATGTGTAGTCAAGTCACAGGATTTCGTTTTAATGATAGTAGCTTAGGGTTATATAACACAACTACTTTTCTTTTGTGTATTATTTTATTTTAATCTATGAATTCAGGAAGCTAAGATTGTAAGATATAATAGATTAAAATTCATTTTCAAGGTATATTGCTACTGGTACTAATATCAATTAATACATAAGGCAGCTTATTTAATTCACAAAGAGGGTGCATGGTATACCCTGACTATTATTTCATAAACTGGTTCTAAATAACATAACTAGATCAATAAAACAAATTTTATTCAATTTGGATGCTTTTTGATTACTTATAGCCATTATATTAATTTAGTGCATGAAACTCCATCCTAACAGGAAATTTTCACAAATTAGCACCAAATTCAAGTCTAAACATATATTTGGACAGTATTTGGCAAGAGGATTCAAATAAAATTAGTTTCACTCAATTTGGACTTAGTTTGCAAAAATTCTTTATGGCACATATTCAAATTTCAAGCTTTAAATTCAAATTCAAACTTAAATTGCTAAACAAGTTCCAAATATTTTTGTATATTATGAAACTAGATGATTTATCAAGAATTTAGAAACTTGTTTCACTTGATTTGGACTTGTAGATTAAAAGTTATACATGTTTAGAAGTGCTCGGTTTGAATAAATCCAGGGAAATTGGAAAATACGCTTTCAATGCATGAAAGCGCATTCCCTCATTTTCGCGCGTTGGATTCATTCGAACCGGGCTAAGTCACTGGCGGGTGGGGCCGGACTGGCAGTGAGCCACAGGCGCGTGCTGCGGCTGATTACCCGGGCCCGCGTGGCAGCGACTCAAAACAGGGGCTCGCGGCTTCGAGCTCGCCGGCGATGAGACAAGGCCGGAGCAGTGGAGTGGGTCTCACGAGGAGATCCAGGACCTCAAGGTGAGTCCCAGGGACAGTTCAAAAGGAGATCGACGGTGACCGGTTAGTCCCGCAGCAGGCGACGGCGACGGTCCACGGTCAGACTCGGCGCGACGGCAAGTTAGACCTTAAGGGGTTCAATTAGTTGGTGGTTAAGCATTCTCATGGTCCCTGGAGGCGTTTGCAATATCTCACCGTGTGGATAGAGCCTTGAGGAGTGCTGTCGGCGATCGCTGGGGTTGGAGAAGAAGGGCACGCGTGGAGGGAAGGTTACTGTGGCTCTCCGGTTGGATTGACTGAGGGGTTTTGTTTGTGGGGTTATGTAGATGCTTCGGCCAAAGGGAATTTGGGAATGGATTTGTATGCAACAAGTTTGCTTAAAGTTTGGTGACCGTAGTGGTCCGGTCGGAGATGGAGAAGAAGAACAGTTTCTCAGCTTTGAGGAGAAATGCATGGTGAATGACATAGGGGAAGAAGGCACAGCTCAAATGCGATCCCAAACGTGCCCTTTTATAGCCAGAGCGAGGCGGTAGATAAGCTCGGCCACGGTGTGAACTCGGTGAAGTTTTGGCGGCTCTCCACAGAGATCGGTATGGCCGGCTAGGAGAGGTGGTGTAACACCCCAAAATTTTGCTTTTATTGAATTCAAATAGAATTTGGCACTTTGGTGAATTTTTGGAATTTTCAGGAATTTATTTGGATTTATTTGGAATTTATTTGAATTTATTCCCTTTTGAAATAATTAAAGAATTTAACTTTGCAAATAAAATTTTGTTGGAAATATTTTATTTGAGTCCCAAATGCCTTAAAATATTTTCCAGAATTTTTCTGGAATTTTTCTGAGTGTTTTACGATTTTTTTATGAATTAAATGAATTTCTGAGAATTAATTTGAATATTTAATCGCTGGAAAATGCGAGTGGGTTTGTACTGTTCATCCGATCGAGAGCCCGAAGTCGGACTCGAGTCCGAGTCCGACCCGGACCCAACCGAGTCGCGGCTGAGCCCAACCGCGTCGGACGCACCCTAACCCCGTGAACCGTTGGATCAAGATCCAACGGCCCACAAGGTGCCACGTAGCCCACGTGCGACCGCACCACTAACCAAAAGAACTCGGTTGATCTCAGCCGTTGGATCGAGATCCAACGGCCGAGATTCACTCGGACCCGACCGAGCCGTGTCCGACCCGAACCCGTTCGCCCGCATGATCGTGGCCGTCGATCGCGCCACGTGGACGGCGGCGATTCGTCGTCTCCATCTGAGTCGCGGTCGGACTCCGCCGCCGCGTAGAACTAGGGTTCCGCCTCGGGCGCGAACACCGAGGCTATTTAAAGCCCGGGTCACGCCCCGAGGTCGGCCCTGACCTTGCGCACCCGTAGCCCCTACTCACCGAGGCAGAGCCGCTGCCGTTTAGCCGCGATAGCTCGCCGTAGTTGCGCGCCGCTCCGCCACGGCTTTTGCTTCATCCCGCCGTCCCCTGCCGCCGTTGAGCCCAGATCTAGAACCCCCAGACCGAGACGCACCCGTGGAGCCAACTCACCTCGCCGGAGGAGCCCCGAAGCGCCGCGGGAGTGGTCGCTGCCTCTCGTCTCCGGCCGCTGCACCCGCCACGTCGCCATCGACCTCGCGAGCTCGGACAGCCCTCCGATCAAGATCTAACGGCCACGGTGAGCCACGTGTTTCCCGAACCCTAAAACGTTAGATTAGATCTCAGCCGTTGGATCGAGACTCACGTTAGGCCACGTCACCGCAACGGATTCCGCGTTGCGGGGATTAGATCTATTCTCAACCGTTAGATCTAGATGTGCGGTCCAGAGCGGCCGAGTGGTTTTTCAACGCGTGAAACGCGATCCAATCCGCGCCGTTGATTTTCAAACCAACGGCCGTGATCGTGCCACGTGTGCCTTGGCCGCGTCGCACCGAGCGAATGCGCGAGCGTGTGTCTCTGACACGCGGGGCCCGCGTGTCAGTAGGGCCCGCATGTCAGCGACGGGACCAAGCGCGCGTGGACCGCGTCCGTTGACCCGGACACGTGGCAGCATCCGGGTCTTGCCACGTGTCACGGTGACGTCATGTTGACGTCATCGGTGGGTTCGACCGGTGCTGACGTCAGCAAGTCCACGTGGACCAATGTTGATCCCATTTTTAAAATTAATTCGATTTAAATTATTGCATGCTAGTTCAATTATAAAATGCTTTAATTAATTTTGGGAGATTAGTTAAAATGCCTAATTGCTGTATGCCACCTTGACATAAATATTTGTATGCCATGAACCCCTTGTCACCCTAGTTGAGGATTAAGTGGTTGGACGTAATTAAATTGCCAACACGGGAATTTAGATCGTTGTAGTATATTGCTTAGACCTGCTACGTGCTCATGACATGGTTTTGGATAATCAAATGTTAATATTGACTTAATGATATATTGAACCTGTTTTGAAAAGGAATCATGTGTTGTGATGTTGATGGCACGTGGTGCATGGTAATCAACTGGGGGTTTGATAAATAGATTTGGACCGGGGCATATGGCAAGAATGATCGGGTGGGCCAGTTGTGGCATTGGGAACGTTGGTTTGGTTCTTCGGGTAGTCTTGCCCTGGTCAGCATAAGGACTTAACCTTGCAAGCCTTTGAACTGAGTTAATCGTGCAACCACATGACCGGAATGGGACGGTCCTAGTTGAGTAAGTTACTAATAACTTGCATGTGATACCTCGGGTGTCAACTACACCCTTTGTGTAGCTTGAGAGGGGAGCATACCAGTGCTGAGGCATGGTACCCGTCCAACGGTATGTCGGTCCCATACTTCGCCTTTGTTAAGGGAAGGGATGGTGTAGGGCAAAAACCGGAAAGGTTCACTTGCGTAGTTAGCCATTTCCGAAAGGCTTTGTTATGATCATTCGCCTTTGTGGTGTTTGGCTGTATCTTGTGGGTAAAGTGCATAACCTCTGCAGAGTGTAAAATCTATTCGAAAAGCCGTGTCCGCGGTATTGGACATCGCTCGGGAATTACAATCAAGGGTTAGACTTTCTTGAAAATAACTTGGACTTGAAAGGTTGGGTTTGGTTTAGTAATGATGTTGATGGAAATGTGGATTAGGATTGGGAAAGATGTTTATTAAACTCCTGCAAAAGTTATTGATCTTATACTGTTTCTACTGCTTTCAAATCTATTATGATACTTGTCAAATGTTGTTTATGCAATTATACCTTGAGCTATTCCTTTGTATCAAGCCATGCATATAGTATATTAGCTTGCATTTTGTGCATGACTTGCTGAGTACCAAGTACTCACCCTTGCCGCAAAACAACACCAGTTGAAGAAGAGGCGATGCCAGCTTTGGAGGAGGAGCTCCAAGAGGAACCGTCTAACTAGGAAGCGAGCCCAGTCAGTTGCCTATGGTATACTGGATTGCGCCACGATGTTATCTTACTTTTTCCGCTGCTATTATTTCTCTTTAATAAGTTTCGCCCTGCGAGGTGATTATTTGTAACATAACCCTAAGGTCGAGCAACCCCGTTTGGTTAACTACTTTAAGTACTTTATTATTTCGTTGAGTATGATTGTGATATTTACCAATGTTGAGACTGCGTGCACTAGCGCGTTCCTGGACTAGTGCTGAATACACAGAGGGTCCGGATTTGCAAATTCGGGTCCCGATAGAGGTGGTATCAGAGCCATACTGACTGTAGGCTCAACCCTTAGTTAGAATGGTCGTAGTAAGGATAAAACCTATTTTCTAAAGCTAAAAGCTAGTCAAGATAATAAATGAATTCTCGACTTACCCCTTCTTACTTTCCTTACCTTTGCTGAATACTTTTGTCTCCCACTTTGATTTAAAATGCTGCGTTCTTACGCGAGTGTTTTGTGACAGATGGAGGGAGAGATCAACTACGTCGATCTTGAGGTTGGCCACGCCGCGGAACTTTGGCGTATGATGTAGTTTCTCGAAGGATTTGAGAAGCCGCAATACCAAGTGAACGTCATCAGACAAGCGGGACTGATTAAGGCTTGTGATGTGAAGATCACGGTGCATGCCAGGAAGAAGGGTAAGGGCAACCGTCCGATATACTGCACCGCCAGGAGGTTGACAATGCAGATGGGAATTCAGGAGGTATCACGACAAGCCATGCGACACATCGCCCGCATCTACGCCAGCGAGCTAAAGGGCGCGGAGTACCGCTACCATCCACGCAACAACAACCTTCTTGAACCGAAGCTGATTCAGGATGAGAATGCCACGGTCACACAGCTGGCATGACTTGTCATCGCTCAGGAGGATGTGCTCGATGATACAAATCGGGAGCTACAGAAGGCTCGAGAGGAGGCCACGGTAGAGAAGAACCGATGGCGGGAGGCTCAGGAGTATGTGTCTCACCTTCTGCGAAGGATTGATGAGTTAGAGATGGCATTGTACGGGCAAGGACCAGAGCCAGTACTCGAGCTACATGAGCCGAACCCGGAGGAGTTAGATCTCGACGAGGACACTGCCTCTTCGACTACCACAGTTGCAGGGCATGGTGATCGTTTCGCGCCAATGCCACCACACCCCCACCCAGGCAGTGGAGGTTTTCTCGACGAGTGATGCTAGGTTTTGTAGTGGGACTCCTTCGTCGGTCACGTTATAGAATAAAGATTCACCCTTAGAGGCGTTGGATTTTCATTGCTTTCTGAGTGTACAGTATGTGTTGCAGGCCCTTAGGCATTGTGAGCAACCATACGGAGTTATCGTTATTAGTTAATAAAATTGGATTTTTGAGTTACACCTTTTCCCCCGCATAAGTTACTCTATACTTGTCTATGCTTGTTTCCCTCTCATCTCTAAACCTTGGAACAATCGACAGATGGTGAACACCCGTGGAAACCTTGGAGGCAATGGGAGTGGTTCTCGCCCAACTGGGAACCCTAATGATGGAGCACCTACACCCCACCTAGCACCGCCAGTTGACATGCAGAACTTTGGAGCTTTTCTTGCTGCTCAAACCCAGTTGATGCATGCTATGATGCAACAGATGCAGCAAGTCACTGCTCAGGCCACCGCTAACCAAGTAAATCAGGGACAGCGACATGGCGCAAAGTTGTCAAAGTTCATGAGGACTCATCCACCCACATTCTCGGGGAATGCCAATCCACTGGAGGCGGATGATTGGCTAACGTCAATAGAGAGGAAGTTACACATTGCCCAATGCATGGGAAATGAGAAGGTGCTTTACGCATCTCATCAGTTGGAAGGGACCGCCGCTGAATGGTGGGAAAACTTCTGCGCCACGCGGGAGAACCCATAGGACATCACATGGGAGGAGTTTACGGCTGCGTTTCGTCAGTATCATGTGCCAGAAGTCGGGGTGGATAACGAGCCAGTTGAACTTTTTTTTGAGCTTTCTTCGACACTGATTTATTCTTATTTATTATAGTCTCCTGTATTGTTTGAGACCCAACTTCGAACCGAGCTTAACGAGCCGAGCCTAACGAGCCGAGCCGAAGTTGACTCTGGTTCCAAATCAACTAGTTTTTATTTTAAAAGAAAAATGAATGTAATCAGAGCAATTTTGAAACGAGCCACCGAGCCAGCTCAACGAGCTTTTTTCCAGCCCTACCAGAAGGGATCATGGACCTTAAGAAGGAAGAGTTCAGGGCTTTGAAGCAAGGTAATCAACCGGTGTCAGAGTACCTGAACAAGTTCACACAGCTTGCACGCTACGCACCTGAAGATGTAGAGACAGATAAGGCCAGACAGTCCCGCTTTATGAAGTGACTCAACTCAGGACTGCAGGTGGGGCTAATCACCCACACCTTTCCAGATTTCCAAGAGCTTGTGAACAAGGCGCTCATCCTTGAAGATAAGCGCAAGGAGTTGGATGAGAATAGGAAGCGCAGAATGCAGTGAGGATCACGTCCGTGAACACAGCGTCTGCATGAAGGCGCAGAGTCGATTTGATTCCAAACACGAATGCAGCAAGGACTCGATCCAAAGACCGAGGCCTGTGAATCAGAATTCTGCACTCACCCCAGCCAGGAACGCCGCTGCAAGCAACCAACAGGGCACAATGAGGCGTTGCTATACATGCAATGAGCCAGGGCATTTCTCCAACAGTTGCCATAAGAAGATAGCAGGAGTGACCCCAGTTCGCTTCAACTTGGGATCCACACCAGCTAGGACACCTGCACCAGGAGCAAACCAGCTGAGCAAAGACCAGAGCCGCACTCCTGCACCGTGGTGAGAGGCAAGAGTCAATCACGTGATTGCAGATGCACTTGAGAATGCCACGGACGTCATCTTGGGTAAGATACTCAT
The DNA here is from genome assembly GCA_036346355.1 of Rhipidocladum racemiflorum. Classification (NCBI taxonomy): domain Eukaryota; kingdom Viridiplantae; phylum Streptophyta; class Magnoliopsida; order Poales; family Poaceae; genus Rhipidocladum; species Rhipidocladum racemiflorum. The sequence goes on from CM070571.1 coordinate 70,124,026, forward strand.
CAACTCGACTGCAACTGCGATTTTGTTTGACTACGGAGCTTCGCATTCGCTTGTTTTGAGATTTTGTTTCTAAGAATGATTTGGAGATTGTGGATCTTAAGTGCATGCTTATAGTTCAAACCCCTGGGTCAGAACTCCGATCTCAAGTAGGATGTTCCGGGGTGAGAATACTAATAGATGGGGTAGAGTTCCTAGCGAACCTTATTATATTGGGAACCCAGACCCTGGATGTTATCTTGGGAATGGATTGGCTATCCAAACACAAGGCCGTATTGGATTGTGGGCGAAGGATTATATCAGTTGAGATCCCATGTGGAAGAAAAGTGGAACTTCAAGCGACCGCCGTTCGTGATGGACAGCTGATGGTCAACAGTGTGAAGGCAATCAGCATAGAGGATGTCTCAGTGGTGAATGAGTATCCGGATGTTTTCCCTGAAGATTTACCTGGTATGCCGCCAGACAGAGACATAGAGTTTGTGATCGAGTTAGTACCCGGAACAGCACCGATAGCAAAGAGACCTTACCAGATGTCCACCGAAGAATTAGTAGAGATGAAGAAACAGCTTGAAGAGTTGATGGAGAAAGGATTCATTAGACCGAATTCGTCGCCGTGGGGAGCGCCAGTTCTGTTCGTCAAAAAGAAGGATGGGATTTTCAGGATGTGCATTGATTACCGTGCACTCAATGAAGTAACTGTGAAGAACAAATACCCACTACCCAGGATTGATGATCTGTTTGATCTGCTGAGAGGAGCCGGAGTTTTCTCCAAGATTGATCTGAAATCGGGATACCATCAGTTGAAGATCCGATCGGAAGATGTTTCAAAGACCGCATTCTCGTCTAAATACGGACATTATGAGTTTACTGTTATGTCCTTCAGTCTGACGAATGCGCCAACTTATTTCATGAATATGATGAATAAGGTTTTCATGGAGTACTTGGATAAGTTTGTCGTCGTGTTCATAGATGACATTCTTGTTTACTCCAAGTCAATAGAAGAGCACGCTGAGCATTTGAGGCTAGTTCTTGAGAAGTTGCGAGAGCAGCAGTTGTTTGCCAAGTTCAGTAAGTGTGATTTTTGGAAGGACAAGGTGGAGTTCCTCGGACATGTAATGACTGCAGAGGGAGTCGCTGTTGATCCAAGCAAGGTAGAAGCTGTGTTACACTGGGAGCCACCGAAGATCGTGACCCAGATTCGCCATTTTCTTGGAATGGCAGGTTACTACCGCCGCATCATTGAAGGCTTTTCAACGATTGCAAGACCTCTCACGCAATTGTTGAAAAAGGAGAAGAAGTTTACATGGACGCCAGAATGCGAGAAAGGTTTTCAAGAATCGAAGAAACGATTGACATCAGCACCAGTGTTAGTTCTACCGGACGTCAATCAAAGCTTTGATATTTATTGTGATGCGTCGCGCCAAGGTCTTGGATGTGTGCTGATGCAGAACGGAAAGGTCATTGCATATGCATCAAGGCAGCTGAGGCCGCATGAAGAGAATTATCCGACGCATGACCTAGAGCTAGCTGCCGTAGTGCATGCTTTGAAGTTGTGGCGTCATTATTTGATTGGGAACAGATGTGAAGTGTATACTGATCATAAGAGCCTTAAATACATATTCACCCAATCAGATTTGAACATGAGGCAAAGGAGATGGTTGGAACTGATCAAGGATTATAATGTGGGAATCTATTACCATCCCGGGAAGGCCAATGTGGTGGCCGATGCCTTGAGTAGGAAGAGCCATACTGTGAACATGTTGATAGCTGCAAATCAGGAAGAGCTATGCAAGGATTTCCAGAAGATGTAGATTGAAGTGGTCCCAGAAGGATTCTTGGCCGCATTAGAAGTAAAGCCTACCCTGGAGGATCAGATCCGAGAAGGGCAGAAGGATGATGACAAGATCCGCAGGATTAAGTCCAAAATGGATGAAGGCAAGGCAAAAGACTTTAAGCTGGATGAACAAGGCACGTTGTGAATGGAGGAGCGAATTTGTGTGCCAAACAAGAAGGAGCTGAAGCAGCTGATACTAGAGGAAGCCCATGACTCTAAGTACTCAATCCATCCAGGAAGTGCTAAGATGTATCAGGATTTGAAGGAAAGATTCTGGTGGCCAAGCATGAAGCGTGAAGTTGCCGAGCATGTTGCGCTGTGCGACATATGCCAGAGAGTCAAGGCAATGCATCGAGGCCGCAGGATCGCTAACAAGATTAAAGATACCTGAGTGGAAATGGGAGGAAATCGGAATGGACTTCATTACCGGTTTACCCAAGACTCGGGGTGGATACGACTCTATATGGGTTATAGTGGACCGCTTGACTAAGGTAGCTCACTTTATCCCCGTAAAGACCACTTATTCGGGAGACAAGTTAGCAGAATTGTACATGACCAGGATCGTCTGTTTGCACGGAGTGCCGAAGAAGGTTGTGTCAGACAGAGGTACCCAGTTTACCTCGAGATTCTGGAATAAGCTGCATGAAGCCATGGGGACCCATTTGAATTTCAGTACAGCTTATCACCCTCAGACGGATGGACAGACCGAGAGAGTTAACCAGATTCTAGAGGACATGTTGAGAGCTTGTGCATTAGTTTATGCTACCTCTTGGGATAAAAGTCTGTTGTATGTTGAGTTCAGCTACAATAATAGCTACCAAGCCAGTTTACAAATGTCACCTTTTGAGGCACTATATGGTCGACCTTGTCGAACACCGTTGAACTGGAATGAGACAGGTGAACGCCGTGTCTTTGGGCTGGACATTCTTCAAGAAGCTGAAGAGCAGATTGCCATGATCCGGGAAAGGCTGAAGATAGCACAGTCAAGACAGAAAAGCTACGCCGATAACCATCGCCAAGACCTGAGCTTTGAACCAAAGGATTTCGTGTACCTTAGGGTTACACCCCTTAGGGGAGTTAAGAGATTCCATGCCAAAGGGAAGCTCGCACCGCGATTAGGGCTGGAAAAAAAGCTCGTTGAGCTGGCTCGGTGGCTCGTTTCAAAATTGCTCTGATTACATTTATTTTTCTTTTAAAATAAAAATTAGTTGATTTGGAACCTGAGTCAACTTCGGCTCGGCTCGTTAGGCTCGGCTCGTTAAGCTCGGTTCGAAGTTGGGTCTCAAACAATACAGGAGACTATAATAAATAAGAATAAATCAGTGTCGAAGAAAGCTCGAAAAAAAGTTCAACTAGCTCGTTATCCACCCCTGTCCACGATATGTCGGCCCATTCAAGATTTTGAGCCGCAAAGGCGAAGTTGCTTACCAGCTGGAGTTACCGCAATCATTGGCAGGAGTACATGACGTGTTCCATGTGTCCCAGCTGAAGAAGTGTCTCCAAGTACCTGATGAGCAAACACCGCTAGAGTCAATCGAGCTACAAGAGGATCTGACCTACAAGGAACACCCCGTCAAGATTTTGGACACAATGGATCAAGAGACGAGAAACAAGTCAACCCGTTTTTGCAGAGTCCAATGGAGCAACCATGCGGAGAGTGAAGCAACTTGGGAGCGCGAGGAGGATTTGAAGAAGGAGTTTCCGAACCTATTCTTTAGTAAGCCCTGAATCTCGGGGACGAGATTCTGTTAAGGGGGGAGGTTTGTAACACCCCAAAATTTTGATTTTATTGAATTCAAATAGAATTTGGCACTTTGGTGAATTTTTGGAATTTTCTGGAATTTATTTGGATTTATTTGGAATTTATTTGAATTTATTCCCTTTTAAAATAATTAAAGAATTTAACTTTGCAAATAAAATTTTGTTGGAAATATTTTATTTGAGTCCCAAATGCCTTAAAATATTTTCCAGAATTTTTCTGGAAATTTTTCTGAGTGTTTTACTATTTTTATGAATTAAATGAATTTCTGAGAATTAATTTGAATATTTAATCGCTGGAAAATGTGAGTGGGTTTGTACTGTTCATCCGACCGAGCTCGAGTCCGAGTCCGACCCGGACCCGACCGAGTCGCGGCTGAGCCCAACCGCGTCGGACGCACCCTAACCCCGTGAACCGTTGGATCAAGATCCAACGACCCACAAGGTGCCACGCAGCCCACGTGCAACCGCACCACTAACCAAAAGAACTCGGTTGATCTCAGCCGTTGGATCGAGATCCAACGGCCGAGATTCACTCGGACCGACCGAGCCGTGTCTGACCCGAACCCGTTCGCCCGCATGATCGTGGCCGTCGATCGCGCCACGTGGACGGCGGCGATTCGTCGTCTCCGTCTGAGTCGCGGTCGGACTCCAACGCCGCGTAAAACTAGGATTCCACCTCAGGCGCGAACGCCGAGGCTATTTAAAGCCCGGGTCACGCCCCGAGGTCGGCCCTGACCTTGCGCACCCGTAGCCCCTACTAACCGAGGCAGAGCCGCCGCCATTTAGCCGCGATAGCTCACCGTAGTTGCGTGCCGCTCCGCCACGGCTTTTGCTTCATCCCGCCATCAACCGCCGTCCCCTGCCGCCGTTGAGCCCAGATCTAGAACCCCCAGACCGAGACACACCCGTGGAGCCAACTCACCTCGCCGGAGGAGCCCCGAAGCGCCGCGGGAGTGGTCGTCATGTCCGTCTCCGGCTGCTGCAGCTCCGCCACGTCGCCATCGACCTCACGAGCTCGGACAGCCCTCCGATCAACATCTAACGGCCACGGTGAGCCACGTGTTTCCCGAACCCTAAAACGTTAGATTAGATCTCAGCCGTTGGATCGAGACTCACGTTAGGCCACGTCACCGCAACGGATTCCACGTTGCGGGGATTAGATCTATTCTCAACCGTTAGATCTAGATCGTGCGGTCCAGAGCGGCCGAGTGGTTTTTCAACGCGTGAAACGCGATCCAATCCGCGCCGTTGATTTTCAAACCAACGGCCGTGATCGTGCCACGTGTGCCTTAGCCGCGTCTTGCACCGGCGCTGCGGCGCGAAAGACGTGTCTCGACACGCGGGGCCCGCGTGTCGCAGGGGCCCGCATGTCGCCAAGCGGGATCAAGCGCGTGGACGCGTCGTTGACCGGACCGCGTGGCGACATCGGGTCTTGCCACGTGTCACGGTGACGTCATGCTGACGTCATCGGTGGGTTCGGCTGGTGCTGACGTCAGCAACTCCACGTGGACCAATCAGAATCTTGACACGTGTCATGGCGCCAATAAATCATTTTCGAAAAGAAATTATTTAATTAATTCGGTTTATTGATTCAAATTTAGATTCAAACTTCAAACGCTTATAACTTTTGCGTTTCAACTCCGATTTGAGTGATTCAAATTTCTAAATTTGTATAAAATTAACATCTATCTAGTGGTGAATTTTATTTAATTTTTAGACTAATTTTTTTCTCTGTAATATTATTTAATTGATTATTTAAACTTTAAACGCTTATAACTTTTGCGTTTTAACTCCGATTTCGCCAATTCAAGTTCCTAAAAATTATTAAAATTATGCTATCTATGTTTATGGACTTCATTTGGATGTTTGGACACTTTTTGTCTACTGTTTTATTCATTTATTGCTATTTGCACTCGTTACGAGTAGACGTTGAAGTGCCCGAAGGATTCGAAGGTGAAGTGTTGACCAAGGAGCCAGCTCAGGACCCAGAGCAAGTACTTTTTGAAGGCAAGTTGTGCTTTGACCATGTTGATCCCATTTTTAAAATTAATTCGATTTAAATTATTGCATGCTAGTTCAATTATAAAATGCTTTAATTAATTTTGGGAGATTAGTTAAAATGCCTAATTGCTGTATGCCACCTTGACATAAATATTTGTATGCCATGAACCCCTTGTCACCCTAGTTGAGGATTAAGTGGTTGGACGTTATTAAATTGCCAACACGGGAATTTAGATCGTTGTAGTATATTGCTTAGACCTGCTACGTGCTCATGACATGGTTTTGGACAATCAAATGTTAATATTGACTTAATGATATATTGAACCTGTTTTGAAAAGGAATCATGTGTTGTGATGTTGATGGCACGTGGTGCATGGTAATCAACTGGGGGTTAGATAAATAGATTTGGACCGGGGCATGTGGCAAGAATGATCGGGTGGGCCAGTTGTGGCATTGGGAACGTTGGTTTGGTTCTTCGGGTAGTCTTGCCCTGGTCAGCATAAGGACATAACCTTGCAAGCCTTTGAACTGAGTTAATCGTGCAACCACATGACCGGAATGGGACGGTCCTAGTTGAGTAAGTTACTAATAACTTGCATGTGATACCTCGGGTGTCAACTACACCCTTTGTGTAGCTTGAGAGGGGAGCGTACCAGTGCTGAGGCATGGTACCCGTCCAATGGTATGTCGGTCCCATACTTCGCCTTTGTTAAGGGAAGGGATGGTGTAGGGTAAAAACCGGAAAGGTTCACTTGCGTAGTTAGCTATTTCCGAAAGGCTTTGTTATGATCATTCGCCTTTGTGGTGTTTGGCTGTATCTTGTGGGTAATGTGCATAACCTCTGTAGAGTGTAAAATCTATTCGAATAGCCGTGTCCGCGGTATTGGACATCGCTCGGGAATTACAGTCAAGGGTTAGACTTTCTTGAAAATAACTTGGACTTGAAAGGTTGGGTTTGGTTTAGTAATGATGTTGATGGAAATGTGGATTAGGATTGGGAAAGATGTTTATTAAACTCCTGCAAAAGTTATTGATCTTATACTGTTTCTACTGCTTTCAAATCTATTATGATACTTGTCAAATGCTGTTTATGCAATTATACCTTGAGCTATTCCTTTGTATCAAGCCATGCATATAGTATATTAGCTTGCATTCTGTGCATGATTTGCTGAGTACCAAGTACTCACCATTGCCGCAAAACAACACCAGTTGAAGAAGAGGGGACGCCAGCTTTGGAGGAGGAGTTCCAAGAGGAACCGTCTAACTAGGAAGCGAGCCCAGTCAGTTGCCTGTGGTATACTGGATGGCGCCACGATGTTATCTTACTTTTTCCGCTGCTATTATTTCTCTTTAATAAGTTTCGCCCTGCGAGGCGATTATTTGTAACTTGACCCTAAGGTCGAACAACCCCGTTTGGTTAACTAATTTAAGTACTTTATTATTTCGTTGAGTATGATTGTGATATTTACCAATGTTGAGACTGTGTGCACTAGCGCGTTCCTGGACTAGTGCTGAATACACAGAGGGTCCGGATTTGCAAATTCGGGTCCCGACAGGTGGCGATGGTGTCAGAGGGAGGGCGACGTGGAGGCCCTGGAGCCAAACAAGGCGGCGCTAGAGAGGGGAGGCCAGAGGCGGTGCACCGGGCTTCGGCTGCTTCGGCTACGCACGAGCATAGAGGGGCAAGAGGTAGGAGAAGGCCCTGACGAGTGGGTCCCGACCCCACGCGACAGAGAGAGAGGGAGATGGGTGAGGCAAGCAAATGACAGGCGGGACCGGCTGGAAGGCCCACACGGCAGTGAAATAGGAAAGTGAGTGGGGTACACGGGCCAGGTTGGGAGGGCCCACCAGTCAGAGAAATGGGTGCAAGGGGGCTGGTCTGGCAGGCATTAATGGCCTAGGCCCATCTGTTAGAGAAAGGATAGAGTGAGTAAAGGATTCAATGCATCCAAGTAAGGCAAAGTTCTAGGGTTTTCGGTTAAAGTCTGCACACAAAATTTTTGAAAATTTTATTTCCAAAACTTGGATAAGATTTCTACCCACAGTAAAAAATTTCGACTGATTATCTCTTCTCGATATTTTATTAAAATTCTGACAATTTGGACTGCACAGGAAATGGTTTTTGGATTTTTAATTTAATTAGATATCTAATCTAACATATTAATTTTTGAAACTTTTACTGAAGGTGTGATCATAAAATAGGACTCTACCATAACAATTTCAGATCTAAAATACCAATATTTATTTTATTAAAATTATTTAACTACATTTTGGAGAATCTTGGTTCTGGAATAATTAAATGGAAAGAAATAGCTAAATAGTTCATTAATTCTTGAAATTTTTACTACTTGAGGATAATGTCAAGGCCAACTAACAATAAAAATTTCAAGGTCTAGAGTCCTCCCAAAAATTCTACATAAACTTTTTACCAACTACTTCAGGTTTCTTTACCAACTCCAAAATTCATCATTTCATAGTTTAAATGGTGTTCGTACCATTTTTGACCAACCTAACACCTTTTCCAGAGTATTCCAAGATTAGATCAGATTTACTAGAGAAATTTCATATTTTTACTATTTTGCCATTTCATGTTTTCTCTTTTTCTCAATTCCAACAATCATTTGAAATACACAACAGTTCAACAAATGCACATAAAATCATGAAATGCAACGAGGAAATGATTTCACACTTTAATATTTGATTTCAAGCCTTTATAAGTTTTAGGATGTTACAGTAAGTTATGCATAGACAGTAGACTTGTCATGAGTTTGATATATATGTGATCTTAGGTAATCAATTGATTATGTTATAATTAACAGTCAAGTATTAAAATCCGTGTCTACCAAATCTGATTGGTAAGGTTGTCACAAATCAGTCTATGATTTTGTCCCGTGACGAGAGGTCTTTTAATTAAGGTAGGCCGACATATGAGAATAATCTATTAATCAACTTGAGCTTTTGTTGCTAGTTGTATGCCATTGTTACTGTTTATTATCATTTTTATACCTAGATACTTGATTATGAGGTTTTATGCTTTGATATTGTCGAATATCATGTTTTAGTATCCAAGCATATGCTTATATGACATTGTTATCCTCTGGTTATTAATTTTGCTTGGAATTAAAGTGAATAGAAATTTGCTAATACCATAATTTATCCAACAAACACTACTACAGAAAATCATATCAGAGACGGCTCACAAATCTCATCAGAGACGGCTTTGTGAACCGTCTCTAACAATGGGTCAGTGATAATACAGCCACTTCACAGACGGTTTTGTAAACCGTCTATGATAATAATCTCATAGACGGTTCTTATTTAGAACCGTTAGTGATATATTAAATTTACCGACGGTTTGTAATAAGATCCGTCTGTGATATAAATCCTATCATTAACGGTTCCTTATACCAACCGTCTGTGATAGTGTGGATATCACAGTCGGTTTAGTGTATGAATCGTCTGTGTTATACAAACTATCATAGAAGGTCCACATGTATGAACTGTCTGTGATATTTATATCACAGACGGTGCTTAGTTGTGAACTGTCTGTGATAATTTATCACAGACGGTTCACAAATAAGAACCGTCTGTGATATGGTTTTCATACATACACCTTTTTCTGTTTATTGGCTAGCCTCAGGAAATGCTAGCCATGCCATCTGAAACAGACATAACACAGAAGCTACATTGCAGTTATTAGACAGAAGCATTATTTCAGCGATCACAGATTTGGGATTCATTTAGCAATTGGGATTCATTCACAAGCACTATCATTACATCCATTTCAGCAAATAAACAGAAAAAATGTCCACGCAAACTGCAATGTAGCTATATAATCAGGTGAGCCAAGAAGATGAACTATAATCAGCTACGCAAACTTCTCCTTCTTCAAAGTAGTGGCGAAGTGATCACCTACTGCCGGAGAGTTGAACCCTTTGTTCCGAGCTTCTGAAAACTTCTTCGATCTGTTGATGGTTCACAAATCTATGTATAAATCAATGTTTAGAAAACTACAATATAGTAGTATCTTGCCCGTGCTAACGCTACGGCGATATTTGGTAATACAATTTAAATAAGCATAAGGTTTTATATGTTTTGGTAATGAAGTGTAGTAAGATGTGCACAAAAGAAAGATACAGAGAGTTATTCTCTGTATCTAAAAATAGTAGCCTCAATCGAGTCATTCTGAAATGGCATTAAACAATTTCAATGTTGTACTGGTACTTGTCTGAGAGATATTTGGGATTCATTTATTTTGTTTGTACTGGTACTTGTAACAAATTTAAAAAAGGAGCCTCAATCGAGTCATTCTGAAATGGCATTAAACAATTTCAATGTTGTTGGTATAAGATGGATTATTCTGATATTTTTTTTGCACTAAAGCAGTACATGGTGAAGTTATAGGTAAGCATAAACCGATTAGATTAAGCAAATAAAAAAGACAGCAATTTTAGAAATTACAATAAGTTCTAATTGCAATCGAGTTTCTTGTATAGATGAATTCATGTCAGCAACTAATATTGCATAGATGGATTCATGTCAGCTCATAGTATAGTAAAAAAATTCTTGTATATGCACACTTGTTTACACTGTCATCACTCATCCCCTAAAAGATAAAATCTCCACCAGGGTAAAACATCAAAAAGATGAAAATAGGTGACCTAACCAGCAGAAGCATTCTATTATATGTCCATAATTATAAACCACCAATTGTGTTTATATTTTTACCATAAATATGCATCGAAACATTTATCATAAATCTAAATGCTCTAAAATAGGAAATTGAACCAATTTTTCAAGACATGTACAGAATAATCAAGGAAAAGGTACAGTTACCTATGGGGTAGAGATCAGGATTGGATTCAGAGTCGTTTTCCTCTCTTTCCATGAGACTAATCAATTCTTCCAGCATGCAAGCATTCGAATGAAAACAGTAATCCATAATTTAGGAGCCTAGCCTATGTAAAACCCACTATCCAACAACTGCAAGTTGCAAATGAAAACAAAATCAGTTTCATTAGTTAAGAGTCCATATCAAAAAGGTAAAGGATGTAAAATAAGGGAAATATGATGTTAGTTTGTAGTAATAGTAAGCACACCTTCATCTTGCAAAGTTTGTTGCGCTTGCAGTAACATTGAAAAACTTGGTCCATAGATCGCAAAATTAGCATAGAAGGCATTTTATCCTAGCAAATTTCCATAATTTATATACGATATTACCTTAGAACAAAATCGCTTCTAATCAAATTGGAAACTTTAGAATCCAGTCGCTCATAATCAAACTCAAGAGTGATCTTGGTTGGAACAAAATAATCAACAAATAATTGCCATAGAAACAACTAAACTTATAAGTTTTTTTAAAATGGCCCCTTCAATGAGATGGGCATCTACTCAAACGATTCCAAATACACATATAGCACAAAAAATAAGAAGAGGACATCCAAAATTGGGGATTTAAAAGTAGCGGCGAAGTGATCACCTACTGTCGGAGAGCCGAACCCTTTGTTCCCAGCTTCTGAAAACTTCTTCTGTTGATGGTCTACAAGTGTACGTATAAATCAATGTTTAGAAAACTACAATATATATAACTGTATGTAGCCATGTACAGGGAACATGGAGACCAGATTAATTAGTGCTTCACACTCACATTTGGTATGGTGACGAGTGACCGCAGCGGAGCATGGTGTAAGCGTTTTTGTCTGAAGTGGTAAGATATAGTATGGCATATGTATACATGGAAAATCCTATATATAAGTACCTAAAGATGGCTCTTGATATGACATATGTTGACTCCCTTCACGCCCATCAACTGAAGATCAACACAGAAGCATTATTACATCCATTTCAGCGATCATAGAGACATTACAAGCATCATTACATCCATTTCACAGATTAATTCCACCTCATGCAAATAAACTGATCCAAGACCATAATATCCGATAAACCAAACAAAAACATGGACAGCTACATCTCGGATGATTTTGAACAACCAAACAGTGGCATGGATGGATGCATCATTCATGTCCTAAGAGGGGAGGAGGAGACCAATCTTGTGATGGAGGAGGAGATGTCGCCGGGGGAGGAGGAGGCGCAGCCGCTGGGGGAGGAGGAGGAGCAGCCGTCGGGGGAGGAGGCGCGTTCACCGGGGGAGGAGGCGGCGGCGGGGCTCGGGGAGGCGACGGCGGTCTCCATCAGTGCATTAGGTTTTGAAGTGGGCGAAGGGTTTGAAGTGCGATAGAAACGTTTTCAGTGTAAAGGTTATATAGAGGCACATATCACAGACGGTTTTCAAAAACAACCGTCTGTGATATAAATTTCACAGATGGTTCTCAAACACAACCGTCTTTATTGTTTACTTATTACAGACGGTTATATTTCATAACCGTCTGTGATATTAACTTGCACAGACGGTTATTGAATATAACCGTCTGTAAGAGCCAACTATAAAGACGGTTGTGTTTGCGAACCATCTGTGAAATATCACAGACGGTGCTCTTTAAGAACCGTCTTTAAAGCACACAAAATATTACTTTTAGTTGTTATTATACATTGCAGATTATTGTTTTTTCAAAGCACACAAAATAATTGAGATAAATACATAGGTAATTGTAATGAGTACTCAGAAGTACAGAAATATTACTTTATTATGCATACATGCACTTGCTTACAAGTTCACATTGTAATTATACAGTGAAAATTAGCCCTTCACGATGATCGACGCGTGTGTAGCTGACTTCCTCAGTTTATTCTTCTTGGACCATGCTGGCATTTCCGATAGGAGGCAAATCATCAAATTGATTGTACTCTTCCTCATCTACTACATTCTCAACTCCGACAATCCTCCTTTTTCCCTGAACAACTACGTGGCGCTTCTTGTTGGATGGGTCGGTAACATAGAAGACTTGAACAACTTGGTTTGCGAGCACGAATGGTTCATCTTTGTATCCGACACGTTCGAGGTCCACAGTAGTGATACCGTACTTGTCAACTTTCATGTGCTGCAGGTGGACCCAACGACACAGAAATAGCGGGATCTTGAAAAGTACGTAGTCAAGCTCCCAAATCTCCTCTATGAACCCATAGTAGGTGCTCCTCGTTGACCCAGCGGTACTGAACGCATCTATGCGGACCCCGCTGTTCTGGTTTGTGCTCTTCAAATCCTGATCTATCGTGTAAAATGTGTATCCATTTAAGTCGTATCCTTTCCATGTGACAACTGTAAAAGCTGGGCCTTTTGCCAACCATTTCAGTGTGTCATATGACGAGCTCCCTGTGATGGGCCGCTCTTTGAACCAATTGTTGAACTGAAGGTTATGTTGTCTCGTGATCCAAGACTCCTGTCGTGTTGGATTCTCTTGCCTTAGGCATTGCTTGTGCTCGATGATATACGGGGACACTACAGCCATGTATTGTAGAACCGTGAAATGGGCTTGAGCACAAGCAACTGGATCAGGCGTGATTGCTTTCCTTCCGATGGTCCCGATACCTTGGAGCCTCCCCTCATGGCGAGATCGAGGCACACCTATTGGTTGGGCTTGAGCCATGTAATCGACGCAGAACTCGACGACCTCTTCGGTGGCATAACCTTCGACAATGTTACCCTCCGGACGAGATCGATTTCGTACGTAAGACTTAAGAATTCCCATGTACCTCTCGAATGGGTACATGCTACGTAGGAACACAGGCCCGCACATCTTTATCTCTATCACAAGGTGAACAATGAGATGGACCATGATATCGAAAAATGACGGAGGGAAATAAATCTCAAGATTACATAGTCATCACCACCTCAGCCTGCAGAGCATCTAGTCCTTCAGGATCGATGACCTTCTGAGCGATTGTGTTAAATAAATAACACAACCTCGTGATTGTCTCTCAGACCTTGACTGGCAAAATACTTATAATTGCAATAGGGAGCATTTGTGTCATCAACCAATGACAATCATGAGACTTCATGCCAATTAATTTTAAATCTTGCATTGAAACAAGTCTCTGCATGTTCGACGAGTAGCCGGACGGAACTTTCACATCGTGCTAATCGGCTACACGCTCAAGATACTTCGGCCTTTGACAGAGTGTAACAAGCTGGTTCGCAATACGTACCACCTTTAACGGTCTCTTTTGGTGCTAACTCAGGTCTTATGCCCATATCGACTAAGTCAAGTCGTGCGTTGATACCATCCTTTGTTTTGCCCTTAATCCGGACCCTCTGTGTATTCAGCACTAGTCCAGGATCACGCTAGTGCACATAGTCTGAACATAGACGAATATTGTAACACCCCAAAATTTTACTTTTCTTAAATTCATGTGTGATTTGGCACTTTGGTGAATTTTTGGAATTTTCTGGAATTTATTTGGATTTATTTGGAATTTATTTGAATTTATTCCATTTTGAAATAATTAAAGAATTAAACTTTGCAAATAAAATTTTGTTGGAAATATTTTATTTGAGTCCAAAATGATCCAAAGTATTTTCCAGAATTTTTCTGGAATTTTTCTGAGTCTTTTGATATTTTTAATGAATTAAATGAATTTCTGGGAATTATTTTAAATATTAAATCGCTGGAAAATCAAGTCGGGTCAAGTACTGTTCATCCGACCGGACCCGAGTCCGAGTCCGACTCGAGTCCGACCCGAGCCACGCGTGATTTGACCGAACCCTATTCGATCCTAACCGTTGGATCGAGATCCAACGGCCCGCATTGGATCGCACCGGCTCGAAGCCGAAGTCCGTCGGATCCGATCGCGCTTCCACGCGATCGCGGACCGCCGATCGTGCCAATGCGGACGGCCAGGCGTCGTCGTCTCGCCGAGACCGAGCCGGACTCGCCGCGCGTAGATCTAGGGTTCCGCCGCACTTAACGCCGAGGCTATTTAAGGCCCGGTCACACCCCGAGGTCGGCCACGACCTTGCGCACCCATAGCCCCTACTCACCAAGGCGTAGCTGCCGCTGCTTAGCCGCGATAGCTCGTCGAAGTTGAGCGCCGCTCCGCCACGGTTTTTGCTTCATCCCGCCGCCACCCGCCCCTAGCCACCGTTGAGCCTAGATCCGTAATCCCTGACCAAGACGCACCCGTGGAGCCAACTCATCTCGCCGGAGGAGCCCAAGAGCCACGGAGTGGTCATCGCCTCCGCCTCTCGGCCGCTGCAGCTCCGGCTGCCGCCATCGACCTCGCGAAGCTTCAGGCGCCGTCCGATCTTGATCGTGCGGTTGAGGTGAGTTCACGTGTTTCCAAACTCCGATTAGATCTCGACCGTTGGATCAAGATCCAACGGCCCACGATCACCACGCGCCGTAGTAGTGTTAATGTATGATTAGATGCGACCGTCTGATCTAGATCGAACGGCCCACGATCATCGAGTAGTTTTCAACGTGTTAACCTTGGACCTAATCGCGCCGCTGATTTTCAAATCAACGGACACGATCGCGCCACGTGTCCAGGAAGCCGAACCGCCGCGCCACGCGGGCGTGCGCGTGGGTCACTGACACGCCGGGCCCGCGTGTCAGCGACAGCACCGTGACGTCACCCATGACATCATCGGTGGGTCCCACCTGTCAGCACCGTGGGCTGAGCCCCGCTGACGTCAGCAGTGACGTCACCCGAGGGGGACCCACATGTCAGCGACACGTGGAGCCGTGGACCGAGTCCACGGTAGACCCGAGCCGAGCGTGGACCAAGTCCATGGACCGGCTGACGTCAGCCAACCAATCAGCGGTTGCCACGTGTCCAGGCTGACGCAATAATTAATTTCCGAAAAAGAAAATGATTTATTAATTCGAAATAATGATTTCAGATTTTGTTTCAAACTTCAAACGCTTATAACTTTTGCGTTTCAACTCCGATTTGAGTGATTCAAATTTCTAAATTTGTATAAAATTGAGACCTACCTAAATATGAATTTTATTTAATTTTTGGACTAAAGTTTTTCTCTGTAAAATTATTTAATTGATTATTTAAATTTTAAATAATCATAACTTTTGCGTTTTAACTCCAAATTTGACGATTCCAGTTTCTAAAAATTCATAAAATTATGTTCTCTCTGTTTATGGATTTTATTTGGATGATTGGATACTTTTTGCCTATTGTTTATTCGTGTATTTGCTATTTGCACGCTTTTACGAGTAGACGTTGAAGTGCTTAGGAAGGATTTGAAGGAGAAGTATTGACTCAGGATCCAACTCAAGACCAAGAACAAGTACTTTTTGAAGGCAAGTTGTGCTTTGACCATGTTGATCCTATTTCGAAATCTATTTTGATTTAACCTATTGCATGCTAGTTCAATTAGAAAATACTTTATTTAAATTTGGGGAATTAGATAAATACCAATTTCTTTGTATGACACCTTGATTACTTAAATATGTGCCATGGCCCCTTGTCACCCTAGTTGTGGTTTACTAGTTGGACATTATTAACTTGCCAACATGGGTTTTAGACCGTTGTAGTAAATCGCTTAGAGCACGCTACGTGCTCATGACATGATTTTGGACAAACAAATGTTAATGTTGACTTAATGATATATTGAACCTGTTTTGGAAAGGTATCATGTGATGTTGATGGCACGTGGTGCATGGTAATCAAGCGGGTTTGATAAATAGTTTTTCGACCAGGGGCATGTGGCAAGAATAATCAGGTGGGCGATTGTGGCATTGGGGATGTTGATTTGGTTCTTCGGGTAGTCTTGCCCTGGTCACCCTAAGGACTTAACCTTGCAAGCCTTTGAACTAGGTCTAACGTGCAACCACATGTCTGTAATGGGACGGACCTAGTTGACTAAGTTGCTAATAACGTACCTGTGGGACCTCAGGAGGTCAACTACACCCTTTGTGTAAGTTGTACGGGGGAGCGTACCGGGGCTGAGGCCAGGTACCCATCTAACGGTTGATTGGCCTAAACTTCGCCTTAGCTAAGGGAAGGGTTAGTGTGCAATAACCGGGGAGGACCACTCGTATTGTTAGAAGTTTTCGAAAGACTTTGTTACGGGAACTCGCCTTTGTGGTGTTTGACTGTATCTTGTGGGTAAAGTGCATAACTTCTGCAGAGTGTAGAATCTATTCGAATAGCCATGTCCGCAGTATTGGACATCGCTCGGGAATTACAGTCAAGGGTTAGATTTTCTCAAAAATAGCTTGGATCTGAAAGGTTGGGTTGGATTAATAATGATGTTGATGGAAATGTGGATTAGGATGGGAAAGATGTTTATTAAACTCCTTGAAAAGTTAATTATACTTTACTTGTTTCTACTGCTTTCGAATCTACTTATGCTACTTGTCAAATGTCAAGTTTCGCAAATATACCTTGAGCTATTCCTTTGTACCAAGCCATGCATATAGTATATTAGCTTGCATTCTCAGGCATGACTTGCTTTGAGTACCAAGTACTCACCCTTGCCACAATACAACACCAGTTGAAGAGGGGACTACACCAGCTTTGGAGGAGGAGCTCCAAGAGGAACCGTCTACTTAGGGGAAGCGAGCGGTCGGTTGCCTGTGGTATCTTGGATGGCGCCACGGGTTATTTGATTTTCCGCCGCTACTATTTCTCTCTTAATAAGTTTCGCCTGCGAGGCGTGCATTTGTAACTTGACCATAAGGTCGAGTAACCGCTTTGACTATTTAAATAAAGTACTTTATCAAGATCGAATGGTATGATTGTGATATTTACCAATGTTAAGACTGCGTGTGCACTAGCTGCGTCCTGGACTAGTGCTGAATACACAGAGGGTCCGGATTTGCAAATTCGGGGTCCCGACAGAGGTGGTATCAGAGCCATACTTGACCGTAGGCTCAACCCTAAGCTAGAATGGTCGTAGTGAGGATAAAACCTATTTTCTAAAGCTAAAAATTTGTCAAGATAAGAAAGGACATCTCGACTTACCCCCTTCTCTCTTCCTTGTCTCTTGCTGAATATTCCCTTACCTTGTCACGATTTAAAATTTCGAGTTCTTACGTGAGCACTCTTGTGACAGATGGAGGGAGAGTTCAACTACGTCGATCTGGAGGTTGGTCACGCCATGAACTTTGGCATATGCTTGAGACTCTCGGAGATTTTGAGAAGCCGCAATACCAAGTGGAATTGATCGGACAAGGTGATTGATCAAGGCTTGTGGCGTGAAGATTGAGGTACTGCTAGGAAGAAGGGCCAGTGCAATCGCTCGATACACCGCACCGCCAGGAGGTCTACAATGCAGATGGGTATCCAAGAAGTATCACGACGAGCAATGCGGCACATTACCCGTATCTACGCCAGAGAAGTTGGAGAGCACGGTGTTCCGTTATCACCAGCAGCAATAACCTTCTTGACCAAGGCGATTCAGGATGAGGATGCCATGGTTACACAGCTTGGCACGACTTGTTGTCGCCCAGGAGGATGTACTCGATGATACAAGCAAAGAGCTACAGAAGGCCCGCAAGGAGATCACGACAGAGAAGAACAGATGGCGGGAAGCTCAAGAGTATGTGTCACACCTTCTGCGAAGGATTGACGAGTTGGAGATGGCTTTATACGGACCAGAACCAGAACCAGTACTCGAGCTACACGAGCCAGATCCGGAGGAGTCAGATCTCGATAAGGACACTGCTTCTTCGACTACCACAGATGACACAGTTGCTGGACATGGCAATCGTTTCGCGCCTATGCCGCAGCATCCGTACCCAGGCCGTGGAGGTTTTCTCGATGAGTGAGCATAGGTTCTATAGTGAGACTCCTTCGCCGAGTCGCGTCATAGAATAAAGAGTCACCCTTTAGGCGTTAGGACTCGGTGTTAGTTCGATTTGGATTTTCATTGTTTCTGAGTGTTCATTATGTTTTGCAAGGCCCTTAGGCATTGTAAGCAACCATACCAAGTTATTAATATCAATAATAAAGTTGGACCTTAAAGTTACACCTTTCGCCCCGCATAAGTTCCATATTACTTGTCTATTCTTGATTCCCCCTCATCTCTAAAACTTAGAGCAAATCGACAGATGGTGAACACCTGCGAAACTTTGGAAGCAATGGAAGTGGTTCTCGCCAGCAGAAAACCCCAATGATGGAGCACTAGCACCGCCATTTGATATGCAGAATTTTGGAGCATTTCTTCTTGTTCGAGACTCGCTTGATGCATGCTATGATGCAACAAATGCAACACGCCACCGCTCAGGCCACACTAATCAAGTCAATCGTGACAACGCCGTAATACAAGACTGCCGAGTTCATGAGGACTCACCCACCCACTTTCTCCGGGAATGCCAATCCATTGGAGGCCGATGATTGGTTAAGGTCAATTGAGAGGAAGCTACACATAGCTCAATGCATAGGAAATGAGAAGGTACTCTACGCTTCTCATCAGTTGGAAGGAACAAATTGCTTGAATGGTGGGAGAACTTCGTACACGCAAGAGAACCCTCAAGATATCACTTGGGAAGAGTTCACAGCTGCATTCCGTCAGTATCACGTGCCAGAAGGAATCATGGACCTTAAGAAGGAGGAGTTCAGAGCACTGAAGCAAGGTAATCAGCCAGTGGCCGACTACCTGAACAAGTTCACACAGCTAGCACGCTACGCACCTGAGGATGTAGCGACAGATAAAGCCAGACAGTCTCGTTTCATGAAGGGACTTAACTCAGGATTGCAGGTGGGATTGATCACCCACACCTTTCCAGATTTCCAAGAATTGGTGAATAAGGCGCTTATTCTTGAGGACAAGCGCAAGGAACTGGATGAAAACAGGAAGCGCAGAATGCAACAGCAGGGATCACGCCAGGGAACGCAACAGCGTCTGAGAGTTGCACCAAATCAATTTTTCAGATTCCAGCCACAGAATGCTACAAGGACACCGTCACCAGCACCAAGACCCGTCAATCAGAACTACCAGACCCCAGCCCCCGCTAGAAACGCTGCTCCAGGCAGTCAGCAAGGAACAGTGAGACGCTGCTACAACTGCAACGAGCCAGGACATTTTGCCAACAGTTGTCCAAAGAAGACAGCAGGAGTGACCCCCGTTCGCTTTAACTTGGGAACCACCCAGCTAGGACGCCAAAGCACCAGGAACCACATCCTGCATCGTGGTGAGAGGCTGCGTCAACCATGTCACTGCATATGCACTGCAGAATGCTACGGACGTCAGATCGGGTAAGTTACTTGTTAACTCGCACTGCAACGCTTTTGTTTGACTCGAGCTTCGCATTCGCTTGTTTCGCAAGGCTTTGCTGCTAGAAACGATTTGGGGATTGCAAGACTTAAGTGCATGCTTTTAGTTCAAACCCTGGTTCCGAACTCCGAGCGAAAGTAGGATGTTCCGGGTGAGAATACTAATAGATGGAATAGAGTTCCTAGCGAACCTTATAATTTTAGAGACCTGACCTTAGACGTTATTTTGGGAATGGATTGGTTATCCAAGCACAAGGCCGTATTGGATTGTGGACGAAGGACTATCTCGATTGAGAGCCCGTGTGGAAAGAAAGTGGAATTTCAAGCTACCGCCAGTTAGAGAAGGACAGTTGATGGTTATGATGCCAAGACAATCAGCATGGAGGATGTCTCAAGAGTGAATGAGTACCCAGATGTTTTTCCCGAAGATCTACCCGGTATGCCGCCAGACAGGGACATAGAGTTTGTGATAGAGCTTGTACTGCACAGCGCCGATAGCAAAGAGACCTTATCGGATGTCCACCGAGGAGTTGTAGAGATGAAGAAACAGCTAGAGGAGTTAATGGAGAAAGGATTTATCAGACCGAGTTCGTCGTCGTGGGGAGCACCAGTTTTGTTTGTCAAGAAGAAGGACGGGAGTTTCAGGATGTGCATCGACTACCGTGCACTCAATGAAGTCACCGTGAAGAATAAGTATCCGCTACCCAGGATTGATGATTTGTTCGATCAGCTGAGAGGAGCCGGAGTTTTCTCCAAGATTGATCTGAGATCGGGATACCATCAGTTGAAGATCCGATCAGAAGATATCCCGAAGACTGCATTCTCGTCAAGATATGAACATTACGAGTTTAGTTATGTCTTTTGGACTGACGAATGCGCCAGCATATTTCATGAATATGATGAATAAGGTGTTCATGGAATATTTGGACAAGTTTGTTGTCGTGTTCATAGATGATATCCTAATCTACTCCAAGACAGAGGATGAACATGCCGAACACTTGAGGCGAGTTTTGGAAAAGCTGAGGGAACAGCAACTCTTCGCCAAGTTCAGTAAGTGTGATTTTTGGAAGGACAAGGTGGAGTTTCTTGGACATGTAATGACCGCAGAAGGAGTCGCCGTTGATCCAAGCAAAGTAGAAGCCGTGTTACATTGGGAGCAAATCAAGACCGTGACTCCAGATCCGGAGTTTCCTTGGAATGGCGAGGTTCTACCGCCGTTTCATTGAAGGCTTTTCGACAATCACGAAACCTCTTACGCAATTGCTGAAAAGGAGAAGAAGTTTGCATGGACGTCGAATGTGAGAAAGGATTTCAGAGCTGAAAAGCGATTGACATCAGCACCGGTGTTAGTTCTACCGGATGTTGCTCAAAGCTTTGATATTTATTGTGACGCATCGCGCCAAGGACTTGGATGTGTGTTGATGCAGAATGGAAAGGTCGTCGCTTATGCATCAAGGCAGTTGAGGCCGCATGAGGAGAATTATCCGACGCATGACCTAGAGTTAACTGCCGTAGTGCATGCCTTGAAGATATGGCGTCACTATCTGATCGGGAACAGATGTGAAGTGTATACGGATCATAAGAGCCTTAAATACATATTCACCCAGTCGGATCTGAACATGAGGCAGAGGAGATGGTTAGAGTTGATTAAGGACTACAATGTGGGAATCCATTATCATCCCGGGAAGGCCAACGTAGTAGCCGATGCTCTGAGTCGGAAAAGCCATATTGTGAGTATGTTGCTAGCCACAAGTCAGGATGAGCTATGTGAGGATTTCCAGAGAATGAAGATTGAGGTGGTACCTAGCGGATTCTTGGCCACATTGGAAGTAAAGCCTACCCTAGAGGATCAGATCCGGGAAGGACAGAAGGATGATGACAAGATCCGCAGGATTAAGTCCATCAAGGAAGAAAGCAAGGCAGAGGACTTCAAGTTGGATGAGCAAGGCACGTTATGGATGAAGGATCGCATTTGTGTGCCCAACAAGAAGGAATTAAAGCAACTGATTTTGGAGGAAGCCCATGACTCCAAGTATTCAATTCATCTGAAGCGCCAAAATGTATCAGATTTGAAGGAAAGATTCTGGTGGCCAAGCATGAAGCGTGAAGTTGCCGAGCATGTTGCATTGTGCGATGTATGCCAGAGAGTCAAGGCAATGCATCGAGACCAAAGAGGATTACTACAAATTACGAAAATACCTCGAGTGGAAGTGGGAGGAAATCGGAATGGATTTCATTACCGGTTTGCCTAAGACTCAAGGAGGTTATGACTCCATATGGGTTATAGTGGATCGTTTGACCAAAGTAGCCCATTTTATCCTCGTAAAGACCACCTACTCGGAGATAAGTTAGCAGAGTTGTACATGATCAGGATCGTCTGTTTGCACGAGTGCCAAAGAGGATTGTATCGGACAGAGGTACCCAATTTACCTCAAGGTTTTGGAATAAGTTGCATGAAGCCATGGGAACCCGTTTAAACTTCAAGATCTGACTTATCATCCGCAGACGGATGGACAGACCGAAAGAGTCAATCAGATTCTGGAGGATATGTTAAGAGCATGTGCATTGGCTTATGCTACCTCTTGGGATAAGAGTTTGCCGTATGCCGAGTTCAGTTACAATAATAGTTACCAAGCTAGTTTACAAATGTCACCTTTTGAGGCCTTTGTATGGTCGACCTGTGACGCCATTGAATTGGAATGAGACCGGCGAGCGCCGTGTCTTGGTCACGATATTCTTCAAGAGGTCAAGAGCAGATTGCCATGATTAGGAAAGGTTGAAGATCGCCCAATCACGACTGTAAGAGTTATGCCGATAATCGTCACGGGATTTGAGTTTTGAACCAGAAGACTTTGTATACCTCAGAGTTACGCCTCTCAGGGGAGTTAAGAGGTTCCATGCCAAAGGGAAACTCGCACCCCGTTATGTTGGACCATTTAAGATTTTGAGTCGCAAAGGCGAAGTTGCTTATCAGCTGGAGTTGCCACAGTCGTTAGCAGGAGTACATGACGTATTCCATGTGTCCCAGTTGAAGAAGTGTCTTCGAGTACCTGAGGAACAGACACCGCTAGAGTCAATTGAGTTGCAAGAAGATTTGACTTACAAGGAGCATCCCGTAAAGATTTTGGACACCATGGATCGAGAGACGAGGAACAAGTCAACCCGTTTCTGCAGAGTTCAATGGAGCAACCACGCGGAGAGTGAAGCAACTTGGGAGCGTGAAGAGGATTTGAAGAAAGAGTTCCCAAGCCTATTCTGTAGTAAGCCCTGAATCTCGGGGACGAGATTCTATTAAGGGGGGGAGGTTTGTAACACCCCAAAATTTTGCTTTTCTTAAATTCATGTGTGATTTGGCACTTTGGTGAATTTTTGGAATTTTCTGGAATTTATTTGGATTTATTTGGAATTTATTTGAATTTATTCCATTTTGAAATAATTAAAGAATTAAACTTTGCAAATAAAATTTTGTTGGAAATATTTTATTTGAGTCCAAAATGATCCAAAGTATTTTCCAGAATTTTTCTGGAATTTTTCTGAGTCTTTTGATATTTTTAATGAATTAAATGAATTTCTGGGAATTATTTTAAATATTAAATCGCTGGAAAATCAAGTCGGGTCAAGTACTGTTCATCCGACCGGACTCGAGTCCGACCCGAGCCACGTGACTTGACCGAACCCCATTCAATCCTAACCGTTGGATCGAGATCCAACGGTCCAGATTGGATCGCACCTGCTCGAAATGCAGGTCGGATCCGATCGCGCCACGCGATCGTGACCGTCGATCGTGCCACGTGGACGGTTGCGTGCGCCGTCGTCTCCGCCGAGACCGAGCCGGACTCCGCCGCCAGAGATCTAGGGTTCCGCCTCGGGCACGAACGCCGAGGCTATTTAAGGCCCGGGTCACACCCCGAGGTCGGCCCTGACCTTGCGCACCCATAGCCCCTACTCACCAAGGCAGAGCTGCCGCCGTTTAGCCGCGATAGCTCGTCGTAGTTGAGCGCCGCTCCGCCACGGTTTTGCTTCATCCCGCCGTCACCCGCCGCCCCTAGCCACCGTTGAGCCCAGATCCGTAATCCCTGACCAAGACGCACTGTGGAGCCAACTCATCTCGCCGGAGGAGCCCCAAGAGCCACGGAGTGGTCATCGCCTCCGCCTCCGGCCGCTGCAGCCCGCTGCCGCCATCGACCTCGCGAAGCTCAGGCGCCGTCCGATCTTGATCGTGGCGGTTGAGGTGAGTTCACGTGTTTCCAAACCCGATAGATCCGACCGCTGGATCAAGATCCAGCGGCCCACGATCACCACGCGCCGTAGTAGTGTTAATGTATGATTAGATCTGGACCGCCTGATCTAGATCGAACGGCCCACGATCATCGAGTAGTTTTCAACGCGTGTTAACCTTGGACCTAATCGCGCCGTTGATTTTCAAATCAACGGACACGATCGCGCCACGTGTCCAGGAAGCCGAACCCCCGCGCCACGCGGCGTCGCGCGTGGAGTCAGCGACACGGCCGGGCCGCGTGTCGGCCGACAAAGACCGTGACGTCACCCATGACATCATCGGTGGGTCCCACCGCCAAGACTGCGGCTGAGCCCCGGCCGACGCCGATGGACGTCACCCGAGGGGGACCCACATGTCAGCGACACGTGGAGCCGTGGACCGAGTCCACGGTAGACCCGAGCCGAGCGTGGACCAAGTCCATGGACCGGCTGACGTCAGCCAACCAATCAGCGGTTGCCACGTGTCCAGGCTGACGCAATAATTAATTTCCGAAAAAGAAAATGATTTATTAATTCGAAATAATGATTTCAGATTTTGTTTCAAACTTCAAACGCTTATAACTTTTGCGTTTCAACTCCGATTTGAGTGATTCAAATTTCTAAATTTGTATAAAATTGAGACCTACCTAAATATGAATTTTATTTAATTTTTGGACTAAAGTTTTTCTCTGTAAAATTATTTAATTGATTATTTAAACTTTAAATAATCATAACTTTTGCGTTTTAACTCCAAATTTGACGATTCCAGTTTCTAAAAATTCATAAAATTATGTTCTCTCTGTTTATGGATTTTATTTGGATGATTGGATACTTGTTGCCTATTGTTTATTCGTGTATTTGCTATTTGCACGCTTTTACGAGTAGACGTTGAAGTCTTAGGAAGGATTTGAAGGAGCAGTATGGACTCAGGAACCAACGCACGACCACGGACAAGTACTTTTTGAAGGCAAGTTGTGCTTTGACCATGTTGATCCTATTTAGAAATCTATTTTGATTTAACCTATTGCATGCTAGTTCAATTAGAAAATACTTTATTTAATTTTGGGGAATTAGATAAATACCAATTTCTTTGTATGACACCTTGATTACTTAAATATGTGCCATGGCCCCTTGTCACCCTAGTTGTGGTTTACTAGTTGGACATTATTAACTTGCCAACATGGGTTTTAGACCGTTGTAGTAAACTCGCTTAGACACACTACGTGCTCATGACATGATTTTGGACAAACAAATGTTAATGTTGACTTAATGATATATTGAACCTGTTTTGGAAAGGTATCATGTGATGTTGATGGCACGTGGTGCATGGTAATCAAGCTGGGGTTTGATAAATAGTTTTTCGGCCAGGGGCATGTGGCAAGAATAATCAGTGGGCGGTTGTGGCATTGGGGATGTTGATTTGGTTCTTCGGGTAGTCTTGCCCTGGTCACCCCTAAGGACTTAACCTTGCAAGCCTTTTGAACTGGGTCTAACGTGCAACCACATGTCTGTAATGGGACGGACCTAGTTGACTAAGTTGCTAATAACGCACTGTGGGACCTCGGGAGGTCAACTACACCCTTTGTGTAAGTTGTGCGGGGAGCGCATCGGGTGAGGCCAGGTACCCATCTAACGGTTGATTGGCCTAAACTTCGCCTTAGCTAAGGGAAGGGTTAGTGTGCAATAACCGGGAGGACCACTCGTATTGTTAGAAGTTTTCAAAGACTTTGTTACGGAACTCGCCTTTGTGGTGTTTGATTGTATCTTGTGGGTAAAGTGCATAACTTCGCAGAGAGTGTAGAATCTATTCGAATAGCCATGTCCGCAGATTGGACATCGCCGAATTACTGATCAAGGGTTAGATTTTCTCAAAAATAGCTTGGATCCGAAAGGTTGGGTTGGATTAATAATGATGTTGATGGAAATGTGGATTAGGATGGGAAAGATGTTTATTAAACTCCTTGAAAAGTTAATTATACTTTACTTGTTTCTACCGCTTTGAATCTACTTATGCTACTTGTCAAATCTGTTTCTTTGCAAATATACCTTGAGCTATTCCTTTGTACCAAGCCATGCATATAGTATATTAGCTTGCATTACGTGCATGACTTGCTTGAGTACCAAGTACTCACCCTTGCCACAATACAACACCAGTTGAAGAGGGACTACACGGCTTTGGAGGAGGAGCTCCAAGAGGAACCGTCTACTTAGGGAAGCGAGCCCGGTCAGTTGCACGTGGTATCTTGGATGGCGCCACGGTTATTTGATTTTCCAACGCTACTATTTCTCTCTTAATAAGTTTCGCCTGTAGGCGTGCATTTGTAACTTGACCATAAGGTCGAGTAACCAGTTTGACTATTTAAATAAAGTACTTTATCAGTATCGAATGGTATGATTGTGATATTTACCAATGTTAAGACTGTGTGCACTAGCGCGTTCCTGGACTAGTGCTGAATACACAGAGGGTCCGGATTTGCAAATTCGGGGTCCCGACAAATATCACAATCATACACAGCGGAATAATAAAAAAAATAACCCAATTATAAAATATAAACTTTTGTACGACCTTAAGGTCAACCTTACATTTGCGAAGCCTTGACGGCTTCAACTCCAAATAAGCAGCAGCGGAATGAAGAACATCGATGAATCCCATCAATACGCCACAGGCAAGCGATTGGTTCGACTCCTAGATAATCGCCTTCTCACGGAACTTCTTCTTCTTCGACGATGTAGACTTACGCCACCGGTGATTGTTTGTTTGCAAGGGGTGAGTACATAAAGCACTCGACAAGTCATGCCTGAATGCAAGTCTAATAACTATATGCATGGCTTATTCCAAGTAACAGGCTGAATGGTTATTTTGCAGAAAAGCAACAATCACAAATAATCATAATAGATTGTAAAGAAGTAAAACAAGTAATAACAATAATAGATTCCACAGTTATTTCACAGGTAAATCATTCCACATCCTTAAACAGTTATCACTTTTCCACAGGCCAACTGCCTCCAAACCCAAGTTCAAGTTTGAGAAAAGCTAACCCTTAACTGTAATCCCCGAGCATTGTCCGGTACCGCGGACTCGGCTATTCGAATAGGTTTTACACTCTGCAGAGGTTATACACTTTACCCACAAGATACAATCAACTCATCACGTCAGCCGTGAATCGCCATACAAGATTATGCGATTGAACGATCATAACAAAGTCTTTCGGAAACTTCTAACTACACAAGTGAACCTCTCCGGTTTTTGCCCTACACCATCCCTTCCCTTAACAAAGGCGAAGTATGGGACCGACATACCGTTGGATGGGTACCATGCCGCAGCCCTAGTACGCTCCCCCTTCAAGCTACACAAAAGATGTAGTTGACACCCCGAGGTACCACAAGTAAGTTATTAGCAACTTAATCAACTAGGTCCGTCCCATTCCGGACATGTGGTTGTATGATTGACTCAGTTCAAAGGCTTGCAAGGTTAAGTCCTTAGAATGACCAGGGCAAGACTACCCGAAGAACCAAATCAACCTTCCCGGTGCCACACCTGGCCCACCCGATCATAATCTTGCCACTTGCCCCGGTCTAAATCATTTATCACCCCAGTTGATTATTGCGCAACACAATGCCAACAACTCAACATCCTTGAAGAAATACGAATACCTCCACATATCAACTTCATCGTGTCGGCAACACGTCATACCGTTCCAAAATACATTGCATATTCCATTAGTCAATATTGAGCTTTTGTATTTCCAAAACGATGTCAAAGGTTCGTTGCATGGCTAAGAAAACTACTGACGGTCTAATTAACCCATGTCGGCAAAGTATTTAGCTACCGACTATTAATCAACAAACCTAGGGTGACAAATGAATCATGACGTACAACTATTATAGACAAGGTGGCAATAACAAGTAGGTTGATTATCTAATCCCAAATTAATTGAAAACAATTTAACTCAAACTAGCATGCAATAATTTGAAACAACATAAGTTTCGAAATTGGGATCAACATGGTCAAAGCACAACTTGCCTGTCCCTTGCAATTTTATTCTTTACTCTTTATCCTTGATTCTTTATTCTCGATCTTCAATCTTCGCTTCCTTGACTTTCAGCTCCGTAGGACGACTTCCGGACAACGCATCTAACGAAAAAAAACACAAATACAACAAAACTCAAGGACAAATCAAATAAACTCCAAATTAAGAACAAATAACATTGGGCACAACGGCTTGGAAGAATTTGGGAACTTGAACGGATTAGATCGAGGAGTTGACAAAAGAGAACGGGCTTTCGGCAAAACACCGAAAAGGGAAGGACTAATAGCTGGAAAAGAAAGAATAATATTCCGAAAAATATTTCTTCCAATGTTATTATCTTGATTGAACAGATAGTGACATATAGGCTCTCGATCTATAGATCGGGTCCATAAGGATATGTTAGTTCACAATGAACTAAACTGAAGCTCAAGGTTGACTTTTGTTGACTGAACGAACCACGGTCAAACAAAAGAGAGACGGATAGATTAGATCGGGCACAAGGGCAAGACAGATGGTCAATGGTCTATCGACCAAGTCCACGAATGAATTCTCGATTAAAGGCAGATTAGGTTTTCAGGGATAAGACAAGACAGGTGTCTTACCACGATTGAAACAACGAGAAAGATTGCAAAGATAACAACGCGACTCACGATGAACTTAGTTCATCGAACCGGTCTTAGGTTAGGGTTTTGATTCGGCTTTGAAAATGATATGACGATGAGGCTAGGCTCACGTCATGATGATAGAACAGGTGAAGGCATCGCACTAGGGCTCTTGCATGAATGCACGCATGCGATAACAACGAAGCAATGAGAGACAAGCGTTAACAATGAAGCGTTACCGGCGGAACGTTAACGGCAGAGCGTTAACGGGGAAACATTAACGGTGGAATGTTAACGACGGAACGTTAACGGTGGAGCGTTAACGGTGAAACGTTAACGATGGAACATTAACGGTGAAACGTTAACGGCGGAATGTTAACAGTGGAACGTTAACGGTGAAACGTTAATGACGGAGCATTAACGGCGAAACGTTAACGACGGAGCGTTAACGGGGAAACATTAACGGCAAAACATTAACGGAGGAACGTTAACGGAACGTTAACGGGGAAACCTTAACAGTGGATCATTAACGGCGAACGTTAACTGTGGAACGTTAACGGCGGAGGTCAAACAATGATAGGATACTCATGAAACAAGGTAGCGACCATCGGTGCAACGACATGGCCGCGATAAAACGCTACCAATGATGGCTAACCGATACGCAAACCGGTAACAACGGTTTAGACCGAAAGACGACGGTTTAAGGCCGGAATCGGACTCCGACGGCAAACGGAGACCAAGTGATCACCAAAGATGCACCAAAATAGTAAGGGACGACCCACCGGACGCGACAACACGGCCGGAGCGAGCTAAAATAGCCGGCGTCAAAAGGCGACGCGCGGCGAAGGCTAAACGGCGGCCTAAATATATAAAAAAAATTCCGGAGGATGGGATGGCAAAGGGGGAATATCTACTGCGTAGAACGTGGCGATACGAACTCAACGGTATAGGAGAATTTTGCGGCGCCCCTCCGGATTAATCACAAACTGCCGATTAACGGGTTTCGGATCAAAACTTTGGACGGCCATAACTTCTAGAATAATGATCGAAACTTAACGAAATTTTACCAAGAGCTAGATGGGACCAAGAGACACACCGTGATGTAGGTGGCTCGAAGAAATACCTTCTGGAACAGCGGAAAACGCGCGAGGAAGTTTGCCGCTGTCTGAAACGCAGTCTGATCGCAGCCTGATTGGAGAATTTATTTTTCTGCACCAAATCCAGAGGGCAAAACCATGAGGAAAGATGTGCATTAGGTAGAGGACATCCCCAGGAGTCTACACAAAAAATTTCATGGTCAAACTCGAAAAATTGAGGGAGTTATGGCCTCGGCAAGATTCGATATTGAAACGGCCATAACTTTTGATCCCGTGGGCCAAATTGGCTGAATTTTGGAGAGCAAGCAGATGGTACCTTGTGTCACACCATGGCGAAGACAGATCTCAAAAAGCATCGACGAGCTGCCTGAGACGCGGCTCCAAATTTCGGCCGATGTTGGGCGACATCTGGAGGACATGGCGGCGGTTTCGGAGTTTTGGAGATGATCCGGAGGTTGAAGATGCGTGGAAGAGGTCATGGGAGGTCTATACTGGGTTGGGGTGGTGGCTAGGTCAAGAAAAATCAAGTTTGGACGCGTTTGGAGCAAAAACGGGCCTTGTAGGCATTTAAATGAGCACTTGGCGTGCGTGGGAGGGACTCTGGGTGACGTGGCCGGCTGTGGGCCGTCGGATCGGCGATCAAGGGCTGTGCTTGCACGGGCGACGTGGCCCGGGAGAACGGTGCGGCGGCTGGGCCAGCGAAGGCGACGGCCCATGCGCGCTATGACACGCTGGCGAAGCGAGCGAGACAGGCCGATCTGCAGCGTACAACCAGCTTCGATCCATCTACGCTACACATGTAATATTCGATCCAATTAGAACCCTCCTTTGAACTGATTAAGTAGACTTTCCTTAACAAGTTAGAGCTTGAAAATAATATTGCAATTATAACGTCCAATTACTAGCTAGCTTAGAGCATCTCCAACAGTTCCCAATAATTTGACTCCCAATAATCCTAGATTGGGAGCTTTCCAATAGTTTTTGGGCTTGAAAAAACGTATATACTCCAACAGTTCCCAATTTTTTTTCTCAAAAATACTTTGACTTGGTCCTGTGGACCCAGTTTTGATGTTTCTGTTGAAGTTTTTGGTCCTGCGCCGTTTTCGATTGGAGTTCTGTCTCCTGGTCCTGCCGTGTCCGAGTGCGTCGGCCGTGCACACAAGTGTTTGGCGGTCACCCATTGAAGCGCCGTATACATAGCCCTCCGGCCAATGAAGCGTCGGCCGTGCACACAATCCGGCGGTCACCCATTGGCTGGCGAGCGTTCGTCTTAGCTTGTTCTTTCTAGGAGGGAGCGTACGTCTTAGTCAATGCTTATGTTCCAGTTCTGTGTGTGAAAAGCTTCATTGCGTATCCAGCAAGTTGATTACTAGTTCATGACCATGAAACGAAAATTAAAGGAAGATATAGCAGTCCTAAAGGGAGATATAGCAGTCCATGATGATATATAGCAGTCCTAAAGGGAGATAAAATTATTGTTTGTTTACACCATACATGATGATATATGTAGCAGATGCATTCCGGCATAAATCGCAAGTCTGCAGCTTCCACCCAGATAAGAAGGTACAGACCCATATAGACTTGATTTTCGTTGTTGGCAACCTGTTATCAAGAAAGACACAAAAGAGGGTCAGAGACGAGTAGGTATACACTCAGATAAGGATAATACTGCTAGTTTTATGCTAAATTAAATATAGGATGTTATGAAATAATTAAATAGATTGATGTATAAGACAATTTTTTAGCATTTTGAGCATATACAAAGGTGTCACTATTCATTAAAACCTGCTGGTGGGTTTGCTAGATTAGACAAACAGTAACAATCTGACAATAGCTTGACTCAACATGGAGTTTTTCAAGGTGACATGTATGAAAATCTCTATCTGTTTATGCATGTTGTAAAATACAATAAAGCAAGAACAGTATCCAGACGTGGTTTCTGTACAGGTTGTATTTGCTGCTCTGTAAGCAAAAAACACCTCTAATGTTCCTGGCTTCTGGCAGCAAAACAAAGTAAATGGGTGTACCATCCATTAATGCAAAGAGTAGTAGTTGGAGTCCATTGCCAGAACTTGTGAAACTGAGAGTTCTTTTTCTTTTTGAGACTAGGTGGAACTGAAAGTTGAGCACCAAATCAATTGCTCGTGCTGTCGATGCTGCACATTCGCATGTGCAGTTGCAGATTATTTCGCTGTATCATATTTTTTGTGAAACGGAATTCCGCTGTATCATATTTAAGCTTGCTAAACTCAAAATTCAGTGAGAAGGTTCAGAATTCAGATAACTCTGCTATGCTACAGATATTCAGGTACTATCAATCAGAGCATACGCAGGTCGCCCTCCTCAAACACGCCAGAGGCTGGGCAGCACATTGTTAATGGCTCATGCTCTAAAATCTGCTCCAACTGCAAGAACAAACACTCATTCATCATTAAGCACATGGGCATAGCTGCACTCACCAAAAAGATCCAGGAGGGGAGAAACCGGACGCCGGCTGGGAGAGGGAAGAACCGGCCAGGGGAGCTCGCCGTCCAGGGCGCTGGCCAGGGGAGGGGAGAACCGCCTGCTGGGTGGAAGCGCCGGCCAGGGGCTCGTCATCCAGGGCGCCGACTGGGGAGGGGAGACGCCGGGGAAAGGGAGGGCGCGCTGGAGGGAGTGGGGGCGCCCCGCCGGCTACTGCAGGGAGGGAGGCGCTGCCGCCAGTTGCTGCAGGGAGGGGGAGGAGGAGGCGTCTTAGCGGCACCAGGCGGAGAGAATGAGCCAACGGCGGGAGGAGAGGAGGCGGCGGCGGGAAGGAAGGAGCGCCCGCGATTTTGCCGCGGAAGGGCGCGAATCAGCGATTGGGAGCGCGACGGCTGGGCGGAAAAATGCGGTCGCCAGGGCCCTGTATTGGGAGTGCGAAAATATTGGGAGATGGAATAAGGAACTGTTGGAGCACTTGATTTTCCAATTAAGTCCAAAATTTAGTTTAGGGTATGGATATTAGGAACTGTTGGAGATGCTCTTAGATCACCACCAAAACATGGATCTACAAGCTAGATCTAAACAATCTTAAATTTCTTACATAACCAAGCTAGATATTGAATTAATATATATAAGGCAATTTTATATCCATTACTAACCTTAGATCTGAATTAACATATATAATACAATTATCCATTACTAACCTTAGATCACAAGAATCACCTATTATTTAGGCTGTCTTTCTTACAGACGGTTCTATGGCCAAACCGTCTGTGATATAACGCTCTTAACATTCAATCCCGGCTCATGACCACAAATCGAACTTGCGCTCAGGCCTATATATAGGCAAACTTTATCGCAGACGGTTCTTTGAAATAACTGTCTGTGATATATAGATAATCACAGACGGTGATGTGTACAAACCGTCTGTGATATCTTACAGACGGTTCTGTTCACTAAACCGTCGGTGATAGCCATATATATCACAGACGGTTATTGCATAATACCGTCTGTGATAATTTCACAGACGGCTTTGTATTCAAACCGTCCGTGATAGCAGACGAAGAATGGTCTGTGAATGTTTCGCTGACGGTTGGTTTATAGAATCGTCTGTGATGTTCTATATTACAGACGGTTTTTCAAAACCGTCTGTGATGATCCGTCTAATATAAGCATTTCTGTAGTAGTGAAATTATAATGTAGAATTCTTTCTTTATTACACTTGAAGACACAAAATTACTACTAATGTATTTAATTATATGCAGACCTATATTTGATCAATAAAGTCTAAAGTGAAGAATGTTTGAGAGGACTTGGAGTAAGAAGTGTCGCATTTCAAAATAAATGGTACTGTTACGGAGATCTCGTCAAGTCGATCGAAAAGAGTAAATTATTTGCAATATTCGGAACTCAAACGATAAATATACTAGAAGATTTACAAGTGTAGATCCGTATGTCACGTCATATACCCCACCTGCATGTGTCGCCATACATGCAAGATACATGCCAACAGTAGCCGAGTAAGTCAAAGGGATGCTTTTGCATGCACATACATAGAGGTGGGCGTCGTGCTGTGCCGGTCTAGACTCGACCTATTTGCACTATTACAACAAGAGGAAAGGAACTGGAGATACACGAGGGCTAAGGTAGTGGTCTCCTCGGTAACACTACAAGAATCGTCTGTGATGTTCTATAGAATCGTCTGTGATGTTCTATATTACAGACGGTTTTTCAAAACCGTCTGTGATGATCCGTCTAATATAAGCATTTCTGTAGTAGTGAAATTATAATGTAGAATTCTTTCTTTATTACACTTGAAGACACAAAATTACTACTAATGTATTTAATTATATGCAGACCTATATTTGATCAATAAAGTCTAAAGTGAAGAATGTTTGAGAGGACTTGGAGTAAGAAGTGTCGCATTTCAAAATAAATGGTACTGTTACGGAGATCTCGTCAAGTCGATCGAAAAGAGTAAATTATTTGCAATATTCGGAACTCAAACGATAAATATACTAGAAGATTTACAAGTGTAGATCCGTATGTCACGTCATATACCCCACCTGCATGTGTCGCCATACATGCAAGATACATGCCAACAGTAGCCGAGTAAGTCAAAGGGATGCTTTTGCATGCACATACATAGAGGTGGGCGTCGTGCTGTGCCGGTCTAGACTCGACCTATTTGCACTATTACAACAAGAGGAAAGGAACTGGAGATACACGAGGGCTAAGGTAGTGGTCTCCTCGGTAACACTACAAGAATCTATATTATTTTCGTCGGCCTAAAACCGACGAAAATACAGGGAAAATCGACGAAAATAGCTATTTTCGTCGGTTTACCGACGAAAATAGACCGACGAAATTATGTTGACGAAAATACATGTATTGTCGTCGGCAACCGACGAAAATACACCTATTTTCGTCGACCGGAGCGGCTGACGAAAATAGTGGCCGTCTCCGCACCCGCTGACGTGTCATCTGTATTTTCGTCGGCCTAGGCCGACGAAAATACTATTTTCGTCGGCAATTTTCTTCTATTTTCGTCGGTTTAGGCCGACGAAAATACTATTTTAAATTTTAAAAAAAATATAAAAACCTTATTTTCGTCGGTTTAGGCCGACGAAAATACTTTTTAAAATTTTAAAAAATATATAAAAACCCTTCTTGCAAGCTCTTTGGTGCCTGGAGAATATTCATACAGCAGAGGTGCTTAGAGAATATTCATATAAAATGAGATAGCATTGGAACTAGTGGGATTAACAGACAACAGAACTGCACTTTGGACTTGAAAAAATGTAAGAAGTTTTGCTATTGAAGATAATCTTTCCAGTTTCTATTGTTATGAGCAAGAACACAAACATGGATATGAGCAAGAACACAAACATGGCTAACTACATGGAAAATGCATGCCTTCCAAATTGTAATAATGTATCATCATAACCGATTATATTTATTAATCTCACCAATTATGAAAGAGAGGACGCATCCATAAGAGCCAATTAAGGCCCAAAGCTACAAATGCCTACACACACCAATGATATTTAATACTACCCACGATGAAGCATTAAAATGCAGTGATCCCATGATGAAGCATTAAAATGCAGTATCATCATACAATTAAAGAACAACAATGCCACCATATATTCATGCTAAAAAAATATAGAAAGTAACACTAACCATTTGGGTTCCCTTGTCCAATAAGACGTGCATGTTGTCCAACACAATTGTTCAGCCACTGTATCAAAGCATTCCTGCAATTATAAATACAGCTTTGAGTCTAGGATGAGGAGAATGCTAGCTGAGCCAAAGATCTAAACGCTTTGAATCAGCAGGAGGAGCCATGCCCACAAAAAAATAAAAACCATTGAACCATGCTTTTATGGAAAGAGGAATCATGCCCACAAGAAATATATAGGATGTGCCAAGCACAAAAGAGAAATGATTCTTACTAAAGCAATCAGAGGAAACTGAGTATTTATATCATCACTGAAAGTAGGTATACATAACATCTATTCAACAAATTCATTCATTTTTGTTCCAAAATGAGTAAAGATTGCTACCCTGATTATAATGCATGTACAGAAGTTCTCACCTTGGCAAGGAGTACCTATTGTATAATGCTAAATGCATCTTTGACAGCCAAAGGTATTATCCCTGGGATCTTTGATCTCCCTGACTCAAAACAACAAGTACATCAAGTTAGAGGAACATTTCAAAATATAATGAAACTGATTTACTTTGTAAATCATTAGCCTAGTCACGTATAAAATGCAAAAAAAAAAAGAGAAATTTTATGAATCAGTAAATTGCACAGTGTATGCTTTAAAAGAGAAATTGAAGTTGCTTATCTCCATGGATGGTTATTAGTTTATCACACAAAATAAAAATAATAATGGCAATGATATCAAAAGCATTTAACATGTTATTATAAGTTACACTCCAAAGTACACAGATTATGAAATAACACAACCAATGTCTAGAATAAAAAAAAGTAAAAGCTTGATGATATATAAGTGTTCTCACATGCATTGTATGTGTCCTCCCACTGCTTGTAACACCATATGAAAATATTATTCCTGCGATAATGAAAAATAAGTCATCATATTTTGCTTCAAAGAACCAAAAAAAATTGTATGTCAAGGATTAAAAATGTTTCCTAACTTTTGCAAGTGAGCCATCACTAATTGCTCAAACTCAAGACCTTCCATCTTGACCTCCATGCCCTTGATGAGGGAGATAGCCTCAGCTCCTGGTCTTAGTTTCCCCACAAGCTTCTTACATATACCCTCCACAAATTGATGGGGAGTCACAAAAACCAGCATATTTGCGTCTTTGACTGAGAAAGCCAAATGAAATCTATAAGGGCACTTATTTGACAACATGCAAACACTATGATGTACTGCTGTAAACTTGTAATGGTAATGACAACAAGTTTACTTATGAAGTTCGTACTGTCAAGTCCTTTATTCTTTATGAAATAGTATCCAATAGCCTATCGAAGCCAGAATTATTAAGAATATCTATGGACACTAAATTTCCATGTGCTGAATCGCCTGCCTGCTCTTTCTAAAGAGAAATTTCCTCGGTCAACTATAATTGTATGTATTATTAACATCCAAGAGTGATCTTGCTCATAGTAATTATCGAAATGGGTTACTGATGTGTTACTGCATTCTCCAAGTCGGGATCGGCAATTACATTAGCTCCAAGCTTTATACTGGTAAGTATTTGCAGTTCTCACGAAATATGTGAGAATAATTTTACGATCATTTACTCTTGTACAAGCCATTTACCTTACCCATTCAGTAAAATAAATCAAATGGGATTAGTTTCAACTCTTACGTTAAGCTTGATTAATGGACTCAGATAGCTTCTCGCATTGGCAATATTTCTTCAAATACCCACATCCTTACTGCCGTCTACAAAGAATTTACCTCAAAATTTATATGATTAGGAACAAGAATGCAGTTTGTCAAATTTGCATAGTATGTAATACAGGACTCATTTAAAAGAAGCATAGCTAGCACAGAACTTAAGCCAACAAATACTAAATGTGACGTATGGTAGATAACTTGGAGACAACAACATTTTTATACAATAGTTTTGCAGTTTGAAATCCCCTTATAGATTACTAAGTGAAATGGCATACACCACAAGACCATACATCAATTAATCAGTCAGTGCCATTTCTTGGCCACACCAAACGCAGTTATCTGACTCTGAATGATCTAGTACCACTAAAAAGAGCCCAACAAAAAGATAGGATCCATGTGGTCTCCTATTGCATGGTTAAATGGCGCAAAGTCAACCGAAACAAACACACTGGATATAGGCAGCGCCTTCATGTTGTAATGTATAATTGAAGAATGTGTTCATCAGGGATCGGAGCATTCTGAGAATCAGAGGGTAGGCGCATACCACAGAAGGAGGGCAACTTAGCGGTGTTCCAGATGCGCACGGAGGGAGGCCGCCCGGAGGGAAGCGGCGGGGAGGGAGGCCGCCCGGAGGGAGGCGGCGGGGAGCTCGGAGGGAGGCCGCCCGGAGGAGGCGCACGGGAGGGAGGCCGCCCGGAGGGAGGAGACGGGGAGCTCGGCCGCAGGGAGGTCGCCCGGAGGAGGAGGTGTCGCACGGGAGTAGGGGAGCGGCGGCGATTGGGGCGCCGGAGGTCAGGGGTGGGGCAGGACGGAGGTCAGGGGCGCGGCGTGAGGGGCGTGAGCGGCGGCGTGAAAATTTTGATAGCTCCCGAATGCTCGATCGACTTATTAGCCCTAGTCGATCTTATTTTCATCGGCCAAACCTCTAGCCGACGAAAATATATCATTATTTTCGACGGTCCCACTTTGGTCGATTTAAACTATTGGACTATTTTAAATCGGTCCGCCAAAGCCGATTTAAAATATAGGTGTATTTTCGTCAGTTCACATGGACCGACGAAAATAACTTCGGCCGACGAAAATATAAAGGATTCCTGTAGTGTAAGCAACGTACTTCATAGTACTTAGTGTTTGTAGTTGTAATTCAACGTGAGTGGTTCAACCACACATAATCACCGATGGCTGTTCGAAAGCTATACGATCTCGGCTTCAATGTGGGCGAGCTAAGAGTAGCTCAGCCATCTGAAAGCTAGACGATCTTGGCTTCAACGTGGGCAAGTTGAGAGTGGCTGACCGTCTGGAAGCTAGACGATCTTGGCTCAGCCTCGATTTTTCTTCTTTGCCTGGTCGTTTCCCATCTCATACTAGATTGTGACTTGTGAAATGAATGAGCCAATGGGCAATGAATGTCTCATTCAAACACTTCAGGCACTGCAAGTCTGTAACCATATGAATACTCAGGTGATGACGTGATGCTTGTACGCATAGTACTAACTAACCGTCGGTCGAGAGAGAGAGAGAGAGATTCGAGCGAGTGAGCAGCGAGAGGAGCTAGGAGCAGTGCCGATCGAGGAAGAGGGAGAGAGAGGGACAGAGAGTGATAGTGAGCCAGAGAGAGTGACATAGAGAGTTAGAGTGACATAGTTGAGTTGTTGAAAGCTAAGGGGTATTGTTCTTTACAAGTGGTATCTTTTTCACCCCTTATTCAATTTTATGGGTTTACATGGTAATCCGAACTCATTTATATAAGTTTCCCTCTTTGAGCTAAAATTGTAAGTTGAATTACTCAAGGATTCTCTGTGTGAGATCATTTGTATATTGAAATACATGAAGAGGAGAATTCCATGTTTGAGCATTGGTTTCAAAGGAAAATATTTTATTTGACACTGCTCATCTTTGAAATGGGTCTTCAAGCAATACCTCTTGAGATCGTTTTTAAGTGGTATCCGTCTTTCTCAAGTGGTATTGTTTTTCTGCTCAAAAGCTTGAAGATCTTTTTTACAAGTGGTTATTGAATATTTGAATCAACTTTGAATGGTTCCTCGTTTAAAGCCCTATTAAGCAAATATATGGACCCTTTAAGTGAGTCATGATGCTTTGCTAAAAAGACTAATAAAATAAGGAGTTTTATTTGAAACACATTTAACTATCTTTCCAAATTTTGTTTCAATTAATCTTTTTGTGGTATCATGTTGCTTCATTCCAAATATGACTTCTTTTTAAGTGTTTACTTTTCAGGTCATATTTCAAAATATTTGCAAAATATTGGTTTTAATTTTTAAAAATATTTTAATTTCTTTACAAAACCAAAATTTCTTGCAAAGGTTATATGCGTCTTTTTCAAATCTTTATATGACCTTCATTTGATTGCTCCCCTTGCCAAACTCTATACTCTTCCATTTGGCACTTGACATTTCAAGTGTGACTTAGAAGAGTTCTTCTGCCTTGATAGATCCTAATGAAGTGCAAAGCTTTTGACACTAACATCGCAAGGGAGCTAAATCATGAAGCAAAATTATATCGTCGTATAAACAGGCGAGGCAAATTACATCCTCCAGTAGCCCTGTCCTTGTCTACCTCATAGTTTGGTGATTGACTGAAAAGCAAAAAAAAAAAAACGTAAAATAAAATTATTTTATTTCTTGTGTTTTCTCTCTCTTGAGAACCACATGGTTTTTCACTCTCTTTATTCTCATTTGTTTTCTTCCCTTGGGTGGATTTATAATTCTTTGGAAGCTATGGGCATTCCACCCAGAAACCTCGTACAGTTTGATGTCAGCTAGTACTCCCTCCCGTCTTTAAAAAAATAACGTTTTGAATATTGACACAGTCTTTAAAATACAACTTTAACTACTAATTTTTATTACAATATAATTATAAAACTTAATAAAATTATAATATTATGAAAGTAGTTCTCGAGACAAGTCTACACGTATAATTTTTTATGTATCCAATTTAAATATTTAAAAATATATCGATAATCAAAGTTTCAGAAGTTTGATCATAACTATGTTCAAAATGTCAGCTTTTTGAAGACTAAAGGGAGTACTACTGGTACTTGCTAAATGGATATGTCTTGTGTTTCTTCACTAGACATAGAAGTTAAAATACATGAAAATATTCCTCTGGAAAATTGCAAAGGGGAGAGGAAGCAAAAAAAAAAAAGGAAGATGAATATAACATCAGTTAATTTGATGTATGATTAATTTCCGAGCAGTGCTTCTATGCTTTTCCTTCTAGTACAAGTTGCACAAATCTTGAAGCAAGCGAATGGGTAAGTAATCACCATCTACCATTCATTCATGCTTTAATAGTTGTGCAACTTTTAAAAGGAAGAGCATAGAAGCACTTCTCTTAATTTCCTGGCCGGTTATTTTCACCGAGTCCAGTTTATGCTGCTTTGCACACGAACTATACTCGGTGGGGGCATTTGTTTGATGAATTTTTGCGTGCAAATTTCATTAAATAAAATAAAAAGACAGTACCCTACATGTTAGTAAAAATTATTGAGATGTAGCTTACAAAATTCCTAGAAGCAATACTATGACGTGTGGCCCCATATGTCATTAAATATTTTTCTACATATAAGCTATTTAATATTAAACTTATTTGAAAAAATTTATCGCAAGGAGCACACAAGTTCAAACGGATTGTAAATCTGGCGCTCGATTTAAAAGATATGATCTATAAAAAAAATTTCAGTGCAAAACAATAAATAGGACGTGACTAGGGGTGCAAATGGAGCAGATAATTCCCGACCGATCCGATACCGTATTCGAAAAAAATCTGTACCGATGTTATCCGTATTCGTATCCGAAAAATCCGATATAATATGGGTTAGGATATGGAAAGAGCAATATCCGATCCGTATCCGAAAAATCTCATGTAATATGGGTTAGGATATGGGAAGAGCAATATCCGACTCGATATCCGGTAAATATCCGACCCAATACCCGGTAAATATCCGACCCGATATCCTTGCAATATTGTTCATAATGTGTGTATTTGAATTACAGTGCTTGCTAGCTGTATTTTAGATGTTGCGTGTTGGTTATGTGCTATCTGATTAGACACGTTGTAATATAATGTGAAATATAGTGCTGTTGTGAGCCTGTGATATAATGCGAGCAAGTTGTAATATAATTGCACTACTTTCTGGAGCAGGCTCTTATAATTGCACTACAAAACAATTTGGCATACAATGTCCAACTAAATGATCCTTATAATATGACTACGTGGCAGGGCTAAGCATTATACTACATCGGTCTAAATTCCCATGCTGGCAATTAAATAATGTCCAACTAAATAATCCACAACTAGGGTGACAAGGGTCATGGCATATAATTATTTATGTCAAGGTGGCATATATCAATTTGGCATTTAGCTAATTCCCAGAATTAATTAAAGCATTTTGTAATTAAATTAACATGCAATACTTTGAATCAAAATAATTTCCAAAGTGGGAACAATATGGTCAAAGCATAACTTGCCTTCAAAAAGTACTTATTCTTGGTCTTGAGCTGGCTCCTGGGTCAAAATTTCACCTTCGAAGCCTTCAAGTACTTCAACGTCTACTCGTAACGGATAAATAAACACCAAATAAATAAAAACAGAGAAAAACACATGTCCAAAAATTAAATAAAATTCACAATTAAATAGAGCTCACTTTTATAAAAATTTAAAAACTGGAATCGCCTCAATCAGAGTTAAAACGCAAAAGTTATAAGCGTTTGAAGTTTGAAAAATTAAATAAAGGAATAAACCAAATTAATTCATTTATTTTTCTACTAAAAAATTCGAATTATGACGTCAACTAACGTCAGCATGGATTTTGAATTTCCACCAAATTATTTTTCTACTGAAAAATCGAATTATGACGTCAGCATTGCGTCATCCGGTCTATGGACTCGTCCACTGCTCAGGCTTGGTTCACCGTGGACCTGGTCCACGGGTACACGTGTCGCTGTCACGTGGGACCCACTCGGATGACGTCATCGCGCTCGGTCGAACGGCTCTGACTGCTGGGCCCCACTATGACGTCATCATGACGTCACGGATGACATCATGGTGCAGTTGGGCCAGACGCTGACACGCGGGCCCGTGCTGACGTCATCGCTGATATCAGCGATGACCGGGCGTTGCCCTCGTGGACCGCAGTGCTTCGGCTCCTGGCCACGTGGCACGATTTGGGCTGTTGGTTTGAAATCCAATGGTCCAGATTAGATCTAATCTCGCTACTGTGGAAATACGTGGCTCAATCTGGACCGTGCGATTTTAATCGGACGGTCGAGATTGGATCGGGTTTTCGCATCACCGGGGGCGATGTGGCATGTCCCGATGCTCGATACGTGGCTCAATCTACACCGTTCAATCTCGATCAAACGGCTAGGATCGCATCTAGCGCTACAACGCGAGCTAATCCT
This sequence comes from Rhipidocladum racemiflorum, assembly GCA_036346355.1. Classification (NCBI taxonomy): domain Eukaryota; kingdom Viridiplantae; phylum Streptophyta; class Magnoliopsida; order Poales; family Poaceae; genus Rhipidocladum; species Rhipidocladum racemiflorum. The sequence goes on from CM070571.1 coordinate 70,166,502, forward strand.
AACCGTACGATCTAGATCTAACGGCTGAGATCTAACCTAGCACGGTGCGGTCAAAGGGGCTACGTGGCTTAATCTGAGGCGTTGGATCTGAGTCAAACGATTGATATTAGATCTAAAACCGTAACATGGATTTCGTACGGGGTGACATGGACGAACCTGAGCCCTTGGATCACGATTGGACGGCTAACGGAGCTCGCGGGTTTCGGCGATGTCGCGGCGGAGCTAAGTCACCGGAGCTGGGGATAATGATGAACCCGACGGCATTTCTGCGTGTATCCGGTGAGGTGAGTGGTCCCTTCCGAAGCGCCTCGACGCGGGGAGTCTGGATCTGGGCTCGGTGGCGACGGAGACGGCTCGACAGCGGTGGAAAACGGCAAATACCGTGGCGGAACACGATTCCAGCTTCGGCAAGCGTTTGCGGGCTGGCAGCGGCGGCTGGAGCTCGGCGACCTAGGGCTACAGGTGCGCACGGAAACGGCGGTCACGACACGAGTGGCGGCGCATTAAATAGCCCCCTCGACGTCTGTGAAATCCGCGGAAAACGAGGCCTACACGCGCGCGGCGGCGGAATCCGGCGGCGGCTCGGAGAGGTGATGTGGCATGATCTCAACCGTCCACGCGTTCGCAATCAACGGCCCAGATTCGATCGGCGCGGACGGGCCTGATCCGATCCTGCAGGGGGCGACGTGGCGCGATCTCGGCCATTGGATTTCGATCCAACGGTCGAGAGGTTAGGGTTTGGTCGGGCTCGGGTCCGACTCGAACACGGCTCGGTTGGACTCGAGTCAGATTCGGGTCGGATGAACAGTGAAACCCGGTTGGGTTTTCCCAGCGATTTAATATTAAAATTAATTCTAGTAATTAAATAATTCAAGAAAAATAACAAATAAATCAGAAAAATTCCAGAAAAATTCTGGAAAATACTTGGAGACATTTTGGACTCAAATAAAATATTTCCAATAAAATTTTATTTAAAACTTTTAATTATTTAATTATCTCAAAAGGGAATAAATTCTAATTAAATCCGAATAAATCCAAATAAATTCCAGAAATTTCCAAAAATTCACAAATACACTTGAAATATAATAAAATCAAAAATTGGGGTGTTACTGCAATATCCTCAAAATAAAAGAAAAAAATTAATTTTAATTTATTATTTTAAATTGAATTTTTAGTATTTTGTGAACTTCTATGAATTTTGATGCACAAGAAAAACCTTGTATTTTATTTGCAAATGGAATCTTAACCTTGTTTATCAAAAACAAATTTAGCATTAGATCAAAAATAAAATGTATTTAAATCCTACATTACCTTTATATCATTTCTACAAGTTTTCAAAAGGGTTTAAAATGATTTGTTACCTAGGAAAAATCAAAAACAGTTTGGATTAATTTGGGCCTATTTCAATAAAAGAATTGTATGAAGGTATATATATATATAATTATGTGACAATATGATAAAAGTTTCGATATCATTTTGGATACTTAGAAAATCCATTCTTACGAAAAGCTTATTTCCTCATTTACCATTCCATCACTAATTTGAGCAGGATCTGATGCAGCCAAAACCTAACTTAAAGACTTCGAGGTTCAGTCGAACCCTAAAAGAAAAATAGAAAAGCATCTGGAACTTCGTTGGGCTAATAAAGTGTCTTCTCAAGTAATTCGTAATTAAGCTTTGCATTGTCATTTTGTGTAAGGACCGATCCATTCAAACTTCCTCCAAAGACCTACCATCTAGACAATATTCAATTCATCTTGTGCCAACCTAGAGCCTGAATTTGGCAAACCCAAAGCACTCACTGAATCCCTGCACCAATGATTCATCTGAGCAGGAAAACTCATTCCTCCAACCATTCGTAGTTACCTTTTCAGACAATGTCTAAAAGATCATACCAACACTAATCTGAACATCACATTACTAATTGGAGCAAGGCCAAATACAGATTTAACAAAAGAAATTCAGAATCTCCAAAACATACAAAACATCGCTCAAACTCTACCGGCACATAACCTTCAGAAGGGAAACTATATTGGACCAATTAACTGCTAAGGCTGTCAGTTCAGTGCTTCAACCAAACAAATGACCATATCAGGTAATTTCTAATTGAACATATCATCACCATTTTGAGTTAGGTTTGAGAGTATTCAAACTTTGCAGAACTCAAATTAAATAAGACCAAAGGCCTTTGGGCTCAAGCATTGTTCAAAATTAATTAGTTTCGTGTCAGATGCTTGAAATGAGCACGCTATGCATTCCTACCTATTTATGCCTTTCGTGGTCACCATGAGCACCAAGCATACCCCTAGTACTCCCTCACTCAGAGTTTAGTACTGCCGAATCGGTGGCTCATTTTTGGTTGAGCAATGATAAAAATGCTGCCATTAATACTATTGGTGCTGCTGTTATCTGGGCTTTGTGGAACATAAGAAATGATATGATTTTTCGTTTACAGAAGTGGACAAGTATAAAGATTGTGTGGAGAAGGCTGGTGATGCTGCTAAGAAATTGGCGCCCTATCTACAAGGAGATGATGATGATCAAAGTGGAAGTGTTCTGCAACCTGCTGGATTCCATGATAAGCGCCCCCCTGGCTTTGGATTATGGAACAAGATAGAAGTTGATGTTGAGGAGTGGAGCAAAATTACTGACAAAATGCTGTGACTGTGAATGAGGAAGTTGAAGCTACCCCAAAAACGTTTTGATCTGGTTTAATCTTCGTCATGGCTGATTGGAGTTTCCTTTTATTTTCGGTTTGTGGGACTGAGAGTTTTTGCCTGCTTGTAGCAGTGCTGTCAGCAGGTTATGTTTTTTGTGATGCGATGGTTAATTTTCTGTTTTGGACATCATGTTTTTGAGGTGGTGCCAACCTCATGTGATACCTTGGTTTTTCTTAAATGAAAAACTGGGACATCACGTTGATGTCCTCTTGATCTAAAAAAAAAAAAAAGTTTAGTACTGCCGTTTCGTCCATTGCCGGTGAGCTTCAGAGGAAGGTGCTCAAGTTAATCAAGAAATTGGGTAAGCCATACTTCAATTGCTTCGATTTGGAGCATCCTCACTCATCCCTAACCATGTTTCCCAGATCAATTAGAGCTTTCCCCTGCTGGTGAGCCGCAGCCACGAAGTCCCTGCGCCGCCGCCGCTCAGTGCCGCCGAGCCGCCACCTCCGGCCGTCGCAGCCCCGGCCGCCATCTCCCACGGCCTCGGCGAGGTCCTGGCAACCCGCTCTGGGCCTTGCCTTCGTCTCCCTGTACTTGTTCCATCGCCAGCCAAGCTCGCCCAGGGCGTTGCCATGGAGTATGCCGTGCGTGCTGTTGCTTTCTAAAAGAAGGTGAGAGAGGTGAGCTCAGATACTTTAGCATGCAAACTAATCACGAGAAGCAACTTAGCCCATTGGTAGTGCTCTGTCTCTTGTTCCAGCAGGTCTGGTGTTCGATTCCCGTTCCTGCGCTTACTGTATTTTTTTTCGCTATTTCCTAGTTACTTCATGCGTGACAACTCAAGTCAAGTATACTAGTAATCCACCTTGTCACAAGCCTCTCTGTAGCCTGGTGGTAAAGCATGTTTGCTTGAACCAAAGTCCAGTATTTCAAATCTCATCCCATCCCATTTATTTTCATTTTTGCTCTACTTAGTTCATTCTTTTATATCTTTTGCTAGGAAAGTCCAAATGAAGTAAAGTAAATTTCAAAATTTGAATTGAGCTATGAGGATTTAGATTATGCAATAAAAACTTATATGTTCCATGTAGCTTAAATCATTTGAACCAATTTTACTTAAGGTCCCTTTTATGTACCATATAGCAACTACGCAAACCATAACTCCAAATAAGCCCACTAGTTCCTAAAATGTTGTTAAATCATGAAGTTTCTAAACATAGAAAAACATTTCAAATTTATGCAATGCACATTATTTGAAATTCAAATTTAAACTGTAGGTCTAATATGTGCTCTATATACAATTTTCACAAATGATCTCTAAATTTGATGAAACCAATTTTATTGCATTCCTTGTGTCATTAGGGTTCCAAATATATATAAATATTTAGATTTGAACTTAGTTTGTACCAAATTTGTGATTAGGTCCTTTTCAACGTGTATGAATTTAAAATACTAATAATTTGTGCAAATAAACTTCAATTATGGTGAAACAAGTTTTAATGCTCTCATGAAATGATACTCTCTCTGTTTATATAAATTAGACTTGTTTAATCATAGTTCATGGGCGCCATTTCATGTATAATATAAAGATTAATTAGGTTATCCATGAATAAATAGTGTTAGCAAATTGCATGTAACTTGAAAACTAATACCTAAACATTTGAAGCATCATAATTAAAGTCTTTGTAACAGTAGCTTAATAAGTTGCTTTGTGTACTTTAGTTTGTCATTAAGCAAAGCATCTAGTAATCAACTAAAATTTAAGCATTAATAGCTTTGCAACCAAATCTCGATATTGTAAGATTAATCTTTTAAACCTTCTAAAATCTTAGAACCTCATTTCCATAATATTATTGTGGTTGAATCTTAATCGTGCTCTTTTACCATTAAACATATAAGAATGAAGTTTAGCAAATCTTTAAAAATGTGAATAGCCATAGCTATTACATGCAAATCAAATGGTTAGGATGAACTCAAATCTTTGTAAAATTGATTCGGTTATACCCCTAATGTCACATAGTCTTTGAATATAATAAAATATTTAGGTTTTGCCTTAATATGCCGTAAATGCTTATTGATCGAAGTTTCGATACTTAAATAGTTCAAATAGTCGTAACTTTTGCAAACAAACTTAAAATTTGGTGAAACCAAATCCTTAAACCTCTTAAAATGACACCCTTCTTAGTTATGCAATAATAATATCTATTTTCGTAATATTGAACTAAAACCATATAAGGCCCTAATACTCTTTTATATTAAAAACGTCATAGTTGAAAGTGAAATATCGCGGAACCAACTTTAAAACATTCTTAGAGGTATCCCCTGATAGTTCCTGAAGAATGGCTAAATAATTTATTAAGGTGCAAACACATTCGTAGAACAAAAATGACATCGTCCATGCATGTAAATTGTGAAACTTAAGCCTTTACGACCACCCGTAGAATACCTCATCTAAATACAAAGATTAGAGGGAATAGTTCAAAACCATTCTATAATGTTTGTACTACCATAATATGGAAAAATATTTAATTAATGACTTGCTTTGCATCTGAATCCTATTAGCACAACAGGCCTAATTGTCATGAAAGTTAGTAACTTGGTATTTGAATAGTTGGACTTATTAAACCCTAAGGTAAAATGTTTATGTCACTAGAATCATCATATAATCATGTAAATATAACCTCTAGCCCTATCCTTTAAAACCAACTTGTTTAAAACATTGCTTGTGCAAAATGTACTTAGGACTAAGTATTATTCATTCCGACACCTTAACTAATGTTTTATTTTTATAAATCCAAACAATTTTAGCTTCTTGAATTTGGAAATGAATATAATCATATACACAATTTTGGTTTCTTGAATTCGTAAAGGAACATAGTGACTTTCGTTATAGTAGTTTTGTATTTTACGCTAGTTGGTCCCAAAACCTTAATTTCGCCAAACCACATGTCGGGACCCCGAATTTGCAAATCCGGACCCTCTGTGTATTCAGCACTAGTCCAGGAACGCGCTAGTGCACACAGTCTTAACATCGGTAAATATCACAATCATACCATTCGATACTAATAAAGTACTTTTATTTAAATAACTAAATCGTTACTCGACCTTATGGTCAAGTTACAAATGTATGCCTTGCAGGCTAAACTTATTAAGAGAGAAATAGTAGCAATGGAAAAATCAAATAACTCGTGGCGCCATCCAAAGATACCACAGTGCAATCGACCGGGCTCGCCCCTAAGTAGACGGTTCCTCGTGAAGCTCCTCCTCCAAAGCCGTGTAGTCTCCTCTTCAACTGGTGTTGTATTGTGGCAAGGGTGAGTACTTGGTACTCAAAGCAAGTCATGCATGTAATGCAAGCTAATATACTATATGCATGGCTTGGTACAAAGGAATAGCTCAAGGTATATTTGGCAAGAAACAAAGATTTGACAAGTAGCATAAGTAGATTCAAAGCAAAGAGAAACAAGTAAAGTATAACTAACTTTCCAAGGAGTTTAATAAACATCTTTCCCATCCTAATCCACATTTCCATCAACATCATTATTAATCCAACCCAACCTTTCAGATCCAAGTTATTTTTGAGAAAGTCTAACCCTTGACTGTAATTCCCGAGCGATGTCCAATACCGCGGACACGGCTATTCGAATAGATTCTACACTCTGCAGAGGTTATGCACTTTACCCACAAGATACAGTCAAACACCACAAAGGCGAGTTCCCGTAACAAAGTCTTTCGGAAACTTCTAACAATACAAGTGGTCCTCCCCGGTTGTTGCACACTAACCCTTCCCTTAGCTAAGGCGAAGTTTAGGCCAACCAACCGTTAGATGGGTACAACTTACACAAAGGGTGTAGTTGACCTCCTGAGGTCCCACAGGTACGTTATTAGCAACTTAGTCAACTAGGTCCGTCCCATTACAGACATGTGGTTGCACGTTAGACCCAGTTCAAAGGCTTGCAAGGTGAAGTCCTTAAGGTGACCAGGGCAAGACTACCCGAAGAACCAAACCAACATCCCTAATGCCACAACTGCCCACTGATCATTCTTGCCACATGCCGGGTCAAAAACTATTTATCAAACCCCAGTTGATTACCATGCACCACGTGCCATCAACATCACATGATACCTTTCCAAAACAGGTTCAATATATCATTAAGTCAATATTAACATTTGATTGTCCAAAATCATGTCATAAGCACGTAGCAGGTCTAAGCAGTATACTACAACGATCTATTTTCTCATGTTGGCAATTTAATAATGTCCAACTAGTAAACCACAACTAGGGTGACAAGGGGTCATGGCACATATTTAAGTAATCAAGGTGTCATACAGCAAATTGGTATTTATCTAATCTCCCATATTTAAATAAAGTATTTTCTAATTGAACTAGCATGCAATAGGTTAAATCAAAATAGGTTTCAAAATAGGATCAACATGGTCAAAGCACAACTTGCCTTCAAAAAGTACTTGTTCTTGGTCTTGAGTTGGATCCTGAGTCAACACTTCTCCTTCGAATCCTTCCCAAGACTTCAACGTCTACTCGTAAAGCGTGCAAATAGCAATACACGAATAAACAATAGGCAAAAAGTGTCCAAACATCCAAATAAAATCCATAAACAGAGAGAACATAATTTTATGAATTTTTAGAAACTGGAATCGTCAAATTTGGAGTTAAAATGCAAAAGTTATAATTATTTAGAGTTTAAATAATCAAATAAATAATTTTACAGAGAAAAACTTTAGTCCAAAAATTAAATAAAATTCATATTTAGGTAGATCTCAATTTTATACAAATTTAGAAATTTGAAACACTCAAATCGGAGTTGAAACGCAAAAGTTATAAGCGTTTGAAGTTTGAATTAAAATCTGAAATCATTATTTCGAATTAATAAATCATTTTCTTTTTCGAAAATTAATTATTGCGGCAGCCTGGACACGTGTCAGCCTCTGATTGGTCTGCTGACATCGGTAGGTCCCATGGACTTGGTCCACGCCGGCCGGGTCTCACAGTGGACTCGGTCCACGGCTCCTCGTGAGGCCCGACATGTGGGTCCGCCTCGGATGACGCCATCGCGGCGTCGGCGAGGCTCGGCTCACGGTGGCGGCAGTGGGACCCACTGTGGACGTCATTCTTGGCGTCGGCCGGCTGGGATAGCGGCCCGACATGCGAGCCCGCCATGACGTCGGCGTGGCGTCATGGTGCGATTTAGTCACGTCGGCCGACACGCGGGCGTGTCGGCGTCACCTACTGAAGCGGCCGCGGCGGTCGAGCTTCCTAACCGCGTGGCGCAATCTCGGCCGTTGATTTGAATTTCAACGCTGCATTGGATCTGGGTTTCACGCGTTTGGGTTAACGCGTTTGATCTGGACCGTTGGATCTAGATCCTACGGTCGAGATTGGATCTGGGGTTTTGGATTGGGATCTCACCGTGAGATGACGTGGCGTGATCTGGGACGTTGGATCTTGATCGGACGGCTGAGAAGCTTTGAGCGACGGCGATGGCGTGCGGCGAAGCTGGCTGGCCGGAGCTGGGGACGGCGACACGGGCAACGGCGTTCGCGGGCTCCTCCGGCGAGGTGAGTTCTTCCTTCGGGTGCGTCTCGTCGCGGTGAGTCCGGATCTGGGGTCAACGGCGGCGGGGGACAGGGGACGGCGGACGGCGGCGGAACAAAGCAAAACCGCAGCGGAGGAGTGCTACAACTCCGGCGGCGAGCTGGCGTCGAAAACTGCGGCGGCGACGGCTAGGCAACGGCTGCGCAAGGTCAAGGTGGTCCTCGGTGTGATCCGGGCATTAAATAGCCTCGGCTCGCGGAAAACGGAAACCTAGACTCCACACGCGGCGGGCGGCGAGGAGTCCGGCTCGGACTCGGGCGGAGACGACGACGGAGAACCGTCCACGTGGCGCGATCAACGGCCACGATTGGCTCGGGCGCGATCGGATCCGGTCGGATCGGTGCGGCTCGATCTCAACCGTTGGATCTTAATCCAACGGTTCACAGGGTTAGGGTTTGGACTTGATTCGGTCGAGTCACGTGGCTCGGGTCGGACTCGAGTCCGCCTCGGGTTCCGACTCGGTCGGATGAACAGTAACCAACCCAGCTGAATTTCCAGCGATTTAATAATTAAAATAATTCCCAGTAATTCATTTAATTCATTAAAATTAGAAAAATACTCAGAAAAATTCCAGAAAAATTCTGGAAAATATTTTAGGGTATTTGGGACTCAAATAAAATATTTCCAACAAAACTTTATTTGCAAAATTAAATTCTTTAATTATTTTAAAATGGGATAAATTCAAATAAATTCTAAATAAATCCAAATAAATTCCAGAAAATTCCAAAAATTCACCAAAGTACCAAATCACACATGAATTTAAGAAAGCAAAATTTTGGGGTGTTACACCACACACACTCGCTTGTTTCATGAATGATTCTAATGTGGTTGTATTTGACATCTTTTTGCCACATGTATTGTGTCGGGACCCGAATTTGCAAATCCGGACCCTCTGTGTATTCAGTACTAGTCCAGGATCACGCTAGTGCACACAGTCTCAACATAGATGAATATCACAATCATACACAGCGGCATAATAAAAATAACTCAATTATAGAATATAAACTATTGAACGACCTTAAGGTCAACCTTACATTTGTGAGGCCTTGACGGCTTCAACTCCAAATAAGCAGCAGCGGAACGAAGAACATCGGTGAATCCCATCAATACGCCACAGGCAACTGACAGGGTTTGACTCCTAGATAATCGCCTTCTCACGGAACTTCTTCTTCTTCAACGATGTAGACTTTTGCTCACTGGTGATTGTTTGTTTGCAAGGGGTGAGTACATAAAGCACTCAGCAAGTCATGCACAGAATGCAAGTCTAATAGCTATATGCATGGCTTATTCCAAATGACAGGCTGAAGGGGTTATTTTGCAATAAACAGCATTCACAAATATTCATAATAGATTGTAAAGCGGTAAAATAGATAACAATAGTAATAATTTCACAGTTGTTTCAAAAGTAAACCATTCCACATCCTTAAACAATTATCACTTTTCCACAGGCAAACTGCCTCCAATCCCAAGTTCATTTTCATGAAAAGCTAACCCTTGACTGTAATCCCCGAGCATTGTCCAGTACCGTGGACACGGCTATTCGAATAGGTTTTACACTCTGCAGAGGTTATACACTTTACCCACAAGATACAATCAACTCATCACGTCAGCCGTGAATCGCCATACAAGAGTATGCGATTGAGCGATCATAACAAAATCTTTCGGAAACTTCTAACAGCACAAGTGGTCCTCCCCGGTTGTTGCACACTAACCCTTCCCTTAGCTAAGGCGAAGTTTAGGCCAACCAACCGTTAGATGGGTACCTGGCCGCAGCCCCGGTACGCTCCCCCGTACAACTTACACAAAGGGTGTAGTTGACCTCCTGAGGTCCCACAGGTACGTTATTAGCAACTTAATCAACTAGGTCCGCCCCATTACAGACATGTGGTTGTACATTTGACTCAGTTCAAAGGCTTGCAAGGTTAAGTCCTTATATTGACCAGGGCAAGACTACCCAAAGAACCAAACCAACGCTCCCGATGCCACAACTGGCCCACCCGATCATTCTTGCCACATGCCCCGGTCCAAATCTATTTATCAAACCCCAGTTGATTACCATGCACCACGTGCCATCAACATCACATGATACCTTTCCAAAACAGGTTCAATATATCATTAAGTCAATATTAGCCTTTGATTGTCCAAAATCATGTTATGAACACGTAGCAGGTCTAAGCAGTATACTACGACGGTCTAAACTCCCATGTTGGCAATTTAGTAATGTCCAACTATTTAATCCTCAACTAGGGTGACAAGGGGTTCATGGCATACAATTATTATGTCAAGGTGGCGATAACAAGTAGGTTGATTATCTAATCCCAAATTAATTGAAATCAATTTATATCCAACTAGCATGCGATAATTTGAAACAATATAATTTTCGAAAAGGGGATCAACATGGTCAAAGCACAACTTGCCTGGCCCTTGCAAACTTTACTGTCCTTTACTCTTTATCCTTGATCCTTGATCCTCGAGCTTAACTTCCGCTTTCTCGATCCTCAGCTCGTTTGAACGATTTCCGGACGACGCGTCTAACGATAAAGAAACACAAATACAACAAAACTCAAAAGACAATTCAAATAAACTCCAAGTTAAGAACGAACAATATCGGCTGACAATTTGGGATAAAATTAGGAGCCTGAAAGGATTGGATCGAAGATTGGACAAGAGGGGACGGGCTTTCGGAAGAACACCGAAAAGGGAAAGACTAATAACTGGGGAAGAAAGAATAATATTCCGAAGAATATTTCTTCCGAAGTCATTATCTTGATTGAACAGACAGCGACATATGGGCTCTCGATCTATAGATCGGGTCCATAAGGATATGTTAGTTCATAGTGAACTAAACTGATTCTCAAAGTTGACTTTTGTTGACCGAACGGACACAGTCAAACAAAAGAGAGACGAAAAGATCGGGCACAGGGGTATGACAGATGGCCAATGGTCTATCGACCACGTCCACGAAGGAATTCTCGATTAATGGCAGATTAGGTTTTCAGGGATAAGACAAGACAGGTGTCTTACCACGATTGAAACAACGGGAAAAATTGCAAAGATAACAACGCGGCTCACGATGAACTTAGTCCATCGAACCGGTCTTAGGTTAGGGTTTTGATTCGGCCTTGAAGATGATATGACGATGAGGCTAGGCTCACATCATAATGATAGAGGAGATGAGGACATCGCACTAGGGCTCTTGCATGAATGCACGCATGCGATGACAACGAAGCGAAGAGAGCCAAGCGTTAACGATGAAACGTTAACGATGGAACGTTAACGACGAAACGTTAACGGTGGAACGTTAACAATGGAGCGTTAACGATGAAACGTTAACGATGGAACGTTAACGACGAAACATTAACGGTGGAACGTTAACGACGAAGCGTTAACGGCAAAACGTTAACGGTGGAACGTTAACGGCAAAACGTTAACGGAGGAACGTTAACGATGAAACGTTAACGACGGAGCATTAACGATGGAGCGTTAACGGCAAAACGTTAACGGTGGAACGTTAACGGCAAAACGTTAACGGAGGAACGCACGGGAAACGCGATCGAGGAACGCAGCGTAAACGTTAACGACGTAGCGTTAACGACAAAACGTTAACGGTGGAACGTTAACGGCAAAACGTTAACGGAGGAACGTTAACGGGGAAACGTTAACGGAGGAGCGTTAACGACAGAGCGTTAACGGTGAATAGTTAACGGCAAAACGTTAACGGAGGAACGTTAACGATGAAACGTTAACGATGGAGCGTTAACGACGGAGCGTTAACGATGAAACGTTAACGGCAACAGGTAACGGAGGAACGTTAACGGTGGAGCGTTAACGACGGAGCGTTAACGGCAAATCGTTAACGGCGAACGTTAACGACGGGGGTCAAACAATGATAGGATACTTCATGAAGCGAAGTAGTGACCGTCGGTGCAACGACATGGCCGCGGTAGAACGCTACCGAGGACGGCTAACCGGTGCGCGAACCGGCGGCACGGGCTAGGTTGAAAGACGACGGGTTTAGGCCGGAATCGGCTCCGACGGCAAACGGAGACCAAAACAACCTTAATGATGGACCAAAACAGTACAAGATGACCCTCCGGACGCGACAACACGGCCGGAGCGAACCAAAATAGCCGGCGTCAAAAGGCGACGCGCGGCGACGGCAAACGGCGGCCTAAATATATAAAAAAAATTCTGGAGGATGGAATGGCAAAGGGAGAATGTCTACTGCGTAGAACGCAGCGAGACGAGCTCAACGGTATAGGCGGATTTTGCGGCGTCCCTCCGGATTAATCACAAACTGCCGTTTAACGGGTTTCGGATCAAAACATTGGACGGACATAACTTCTAGAATAATGATCGGAACTTAACGAAATTTGACCGAGAGCTATATGGCACCAAGAGGCACACCGTGCCGCAGGTGGCTCGAAGAAATACCTTCTGAAACAGCGGGGGACGCGCGAGGAAGTTTGCCGCTGTTTGGAACGCAGTCTGAACGGAGAATTTATGTTTCTGCGCCAAATCCAGAGGGCAAAACCTTGGGGCAAGATGTGCATCCTGTAGAGGACATCCCCAGGAGTCTACACAAAAAATTTCACCGTCAAACGCGAAAAATTGAGGGAGTTATGGCCTCGGCAAGATTCAAGATTGAAACGGCCATAACTTTTGATCCCGTGGACCAAATTGGCTGAATTTTGGACAGCAAACAGATAGTACCTTGTGGCACACCACGGAGAAGACGGATCTTGAAAAGAGTCGACAAGATGCCCGGGACGCGGCTCCAAAGTTCGGCCGACGTTGGGCGACATCCGGAGGACATGGGGTGGTTTTCTCGGTTTTGGGGAAGATCCAAGGGGTGGAACCTGCGTGGGAGAGGTCATGGGAGGTCTACTAGGGCTGGTGTGGCGGCTAGGTCAAGAGAAATCAAGAAAACACGAAAAACGGGTCTTGTGGGCATTTTATCGAGCACAAACCGTGCATGGGACGGATTGGGGCGACGTGGGCCAACGGAAGGGCGACAAGTGGCAGCGTGGGGGGCGTCTGGGCTGGCTGGTGTGGCTGGGCGGTAGCGTCTTGGCCTTCAGCGAGATGGGCCGGTGGCCTTCTTGGGAGAGGGGGGGCGAGGTGGGCCGACTGGTGGGGGTGGGCTGCGGGGAGGCGGGGTGGGCTGGCGCAGGAGAGAGAAGGCCAAAGCCATTTTCGGAATTTCCAATTATTTTTCGAATAAAAACAATTCCAATAAATCAAATAATTCACTAGAGGCAATAAAAATACCCGAAAAATTCTAGAAAAATTCCAGAAAATATTTTGAGACATTTCCAACTCAAATAAAATATTTTCAACAAAAATTTATATAAAGTTTTCCAAATAATTAATTAATTTCAATAAAAGGGCTTAATACAAATCGATCCCGAATGAATCCAATAAATAGCAAACGAGCTCCGAAAAATCTCAAAAATTACAGAAGAACTTCTTGGAACACAAGGAATGCAAATAAAATTAAATTTATTTTATTTGAGGTTTAGAATAATCAAATTAAATTGTTTTAGCTTTTAGAAAATTCAAATCAAGTTTTATAAACGCGAGAAAATCGACGGAAATTTTTGGGAGACTAAACTAAACCAAAATTTTTTGAAAACCCAAATTTTGGGATGTTACATATTGTGTGTTTACTTTTCGTTTGTTCTTTTCCGGATTTGGATGTTGCTTCGCTTTTTATGACACGGCGTGTAGACTCCAATGTTCCGGATACTATTGCAGACAACTTCAACTTCTCTACCGAATTCAACAAGCAAGGCAAGCACCCTCCTTTGACAGTATTGAACCCACTATTTTAAGATAGTTTACTTTGTTTGTCAAAATTATTATGCATGCGCTATGTTCCTTAAACTTGCTATATTGTGGGATGCGGTAGAACTAAACCTAGATTGTGGGATTACCTCAATTATTTGTTGACATGAGAACATTGGAAACCCTAGGTTATGGTTAGACAAAATGTAATGTCAAATGGGTATACTCGATTAATTATTTGCACATGCTTAGTATGCTCTAGTAATGGGATCTCGAACGATTGGTTATGTTGTTCGTGATAAACACTGAAAAACCTGTTAGAATTGAGAAAGACACATGTTGTCTCATAATTTAAAAGGTTGGATATGACAGAGGATACTGGTAGTTTGATAAAAATGAAAATAAAACTATGATTTGACACGGGCGGATTATGGCAATAGCCGATTGTGTAAGCTTTAACTTACACGTAGTGTAGGGGGAGTTTCCACCTGGGTCAGTTAAGGACCGAACATAGTGTTGCATAATCCGGGAATTACCGTACAACCACAATTGCTATTTATGGGATAGCCTCAACCTACTAAGTTATTTAAAACTGGCTTTGCACATTGGGAGGCCGAAGTAGCACAAGCCTTAAGCCCTTTCGAGTTGGCTTGTAAGGGGCTTCCACATGGACTTGTGGGTAATTGCATACCGATGCAACAGTGTACGCCTCACTATGGGAAGGAACACGTGTTCTTTATCTCGTGCAATGAGAATTTATATCATCCCAAATTTTTGTTACTACCATAGTAAGGATTTAACGTCACTGGGCTGGTGTAAAGTCAGGATTAAATAATGTAACAGTTGTGTATGATTTTCCTCGTGGCACACCTAAGGAAGTGTGTTAATTTGCAATGCACAAAGGGAAAATCATTATTTGTGGGTAAAGTTGTACAACTCTGCATAGTCTAAACTTTTTGAAAAGCCGTTCCCACGGTTATGGGAATCTTGGTGCACTGACACTAGTTAGAGTTTTGTTACTTTTATAAAATGGATGGAACTTAATGGTAGTTGGAAAGAATCATGTGAAAAGTGTTGTGGTCAATGGAGGATGTTGTTGATGTCAATGGTATGGGAATGGACGGTACTTTACTCACAATCATGGAGGATTGTGAGATTGTTATTACTCTATTTATACTTGTTATTTACATATCTGTCAATTGCTTTACAAATTTTCGCTTACAATCTATTATTCTGTATTTACAATTCAATTCGGCTTTATGCAAAATAACTTAGTAGCTTCCCATGACATAGCCTGCATTTACTTTATACATTTGTGATACACTATAAGTCTTGCGAGTACATACGTGTGCTCAACCTTGCTATTGCTGACATTCAGAGAATAAAGAGAATGAGTACCCAGATCCAGACGCAGAATACGGAGACTTTGCTAACGAGTCTTTCTAAGGGTTACCCTTGTCAGTTGCCTGTGGTATTTTGGGTAGAAGGCATACTGCCAAGCAATGTATCTTCCGCTGCAAACTCTTAAATTCGGCCAATAGGCCATGTTGTAAGACTTTATTTCTATCAATATAATATGAACTTGTATGGATGTGATGACAATGTTGTAAATGTGCGTGCTAGCCACTGATCATGGGACTAGTACTGTTTGCACATAGGAATCCCTCTTGGTATTCCACGCCATAAAATGGAGGGTTCCGACAGTTACACTATTGCTGTTGTAGCCACTGTGCAAGGGTTGTTGTTGTTGTAGCCATTGTTCATAGGACTGCTGTTGTTGTAGCTTTGTCTGCCACGACTGCCACCATTTCTTCCTCTTCTTCGCGAGCTATCTCGACCTCCTTTGTTGTTACGCATCACAATATTGGCAGAAATCTGAAATGCACTGTTTTCTTGTTCTTTGCGCATCTCAAAACTTAGCATATGTGCATATAACTCAGTAAGAGAAACTGGTTCTGTTTTGGTTGTAATTGATGTCACCAAGGAGTCATAATCCTCTTCAAGGCCAGCCAACATATATGACATTACTTCATCATCTTGCAACGGCTGCCCAATTGCTGATAATGTATCTGCAAGACTCTTGACTTTATCAAAATAATCAGCAATAGATGAATCACCTTTCTTTATGGTTGATTGCTGCATGCGAATCTGCATGATTCATGCTTTGGAACCGGATGCAAACATTCGTTCCAATGCTTCCCAAACTTTAGCCGAAGTGGAGAGGAAAAGAACCTGGCCAAGTATCTCTACTGAGAGGGAGGACAGTAGAGCGCTCAGCACGGTCTGATCTTGTTGCAGCCATTGTTGATATGCTGGATTAGGTACTTGTACAGCACCGTCAACTGTCATCTGCATGACGAACTCCGCAGGTCGGGCAATGGTACCATGGACATAACCAAGCAGCTGCTGGCTCCATAGATATGGAAGAAGTTGAGCCTTCCATAGCAGATAATTAGAGCGTGTCAGCTTCGGGTTAATCAGATGGCTAAAAGATGGTGTTGGAAGTAATCCAATAGAATTGGAGATGATGTTGTTTGTGGTGGACATTGAGGAGCTAGAGTCTGATGAACTGGACATGATTCTTATGTTGTGTTTGGCTCTGATACCATGTGAGAAAATGAGATTGAAGAATAGAATTGGGAGAACTCCACAGCCAACAATCCTGCTCTGTGTTCTGCCTTTTATAATGCCCATGCGTGTCGGACTGTGAACAGTACATATAAGGATAAGAGCTAAACTGATTACAGGAGAGATTACAACTAGGGGTGGGCATTAGGTTTTTTTGGTTTTAAAAAATTTCGGTTTTTGAATTTTGAAAACCGAACCGAATTAACCGAAATTTATTCGGTTCGGTTAATCGGGAATTCGGTTAACCGAATTTACATCTGTGTGTACCACCAGCAAACTAGCAAAGTAACAGACTAGCAAAGTAGCGAAAAACATGCAATGCTCCCAAAAGAAGATTTCAGATGAATGACAAAACAAGTTCCCAATCAGGCTATAACGATTGGTGCCATATGTAGAATCAAAAGAAACATCACCAAACAATTCCTATTATTTCTGCAGATACTCTCAGTTCGGAAACATGTTTTAATATGACCTTGTCATCTAGTTCGTAATCAGAGAATAAGGTTAGATGGACACTTTGTTTCTTTTTCATAATATCAAGAAAAACCTGATCATCTGATGCTTTTGTAGTTCTTATTAAATAACATTGAGTCGGTTATAGTTATGTAAATCTCTCCGTGTAGTCAACATTTTAATGCTCCCCACTATACACAAAGCAAACAAAATGCAGCAGAAGTGTTCATTATAGTGTTATGGTACAGCTACAGATAATTAACGAATGCATCGTAGTACTTACCATGAAAATGCTGTTAGCATCGTATTCAGGTGCTATTGCTGTAGTTGAGCCACCGCGCTGAGCAAGACTTAACATTGGTTCCATGATTCCCTGTCTTGACATACATCAAAATCTACGTCAGTAATGAGTCAAACACCTTCCTTGCCGTAGGCCTCTCCCAAGCCCGAAGGATTGGTGGATGTCTGATGGAGGAAGCGCAACGCCTGGCCGCCCGCTCGTGAGTGCAGCCGAAGACGATGAGGAGCACCAGATTAAATCTGAGCGAAGGCCACGCAGAACAGCAGAAGTGAGAAGTCGGTTTGCGGTTTATTCGGTTTCTGCTGATCCAAAACCGAACCGAATACCGAAAACCGAATTATACTAAAATAAAAACTGAACCGAAAACCGAAAACCGAAATAATTGGTTAATTCGGTTTCGGTTTAAAAATGCCCACCCCTGAGTACAACAGAAAAACTGACTCTCTAAATCTAGAACTTACAACAGACTACAGTTGTTTCAACATGATTAACATCAAGATTTCATTCAAATAGTCATTTCTAATCATGTTTTAACCTCCAAGTGCGTTAAATGGTTTTGAAAGAAAATAGGAAGTTTGCTAATGTAACCGAAGTTTTAGGATATTTCCCTCATACCTGTTCGATAATTTCCTAGTCTTGGTCAACACATCCTCCAAATGAATTGCTCTGTTGGTCATGATTAATATCTTTCTCCACAATGATCTATACTATAGTTTCCCACATTTGAATTCATATGAATAAACGTTATCAATTGTTCGAAATTAAATGATGGTTCTTGCTTTGATTTTAGCTTATTTTATCACTGTATTAGAAGTTGTTATATTCCGCTGTGTTATGTATTCTGTCTAATGTGCTTTAATGGGTTCAGGCAACTATTAAACTTTAGTACCTTGATCACATTCCCAAATCTGTTAAAGGGAAAGTTGGGGACCTTCTTAATAAGAAAGACGAGAGACAAGTGAAACACTCATTGTGTGATATTCTCGAATTGAATCAAGTTTTGAACCGAAATGTCTCAGATCTATCAGGTGGTGAGCTCCAGAGATTTTCAATCATTGCTCATGCTATGGAAGAAGCAGATGTTCATATGTTTGATGAGCCATCCTGCTACCTTGATGTGAAACAAAGGCTGAAAGCTACACAAGTTATACGTTCCTTGCTTCAACCCAAAAAGTAAATAGAGCATACATCTTATAGAACAGAAGACAGTCAAAACATTTGAGTCATTCTCTCTTCAGCTAATAAACTATTTTCCCTATTATGAAGCTATGTAATTGTTGTGGAGCATGACCTTAGCATTCTTAACTACTTATCAGACTACATATGCTGTCTTTATGGGACTCCAGGAGTATATGGTGTTGTTACTTTACCCTCTTCAGTCAGATGAGGAATTAATATTTTCTTAAACGGTTTTATCCCAACAGAAAATCTACCGTGAAGAGAAACTTACATTTAGAGTAAGGATTATGATTGTGGTCAAAGACTTCTGAGCACCATTTTTTACTTGCTAGCTGGGTGCTCTGAATCTAATGCAGTGTTGTTTGTCCTCTTAGGTTACTGACTCTATTGAGGAGATTATAGGGGTCAGACTTACCAATGCTACAAGTATCCTACCATGATGAAAACAAGAAGTGGTTTCAAGCTTTCAGTCACATAAGGCAGCTTTAAGGATTCCCAGATAATTGCCATGCTCGGTGGGAACGGTACTGGAAAGACAACATTTATCCACATGTTGGTATATCACCTTTTTTCTCAAACACTCTTTGCAGTGACCTGAAGAATTACTTTAGAGTAGTACTCTCATCATGAAACCAGGCAAAGTAGGTGATGAAGAAATTGAAATGCCTGCATACACTGTCTCATACAAGCCTCAGGAATTGGTGTCTAAATATAGCTCTACAGTGAGGGACTTTCTACACAAGAAAATACCTACATCATACGCTCAAGCTCAGTTCAAATCTGATGTCATGAAACCACTGAAAATTGAGGAACTCATGGACAGGCAGGTTGTGAATCTTTCTGGTGGGGAGCTGCAAAGGGTTGCAGTTTGTCTTTGTCTCAGAAAGGTAATATTACAGTAGATTACCCCCCTTTAATTCTTCCCCCGGATCATAGTATTCTTGGAAACTAGAATATCTTAGGGTTTACACCTTGAAACATTTCAAACAAATTCGTGCATAAAATGTGATTAGTGACATATCTTATTTGCACTAATATCAATAAAAGAGAAAAAAAAATGAACACTTTAGATCTCAAAAGTCCTTTTGGCTGCATAGAGAACTTTCCTCCGGAACAAAAAATTGTTCATGAGATCTCGAATTACCACGTTGAAGCCTGCATTATGCCTTCCTTGCACACCCTACTATTTTTCCTTTGCCTCAGTTTTGCTATTGCTCCCATCAATCTTTTCTAAGCTCACATGCTTTTCAATATATTTTGTACATGAGAATTACCTATTGTATGATTGGTATAGGAGTGCAAGTTTACTTGGCTTACTTCTATTATGAATCTGCAATACATGCTAAACTTTCAGAAGCAATATCTTTCATATGTGATAAAACAAGCATAGGTGATAAAGTAGTGATACAGTCATATATATGAAAATAATTTGACATGTAAATCCACATCGCCTGTCATTTCAGATTTCTTTTGGCGGATTGCTTCAATAAGCTTTTGTTGTCCCCTGTTTCTAAGGAAACTGGATTAGTCATGAGTCGTAAAAGTACTATTATTTTCAAGAACAGTTAAGCATACTGTTTTCAGACTTGTAGCTGAAGCATAACTGGACTACTTGTTTTGACAGGGAACAGTACGGGGTAACCCTACTGAGATATATTATATTAAAACATAATTAGAACTAGTTTTTACATGGATCCATAGGATCCCAAAGAACAAGCCACAGGCCGATAGAAATCTAACGACAACAGAAAGAATAAGAACATTATCACCAGCAAAGGAATCACTTAACCAGTCCAATTCGACAAATCATTAACCATCTTCTGAGAGGTTCTTGATTTCAGATATTCTAGATCTGAGAATAAGGATTTTTTTCCATGTATGCTTATTTGGTGGCACTTTGTCAAACACACATGTATTTCTTTGGATCCAAATGTTCCAACACCCCAAGATGTTTAGCTCACTGAAAAATGACTTTTTTGGGCCAGCAAGAGCTTTGCCCCTTAGTAGCATGACAAAAATATTCAGAGATGTGTCCAATTAATATGTATCATGTCCCATCACGCTTTACGAAATTGGCAGTTAAAAAATAGATGAATCCAGTCCTCATTCACATTAGTCTGACACAGCACACAATGAACGACTTGTACCTTATAGTTTTTCTTATGTAGCATCTCCCTTGCATTATTTTTTCCTTTCAAGAGAATGTAAAAAATACTCTACGCTTAAGCATGTATTTGTTTTGTCATACCCATTTTTAGATAGCAGCAACTTGATTATTGCCTGAAAGCGAATTGCATGCCTTTTCGGAAGTAAAAGAGCTAGATCCCCATAGATAAGACCATGAGTGTTATTCGTCATGTGCTTCCACTAGGCAAAATTCTATTTAGAAGCTCTTGCAGTTGATTCATGGCAATTTCCGACAGAGGGAAATAGAAAGCTTTCATTGCATCATCCAACATTAGAAAATCATATACTAGCATCTTTTCTTTTACCACATAAGAATGCAATTGAGGATTGCATTGAGGATAGTCATCTTTTAGGTGGCTACTTATAAGAGTGGCCTGGGGTTTTGCAAGCAACAATTCTAGGTGAAACAAAACACTTATTACAAGATCCTTAATTAATATTTATATTAGGAATAAGTCCATTTTACATCCCTCAACTTTTCAAAAGTCCATTTAACACCCTCAATTACAAAACCGGGTATTAATTTAACCCCCTCAAACTTACAAAACCAGAATTTACACCCTAAGGTGGGTTTTGGGGGCACTTTTGATGGTTTTGATCCCACTCAAGATGGTTTTCGCTATATTGACAGCTACACCATCGAGTTTTGGTAATTAGGATCCAAATCAAGGGTATTCACATAACCATCATCAATCTCTTTATCACTCCTTCTATATATATACACATTCTCTTTCTTCTTCTCACCATCATCCCTTCTCCCATTTGGGACTACATCAGCCAAAATCGATGGCATAGCTACTAACATAGCAAAAACCACAAAAATCACCCTAAGTTTGATCCTTGTCAACAAAACCCCTCTTCAAAATCACCTTAAGGTGTAAATGTCCCGGTTTTGTAAGTTTGGGGGGTTAATAACCAGTTTTATAGTTGAGCGTGTTAAATGGACTTTTTGGAAAGTTGGGGGTGTAAAATGGATTTATTCCTAATAGTATAAATGATCGTGTAGTCTTGCATTCATGTTCAAGGATGTAATGGGTTGCTCGTAAGCGGCCTTCCATTGACTGCTGATCATTTATGAATCTCTATTAATCTGAGTAAAATTTGGGTCTATGCAGCGGTTGTTTTGTGGTTTTGGATTATGCCACTACTTTTCGCCTAATTGGTACTATGCCACTAGATTCGAAAAATTCTTCAGAAAATGCCATTCTGACAAGGTCAATGCATGTGTGACTAGGTGGAAAGTACTTTTTTGCCCTTCCAAATATGTTGAAATTTCAAATATATGCCATCACAAAAGAGTCAATCACATTGAGGAGTACTGTGATCAAACTATAATAAAAAAGAGTTATAATTTTATGGCATCTGACTGAAAACCAACATATTTGGAAGAGCGAAAAAATCATTTCCACCTAGTCAACATGCATTGACGTTGTCAAAATGGCATTCTCGAAGATATTTTTGAATACAGTGGCAGAGTACCAATTAAGTGAAAATTATTGGCATAATTGTGAGACCCTCCCTTTTATAGAACAATATACCATAGAAGGAAGGTTCCAATGTGCATACAATACTAGTCTCATGATTAGTGGCTAGTACACATATTTACAAAATTAATAACACATCCATACATAATATATACTACATATAATAGAGGAAGAGGTTTACAAAATAGACTTACAAGACAAAATAAATTGCAGCGAAAGAACAAAAGTCTTGTAGTGTGCAACATAACCTTCAGACAACTAACAAGGTATAAGCCCTAGAAAAGCTTGTCATAATATTCCCCGTATCCTGCGGTGTAGAATGTTTCATTGAGAGTTTCTAATTCTTCACCTAAGAACAACAACAATAGCAAAGTTGAATACATTGTGTACTCACAAGACTTTTGCAAACCTATCATAAATGTTGGCTATGTTAAAGGAAAGGCTTCCATGGTTATTTTGCATAAAGCCAATTTGAATTATAAATATTGAATAATAGATTGAAAGCGAAAATTTGTAAAGGCTAATTGATACGTATAAAAATAATAAGTAAGAATAGCATAAATATAGCAACTCACAATTCCTCCATGAATGTGAGATTCAAACCATTTATTGCCAACACATGGCATAAAACTAGTCTTTGCCAGCACACAGCAAATTATTGAATCATCTGAAATGTACACTTCCCAACACATGTTTCCAATATCCATTTTTAATTTCAACCCATTTTGTGAAAAATATAAAAATATCTAGTTGGTGGTGGCGCACCAATACTCCCATGGCCACGGGAACGGCTTTTCAATAAGTTTTTCACTCTACAGAGATGTACAGCTTTACCAACAAGATATGTTCTCTCTTTTTGCATGGCATTTTAACACACTTCCTTTGGGGTGCCGCTAAGAGTTCATAACGAAAATATTACATTACATAGCCCTAACTTTGCCAGCCCGGTGACGAGAAACCCTTACTATGGCGGCAAAAACATTTGTACAATCACTGTACGACAAACGGTTAAACACCCCGACGTCCCACTTCTCTTCATAGTAAGATGCACCGTTGTATCAGCAAACGTTATTCCCAACACCTCGGTGCGGGCGCCCCTCCAAGGAATCCATCTCAGAAAGCCCGTATTACTCTAGTCTTCCAATGTGCAAAGCTAGTTTTAAGTAACTTAATAAGTTAAGGCAATCCCATACCAACCTTGTAGTTGTATGATAATTCTTGGATTTAACGAACACTATATTTGATCCTTAATCCAATCCGGGCGAGAAATCTCCCCCTATCTACATGCAACTCACATGCACTTTTGGCTATTGCCAATATTCATCTATGTCAAAAACATAATTTTATTTTCATTTTTACCAAATTATCAATAATCATAATTTCTTCAATATGTCCAAGATTTTATGTCCATCGTATCCAACATTTAGATTCATTGCGAACAGTATAGCCATCTGTTCGTATTCCCAATAAAAAGTATGACTAAGCATGTGCAATTATAATCGAGTATACCCATTCGGCATTATCATGTGTATCCATAATCTAGGTTTATCAAGATTCACATGTCAATATTTATTAAGGAAATCCGATCAATGAAGGTTATATCTACCATAACCCATAATATAGCAGTGTTTACAAAACATAGTGCATGCATAAAAGTTTTAATAAAACAATATCAAAATGCTGGGATCAACATGATCAAAGGGGGGGGGGTGCTTGCCTTGCTAATTGTTGCCTTCAACGAAGTTGAAGTTGTAACTGATGTCGTCGAAAATGGCGTTGGATGCGTCGGTGTCTACACGTTGTTCAATAGGAAACATAGCAAATAACAATTTTTAATAAGTCAGATAAAAAATCAAATTAAAACATGCTATAGAAAATAGGTGCAGCTTTGGGTTAGGGTTTCATGATTTTATGTGCACGTACTTTATTCTGTTTCTTAATTCTTAACTTATTCTTAGCAGCGCTTAAGCATGAGCTAAGTCTTAGGTTTATCCTATGTCATGGTTTATTGTTTTCTATGGATTGCTTATTCTTATTTTCTAATTCAAGAGGCTAAAATTATTTGGATTAACAAAATTAATACAGAAAGTTACCATGTAGCGTGCTATGTATAATCTAGTATTTTATCCTAAGTATTTTTTGTATATCTAGGTAGTTCACTGTCCTAGTGACACATAGGAATTGATTGCATTTGTTTTGGAACCATTATACAAGCTATGCACATTTGAATCTTTAATACATTGAAACAAATCTATGTTTGAAAAGGGTTAAAACCAAGCTAAAATTTGAATCTTTTTGCTTATTTGGATTGCTTATGCTCTAAAGATTCTAACAAAATTGGTCTCATTTGATTTGGAGTTCGTTCGTTCGCAAAAGATTCATGTTTAGCATGTTTTAAGCCCTTTCTTTAAATTTGAACTTCAAAATTTCATAGTTGTCGAATTCAAAATATGTTTTTGCATATTTGAAAACCACATGATTTAACATGAATTTAGAAACTTGTTTCATTTCATTTGGATCTAGATATTATGGTTTGAAGTTTGTAGGAACCGAAAATCGCAAAAAATGAGAAATACATCTTCCGTCAAGAAAGGTGGCTTTTCCATTTTTGGCCAGATTTAAAAATTGCACATGTCCTAACATGTGGGACCGCGTGGCTGTGTGTGTAAGAGGCTGACGTGTGGGACCCTTCGGTCGGTGACCGAAGGCACACGAGGCTCGGCCTCATGGGAGCTGGCGTGAGCCTTCGCTGGAGTGGGCCCAACGACCACTGTGTAGCATCGAGCAGGGATGTGATCGGATCGGATACGGTCAAATATCGTCATATTCGTATTCGTATCCGTATTTTTTATCGAATACGAATAGTGCCGAATACAGAATCGAATACGAATTATACAGGATAATATCGGTTACGAATACAGATCAAATACGGATCGGAATCAACATGGATACGAATAATATTAATCGGATATTTTAAAATCCAATTTCAGTTTTTTCCAAAATCGGTCCAAATTTAAATTCAAAATTAGGAATTTTAAAAAATAAGAAAATGTCAAAAATTAAAAAATTTGTGCACGAATATTATTAAATTAGTACAAATTCAAAATTTCTAAATTTAAATTGAAAATTCGGAGAAAGATCAATAAAAAATTTGAGAATTTCATTTAAATTCCAACTGGTATTTAAAAATAAATTACATCTAAATTTTGTTTTTAATGCACCATTAAATTTATTTAATCTACTATGAAAACTACTCAAATTTATAAGTAGTGGTCTCTAGTGGATAGTGATAGTCTAATAGACCTTCAGTATCAAGTTCGTCATTGATGAATGATGATCGTTTGAACTCAACAAGCGGCTAGGGTTTCTGGTCTAGGTTTTGTTCTATCTCTCTCTCTCTCTCTTGATTGATCTGCTCAGCTCTAGTCCTCGGCTCCTCCTCCCGTCCTCTAGTTTTGGGGCTCTTGCGTTGCGGTCTTGGTCACGCACTCACGCCTCCCGCTGTCCCTCAGTCTTGCCTCCTGCGCTACGTCGTAACTCGTAGCAGCTTTCCCCGTTTCTCGGTTCCCGCGCATGGCGCTCGGTGCTCGGTGGCTTCCCGCGCTCAGTCTCGCCTCTCTGAAACGTGTTATTCAGATAATATCCGTATGTCATATTCGGATATTATCCGAACAAAAACTCGGATACTCCGTATCCATCGGATAATCAGTGTTCCATATCCGTATCCGTATCTATATAAATTATCTGTATCCATATCCTTATCCGAGAAATCAACTAAATATCTATGAAACTATCCAAATCATCATCTAAATCAATTTGGTCGGTCGGTCGGTTGGAAAATATCCGTACCAGTTCCATCCCTAGCATCGAGGGGACTCAGGCGCACACGGGGAGAGTTCGGTTATGGCCAGTGGCTAGCCGAGGTCAGCGTGTGATGGTGCACAATGGTTGGCAACTGCAGCAATGGCTACGATGGAGATGAGGACCAAAACAAGCATGAAAAGAGAGTATTAGAGCTTCACCGTGACTTGTGGAACCTATTTTTGTAGCTTACCATGAAGATGGAGCCTTGTGATGGGCCAGCGAAGTGGTACCAAGGTTTCAAATCTTGTTTTGGCTTAAATTCTGGAGGTGACCGAAATCTGAAATCTCGGCGAGATTCAGAAATTTTTTCAACCGAGATTTCAAATCCGGTTTTTTTCAACCGTGAAATACGAGATCTCGGCCGAAATCACCGAGATCTCAATCCAAATTGAACTGACCAAAAATTGGTCCAAAACACGTCAAAAAATTTTGAAATTTTTTTTGGATGGTCCTGACACATCACTAATGTTTCCATAAAAAATTGAGATGATGATCAAGCATGAGGAATTTTTAAAAAATCTAACAGTGGTAAAATCGTGATAAAAACTGTATGTAAAATCAGTTTTTGATTTTTCAAATGTAACAAATGAACTTCAAGTCATTTAAAAAAATTTATATATGTTCCTATCATCCTATGTATTATAGAGAAATGATTTAGTGCTTAGCATCTTAATTTATATGTGTGTTCAACCTTTTCTTTGGAAATGTAAAATAGTTTAAACCACTTTAGAAATTTTTGAAACTTTTTGTGAATGGTTCTAACACATCCATAATATTCCCATAAAATTTTTCAGATAATGATCAATCTTGAGAAATTTTTAAAAATTCGGACAGTGCAAACCGATAAATTGAACCCACCAAAAAATGGTAAAAAAAACATCAAAAATTTTTGTGGATGATCTTGACCCTAAATCCAATCAAATACAGTGCACAAAAATCAAAATCCGGCAAAAAAAACCCGAGATTTCGGCCGAAATCGCTGAGATCTCACCGAGAAATCTGAGATTTAAATTTTTTTACCCGGCCGATTTTTTTGGATCTCGGAAGGGTCCGAAATCCGAGATTTCGCCAGAATCTCACCGGTTTTCGCCGAAATTTGGAACCCTGCGTGGTACCGGAGCCGAGGGAGATGGTGTACGCGGCGGCACGATTATGGGTGTTCTAGTTTCAAATTAAGTGGGGGTTTTGGTTCGTGGTTTGATGGAAGTGCTACTGGTGCGAGGAATTGGGTTATGATGGCCCATGTAGTGTATTGGCCAGTGATTGGGGTCCTCGGCCAGAGTTAAAGATGAAGCTATTAGGTGCCGAATGGCGGTGCCGCATTTAGCTCGACCTGATGTGACAACGACTAGAAAACCCGGGGTCAAAGCATGGCCGTGGCAGGTGAGTGACATGGCAATGTGTGCCCAGCCTCGGTTTGCGGAATTGTGGCGCGGCTAGAGTTGGTAAGGAGGAAAAGGCGGTGGCTGGCCATCCTAGCGGAGAAAATTGTCATTCTGCCATTTTCGAGAGTTGGTTTCGCCCAAATGCCACTCTGAATATTGCACACTATAAAATGCCATTCTCAAGAGTTGTCAACTCGCTGGCATGCCATTTTAGAGTTTCCAGCCCATTTTTGTGTTCAAGTGACCATTTTGCCCTTTGTTTCGTTGCTCTTGGCTGATTTTTTTTTGTTGGGTTCGTTCCGTGGTTCGCAGTTTCATCTTCTCGTTTGCCGTTTTCCGCGACTTGCAAGCTGCTCGACGGTTCTTGTCCCCGCCCGGCCATTGCGTCCACGCAAGACAAGCAAAGAAAGACTAGGCGCAAGAAGAGAGCAAAGAAGAAGACTAGCGCGAAGCAGAGAGCAGAGATGAGATGCGTCATATTACTGATTAGTATAATCAACTACTGCCGTGGAGTTGTAGTTGAAATTAATTGCTCGTGTTAATGCATCCTTCTTTTGTTGCAAATGGATGGAAGAGCGACCGTGGGCAGAAGTGTCATTTCACAATGCCATAATCCGGAAAATCCACCGAAATCAACCAAAATGGCATGGAAATGAAGTGAAATCGAAGGGAGTGTCATTTTGGCGATTGCAAAGTAGAGGATGGCATTTGGGTGATACCGCATCTTGAGAATGACAGAATGACAATTTTCTCATCCTAGCGTGAGGGAGAAGAAGAGAGGGAGGAGGGGTCCTGACACAGGGTCAGAAGAGCAGCGAGCCCACCTAACAGTGATAGAAAATGGGCGGCTCAATTTTACTCTCTCGGACAGCACATGTTCTATCATTAAATTGGAATGTCAAATCCTGCATCAATTTTTTAAAAGCTTTTTTGTGAGTGATTTTTAGATAATTCTTAATGTGCTGTAAAATTTTCAAGTTGAAATACTTTATATAAAAATTCTAATAATTCATTTAAATCTTTTCTGTTTTTCATTTATCTGAGGATCAAAACAATGTCAAGAGTTTTTGTAAAATTTCAGCGAGACTCAATATAGTTTAAGTGTTATTCTGTAAAAAAATTTATTAATATTTTGTAAATTTATTTTCTATTAATTCTAACATTGTGATTTTGGAATTTTTAATTTTTTGGTTTTATATATATTTTTTAAGATAGCAAATTTGAGTATTAATTTTTGATATTTTTCAAAGTGAATTACATGTCTCTGACGAAGGTATGGTAAAACTACCAGCTTGAGATAAGATGTGTAAAGTTTTATTTTAAACTGACAATCTACTATTTTCAGTCAAAACTTCATTAATTCATTTTTCTTTTCATGAGTAAATGGTTTCATATGGCTTTTTGAATGCTACAGTATAGTTCCAGAGGTATCCTATGATTAAATATATTTTTTTATTTTATTGTTATATAGTTCTATTTCCATTTATTTATCTTTCACCAGTTCAACATAGAAAGACTTTTCTTTTAGGGAAAAAATCCAAGTAAACCGTAAAATGTCAGAAAATCTCATAATTAAACACATTCAAAATCTATAATTTCTATTCTCTTTCTTTGAATTTTTGGGATGTTACAATAATCCAAAATTGCAAAACAATTAGTGGCATAGACCAACATTTTCCTTGATGTAATGGAATACATCTTTATTTGTAAGTTACAAATTAAGCCTCGCATTCCATTTTTAGAAAATAGATGCTTAAGGAGTATGTTGTATTAGTGTGTAACTGTGTATTTAGTAGTTACGTACTGTCGGGACCCCGAATTTGCAAATCCGGACCCTCTGTGTATTCAACACTAGTCCAGGAACGCGCTAGTGCACACAGTCTTAACATCGGTAAATATCACAATCATACCATTCGATGCTAATAAAGTACTTTTATTTAAATAACCAAACTGGTTACTCGACCTTATGGTCAAGTCACAAATATGCGCCTACAGTGGCGATACTTATTAAAAGAGAAATAGTAGCAAATGAAAATCAAATAACTTCTGGCGCCATCCAAGATACCACAGGCAATCGATCGGGCTCGCTCCCTAAGTAGACGGATCCTCTTGGAGCTCCTCCTCCAAAGCCGGTGTAATCTCCTCTTCAACTGGTGTTGTAGGGTGGCAGGGTGAGTACTTGGTACTCGACAAGTCATGCCTGAGAATGCAAGCTAATATACTATATGCATGGCTTGGTACAAAGGAATAGCTCAAGGTATATTTGCAAAGAAACAAGATTTGACAAGTAGCATAAGTAGATTCGAAAGCAGTAGAAACAAGTAAAGCATAAATAACTTTTCAAGAAGTTTAGTAAACATTTTTCCCATCCTAAACCACATTTCCATCAACATCATTATTAATCCAGCCCGACCTTTCAAACCAAAGTTATTTTTGAGAAAATCTAACCCTTGACTGTAATTCCCGAGCGATGTCCAATACCGCGGACACGGCTATTCGAATAGATTCTAAACTCTGCAGAGGTTATGCACTTTCCCCACAAGATACAGTCAAACACCACAAAGGCGAGTTTCCGTAACAAAGTCTTTCGGAAACTTCTAACAATACAAGTGGTCCTCCCCGGTTATTGCGCACTAACCCTTCCCTTCGCTAAGGCGAAGTCTAGGCCAATCAACCGTTAGATGGGTACCTGGCCTCAGCCCCGGTACGCTCCCCCGTACAACTTACACAAAGGGTGTAATTGACCTCCTGAGGTCCCACAGGTACGTTATTAGCAACTTAGTCAACTAGGTCCGTCCCATTACAGACATGTGGTTGCACGTTAGACCCAGTTCAAAGGCTTGCAAGGTTAAGTCCTTAGGGTGACCAGGGCAAGACTACCCGAAGAACCAAATCAACATCCCCAATGCCACAACTGGCCCACCTGATTACTCTTGCCACATGCCCTGGTCGAAAACTGTTTATCAAACCTCAGTTGATTACCATGCACCACGTGCCATCAACATCACATGATACCTTTCCAAAACAGGTTCAATATATCATTAAGTCAATATTAGCATTTGATTGTCCAAAATCATGTCATGAGCACGTAGCAGGTCTAAGCAGTATACTACAACGGTCTAAACCCATGTTGGTAATTTAATAATGTCCAACTAGTAATCCACAACTAGGGTGACAAAGGGTCATGGCACATACTTAAATAATCAAGGTGTCGTACAGCGAATTGGTACTTATCTAATCCCCCATAATTAAATAAAGTATTTTTCTATTTGAACTTAGCATGCAATAGGTTAAATCAAAATAGATTTCAAAATAGGATCAACATGGTCAAAGCACAACTTGCCTTCAAAAAGTACTTGTTCTTGGTCTTGAGTTGGATCCTGAGTCAATACTTCTCCTTCGAATCCTTCCGGCACTTCAACGTCTACTCGTAAAGCGTGCAAATAGCAAATACACGAATAAACAATAGGCAAAAAGTGCCCAAACATCCAAATAAAATCCATAAACAGAGAGAACATAATTTTATGAATTTTTAGAAACTGGAATCGTCAAATTTGGAGTTAAAATGCAAAAGTTATGATTATTTAAAGTTTAAATAATCAATTAAATAATTTTACAGAGAAAAACTTTAGTCCAAAAATTAAATAAAATTCATATTTAGGTAGATCTCAATTTTATACAAATTTAGAAATTTGAATCACTCAAATCGGAGTTGAAAATCAAAAGTTATAAGCGTTTGAAGTTTTGAAATTCAAATCAATTATTAAACCGAATTATTAAATCATTTTCTTTTTCGGAAAATCATTTATTGCGTCAGCCCGGACACGTGGCAGCTTCTGATTGGCTCTGGCCGACGTAGGTCCATGGACGTGGTCCACGCCGGCTCGGGTCTACTGCGTGGACTCGGTCCACGAATCCACGCGGAGATCGACAGTGGGTCCCCTCGGGTGACGCCATCGCCGACGTCGGGCTCACCACGCCGATGTGGGACCCGGCTGCGGACGTCATTGCCGACGCCGCTGGGAGACGGCCGACATGCGCTCGCCATGACGTCGTGACGTCATGGTGCGCTTTGGCCAAGCCGACATGCGTGCCCGCGTGTCGGCGTTACACGCACGCTGCGTGGATTCGGCCGACCGCGACGGTCACTTTCCCGACACGTGGCGCAATCTCGGCCGTTGATTCGAAAATCAACGCCCAGATTAGATTCGACTCACGCGCTTGGGGTGAACGCGGTTGATCTCGGACCGTTGGATCTAGATCCAACGGCTGAGAACGGATCTGAGATTTTTGGACGGATCTCACCGTCGGGTGACGTGGGCGCGATCTTGGACCGCGGCGATGGAGATCCAACGGCTCACAAAGACTCGCGGATGACGATGGCGACGCGGCGAGCAGTGGCCACCGGAGATGAGAACGACGACGAGCCCGACGGGCGCCGGTCGCCCGGCGGGATGAGAGGTACCTACGTGCGCGCTTTGGCTTGGGGTCTTGACCGGGCTCAACCGCGGCGGAAGACGGAGAACGACGGCGTAATGAAGCAGCAAACGCTGCGGGGAGAGAGAGAACTCCGGCGAGCAATTGCGAGGTGACGGCGGCGGATAAGGCTCCGGAGTTGGGGAAGACGATGCGACGGGTCGGCGATCTCGGCAACGATCCACGCCTTTAAATACCGGCCGGACGCCGAGATCCGCCGGTTTCAGCGGCGAGCGCAGACGGGGCGGAGTCCGCTCAACACGGTGAGGTGACGTGGACGCACGATGGCCGCCCACGTGGCGCGATCAGCGCCGAGATTGGCTCACGCGCGAACGGATTCGACCGACTCAGGCTCGAGCCGATGCGGTCCAATCCGACCGTTGGATCCCGATCCAACGGCCGGATCGATTGATTAGGAGTGGGTTTGGTCGAGTCGATCGCTCGGTCGGACTCGAGTCCGACTCGGTTCCGACTTCGATCGGATGAACGATACTCGACCGAGTTGAATTTCCAGCGATTTAATATTTAAAATAATTCCCAGAATTCATTTAATTCATTAAAAATAGCAAATGACTCGTAAAAATTCCAAAAATTCTGGAAAATACTTTGGATCATTTTGGACTCAAATAAAATATTTCCAACAAAATTTTATTTGCAAAGTTTAATTCTTTAATTATTTCAAAATGGAATAAATTCAAATAAATTCCAAATAAATCCAAATAAATTCCAGAAAATTCCAAAAATTCACCAAAGTGCCAAATCACACATGAATTTAAGGAAAGCAAATTTTTGGGGTGTTACACGTACTTAGGGCCTGTTTGGGGAGGTTGCGGCTAGACTGAAAAGCTGCTTTTGACTTGCTGGGCTGTAAAGCAGCTGTGGCTGGCGGTTGTAGCTTTCTTTGATATGTCGTTTGGCAAACTGGCTGCTGCAGTTGTAGCTTTTAGGGGCCAACCGAGTGGGCTCGAGTGAGGACGGAGTCAGGGAGGTGACGCCCGAGCCAGAGGGAGTCGAGGAGGCGACTGGGTGGGGATGCGACGGGATGAGGAGGGAGGCGGAGCAAGCGGGGAGGCAGTCGAGCGAAGCCACAGCTGAAAAACACATCCTTACCAGCTGTGGCTTTTAAAGATGCTTTAGCTGTGTAGCTGTTTCGTAGCTAGGCTATTTAGGGGGGCTTTAGGCCCAAAGTTGAAGCACACCGCCCTCCCCCCCCCCCCCCCACCCACAAAAAAAAATACATGTTTTACATGTTTTGTTGGTCATCTAATGCACGCTTCCATTAAGTAAAAGACTTCCCAAGGCCTTTTTTTTTAGCCTGCTGATATTTACCTCATAGATGGACCAAATGCCCATCTTGACTCAAGAGCAGCGTCTTCGTGCAGCAAAGGTATTTACCCTTCACGAAAAGAAAACGGCTTTTGTTGTCGAGCATGATTGCATCATGGCGACCTACCCATTTTGCGATTTCCGTCTAAGCGGGCTAGGCGCTAGGTAGTGGGCATCCGCCCACCTACCTCCTAGTGCTTCTTTGAACATTGGATTCCAACTCTCGTGTCTGTGTTAACACTGCCATGCGTGCGTCCGAACAGGCCCTTTCTTATTTTTAGTTATGCAAAATGCCTTGATTTTTCATTGAGCTTGTGCTATCTGCATTATGGTTGAACCTCATCCCCCTTCTTCTTTTTCCGCCTATTGTCATTCTTCTAGGATTATTGTGTGTAACAGTGTAATTTTGATTTAGAAGGGTGTTTCTATGGCCTCTTTGCATCATTAGGACATCTCATTGGTTCAATATTTTTTTGTACCTTTTTCTATATGTACTGTCAATTTGATACTGGCAAAAGCTTACAATCTGTTTTCATAACAGCCAAAGAAAGCTGAGGAGAAACCCCAAGCCTAATGATCCAGGAATCTCTCTTTGATGCTAGGTGCATCGTTGTGACGGACCGCCTTTTCAGGGGTGCGTTTAAACTCCGAAATGACTACCCAGGAAGTTTAGTCATCGGAAACCAAGTTGTACATTACCCGCAAAAGAATGATACAACTGTTTTTACATCACATAGGGCCTAACGGCCAGAGTTTTTCAAGGAAGCGGCGAGCTTCAGGGTATATATTACATCACAAAAAAAATCTTCACAAAAGTAAAACCACAGGCGAGTTGAGCGGAGACTGAGACTTAGAACCACACGGCATCACCATCCACGATCTCTTGGAAATCACCAACATCTTGATACTCTAAAATGGGTTAATTAAGCAAGAGTGAGTACTACAACGTACTCAACAAGCCACACAGTGAAGCCTGATTACCATATGCAAAGGTTAACAAGGATAGCCATATGTCTCATTTGGTGTATGCAAGTTTTCATAACATTTGACATTTCCTTTAAAACACAAATCATTGTAATATGAATAAAGGGGGGGGGGTTTCCAAAGTTATCCACTTCCATACTTGTTTATCCAAAAACTACTTGAGCTTAGATTCGGGATTCACCCCATTTTAACTCAGCTTCATTTACCGGAAGCACGGCGTATTCGAATACCATTTGATTACACTCTGCAGAGGTGTTCAGCTTTACCCACAAGATTCCACGATCGTTAAGCCACGCGATTAACATGCAACTTTTATGCATGCGGCCGGATCGAGGTTATCATAGCTTTTCGTTGGATCTTTCCCCTTTAGCCCCTATCCGGTAGAGTTTCGGTCCACATTAACCCGGGGTCCCCATCGCCGAGTGGAGTTCGCGATCCCGCTTACTGTGGACACCTACCGTTGTGAACCCGAAATGCCACAGTTTCCTCGTGCACACTTTCGTTCCACCCCCATAACTGCGGACCATCTCCCATACCGGGAAGGTAACCCTGCTCCTATAGGTATTCCGGAGAAAGTACAATGTACCGAGCTACGTTGAGTCAAGCCAACGAAGTTGACCGGCCCAACCTATGGTTGAACGGTTTCTTAAGTTATTTACTTTTGCCCAAGGTTGTAAGTCCTTAATTCGTCATAGACCAAACCATTACATTCCACAGTCCCTTGGTATCCAACATACCACCATCCATTCATACCTTGGTATCAGTCCTCGGCCGGGGATCAGACTAACACCCATCCGGCAGTTAGCCCAATAATGTCCCCCGGACCGCAACATTTCATAAACATTCCAACGATATCGACATTTCATGTTTTCATAAAAAATGGTGAATGATTATAGTAGTGACATCTAGCCGAATAATGACAATAGTATTTTCTTAGGGTTACAAAGGATTATTAGGATTCAATATTTTTCAAGTAAGTTCCATGAGCCTTTTCGGCATTAACTAGCTATTATGTCATTCAAACATACCGACTTTGCGATATTTCAACATATAGTTCGGAAATAATGCTGTAGAAAATAATTATGAAATATTCTAGGGAATATTAGGTTCAACATGATCAATGGAGTATGGCTTGCCTTGCGAGGCGGAGGGGTTCCCTGGTTCGGAGTTGGCGTAGTCGTACTCGGCTTCACGCTGGTCCGGCTCCGATTCCACGTACTGCTCCTGTTCCTGTGTCGGCTCCGGGAGTTGGTACTGCTCGGGCGTCGGTTCTATCGTAAACAAACATCATAAAATAAATAATAAATAATACGAAAAGAAAGAAGAGAAAAGAAAAGAGAAAAACCGAGAGAGAAAATAAGCCGGGAATGGGTCGGAGGGCATTTTGGGAATTTTTGGAACTTGGTTTGGCGGAACGGAGGTCATTTTTGGACTCAGTGGCTCGAAACGGTTCGGAATATGTATTTTCGCTATTTTTGGATTTTCTGGGATTTTTGGGTATTTTTGGGGCATTTATGGATATTAAAAAGAATTAAAATGGATTTATGAAATTAAAACCCGAAAAGAAAAATAAAAGAAACTATCAAGTTCATGGCCGCGCCATATCGATTTCGCCCGTGAACGCGCGGCGGGGAGAGCCAATGGGCCCACATTCGCGACTAGTGGTACCGACGTGGCCCGGTCGCACGCATGAGAGGGGGAGGCTGCAGGTGGGCCCGACGGTAGTGGCGGGTGGATGCGCCGTGGCGGAGTGGATCTGGGCCGGCGGGGTCCGCTGCAGAGGGAGGGGGCGAGGCCGGAGCCGGGCTGCGCGAGGCGGAGTGGTCGCCGGAGGCGGGGAAGGAGAAGGGGGTTTCGCGATTGGGGGCGTGGGAGCGCACGGGACAAAGGGGAAAGGGGAGAGGGGCTCACTGCGAGGCTAGGGCGCAGCCTGGAGGAGACCAAGCGGCGGCGGGGAGGGCTGGCGGCGGCGTCAAGCCGGAGACGGGGAAGACGCCGGTGAAACGGGCTCGGGAGGGCACGAGAGAGCTGGAGAGGGAGGGGAAATTGGAGAGGAGGGCACGGCGAGCTCTGTGGGCCATTAATGGAGGCCGGAGCGGGGCTTAAATAGCCGGGGAAGGCTGCGGAGGTCGTCGGCCTCATGATGGCGGCGGCGACTGCACGGGGTGAGGGGACGGGGCAGGCGCGGCGCGGGGCTCGGAGGTGCTAGCGCGGCGAAGGGTGGAGTGGGCTACGGGAGCTAGGGCGGCGTAAGGTGACGGCGCAGCGCTTGGCGGCATACCGCCATGGCGAAGCTCACGCGGGAGGAGGAGAAGCAGTGCAAGGCGCCGTGCGGGGGCGCGGCGAGGGCGAGAGCGGCACGCAGCGCGGGCACACGTGGGAAGGCGGCCGAGCGGGGCGGGCGCGAGGGCGAGGAGGAGGCGTAAAACCGAAAGAGGAAAGCGCACCAGCGCTGAAACTTTCCAAAAACGGCAAGAATCCGTAATTTAATCAAATAAATTCAAATAAAATCCGAAAAATTTAGAAAAATTCATAAAATGCAATTAAAGTCTATTTCAAACTTATTGAAAGAAAATTTGGGTTATTTCAATCGCCAACTAGTCGGGACATTTGTACTCCTGACCAATAGAACTCGAATAAAAGCTTCATCTTGTCATGGGAAAGGTCTTTAATTCTACAACTAAGTATAAGCGTCTCCTGGTGGTTAGTATGGCTAGTTCAGGGACTTCAGGCTCAGGACTGAGGAGGCATCTTTTATTGGAAAAAAAATTGAGACGTTCAATGACTGCTTTCTTGTTTGCCATAGTTTAACTGGATGTTTGGACTGTAATAGCCATGTAACATTCTCAGTTTGGTCTGTCCAAACGAATTCATTTCGGAATGCTTTTAGATATTAACTTGGCTTTTTGGACGGAATAGCGACAATTGGTCATTCTGATTTCTGAACACCCGAATTTTCTGCACTTTTATGGCATTTCTTGCACCCCTGCAGAATTGTATAATGCACCATTAGCTGTCCAGTTCCCAATTAATATACTACTTGATTTTTTGCGTCGAGGTAAACTTGTCTACATGTTATTATGTTTTGCTTGATTGGCACTGTGTTTCTGACATCCATGTTTATTTATTTTTTTAAAAAAAGTAATTGAACTGTCGGTACACGAACGTATTGTTCTGTAACATGCATGCTAGTATTTAGTAGTTGCTTGTGGAGAGCAATTTATTCAGAAGTTACTTCTGTTATATGATATACTGAACAAACTGAACCACTTCCATTTTTTTTTTAAAAAAAGAAATAGGAAGAGTTCACGCGAAGAAATTAAACTACTACAGACGTATAAGGAGAATATCTGAAAAACATCTCACAGGAGGATATTCCGGTTAACATTGTAATACAATCAAGTGAGCAAAAGCAAATGGCATAAAAGGTACATACATCATAAAAGGTACAATAACATGCATGTTTTGCCTCCACTTATTTGACATAAAACAGAAAGTGTTAAATAGCATAAGTATTTGAAATACGTTACGATGAAATGTACATCACGATGTCATGAAATAAAAGGTAAGACGCATTGGGGAGGACAAGCCAACTCCCATGAAATACATTACGGCATTATGTATGTCATGTAATTAAGCTGCAGCTTAAGTATTCGAAACAGGAAGTCACCTTCTGCAGGAACCAGGAACGGTAATGCTTCGTGCATAAATATGGATTAAAATTGGAGCAACAAAGAGAATCTTCTATGGCGAGACGAAGGTGATGTTCACTTGTTATCCCTCCCCACTCGCGTCTTCCAAGTCCTGCAGCTTTGGACAACCGGATATTTGGAACGGCTGCTTTAGTTGCTTCAACTTTGGACATCTAACTATGCGCTCGTTCTCTATATTTGCAATTGCCTCTGCTCCACCAATTGACACAAGGTCGGGACAATACTGAATACACAATTCCTGGAGTGATGCAAGATTACTGCTCCACAGGTGGCCTGGAATGGTCTCTATGCGCGCACATAAACTCAACTCCAGTGACACGAGGGAGGTGAGGTTCTCCAGGCAGGATGGAAACCAGGCAGAAATGTCCCCACAATCAATTAAGCACAGCCTTTCGAGAGATGACGGTAATACAAATCCCCTTTGCCAGTTGAGACATGGACAGAGCTCAATCTTCAAATGCTTCAGGAAAGGAAAACTCCCGAACCTTTCACCGGGCAGGGACAATAAGTCTCTACAAGCCACAACACAGATTTTCTCAACGGCAGGTAAATATTCAAGTGCTAGGAGGTCATCAAGAGTTGACAATTTACTGCACCCAGAAATTTTTAGTTTGGTAAGGG
This sequence comes from Rhipidocladum racemiflorum, assembly GCA_036346355.1. Taxonomy (NCBI): domain Eukaryota; kingdom Viridiplantae; phylum Streptophyta; class Magnoliopsida; order Poales; family Poaceae; genus Rhipidocladum; species Rhipidocladum racemiflorum. Next base: position 70,205,167 of record CM070571.1, read on the forward strand.
ACGAGAATGTTTTATTGCTGCTGGTACCCCCGGGATGAGGAAGGTTAGTGAAGAGATCCACATTTGTAGTTGGATGGACGTCAGATTCTCTAATAAATGTAAGAGACCAACACTCTTCAATGTATAACTTCTGCAGAGCTGGAAGTGTCCACGTTTGTAGTTGGATGGACGTCAGACCAGAATAGTGCACACGGAGCCTCTTGAGGGAGCAGCAGTCAATGTTGTAGAAGAAATATCTAGATCCCTCGCAGACATAGTCCACACTGAGCCTCTTGAGGGACGTTGATGACAAACTTCGTAAAATGATATTTGGACAATCAATCAGCTCCAGTTCTTCTAGGCAACGCAAATCTTCAAACCTTGCAGTTGGTAGTGATACTAACTTTCTGCAATCTTTAATTCTTAATTTCTTGATGGCAGGCACATGTTGCATAAATTGTTCGAGGCTTGATAAATTTTTGCACTCACAAATGGCTAGGTCTGTTATGGATGAGAAAGTACCAATGCTGTCACTACTGTTGTCTACTAGCACCTCAGGCATCTCATTTAGGTTTATGTGCTGTGAGATACTGAAAAATGATATGCCCTCAAACCCATGACAAGATCTAAACTCAAGTGATCTTAAGTTTGGCAAGATTCGTGGCTGAAACCAGCTTGGAAGACATTCACCTGGATAACCGCTGAGGTGTAGAGATTTGAGACTGGTCGGAGGTTGCAGAATTTGAAGTGCTTCTTTCTCATTGCACTCTGGGGACCATTCCAGTAACAAGCTGTTAAGATACTTCTTATTCTTTAGTTCGGCTTCTGCTGCATGCTCCTTTTTTATCACATGAAGATTACGTATAATCAAATCTCCGCAAATTTGGTTCAAATTCTTCAAAAATCTAGTTCCTGGTCCTTGTTCATTGGCTTCATCAATCCGTAGTTCACCCTTTGAATGATATATAAATCCTGACAATTCTAATACCTGTAAATTGAGTAACTTGCTAAAGTCATTGGGCAAGCTTTTTAATTTGCATTCGCTAGCACGTATAATCTGCAAATTATAGAGGCAACAGAAGGCTGAAGGAAGGCTCCTGAAAGGACAAGCCCAGGATATTTCAAAGTACCGAAGATGCTTCAACTTGCCAATACTATCTGGTAATTCCTCTGTATAGGCACAAGAAATCACACGCATACACAGAAGTTCACTACACCAACGGTCCATTACAGAAGCTAAAGCTTTATTCTTTAAAGACTTGTTGCAAAGTAGGGTACGCAGCCTTTTGTGCTTGCATAGGCTCAACAAATTGGAACAGTCAACTATTGTGCTAGAGAGTATTGACATATGACGAACATTCGGAGGAATTTTTTGAAAGTCACTTGTGTCTTTTAAGATGAAGCAATCATCCCCTGAAACTAGTTGCGCCATGTCATGCAGCAAGTCATGGATTACGTATGTACGAGAAACTTTTTGAAAGAAGGATCGATTCACAAGGTCTTCAAAGTACTGACGGCCAATATCTTGAATTGGAATGTCACCTTGAGGTTCCACAAAGCCTTCTGCTAGCCAAATTTCAGCTAACTTGTGCTTGTCAAATTTGTTATCTTTGGGGTACACGGCACAAAATGAGAAGCATCTCTTCAAATGAAATGGTAAATATATGTAGCTCAAACGAAGGGCTGGCAAAATGTCAGTTTCCTGTTGTTTCAGCTCCCACAATTCACTCTTCAGTATATTATTCCAATGTGTAGGGTGAAGTTCCATTCGTAGCAGCCGCCCAAGAGTTTTGGCGGCCAAGGGAGAACCTTTCAACTTTGGAAGTATGCTTCTACCAATGCTCTCCAACTCTGGATCATTGTTTGAGCAATTAGATCCAAACACGCATAGTTTGAAGAAATCCCAAAATACATCATCCTTCAAACCCTCTAATGGAATGGGATCCATTGTTCGCACTCCATCAGCAACCTTTGGAGATCTGGTGGTCACCAACATCATACTTCCCTGAAGTCCAAATGTTAAAGGTGCACAAAACCTTTTCCAACGCTGCATATCTTCTTTCAAGGAATCCTCCCACATGTCATCAAGGATAAGCAAAAACTTTTTATTCTCCACGTTTTTAGCGAGAGCTTTCTGAAGAGAATCCAAATGATCCGTTTCTGCCTCTTTACCGGATGAAGATTGTATGGCCTCTTTTGTTAACTTCTTCACGTCGAAATCATCTGAAACACAAATCCAAATTATCAGGTTAAAGTGAGACTTCACTTGTGGATGATTGCAGATATTTTGGGCCAAAGTGGTCTTTCCAACACCCCCAATTCCAACTATCGGCAAAACAGGAACACCTGACATTGTTGCTCCATTATTGTCTATTGTACAACTAACTTGGTTGCTTGCTGATGCATTGACTGAACTACTTGCTCTCTTGCGTTTGGAATGAGCCCTCCTACTATCTGTAGGCACAACAAGCAATCCCATCACCTTCTTCAGTTCTGTGTCACGACCAAATATTTTTGTCTCAGTTGGGAAAGAACTGGTCTCTGGTCTCACTGATTTGTCAAACCGTGGTATCACTTCTTGACGCAAGCCCATCTTCTCCAGCTGTTCCGAAAGATTTTTCAGCCTTTCCAGGATAACTTTCACTTTGTTGAAGCTGCCTTGAATGACAAAGTTAAAGAAATCAACAGGAGGTGATTGGCTCACATTACCCTCCACTTCGTTCTTTTGCTCGTACCATCTGTATTCGTCGAGAAGGTCACCAGCATCATAAACTGCATCCTTGAGTTCTGGAAGGAGATCAATAACACACTTTTCATGGCTCCTCCACTCAGCTCGATCAATGAGGATGTACATTACCCGTAGAATTTCCCTGAGGCTTTGGAGATCATTCTGCAACTGTAATTCGCCCTCGGGTTTTGGATCCTGAGCTCCCTTCTTCCATCGGGAGAGCAGGTATGAGGTGGCAGATCTAACCCATTGAACCAAATCAGCACACTCATTGATGCCATTAATGATCCCAATGCCGGCATTCCATATGCTCATGGTGACTGGAGTCCGAATATTTCTTTGTCCTGTGGGCAATAGTGTAAAGAATTAGCATCATAGAACCATATTTTGTATTCAGATAATACTAACAGAAATACAGCAAGACAGTTGCTGCTGCTGCTTCTACTTTTAGTTTCTCTACATACTATTCCAAAACAACAACATTTATATCCTTGAAGCTTATTTTCCGTGGGTATTTTGTCACAGATTTGGTAGAGCGGACACCATTACCTAGGAAGTCTGAGTGTGTGCTTTTAACTATTAAATAGTGATTTTAATTTAATAGAGGTTCATATTAATAGGAGGAAAGCAAAATAACAATTCAACTAAAAAACTCCAAAAAAAAAAAATCTTTAAATATCCTACTTTTTTCTGATTCTTCTCTGTTGGTTGACTAATGCTATACAGACCAAGTAACAAATAAGCTTGAAATAGGTGTTTATCTAAATCTGGAATGTCTTAACAAAATAAAAAAAATATTATTCTTAGTTTATTGGGATTTTTTGCAAAAACCCACCCACAAGAAGAGGAGTTGGTAAAAAACACATATGTGTCTTAATGTTAGTAAAAAATCCACCTGCAAGTTCTATGTGGATGCAAATCCCTCTCTGTATGGGTCAATTTACTCGTTGAATATCCTATAGGATCTTATGTGGAAATCCCAATGAACCAGATTTGTGTGTCAGTGCTGAGTAAGGCGCATGGGGCGAGTGTGGGATAATAAAGCATAACGTAAGAGTGAGAGAATAGAGGGACAATGAAGAATACGATTAAGGGCAATCACCAATGTCGTAGCAGTATGTGAGGATTTTTGCAGTCTGCATGGACTCGAGTGTGATCCCCTCGGCTGGAGATAGCCAAATTAACAGTTTATTGACTTCTAGTAGCTTGAGTAAATTGATTTACAACCATATATAATTTGCGGGTGATTTCTTTTACGAACTTTGAGATTTAGGTATGCTTTTGATAAACTCTCCAGCTTGTAGGTGGATTTTTACAGAAATCCTTAGTTTATTTTATGCCACTTCCATATAATCATTTAATCGTATCCCTAAAAAACGTATGCTTTTGTTTGAAAAAGGAAGAAAAATAAAAAAAGAAATGTGCAATTTTTGTAAAAAATTTTAGAATAAATGAACTAGTTACAAAATTTTAGAATAAATTATAAAAGATTAATCCAAGAACTTTTCGGAAGCTGTTTTGCTGACTGATACTTCAATATTCAAAGTCTATGGAGCATTCGGTAACATGACACTCAAGCTACGACAACACACCGTTTAGTTTTTGATGTGTTCTACTTTATTTTAAATCACAAAATACATGGTAATGATATCCTAACAATTAGGAGGAAGCGCTAGGGCAAGGAATATTGTATTGGTGGCCTACAGAGCGAGTACTCCTATGGTCGATAGATCACTAGAAATGAGCAAAGTTCGTAGGTACTTCATTCATTTCATAACATTTGTCTAGATCTACCATACAAAGACCGAGGAGGCCCAAAATCTAAAAAAAAATGAGAAATAATTTGCATACAAACTTTTTAAATAACATACGACAATAAATTAACCTCTTCAAAGAAAGTAGCTGACGAGTACACATACCATGGGTACCCCATCACCGGAACACTGACGGATCGACCTCTTTAGAAGCCCGGGCCGCGAAGGGCCCATGGATCGTAAAGGGGACTGGCCCGATTCGGACCAGCTGGCGTTGAAGAGTTCGACCCTTAGGTCGGAGCACGCGCCGACTTCAGACTGTCCTGGCTCGGCCCGCCAGCCGGGGTCAAGCCCCGCGTTGGCGTCTGGCCAACTGCCCTGTGCGCGCGACGTCCCATGACGTCCGTACCAGGGTAGGCGGTCCCTTCCCGAGGATGTCAGAGGACTCGCCAAGAAGTCAAGCCCCGGTCCCGTCATCCTGACACGTCACGGAGGAGAGCGCCCCCTCCCGAGGCCACGCTGATGTCAGATACAATTAATTGCCGGCCGACGGTCTCGGCGAAAGTAGTGCGCTACCTTGCCAGCCAAATGAGGACCTCGCAGGATCGCCAACCCGGCATAGGGGTGGACGGAGCCCGGTCGGACGACAAGACAGAAGACCAGACTCCAAGGCGTATAGTACCCCTTCCTTTTCTTCTCTCCAAACTCCCATGTAACCTACCACCTCCGAGTCTATAAGGAGAGGCAGGACGCCAGGGGCGAGGGGAAGGAGAAAAATAAAAAACCAGAAACCAGCCGAACGCAAGAGGAAACCCTTCCTCATCTGTAACCCCCTGGCAATCGTTCGCCTCGAAAAACAATACACACCAATAACACGAACTGGAGTAGGGACATTCATCCCGAACCAGTATAAACCCCTGGCTTCTTGAGTCAACCATTCGAGGAGAGGGAACACGCGACCCCCACTAACCAAAAATTCATATTCCTACGCCCCTGCGGCTACGGCTGCGAAGTGGCACTTCGCGGAAGAAGGAAATTACTCGAGCGAGGCAAGCCGAGGCCGGTCGGAGACACTTCTTTTCTACGAAGTGAGCACTCTAAGTTCTAGTCCTTTCCCACGTTTCCCTCGGAGGTGATCAACACAACACCCACGCTCTCGGGAAACCCCCGCGGATCCCGTAGCTACGGTCGTAAAGCGTTCATCATATCAAAGAAACGCGGGATGAGTGAAGGGAAACTTAGAACGGCCCAGCACGCCGGAACCGTTAGCAACTCTTTCAATTGTTCTTTACACAAAGTTCACCACCCCACGGACACAAAAAACAAAAACTAATCTTCTCCCCTCTCTCGGTGGAGGACACTCTGCGGCGAAATCCTCTCGGCGATCTCCTGGGTGTGTGGGTCGACCTGGGACTCGAACCTGTCGATTTCCTCGTCGGTCCGGTTCCCGGCGATCCCGCTCCCGACCGTCTCAAGGTCGATGCCATTGTAGTAGGAGATGGCATTGACCAGCGCCGAGGAGGCGACGAGCGTCGCCGCCTCATGCACCGAAGCTTTGACATGCTCTGGCACGCCGGCCAGCAGGGCGGAAAGGGAGCTCAGGCACAGGACAAGCCCTAGCAACCGGTCGCAGATAACCTGGCCGACCCCCCGAAGGGTCGTCAGCTCGGCTGTCAGCTCGGTCATCCCCCTCTCCGCTATCTGCTGGGCTGACAGGGCCACGTCCCGCAATGTGACCGCCGTGTCCCACTGCTCCGCCACCAACCTTCGCGACTCCAAGGCGTCGCCGAGGTTCCTTTGCAGCTCTGCAAGATCAAGACCACGTCAGAAGACGCCTATCGCAACTTCCACCAAGGGGTCGGACAACTCACCGGCCGCGGAGGCCTCTATGGCGCGGATTTCCTCTTCAGCCTTGGCACGCGCCTCCCGAGCGGAGTCTCGCTCAGCGCGCAGTTGGTCGGCCTCCCTCCGGGCCGAGTCGAGTTCGTCCCTAAAGCGGGTGGCCTCCAACCGAGCGGACTCCTCCGCGCCAGCCGCGAAGGCCCTAGCTTTCTCGGCCTCCTCCAGGGAAGACCTGGCCTCAGCCACCTTGCCGCCCAGGGATTGCACCAGCCGCCGAGCCTCGCAGTGGCTCCCGGTGACTTCGCCCACCCGACCGGTGACGGTGGCGGCCTTCTCTCGCCGGGCGGCGAAGCGCCTCGAGCATTGCGCAACATCGTTTCGAAGCGGTCGCGCTCCTCTTCGACGTCCTCCCTCCGATCGTGCATACACTGGAGGAAGGCTGACTTCTCCGACGCCCGAGCCTGTAGACGCTGCAAGAAACCACCCGGCCGGTCAACCATGGCCCCGTTCAAAAAATTGCTAGGACAAGGTTTTTTGACCTTACCGACCCGACCGGACGGGCTCCCCCAATGATAAAACCTAGCGCCCTGCTGGAGGATTCGAGAGCGAGGAGAAAATCCTTGCAGATCCGGCCGATCTCGTTCTCGACGTTCCTCTCACTCTCTTCCAGGGCTGACCAGTCGCGGTACTCCGCCACATCGTCCAAGACGAGCAACGGCTCTCCGGACGGGCCGCTACCCGGCCAGGTGAGCACGGGAAATGACTCCGCGGCGGACCCTAGCTGCGCCGTCCCAGCGGCCTGCCCTTCCGGAGACCGACCCGGAGAGTTCGACCCGACCTCGATCGTCTCCAGGGCCACTCCGGCTGGTGCGTCCTCAAGAGCCCGTCGCAGGGCCTCCTCCGACAGTCGGCTCGCGCCAACCGGCGGTTCCCCCGGCGGTGGAGGCGGAAGAACCTCCTCGACCCCCTCGACCAGCGTCGCGGAGAAAACCGGACCCGTCGGGCCCCCCGGCGGCGGCACCACCTCCTCTTCCACCAGCCCCGCCGCAGGGACTGTCCCCACGGGGCCCCCGCTCTGGACGGCCGTCGCCACGGCCCCTGCCGGTGGGGGCGGAGAAGCACGACCCCTCACTCCAGTGGTCGGGCTCAACACCACCTCCGCATTTGAATAGACCCTGCACGCAACAACCAGTCGGGAACTACATAGGATAACTCGAGCGGATGGTGGACCGGAAGACAGGCGAGACACTTACCGCGTCGAGCGGACGCGCGGTAGCCGACGCACCCTTTTCACCGGACCCCCGCGTGGGGGTGTGATGGCTCTCCGCCTCCTCAGGAGGAACCCCGATCCTGGAGCGTCCTCTTGAGGCTCGAGGGCACCGACCCCTTGGTCGGAACCCGCATCGGAGCCGCCCGAATCGCTCCTGATGTTCTCGTTGCTCTCGCTCGAGGTCACCTCCAGACTGCCTTCGCTCAAGGACGTGTCGGAGACCTCCTCGCCCCGCGCGGCCCGGGCCGCGCGCTCTTCCTTCTTTCGTGCCGCCGCGGCTTTTCTCCTCTCCTCCCTTCGCGCCCGGCGGGCGGCGTCGCATTGATCAGCGATGGCGCGCGCCGCGGCCCTCGCTTCTTTCTCTCCCGGCAAGTAGGTTCGGGAGACCATGCCACCAAGCCCCTGCGAAGGCGTGCTCGGATGAGCCCTGGAAGGCTAAGGGAGAAGGACCAGAAAAAGGGTGCCACCCGACCTACCAGGTTCGGCGGGTTCTGTGCCGAGAACGGCGCGGGGACGCCGCCCGCTGCCTCAGTGTCGCCCACACCGACGACCGCTGATACCCGAGCTAAAAGCTCCGACACCAGGAGCTCCGCCTCGGACACCCTCATGGGGTCGGATGTCCTAGTGTACCTAAACATGGGGTGCACCCGATCCCTGAAGGGCTGAACGAGCCTCTCCATGAACGCGCGAACGACAACGTCGCCGGTCAGGCCCCGCGCTTTCAGGTCCCTGATCCGCTCGATGACTATCTTCACCTTCTTCTTGTCCCTCGCCTCGGGTCCCCAACCCCATTGGGGACCCGCCTCGGGCAAGTTGCCGGTGAAGACCGGGGCGCTGCCACCCGGGTTCCGGACGTAGAACCACTTGTTGTGCCATCCCCGGTTCGACGACGGCAGCTTCACGTCGATGTAGCCCGCCTTGCGGCCGCCACGCAGTTGAACGGCGACACTGCCGAGGGAAGCGGCCGCGCCAAGAAGAAGTGCCTCCACAGCCCCCAATGGGGTTCAATCCCCAGGAAGGCCTCGCACAGTGTGATGAAGATCGTGATGTGGAGGACGCCGTTTGGGTTCAAGTGGTGCACCTCCCCCCCCAAAAAAATGCAGCAGTCTACGGGCGAACGGGTGGAGGGGGAGCCCGAATCCGCGCTCGTAAAAGGAGGCGAGCACGACGATCTCTCTGTCGCCCGGCGCAGGGGCCGTAGCCCCCGTCGGCACCCTCCACTGCGACACGTCCCGCGGGGGGAGGAACCCTTTCTTCTCCAAACCAAGGACGTGGCCGGGCGCCACCGAGCACGGGGGCCATGACATCGCTAAGACCAGCGAGGAGGTGAAGCGAGGAGTCCTCTTCGCCGGCTGTGAGCTTTCCTTTTTTCTGTTCTTTCCTTTTTGCAGAAAGCAGGAATGGGCGCTCCCCTCCTCGTGCCTCCCGCGCCCTCTTTATAGACACTGGGTGGGAACGGGCGCCCCTTCGCGCAAACCGGCGGCGTTCGACTGCTCGATCGCCATCGCCGCGCTTTGGCCGGACAATCGCCTCGCGCGGCGCCACTGACCGCGGTCTCCGCCGGGAGTAACGGGCCAAAGCGCCATGAAAAAGGTATGACCGGCCCATTGGGCCGCCCGGCCTCGAGGTGACGGAACATCTTCCGGCTCGCACCCGAGGCCCAGCACCGTGCCGAGGGTCACGAAGGCCAAGTCCAATGATCGACTCCAGGCCACGCGCCAAGACGAAAACGAGCGAGGGCGGACCAGGGTGAGCCCCCAGTGGGCCTCCAGTTGGGTTGGCGGACAACCCAATCACCCTGGCCCGTATCCGAGACCATACCTCACACTCCCGCGGAACTCATCAGCCCGGAACCACGAACGGGCTGACCTCTTTAGAAGCCCAGCTCTGGCGAAGGGCCCATGGGCCGTAAAGAGGGGACTTGACCCTGATTCGGACCAGCTCTGGGCGTTCAACAGGCTCCGACCCCTTAGGTGAGAGCATCGCCGTGCAACAGACATGCGGTCGGCTCCGCCAGCAATGGGGTCAAGCCCAGCGGCGGCGCCTGGCCAATCGCTTCAGGCGCGCGACGTCCCCATGACGTCGCGTGCAGGGTAGGCGGTCCCTTCCCGAGGATGTCAGAGGACTCGCCAAGAAGTCAAGCCCCGGTCCCGTCATCCTGACACATCACGGAGGAGAGCGCCCCCTCCCGAGGCCACGCTGATGTCAGATACAATTAATTGCCGGGGCTGACGGTCGTACGAAGTAGTGCGTCACCTTGCCAGCCCAGCCGAGGACCCCCGCCGCAGGACTGCCAACCCGGCATAGGGGTGGACGGAGCCCGGTCGGACGACAAGACAGAAGACCAGACTCCAAGGCGTATAGTACCCCTTCCTTTTCTTCTCTCCAAACTCCCATGTAACCTACCACCTCCGAGTCTATAAGGAGGCGTGACGCCTTGGGCGAGGAAGGAGAAAAATAAAAACCGAGAACCATTAACGCAAGAGGAAACCCTTCCTCATCTGTAACCCCCTGGCAATCGTTCGCCTCGAAAAACAATACACACCGATAACACGAACTGGAGTAGGGACATTCAGCCCGAACCAGTATAAACCCCTGGCTTCTTGAGTCAACCATTCGAGGAGAGGGAACGCGCGACCCCCACTAACCAAAAATTCGTATTGCCGGTGCACGAAACACCGACAGTAGCATTCTATGGTAAACTAAGGGTAGAAAGTGAAAGTATTACAATAGCTACAGTACTCTTGCTTTCCACAATAGACATCCGAGAGTAGTACTTCTATGTATCACTCCTCGGTTCAAGTTGCACAAATCTTGAAGTAATCAAAAGTGTAAGTACTCATCATCTACCATTCATTCATACTTTAATATTTTTACAACTTTCAAAAAGAGATACGAAGCACCTCTTTGCATTTTTTTAAAGCATAAAAAATAAATGATGATTACTGACCACTCTACTTGATTAAGATATGTATAACTTATATTAGCTAGAGTGCTTGTAACACACACAAAGTTGCAAAGTTGATGGCAATTAAGCCTGTGCCTCACCGATATATAGCCTTGGAGTCTAAATATCACTAAAATAAATGTGCATAAATCATCTATTACCATTAACTTTATAGCAAATAATCAATTCGGCCTTTTCACAAGGCTTAGTTTTCTGTTTACCCGTCAACTGACGCAACCCCTTCTTCCATGCGAACCCGCTCTCCCACCTGATCTCTCCTTTCCCTTTTCGCATGCCCTCCCCGGAACCAGGGTTAACAAAACCGAACGAAATTCTTGAATTTCGTTCGGTTTTCGAGATTTCGAGCTCCACCAAAATATAAAACCGACCGGTAAACCGGTCCAGTTCAAAAAAAAAATTCAAAAAATTCAAAAAATTTTAAAAAAATTATGCTATGTAAACCGAGCGGTTTTTCGAGAAAACCGACGAAAACCGCTCAAAAAACCGATCGTCCAAAAGGTCCAACTCGCCGAGCGGTTTTTCGAGAAAACCGAATGGTTTTCGTTTTTTTAAAATTTGTTTTGAATGTTTTTTGTTTAAATGCTCGGTTTTGAAACTCTTCAGTTTCTAACGATTTTCCAGCGATTTTTGGCTCGATATTTTTAAATTTCCAATTTTGGTTTTCCATCGGTTTTTTCGGTTTCGGTTTTGTTAACTCTGCCCGGAACCCGACGCTGCATCGTGCTTTCCCTTCCCATCATACATAGAAACATCCGGCAGACCAGCGTGCCTGCCTCTCCTCTGCGCTTATCTACTTGTCACCATTTTCATGGCCTGCCTCGCCTTCGTGCTTCTCCTTTTCATCGCCGAGATCCCTGTGGGTCGCGACGGATACCAGTGAGCGCATCGGCTTCCTCTTCCCGGCGTCAGGGACCTCAGGCCCGGCGACTTCGATCCCTCCGTGCCTCGTCATCTCCCCCGTTCTCAGCTACCTCCCCACCGGCCGAGCGACCTCGTTGCCCTCACCTGCCTCGGCTTCGTCCCCACCGGCATCACCTCGGCCTGCCTCCGCGACATCCCCACCGACCTCACCTCATCTAGCACGTATTGATTGGTTTTGTGGTGGTTCATGTGAACCTGGCGATATGTGTGTAGATCTGTTGGAGATTAACCAAAAGTTCGTTCTTGATTTTTTGATACGATAATAATTCGTTCTCTCTCACTCTCTGGCATCGAGTCATTCTTGATTCTTAATTTAGTCATATCTGAAATTTCTAATTGCTGCCAACAGCTAAGCAGTTAGAGAAAATGCTTACAAAACTACTGCAGTACTGTGTGCATCTCTAGCTAGTTTCTGCTTAGCCTTGTATGCAGCACTATACTGTGTGCAACTTCCTAGCCGAACATCTGCTCAGGCTGTTTCAGCTTCTCAAAGGAGTTGAGAGTTGCTAAAACTTAGCAGTCATGCCAAACATGGCCTTAATGATCAATGTAACACAACTTAATACAAAGGGGAATCATGTCGAAGGATGCCACTAAAAAGTGGTCAACTACTGGTCTCTCTTTTCTGATGGCTGATGACGGGAGTCTACATCACTAAAAAGTGTACCATAAAAACATAACACTGATATACCATTGGCAGTAGATTTTACGATCTCTTTTTGTGTAAAGAAATACCATACCCTAGCACATCCGAGGAGCATGATGCAATATGAATCTATGAGCCTATTAACTAACCACGAAGCTTAATTTGAAGAGTGGACATAACCAAGAGTTCTTGTGGCGTGCTGCACTGATGCTCAGTGAAATGCCCCAAAAATTTCAAAACAAAAATTGCTTCGGATTTGTGAACTGAGATTTGGATTTCGATCTCGATTTCAATTTGGAATTGGGGATTGAACTCACCTTCTTGTGAGGATCTCCGGTCTGTCGCCCTTGCCAGTCCGCCGGCTGCTCCCTTCTCCACCCGGCCTAGCCGTCGCGTCGCCGCGCATCCTGTCGCCATCCCCGGCCAAGCGCCATGCCGCCACGTCACGCGCCTCACCCCGCCCGCATCACCCCCGACCTGCTCCCGTCACATTGCCCGCCCCGGCCCGCTCGGACGCGTGCATCACGCCCGCGTCAGCCATCTTCTCCACGTCGCGTCGCCCATCCTCCCCGCACGCGTCGCGCCCGCCACCAGCTCCCGTCCTCGCCTCGGCGACCGCGCCCCGCCTACCCCAACCACTGACGTCCTGTCGCCATCCCCGCGCCATGCCATCGCCCACGCCACCGCTCTTCCCCCACCGCTAAAAAGCCCCCCAGGAGCCCCCCTTCCTCCCTCGCCCCTTCCCTCTTTTCCCCGGTAAGTCCCCCCCCTCTTTCGCTCCACCGCCGAACCCCCTTCCCTTTTCTCCTCAGGCCGACCGCCGCCCGCAGATCCCCCGCCGTGCCCTTTTCTTTTCCTCTGGCTCCGGTCGCGTCGTTAGCCCCGCCGCCCCAAGCCACACCCTTTCCTCTCCCCCACCGGACCATCTTCTCCCCCAGCTCCGGTTTCCCTCGCTCCCGCCTAGCACGCCGCCGCCCTCGCCTAGCCCTAACCCTCCCGAACCCTCTCTGCCTCACAGCCAACCCGACCCACCCGTCGGCCTCCTTGTCCTTCCCCTCGCCTTGCTGCGCTCGGGCCTCGCCACAGCCAGCGCTGGCCTTAGCCATGTTGTCTTGAAGAGGCCTCTTTAGTGTCGGCTGCCAAGTGCGGCCCGGCCGGTTCTCTGTTTTTCTTTTCTTTTAATTTTCATTTTCGGATTTCCTTTTTATAATCCAAAACCCCCCAAAAAAATTCCAAAAGCCAAAATACACTATCCCGATCGTTTCAAGCCACTGAGTTCAAAAATGATCTTCGTTCCGCCAGATTGTAACACCCCAAAATTTTGCTTTTCTTAAATTCATGAGTGATTTGGCACTTTGGTGAATTTTTGGAATTTTCTGGAATTTATTTGGATTTATTTGGAATTTATTTGAATTTATTCCATTTTGAAATAATTAAAGAATTAAACTTTGCAAATAAAAATTTGTTGGAAATATTTTATTTTAGTCCAAAATGCCCTAAAATATTTTCCAGAATTTTTCTGGAATTTTTCTGAGTCTTTTGCTATTTTTCTTGAATTAAATGAATTACTGGGAATTATCTTGATTATTAAATCGCTGGAAAATCAAATCGAGTCGGTCACTGTTCATCCGACCGAGCCCGAGTCAGACTCGAGCTCGAGTCCGACCCGAGCCAGCTGACTCGACCGGACCGCGTTCTAACCCTAATCGCGCGGGACCGTTGGATCAAGATCCAACGGCCCACGTTGAGCCGCACCGATTCGACCGGATCTGGTTCGGATCCGATCGCGCCCGCGGGATCGTGGCCGCTGATCGTGCCACGCGGACGGCTCCGCGTCATCGTCTTCAGCCCGGATTCCCCGCGGATGCGGTTCGCCGCCGCCGCCGTCTCGGACACGGACTCCAGGGCTATTTAATGCATGGAGTCGCTCCGAGGTTCGCCTTTTCCGCGCTGATCCGTTGCCCTAGTCCACGCCACGGAGAAACCCTAGAGCCGCCGCACTTTCGCCGGCCGAAGAGCGCCGCCATGAAGTTCTTCAACCTCCGCCGCTTGCGGGCTGGATCCGAAAACCCCCGTGATTTAGACGAACTCGGGCGCGCACTTCATCTCGCCGGATCGTGCACGGAACGCCGCTCGGGCGTCGTTTTCCTGCTTCCGGCCAAGAAGAAGCCGCCGCACGCCACCGCCGTCCCCGCGAGCTCCGTGGACCGTCCGATCAAGATCCGACGTCCCGGATTGCGCCACGTCATCCCATGGTGAGATCCCATTCCAAAATCCCAGATCCAATCTCGACCGTTGGATCTAGATCCAACGGTCCAGATCAAACGCGTTAACCCAAACGCGTGATAACCAGATCTAATCTGGGCCGTTGATTTTCAAATCAACGGCCGAGATTGTGCCACGTGTGCCTAGCCGCGCCACGCCGCGTGGGAGCGTGTCTTCGACACGCCGGGACCCGGCAGGTCGAGGGCCCACGCGCTACCTGGCCCACGCCAGGCGCGAGAACTCAGCTACCGATGTGGGACCCACCGGCCCGCCAGACGTGAGACGTGGACCGGTCCACGGTGAGACCGAGCCAAACCATGGACCACGCCCATGAATCACCGACGCCACCGGCCCAATCGAAGGCTGCCATGTGTCCTCGCTGACGCAATAATTATTTTCCGAAAAAAAAGAAAATGATTTATTAATTCGAAATAATGATTTCAGATTTTGATTCAAACTTCAAAACGCTTATAACTTTTGCGTTTCAATTCCGATTTGAACGATTCAAATTTCTAAAAATTCATAAAATTCAGATCTACTCAAATATGAATTTTATTTAATTTTTGGACTAAAGTTTTTCTCTGTAATATTATTTAATTGATTATTTAAACTTCAAAATGCTATAACTTTTGCATTTAAACTCCGAATTTGACGATTCCAGTTCCTAAAAATTCATAAAATTATGTTCTCTCTGTTTATGAACTTTATTTGGATGTTTGGACACTTTTTGTCTACTGTTTTATTCATTGGTTGCTATTTGCACGCGTTACGAGTAGACGTTGAAGTGCCAGAAGGATTCGACGGAGAAGTATTGACCCAGGAGCCAGCTCAGGACCAAGAGCAAGTACTTTTTGAAGGCAAGTTATGCTTTGACCATGTTGATCCCATTTTGAAACCTATTTTGATTTAATGTATTGCATGCTAGTTCAAATAGAAAATGCTTTATTTAAATATGGGAAATTAGATAAATGCCAAATTGCTGTATGACACATTGATTAATTAAGTATGTGCCATGACCCCTTGTCACCCTAGTGTGGATTACTAGTTGGACATTATTAATTTGTCAACATGGGTAGTTAGACCGATGTAGTATGCTTAGCCTTGCCACGTGACATGATTTTGGACAATCAAATGTTAATATTGACTTAATGAAATATTGAACCTGTTTTGGAAAGGTATCATGTGTTGTGATGTGGATGGCACGTGGTGTATGGTAATCAACTGGGGTTTGATAAATAGCTTTTGACCGGGGCATGTGGCAAGAATGATCAGTGGGCAGCTTGTGGCATTGGGAATGTTGGTTTGGTTCTTCGGGTAGTCTTGCCCTGGTCACCCTAAGGACTTAACCTTGCAAGCCTTTGAACTGAGTCAAGCGTGCAACCACATGTCCGTAATGGGACGGACCTAGTTGGTTAAGTTGCTAATAACGTACCTGTGGGACCTCTGGGTGTCAACTACACCCTTTGTGTATGTTGTACGGGGGAGCGTACCGGGGTTACGGCCAGGTACCCATCTAACGGTTGGTTGGCCTAAACTTCGCCTTAGCTAAGGGAAGGGTTAGGGTGCAACAACCGGGGAGGACCACTTGTATTGTTAGAAGTTTCCGAAAGACTTTGTTACGGGAACTCGCCTTTGTGGTGTTTGACTGTATCTTGTGGGTAAAGTGCATAACCTCTGCAGAGTGTAAAATCTATTCGAATAGCCGTGTCCGCGGTATTGGACATCGCTCGGGGATTACAGTCAAGGGTTAGACTTTTTTGAAAATAACCTAGACTTGAAAGGTTGGGTTTGGTTTAATAATGATGTTGATGGAAATGTGGATTAGGATTGGGAAAGATGTTTATTTAATTCCTGAAAAATTTGTTAAAGATATACTTGTTTCTACTGCTTTTGAATCTACTTGTATTATTTGTTAAATGCTGTTTACTGCAAATATACCTTGAGCTACTCCTTTGTATCAAGCCATTCATGTAGTATATTAGCTTGCATTCTGTGCATGACTTGCTGAGTACCAAGTACTCACCCTTGCCGCAATACAACACCAGTTGAGGAGGAGACTACACCAGCTTTGGAGGAGGAGCTCCAGGAGGAACTGTCTACTTAGGGTGCGAGTCCCAGTCAGTTGCCTGTGGTATACTGGATGGCGCCACGATGTTATCTTATTTTCCGCTGCTATTATTTCTCTCTTAATAAGTTTCGCCCTGCGCGGCGTATATTTGTAACTTGACCCTAAGGTCAAGCAACCAGTTTGTTTATCTATTTAAAGTACTTTATTAGTATCGAGTGGTATGATTGTGATATTTACCGATGTTAAGACTGTGTGCACTAGCGCGTTCCTGGACTAGTGCTGAATACACAGAGGGTCCGGATTTGCAGATTCGGGTCCCGACACAGATCAAGTATCCAAATTCTCCAAAATGCCCAAATCGTCCTTCGACTCTCTCTTTTGGCCCTTGTCCTTTTTATTTCTAGTTTTTCTTTTTGTTTTATTTTGTTATTCTTTACTTATTGTGTTTATTCTTTCGCGCTAGACTCGACGTTCATGTAGTACTCGGAGTCCGAGCAATTCCCAGAGCAGGAGCCGAACCAGACAAGAGCCAAGTACGACTACAACGACTACGCCCTAGCCGAACCCTTAGCCTAGCAAGGCAAGCAGCATGTCCTTGATCATGTTGAACCCAGTTGTCTCTAATAATTACATCATTTACTTTCTATCGCATTACTTTAACTATATATTTAGTACTGAAAATCGTTAGTTTAGAATGACATGCAACTTAGCTAAACCCAGTTTCACGATTAGCCTCTTTGATATTTGTCGACGATTGGGGAATGGGCCCCTGCTGAGCTTACTTGTTGATTGGGGGATTAACCTAAACCCCTTTTTTCGTGGAGGGTTTACTTCTATAGAATGCACGACTTCTCGGGACAATGTGACACTCAAAAAATGACACATTGGTTATCCTAGTTCGGGCTCACTGGGGAGATAACAACCCTACTCCAGCGTGATGTAATTGTATCTCGTATTTTGTGTATGCTTTTCTGCCCAAAAAGAGAAGAGAGCATCGAGCCCTCCCTCCCATACATGCACGGGAGGTATTTATAGGTTACAAGGATATCCCACTAATTACGGTCGAAGTAACGGGCGTTTGACTGCAGCTAATGCAGTTGTAACCGAAACCTCTTACGCCACGTTCTCATTGTGGGTGTAACGGAACCACATCGTGGCACGATCGTCGCTACTCTGGCGTAACCGTCGAACACGACCATCCAACCCTGTACCTCGCAGATGAGCTAAGGCCGAGCAAGTTTGATCCTGGTCGAGCAAGTATGCTCGAGCCCCGTGCTTGGATACCGAAGCTGAGTATCGAGGCCGGACTGACCGGGCGGACTGAGCAATCAAACCATACACTCGTGGGTCATCCTCAGGGACATCCTCCGAGGGCATGCATGGCCTAGACGAAACTGACTGCCGGAGTACTACGGTAATTACAAAAATTATCCAATCCCCGACAGCTAGCCCCTAAGGCTCAAGTGGAGAACTACTTGAAGGGGCCTTCCCCTTGAGCTTACTAACTTAACGAAGGGATTGGAATCTTTCAGCGAACGACTACTATAGCATCCGAGCAAACCTTGCCTGTAGACGAGCATGGTTGAGACCAGCTAGGCAAATAGCTCGGTCCTCGACCAAGGGAAGCTTGGGTAAGAGAAAGTGAAAAGTTGTTACGGTTCCTTCTTAGAGAAGCCCGACAGTCGTAGTGCGGACCGTTTTTTCGGGAATCGCTGCACTATTGGACAGTTTTGGAAATTGTGCATCCACACGTTGACTCAGGAGTGGCAAACTCCTCACCTGCGCTCGTGCCCTTAGGGCTTCTCGAGTCCAATGGTGGGGGTCAGCGTACTTTACGCCAGGGTACCCTCTCCGCCGCAGACAAGTAAGATGGCCCGGCGAGCAGGCGGGCGTTCAGACCCCTCTCGCCTGGCGTCGGCCCACGTGGTGGCCTGGCGAGCAGGTGGGCGATCAGGCCCCTCTCACTGGGTGTTGGCCCACGTGGTGGCCTGGCGAGCAGGCGGGCGGTCAGGCCCCTCTCACCGGGTGTCAGCCCATGTGGCAGCCTAGCGAGCAGGCGAGCGTTCAGGCCCCCCTTGCTGGGTGGCCAAAAGGATGAGAAGGAGGCTTCTCCCCGAAGTCTCCTCCCGTTGAGACGTTGTGTCAGAGCCATTGATTGCAAAGGACGACAACAACCCATCCCTCTGATGCCTCACACCTAATCCGGGCGGACCGGGTGAAGTCGTACGGCAACACGAAGAATGAGGCTTGGGAGACAAAACCGTAGTGACGAGTGTAATAAATGAATCATAGTTCAGCATGATGTCATCCTCACACTTGCCCGAGCCAGCCCCGCCTATATAAGGGAGCTCTAGTGCATGGTGGAAGAGGATCTGGGTTCAGGATTTTTGGGTTTGAGGCTGTGGTTTTCCAGTGAGAGTGGGAAGCTCTGATATCTTTCTGAGAGAGGAGCATTGTAACCAATCCAATATACATCAACAACAACCTAGCAGGATGTAGGGCTATTACTCGCACTGGGGGCCCAAATCTAGGTAAATCGATGTGCTCTTTGGTGTGTTCTTTGGTCTGCTGACCCATCGGGATCCCCCGAGGGAGTGCCATCGGGTGTCCGGCCGCGAAAGCACCCCTTACCGAACCTAAATCTCTATCCTAGGAGATATCCTGTCGGCAAAAAACGCTGATAGAGGCGCGCCAGGTAGGGGCTAGCGGTTGGCTCACCCAGACATCTCTTCGACTGATCCCGGTCTTCTGTCGGGAAGGTCCGTGCATCTAGTGATGGCGGGTTCACACTCACAGCACAAAGGGGCGGCGAAGGCTAGCAGCGCCCAGGACACGTCCCGGCACTCTCGCCGGACAGGGGATCGTCTCACGCCGCCCCGTCATGGAGGCGATGGTGCCCCCCTGGTGGCAGCGGAACATCCGATCTGGCGACAGTTGGTCATGGAGGCGGCCACTCCAGGTCAGAACCTGCATGCAATCCATCTCCTCCTGGACCACCCTCCGGTGGAACTCGCGGGAGACACCCTGGCGACGCCATGGCTTCGGGATATTGCTGGCCTCGTAGACGCGGCCCAGCTCCGTGTGGGGATGTCCGCCCAGTCGGGTACCGTTGGTACCCCTCAGTCAAGGGCGCGGGCTGACCACACCCAAGCTTCCAGCCTCCCGAGCGGGAGGCACTCTAGACAGAAGGGTCGGAGCAAAGAGAAAGGCATATAAGACACGGGTCCCGGTTCCGCAGGGAGCCATGAGGACCTGAGGGTTCATCTGGAGGAGCACCACCGGCGGTGTGGCAATGATTTGCGTAATCACCTGTAGCGCCGTCGCGCCCAGGGGCAAGGCCCCGACAGGCGAACGGCTCCTGGGGACGAAAGCTCCTCCCATGAATCTCACATTCGGAGCCCGGAGGAGGTTCACTCCTCCGGTCCTTTGGGGAGTCGAGATCCGAACTCCCCGGCATGGTCTCCAGGCCGGGGTTCACGTGGATGGCATGGCTCCCCCTCGGCATTGGGTGCCAACCGTTTTCCCGACAGCTACGCCATGTGACGTGGCCCGAAAGGTTTCGCCCGACATCCATCAAAAAGTACAACGGCGTGATTTTGGACATGATTTTGGATAAATCAAAGGTTAGCTCAAATAAGAAAGGTTTAGGATTTGATCTTCATGCTTCACTTGAAACTAAACCTTGCACTGTTGTTCATGTTCCTTGCAATGACAAAATTGAAATTCTTAATGAGCCTAAAAAGATTGCTTTTAAATCTGCTGGTTTTCTTTCTTCTACTATGATGAATGCAAAATATGTTTCTACTGTTAAAGCAAAACCTCATGCTAAGTACACTTGCACTCATTGTGGTAGAGATGGACATCTAGTAGATTTTTGCTTTAGACTAGCCAGACAGCAAAGGAAAGAAATGACTAAGGCTAGGTCTAACTTCAGAAAAACACACTTTGCATCTCACTATGCACCTAGAGTGTTGAAAACACCTTCTGTTCCTAGATACATGGGAAAAGGCAAATATGATTTTGTGCATAAAAATTCTCGTGTTGTGTCTATCACAGTGCATCGTGTGTCTCAAGATCGATTCCCAAAAATCTCATTCCTAACCCGATCGAGACCTCGACATGTTTTGTTGCTATGTAGGCTTCTCGTGCGAGGAAGGAGAACATATGGCTAGTGGATTCCGGATGCTCACGCCACATGTCCGGTGATAAGAATTGGTTCTCCTTCCTTACTCGTGCATCTCGTGCTGAAAGTGTTACTTTTGGAGATGCTTCTTCCTCTTCTGTTGTGGCAAAAGGTACAGTGAAAGTAAGTGACAAGTTTATGTTCAAGGATGTGGCTCTTGTTGAAAATTTGAAATATAACTTGCTTTCTGTCTCACAAATGCTTGATGAAGATCTTGAAATAAGCTTTAAGAAAAATGAATGCGAAGTGTTAGATGCTTCAGGTGACCTTGTTTTCAAGATCTCATGCTTTGGGAGAGTATTTAAAGCTGATTTTGGTGCATCACCTTCTTCTAAGCATAGGTGTCTAGTTGCCAATGTTTCTAAAGATCTATTCTTTTGGCATCATAGACTTGGTCATGTTGGTTTTGATCATCTTACTCGTGTAAGTGGCTTAGATATTATTCGTGGTTTGCCTAAGCTTAAGGGGGATAGCGATCTAGTATGCTCTTCTTGTAGGCATGGTAAGATGATTGCAGGTTCACATCCACCTCTTACCATGGTGATGACAAACGCTCCAGGACAGCTACTACATCTTGACACGATTGGACCATCTCGAGTTCAATCTTTTGGAGGCAAATGGTATGTGCTTGTGATTGTTGATGATTTTTCTAGATATTCTTGGGTGTACTTTATGGCATCTAAGGATGAGGCTTTTAGTCATTTTAGAAGTCTTGTTCTTAGGCTTTCTATTGATCATCCAGGAGCTCTCAAAGCTATTAGAAGTGATAATGGAACTGAATTCAAAAATGCTTCTTTTGATCACTTTTGTGCTGAAAAAGGAATTGATCATCAATTTTCATCACTTAGAGTGCCTCAACAGAATAGTGTAGTTGAAAGGAAAAACAGAACGTTGGTTGAGATGGCTAGAACCATGCTAGATGAACATCACACTCCTAGAAACTTTTGGGCTGAAGCAATTTCAACTGCATGTTATGTTTCAAACCGTGTGTTTTTTATATCAAAATTGGGTAAGACTCCATATGAGCTTCGGTTTGGGCATAGGCCTACTGTTTCTCACTTTAGGGTTTTTGGATACTAATGCTTTGTCTTGAAATCTGGAAATCTTGATAAATTTGAAGCTAGATCAATGGATGGCATTTTTCTTGGATATTCTGCTCATACTCGTGGCTATCGTGTGCTTGTTTTGGAGACTAACAAAATTGTGGAAACTTGTGAAATAACTTTTGATGAGGTACTAGTCCAAGTGATGCAGGTACAGACGCATACATTCAGAGGGAGAAAAATCTTTGAAGACAATGATGATGAGATTGAGGATGAGGTGTTGACTCTTCCCAATGCACAACCGGTTGTAGCACCTTCTGCGCCTACTTCTACTCTGCCTACAACTGAACATCCACAAGCTACAACATCTTCTGTACATGCTGAAAATGAAGGAGGAGAAGAAGAAGTTTCTGAAGTTACAGCTCCCCTGCACATTCAGAAGAGACATCCACCTGAATAGATGATTGGAGATTTAAATGAGAGAATCACCCGGTCCAGGTTTATTCATTCTGACACTCATGCTCATTCTGCTTTAGTGGCTTCTTTTGAACCCAAAGATATATCTCATGCATTATCTGACGAATCTTGGATCAATGCCATGCATGAGGAATTAGAGAATTTTGAGCGAAATCAAGTCTGGAAGCTAGTTTCACTACCTCCTGATTTTAATGTCATTGGAACTAGATGGGTTTTCAAAAATAAACAAAGTGAGGATGGTGTTGTTGTTAGAAACAAGGCTAGATTGGTTGCTCAAGGTTACACTCAAATTGAAGGCCTAGATTTTGATGAAACCTTTGCTCCTGTTACTAGAATTGAAGCCATTAAAATTCTTTTAGCATTTGCTGCATCCAAAGGTTTCAAATTGTATCAAATGGATGTGAAAAGTGCTTTTCTTAATGGCTACATAAATGAGGAGGTTTATGTCAAGCAACCTCCTGGTTTTGAAAATCCGAAGTTTCCGAATCATGTATACAAATTGTCAAAAACTTTGTATGGTTTGAAACAAGCCCCTAGAGCTTGGTATGATAGGCTAAAAACATTTTTACTTGAAAAGGGATTTTCAATGGGAAAGGTTGACAAAACTCTCTTTTTACTCAAGCAAGGCAATGATTAACTGTTCGTTCAGATTTATGTTGATGATATTATCTTTGGGGGTTCCTCTCATGTTTTAGTGTCTAAGTTTTCAGAAACTATGAGGGACGAATTTGAGATGAGTATGATGGGTGAGTTGACATACTTTTTGGGACTGCAAATCAAGCAAACAAAGGATGGTACTTTTGTGCATCAAAGCAAATACCGATCATGACACCCATGGAGAGCACTTGCACACTTGATCCGGATGAAGATGGTGAGCAGGTTGATCAAAAGGAATATAGAAGAATGATAGGTTCACTCTTGTACCTCACTGCATCAAGGCCGGATATACAATTTGCTGTGTGCTTGTGTGCTCGTTTTCAAGCTTCCCCACGTGCCTCACATCGACAAGCCGCTGCGAATTTTCGTGTATCTCCATGGTACTCAAGTTTTTGGCATTTGGCTTTCTGCTTCCTCATGCATTAGTTTAAGAGCTTTTTCTGATGCTGATTTTGGAGGATGTAGAATTGATAGAAAAAGCACATCTGGTACATGCCATTTCTTGGGTAACTCTCTTATTGCATGGTTATCAAGAAAAAAATCTTCTGTTGCACAATCAACTGCTGAATCTGAATATGTGGCTTCTGCTAGTTGTTGTTCTCAAATTCTTTGGATAGTAGCTGCACTTAAAGATTATGGGGTTAATTTGGATAGTGTTCCTCTTTTGTGTGATAACACTAGTGCAATTTGCATTGCTAAGAACCCCGTGCAACACTCTAGAACAAAACACATTGACATCAGATTTCACTTTCTTAGAGATCATGTTGAAAAAGGCAACATTGTGCTTCATCATGTGGACACTGAACATCAATTGGCAGACATTTTCACAAAACCTTTGTCTTCCTCTCGTTTTGCTTTTATTCGGGGAGAACTTGGAATTGTTCATCCAATGGGTTTGTTTTGAGGGGGAGTTTCCTTGCCAAGTTCTTTCACTTGATGAGCTTACTTTATCATATTTCTTTATATATTATGTAATTGAGCTCGTATATGATAATCTAAATTGTTCCACTTGAACTAAAAATGACATTGTGGAATTCCTTAGTCTGATTGCCTATAGCTAAATACTC
The DNA here is from genome assembly GCA_036346355.1 of Rhipidocladum racemiflorum. Taxonomy (NCBI): domain Eukaryota; kingdom Viridiplantae; phylum Streptophyta; class Magnoliopsida; order Poales; family Poaceae; genus Rhipidocladum; species Rhipidocladum racemiflorum. Next base: position 70,229,035 of record CM070571.1, read on the forward strand.
TGTGATATCTTACTCTTCTAGGCTTGATATTGAATCTTCTTGACAAATTTGGGTTATGAAGCAAGTATGTTTTCAACTTTACTCTTTCATAAGACCTTTTAATATCTTTGCATGTTGACAATCAAAGAAAAAGGAAAAGAAAAAGGGAATCAATAAAAAAGGGGTTATTAAAAGCAAAAAGCCTCAAGTTATGTGCTTCAGGCATGCTTTCCCTAAAAAGATAAGATGTATGCTTCAAGCATGCCATTCCCTCAAAGACAAGATGTATGCTTCAAGCATGCCACTCCAAGGAAATAAAAGAAGTATGCTTCAAGCATGCCACATGCAGTTTAAGGATTAAATTGGTTTACTAGATTGGAGTTGAAACTACTTGCTCGCCCAGAATTGTTAGTTGCTTCAAGTTTGAGCCTTTGCTTTTCTACTAAGGTCTTACTTAGTACTTGGCTATAGTTGACTGAATTGAGGTTGAGATGCATGTCATTCCCTAATTTGTTAAAGTCACATTAAGATCATGTATTTTGCATATTATGTGATATATAAGGTTATATGATCGAATAAGCTCATCTTTTCCTATCTTGGCACTCCCTTGTTTCTCCTTGTGAAATCTTCCTAAAAGAAAAATTTTGAACAAATTATCTCTTTTGTACTCTTGATGAATCCATTGTCAAAGGAGGAGAAGTTTGGGAATCTTTGAGAAGTTTAAGAAAGAAGGGGAGAAGTTTTTGGCAATTCTTGAGAACTTTGGAAGATATGGACACCCTTTGAGAAATTTGGAGAATTTGGACCACATTGCACATTCATTCACATGTTTCTTTTTAGAGGGAGTTTTTCTCTGTAGTTTTTGTCAAAGGGGGAGATCTTTTGTTTTTCTTTGACTCCTGTTTCTAAACCTCTTGATTTCAATTTCTTTTGAAATGAATGCCAATGTTCAAATCTAAGTAGTGTTGCCAATGTTTTCATCAAGGGGGAGATTGTGAAATCATGTGCTGAAAAATTGGCTTATATTTGAATTTGCGAAATTGCTTTAGTGCTCGTGCATGTTTGAATTCAGAAACAGAGAGTCTTCCTTTGGCACCGGACCATCATTTTCCCATGTACAACAAACCAAGTTTTGTGGTCTGTTGTAAACATGTTTTTGGCAACCATCATTTTCCCATGTACAACAAACCAAGTTTGTTGGTCTGTCGTAAACATGTTTTTGGCAACCTCATTTTCCCATGTACAACAAACCAAGTTTTTTGGTCTGTCGTAAACATGAATCTGAGTCCTTTTGTGCTAGACCAAGTTATTGAAAAACAGTAAGTTTTACATGTACGCCGGACCAAATTTTTTGGTCCGTCGTGAATGGGTTTTTGAGTGACTTTTTCTTGTGTACACCAGACCATATTTTTTTTGGTCCGTCGTGAATGCGTTTTTGCTTGATTAGGGTTTTGAGCAAATTTGAAACTGATTTTTGGTTTAAACTTTGAGATTTTGAAATTGGTGAAAATTTCATGATGCTTGTTTTGAAGTGGACTTTATGCAATGCTCGTGTGAGTATTTGCATGGACTAATGTTGAGTCAAGTCGCGGACTTGTGCTCGGAATCGTTTTGTGGTTTGTTTATGTGCAGGTATTGCTCGAGGGCGAACGTGATCGATGACGGGACCGGAACTAGGTTCATGGAGGAACTGAGGTTCGGGACTAGGTTCGGGAGGAACTGAGGTCTTGGTGGTCAAAGATGTCATGCGGGACGTTCGGGCTAAGAGAATGGTGCACATGAAGAATGGTTAGTCACGTGAGAATGACAAGAGGTCATTCGCGTGCAAAGTGTTAGTCACGTGAGTATGGTAGGGTTTCCATACGCGTGCAAGAGTTGTACTCAGCCAGGTTGGGCCAAGTGGAGGTCGTGTTGAATACATACTCTTTCTAGGATTAGGAGTGGGACTCCTACTAGGATTAGGAATTGTATTCAGGACTCCTTGTGTTTTGCTCCTTAAATAGGAGGGGTGTCTCCTGTTGAAGGGCAACGAAGTAGAGCTGAGCGCATTGAGAGCCTCAAGCTCAGTTTTAGGGTTTGTACTCTTTTGATGGGAGTATTTTAGACTAAGGAAATAAAGATCAATTCTTCCAAGATTCTTGCGTGCTACAGTAACCGCGTTGCTACAGTGTTTTATGTTTTGGTTCTAGTTTGCATGCTTGTTCTAATTCTAGATTGGTTTTTTGATCGATGAGTTTCATCTTGATTTGATCCATCAAAAACCTTTCTAGGGTATTGATTTAGAGTTCCTCAAAGTCTAGTTGATTAATCTTTTGAAGATCTTGTTTAATCTTGAAGTTTTGATTAGATTGATTCTCGTCAAGTTCTGGAACAGCAAGCTTGCGAAGCTCATAACTTTTGATCCATAAGTCCGATTGAGCTGATTCGTTTTGGGTTCGATTCGTATTGGAATCTAGTTTCTTGTGTCCAAATTTTAGATCGATCCGACTGTTGGATCTCCAGGAATTCGCGTTTTACCGAACCTTTATCATTCTGTTTTTTTGTCAAATACGAGGCAATTATTTGATTCCGTTTTGGGGTGAATTTCTATTAGATCAAAGATTTGGTTTTCGCTTCCGCACAATCATTCACCCTCCCTCTGATTGCTATATTCATATACTTCGATCCTACAATTGTAACCACTCCAATATACATCAAGAATGATCTAGCAGGATGTAGGGCTATTACCCGCACTGGGGGCCCGAACTTGGGTAAATTGGTGTGCTCTTTGGTGTGTTCTTCGGTCTACTGACCCACCGGGATCCCCCGAGGGAGTGCCATCGGGTGTCCGGCCACGAAAGCACCCCCTACCGAACCTAAATTTCCATCCCGGGAGATATCTTGCCGGCAAAAAACGCTAACAGCGAAAAACTCTTCACTTGCCCCAAATCGTGTATTTAGGTGGCAGCAAGTGTTCTCATTGTTCACCGAAGCTTAAGAAATCTTCTCAAGTTTCTTTCTTTTGTCTTCATTTTCGATCCCTTTCCTTGAATCAAATGGCGATTTTCGGCGCGAGCAAGATGAACCAGCAAAGGCTCGAGGTGCTCGTGAAGCTCGGGTACCTCGACGAGGATTCGTGGAGGGCCGCTGGTGGCTAGCAAGAGCCGCAGCCACAGGAGGGAGAGATCGTCTCCTGCGAGCTATACTCCCTCAATGGGCTTCGAATGCCCAAGAGTGAGTTTCTCGAATCCGTGCTCACTTAGTGTGAGTGCGAGATCACCAACCTCAACCACAACTCTATTCTTATCCTCACCATATTTTCTCACCTCTGCGAGGGCTTTGTGGGCGTCTTGCCTACGCCCAGTATCTTTTTTCACTTTTACTCCTTATTCCGCACCGGCACGGCTTCTCCTGCCGGTTGCGTCTATTTCTGCCTCCGATCCAACCGACCGTACGAGTTCCCGAGCTTCACGCTCAAGGACTCGGTGGCAGGGTGGGCCGATGGTTGGTTCTATCTGAAGAAGGCAAAGGGGAGCACCCTCTGCTACACTAGAGCAGTAGCTCCGAGTGTTGAGACGCCCCGCCCTCAGGTGAAAGCTGAGGAGAAATGGGTGCTCATGACGATCAGTGAGCTCACCAACTTGGGGCTCACTGGTCGGGACATCGCTCGGGACTTCCTCAAGAACCGGGTGGCGCCCCTCAGGAGAAGGGAGCACCCCTTCTTCGAGATCGTCGGGTGGCAAGACCTCACCCGAGAATCCGATTCAGGTAAGTCCAAGGCCAAGCTTCTTTTCGATATGTTCTCAAATCATCTTGCTCGTATTCACAGTTCCTTGGTTGTGGTGCAGCTCCGACGAAGAGCTGGTTCAACAAAAGGGTTGCCAAGATGTTCGGCACCCCTAAGAGCGAGGAGCTGGAGGTCGGCCGCTAGGTCCCGAGTAATGTGTTCGAGTGGGGCGAAGCGGTAAGTAATCAAGACATCACACTTGGGGTATTCTGTCCCGAGCAGACCATGCTCGGGGGACATCATCCCGAGTGCACTGTGCTTAGGGAACAACATCCCGAGAGCTCTGTTGGGACCCGAATTTGCAAATCCAGACCCTCTGTGTATTCAGCACTAGTCCAGGATCACGCTAGTGCACAAAGTCTCAACATCGGTAAATATCACAATCATACACATCGATAGTAATAAAGTACTTTAATTAATTAACCAAACTGGTTGCTCAACCTTATGGTCAAGTTACAAGAGTACGCCACACAGGGCAAAAACTTATTAGGGAAATATAATGCAGCGGAATAAAAGCATCAACGTGGCGCCATCCAGTATACCACAGGCAACTGACTGGGCTCACTCCCTAGGTAGACGGCTCCTCCTGAAGCTCTTCCTCCAAAGCAGGCGTCGTTTCTCCTTCAACTGGTGTTGTATTGTGGCAAGGGTGAGTACTAGGTACTCAGCAAGTCATGCACAGAATGCAGCTAATATTCTATATGCATGGTTTATTACAAAGGATAGGCTAACAGGTACATTTGCAGTAGAACAACATTTAACAAGTAGCATAATTAGGTTCGAAAGCAGTAAAAGTAAAGGCAGTAACAATAACTTTTCCAGGAGTTAAATAAACACTTTTCCTTTCCTAATCCACATTTCCATCAACGTCATCATTTAACCCAACCAAACTTTGCAAGTCCAAGTTGTTTTCATGAAAGTCTAACCCTTGACTGTAATCCCCGAGCAATGTCCAGTACCGCGAACACGGCTATTCGAATAGATTTTTACACTTTGCAGAGGTTATGCACTTTATCGACAAGATACAGTCAAACACCACAAAGGCGAGTGATCGTAACAAAGCATTTCAGAAACAGCGCTGACGTCACCGCGCCTCGGCCACACGGTACTAACAAGCGGGCCCCACCGTGATGTCAGCATGATGTCATGGATGACGTCATGGTGTCGTTGGCACCGCCGACATCGCTGGGTTTACACCGACGCCACGCTGCGGACGCCGCCGCAGAATCCGCTACCGGGTCCAACTCCCAGACGCGTGGCTAGATCTCGACTGTTGATTTGAAAATCAACGGCCCAAATTGGATATGGACTGTGCATGTTTGGGGCAACGTGGCGCAATCTGAGCCGCACGATCTAGATCTAACGGCTGCTAAAACACCCAAGCACGGTGCGATTTATGGGCTACGTGGCTAGATCTTGTGCGTTGGATCTAAATCCAACGGCTGAGATTGGATCTAAATACCGCAACATGAATTCCGTTACGGTGACGTGGACGATTGTGGGTCGTTGGATCTAGATGTAACGGTCTAGATCTAATCTAGTTTCTACGGTCAAGGGGGTGACATGGACTCACCGTGGCCGTGCGATGAAGATCCAACGGCAGAGAAGCTTCGTGGTTCCGGCGATGGCGCGGCGGAGCAGAGGTTGCCGGCGCTGGGGACGACGACACGCCCAACGGCATTTGGGCGCAACCCGACGAGGTGAGTTGTACCCGCAGGCATGGCTCATCGCGACAGTTCTGGATCTGGGCTCGGTGATGGCGGAGGACGGCGGACGCGGCGACAATCAGCGGAAAACCGCGACGGACTTCTTCTCCAACTTCGGCGAGCTCCTGTGGGCTAACGGCGGCGGCTTGACCACGACGGGTTGGGGCTACCGATGCGCATGGAAGAGGGCTCCACGGCAGGGGTGGTGGCGCATTAAATAGGGTTCTCGGCTTTCGTGAAAATCGCGAAAACCGAGGCCCACTCGGCGGCGGCGGTGGAGTCCGGTGGCGACACGGAGAGGGTGACGTGGACGCACGCGGGCCATCCATGTGGCACGATCAACAACGCAGATTGCACGGGCGCGGACGGGTTTGGCTCGGGTCGCACGTGGGCGACATGGCACAATCGCGGCCGTTGGATCTCGATCCAACGGTCGCACGGGTTAGGGTTTCGTCGGGCTTGGGTCTGGCTTGAGTTGGACTCGAACTCGACTCTGACTCGGGTTCGGTCGGTGGAACAGTACAAACCCACTCAGCATTTTCCAGCGATTTATTATTCAAAATAATTTCTAGAAATTCAAATAATTCGAGAAAAAATAGCAAATTAATCAGAAAAATTCCAGAAAAATTCTGGAAAATACTTTGAGACATTTTTGACTCAAATAAAATATTTCCAATAAAATTTTTATTGTAACTTTCAGTTCTTTAATTATTTCAAAAGGAAATAAATTCAAATTAAATACAAATAAATTCCAGAAAATTCCAAAAATTCCCAAAAATACCAAATTTCATTTAAATTGATGAAAAGCAAAAATTTGGGGTGTTACAAGAACTGTTCTCGGGGAACAACATCCTAAGCGTTCTTATGATCCTTTTATATGTTCTTTTTGACAAGAGATGGTCGCCCCTCGAGGCCGTAGTGGCTACGATCAAGCCACTGTCGAGCGACCCCGAGGGCCGCACTTGTAGCATCAGAACCAAGAGGCTGGTGGGCCGCAAGCGATGTGGATGGTCACCATCGCTGTCTCCACCTAAGAGCCCAAGGAGGCGGACTAGCTCGAGCAAGATTCCCCCTCGGCAACACTGGGAGTATGCCAACCAGAAGGAGGTAAGCGAGCTAAAGCTATGGATGGCCGAGCATACCAGGAAAAACCCGGAGCTGATGGCCCGTTTGCACCAGCTTGCCGAGAAGGCGAAGAAGGAGGCGATGGCCGCAGAGAAGGGTGACGAGGACGTCACTCGCACACACGAAGAAGATTCAATTAGCATGCAAGGTCCAATGACACGAGCTCGTACACGGCGCCTTGGACAAAAGGTGAATTCGTTTCTTAAACAAATTAATTATTTAATTACAGAACAAATGATACTACCTAATGATTGTTGTTTACTTATTACATGTGAAGGCGTTTCAGAAGAACCTCTTGTGAGGGACGAAGGATATTGTTTGCACCAAAATTCAGCATGCATTTAAATCGGTCTGAATCGGAAAAGAAGTATTCATATAATAAGGAATCGGTAAACGACTCGGAAAAGGAAACCGTTTTCTAAAAAGGAAAGGAAATCAGATAAGAGGCCGATACGAGTAAATGCATCGTATCCATATACAACTCGGATCGGTCAGGCGTATTATAAAAGGAGGTGGGCGTCAAGCAAAGAAGGGACCAATCCAACAACACCCACATCTACTTTTTACAAGCTTTTCTTTACATTGTTTTAGCTTCATAGATCTCTCTGCAAGTCGACGGAATCAACATAGTTGCGCATCGCCGATTGTTGATTTTAGCCGATTTCACCCAGGTTAGATTTGCTTGCTTTGTCGCAAGACGCCTTCCCGGCCGATTTTACCTTGTATCGGATCAATCAGAATCGGTTGATCTAGTTATCTCCTAATCGGTTCTTGCCGACTAGCTTAAAAGCCGATAGATCCTTGTTCATCGGCTTTGATCAAATTACAAACTCTACCTTGTCAATTTCAGGTCAAATTGATCGCACGCTCGCAAAACCCGGCGTTTGTCTTGTGTGTTCGGCCGAAAACCCCCTTCACGCTTTTTGCGCGAACATATTTTGGGCACGACGGTGGGACCACAAGGAAAATCAAACATGTCGTCAATCGACAAGCCCGCGATTACCGCCGATATCAACATCGATGCTATAATCGCGCCTCAAATGGCCGATTTAACCCCGAACAAATAAAAGAAATTGAAGACCGAAAGGCTTTTAGAAGAAATGATCTTTGCGGTGCTTCGAAAACACGCCGTGGCGTTACTCAAAAGATCGCACTCCCAAGCCTCAATCCTATCGGAGATTCATCATCCGAATCGGTAAGCCGACACGCACCGCTCAAGCTGATTTATCAAATATGATCGAGCAATCTGTCCATCACGCATTAATCAATCGGTCATCGGCTCTAGTATCCACACCGGGCCGATGATAGAAAATAGTGTGAAAACAATTGCTCAGAATTGGCCGTGGTCTGGAAGCTTGCTAGATCCACCACAAACCATCCCTACGTACCCAGTATATTCCATAACACCTAACACCAATACAGTAAGATTGTCGGCTCAAACGCCTATCACAATGCCAAATCAACCTACTGTTTTGAAACCAAGCATACAGAGAGATGGATTTACACACTACCATGGGCACACGGATGGGGCTAAGATAAGCACATCAAATCCACAAATGGGCCCTCCAATAGCATCGGTTTATCGGCTTATCACCGATCGAACAGAATCAGTCCCGCAATCACGGGGAGCCACAACCGTGAAACAAACGCCGTATAGGGTGGCGCCGTACGTCGAACCTTTCACGCCCATACCCGATGCATTAGGTTTTGACCATGATTGCGACCAAGTGCCAAGACCCCCTGCGGTGCGATTTGGACAAAGACCCGAGTTTGCACTCGGGGGGCAGGGCGTGAACCATGAAAATTGGCAATATCCGGTTGCACCACAAGCCGACAATGTCAATTGGGCGGAACAAATTGCTAACGTTCTAAGAGAACAGTTCGGTTTACAGCCCAGAGGAAGAGTTATCGGCTATAGGAAGCCGTATCCCGATTACATAGATCGAATGCCGTACCCGCACAACTTTCGAATACCAGACTTTGCCAAATTCTCAGGTGATGATTCCGTCACCACGATTGAGCATATCGGACGGTTTATGGCTCAGTGTGGAGAGGCTGCACAGTCCGATGGACTAAAAATCAGACTGTTTCCTTTATCATTGTCCGGTGCTGCATTCACTTGGTTCACTAATCTACCCCCAAATTCAGTTCACGTATGGAACGATCTAGAAAGCCGATTCCATGAATACTTTTTTTCAGGAACTATGGAGCTTAGGATTTCTGATCTTAGTTCAGTCCGACAGAAGTACGGCGAATCGGTTTCCGATTATATCAGAAGGTTTAGAGGCGTACGGAATAGATGCTTTAGTGTAACATTACCCGATGATCAATTGGCCGATTTAGCATTCCAAGGGCTAATCCCGCCATTAAAAGAGAAACTATCGGGCCAAGAATTTCCAGATTTAGGCCACTTACTCCACCGCGTATCGGCATACGAAAGCCGATATGCAGAAAATAAAGATTTAAAGATAGATTTAAGCCAAACGGTAATGAAAAGGCCAAAGTAAACATGGTAGATTACAATTCGAGCGACACCTCCGAGGACGAAGCAGAAATAAACATAGCCGAGTGGGCCAAGGGTTCTAAAAAGCCACTCGTATGCTCTCTGCTCAAACCGACGAAAAATAGGGCGGAAATCAAGTATTCATATGACGTGTCAAAATGTGACAAGATATTTGATTTATTACTGCAAGAAAAACTCATAAAGTTGCCGGAGGGACACGTCATACCATCGACCGAGGAAATTAAGAAGCGAAGGTATTGCAAATGGCACTATTCGTTTTCACATAATACTAACGACTGCAATATTTTTCGACAACAGATTAAATCGGCCATCACTGATGGCAGGCTAAAATTTGCGGAAGAATCGGCTATGCAGATAGATATGAGCCCTTTTCAAGTCAACATGGTTCAATGTTCACGAAAAGAAAAGAGGCCTGCAGAAGAAGATAAGCCGACTAAAGGAATTGTATCACGAGACGACATAAAGGTAGATTACTATCGGTTCTATACAAATAGAAGCCGATAGGAATGGACAAAACTCAAGAACGGTAAAACCAAGAGGGGACTTGGAGGTCGGTAAATGGTATCGGTGAGAGGGCTCCAAGAAAAGCCGATTTCAAACCAAAGCCGACCTTCTCACAACTCCCGGGAAGTATGAAAGGATAAGTCGGAGGTGTGACACTCAACACCACGAGAATCTTCATCGACTAAGGCAAAAGAGGGACGGCGTTGGCGGCGGATATGTCATGTCGGCCAACTCTTGAAGAAGAGAAACATCGACAATGTCCCTTTTGGCGCTTTCTTTGGGAGAAAGGGATGACCTTACCAACAGCTTGTGTCTTGTCCTATGCAACACTGCTCAGATATCGGCCGAACCGATCTCAGAAAGATAGGTTGTCTAGACCGATATACAATCATCCAGATATGAGGAGCGAGGGCCGATCCATGAAAGGTTGTCAACATCGAGCAAGGCGAGTCCTCGAAATCGGGAACTATCGGCTAACACAAGTAGAATGGAATCGACAATGAGATGAGCAATTTAGCGGGAAAAATACGTAAAGCCGATAGAACCTAAACCTAGGTGGTGCCCCTGTGTCTCAAAGAAATCACAACGCAGAAGGCTTCAGTGATTGAAAACACAAGAAGAAAGGGAGGCCGAAAAGGAGAGCGAGAGGGATCGGATGTTCAATAAGTTAAGACCGGTACCAATTTTGAAAAAGGAGTGGAGAAAGAAGGAACAGATCGATAGTGATTCAGACCAATCGATCGAATCCGGTTCTCCGATGATCCGGGATGATACGCCACCGATGGATATAAACATGGTATTCGCTCTACTGCCGAGTTCAAAACCGAAGAATCGGTGAAGAAGTGTTCGCCCAATTATGCCTCGGAGCACCAGGTGTTTGTGTTCAAAAGCCACAAGACATGCATCGGCATCTCGAAACCATTATATCCGAAAGGGTACATTAATGGCCGACCGATATCTCGTATGTTGGTCGATGGCGGGCGACGATCAATCGATGCCGTTAAGTACTTTGAGAAAATTGGGTAAAGCCGATGAAGACTTGATCAAAACCAATATGGTGCTAAATGACTTCACGGAGACCCAACCGAGGCTAAAGGCGTAATGGTGTCGAACCGATACCGGTAATAAAACTTTGCCGATCGCATTTTTCGTGATTGAAGCCAAAGGCAATTACAGCTGCTCCTCGGCGGATCGGATCCATGCCAATTCTTGTATACCATCAACTATGCACCAAAAATTGGTGCAAGGAACGATGATACAAGATGAAGTCGCATCGGCCGACACATCGCTCATATCGCCATGGCTAGCCCCGATACCAACCGCCACACGAAGAAGCCGAATGTATATCGTGAAAAGCCTTGGACAATTGCGATTTTATCTGCGTTGAGAAGTCGATTCAAGCCGATCAGCGTCAAACCCAACACGCTTGATCGGACGCATTTAAGTAGTAAGAAGATGGAGTACAAGACACTAGCAAAGCTGCAGGAAAAGGCCAGGAGCTATCGGCAAGAAGAATCTGAAGAAGCTGTTGAGGATTTTGAAGAAGAAAGAAAAGGGTTAGGATTTACTTCACGATTTGCTCGAAGAGATCGATATTGGGGAAGGTGATAGCAAAAGACCAACGTTTGTAAGTGCTAAATTAGAACCAGCTTATAAAGCAAAGTTGGTCGAAATACTCAAGAAGTATAAGGATTGCTTTGCATGGGAGTATTATGAAATGCCGTGTTTAAGCCGATGACTAGTCGAACATCGGCTACCTATAAAACCTAGGTATCGGCCATTCAAACAGTACCTAGGCGGTTTAATCCTACGTTGTATGACGCTATAAAGGAAGAAGTAGGACGATTGCTAGAGGCAAAGTTTATCCGGCCTTGCCGATACGCCGAGTGGGTCTCAAACATCGCCCTCAGAAGAAGAAAAATGGCAAACTTAGGGTATGTGTCGATTTTAGAGATTTAAACAAAGCTACACCAAAGAGCAGTACCCGATGCCCATAGCCGATATGCTTATCGATGCCGCATCCGGGAATAAAATTATAAGCTTTTTGGACGGGAACGCTGGATACAATCAGATATTCATGGCGGCCGATATACCCAAAACGGCTTTCGATGTCCGGGGCTTTAGGGCTATATGAGTGGAAAGTTATGACCTTCGGTTTAAAGAATGCCGGTGCTACTTATCAGCGTGCCATGAACCATATTTTCCATGATTTGATCGGCGTACTGCGGAAATATATATTGACGACGTAGTGGTAAAATCCAAAGAAGATCGGCAACATTTAGCCGATCCGAAAAGATGTTCAAAGCACAAGGTTACATGGGTTAAAAATGAACCCTCTCAAATGTGCCGAGTATCTTCTTGACAATTTCTTGGGTTTACGGTGCATGAAGGAGGAATTGAAGTAAACCAAACCAAAGTAAAAGCCATAGCCGATACTAAACCGCCGACAAGCAAAAAGGAGTTGCAGGTATTGATTGGGAAAATCAACTACTTGCGACGTTTTATCTCAAACTTGTCGTATGCGTATTCGGGCCTTCACACCGCTGCTGAAAATTAAAGATAACCAAGAGTTCAAATGGGAAGCCGATCAACAAAAAGCCTTCGACGACATAAAAGGTTATCTGATGAGTCCACCAGTATTGACCGCACCAAAACATGGTATACCTTTTAGACTATATATATCGGCTGAAGGTGATTCGATTGGGGCAGTTTTAACACAAGAAGCCGATAGGAAGGAACGAGCAATATTTTACTTAAGCCGACGTCTTTTAGATGCAGAAACCAGGTATCCCCTAGTAGAAAAATTATGCTTATCATTGTATTTTGCTTGCACCAAGTTAAGACATTATATGCTGGCTTCCAAATGCATTATAATATGCAAAACCGATGTAGTTAAGTACATATTATCGGCGCCAATCCTGCGGGGTCGGCTTGGTAAATGGGCATACGCCTTAACAGAGTTCGAGTTAACCTATGAGTCGGCTAAATCTGTGAAAGGACAAGCTGTGGCCGATTTTATCACAGAAAGTGAAACATTAGTAGGAACAACTAGTGTAACTCCTTGGCAGCTGTATTTTGATGGATCTGTTTGCCAAGAAGGCGAAGGCATCGGTGTGATATTAGTTTCACCTAGGAAACAGGAGTATGACTTCATGTATCGGTTAAATAGCCGATGTTCAAACAACCAAGCGAATACGAAGCATTACTAAGGGGCCTACAATTGTTAGATAGCATCGGGGTGAAAGACGTCGAAGCTTTTGGAGACTCGATGTTAATCGTGACAAAGCAAGTCAAAGGAGAATACCGATGCAACGACGATGCGCTAACCCGATTTGCATCAATGCCTCGAGATCATCGAGATGTTCACTACATTTTCTATAAAACATATCCCCAGAGAAGCTAATAATAAAGCAAACCGATTGGCACAATGTGCATCGTGGTACAAGATTGAAAGTCGACGAGGACCAATCGAGCTAAACGTTTGGCGATTTTATGTGTTCACCTGCCGATTGGAGAACAGAGATAAGGGATTATTTGTCAAATCCAGCCAAGCCGATCGAGCAGAAGGTCAGCGCAAAGCACTCAAATATGTTCTACTAGAAGATGTATTGTACTTTCGGACTATTGAAGGTTTGTTGTTAAGATGTCTGGGAACCGAGGAAGCCAAAGTGGCGATGGGTGAAGTCCATGAAGGCATTTGTGGATCACATCAATCGGCCCATAAGATGAAATGGATACTGAGGCGAACAGGATATTTTTGGCCGACAATGTTGGAAGACTGCTTCAAATATTATAAAGGATGCCAAACGTGCCAAAAGTTTGGTAACATACAGTCAGCACCAGCATCGGCTTTACATCCGATCATCAAGCCATGGCCATTTAGAGGATGGGGTATAGACATAATCGGCCAAATATTTCCGTCATCCAGCAAAGGACATAAATTCATCCTTGCAGCCACAGATTATTTCTCAAAGTGGGTTGAGGCTGTACCTCTCAAGAAGGTTACTAGTAAAGAGCTGATCGACTTTGTAAATGAACACATCGTCCATCGGTTTGGAATTCCACAAACAATTACTACTGATCAGTCTTGTGTTCATGTCCAACGATTTCAAAGGTTTTGCGGAAAGTCTTGGGATAAAATTACTCAACTCTTCCCCTTACTACGCTCAGGCCAACGGACAGGCCGAGTCGTCAAACAAGACATTGATAAAGCTGATAAAAAGAAAAATTGAGGAAGAGCCAAGGAAATGGCACTCAACACTATCGGAAGCTTTATGGGCTTATCGGCTATCTCAGCACGGATCAACCAAATTGTCACCTTTTCAGTTGGTATACGGACAAGAAGCCGTCTTACCCGTAGAAATCAACATCGGCTCGATGAAGGCTATATGAGCAAGATAAGGTATCACCGATGAATACAAACAGGCAATGCTCGATAACTGGATGATTTGGTGAACTAAAGTGATCACGCTAGATCGGCTTAAAAGGAATAAAGAGAGGGTTGCCAAGTCATATAATAAAAGGTGATTTTTAAATCGTTTAATCAAGCCCGATTTGGTATGGAAAACCGTGTTGCCGATCGGGTCTAAGGATAATCGCTTCGGTAAATGGTCCCCAACATGGGAAGGTCCTTACAAGATAAATCGACCGACTGATGGAAATTCATATATACTGGGGTCCTTAGACGGATTCGTGTTACCTAAAGCAATCAACGGAAAATATTTAAAAGCGTATTACCCCAAAGATATGGGTCGGGTCCTAACTACAGGAAGAAAAGCATCAAGACCAGTTACAAAAACATGCATACAAATCGGTCATCTGATCGACCAAGTCGAGAGCAAACATTCCATCAGATTAAGCGGTTTACAAAAATCGGCTACACGGCCGATACTACACATCGATTCAAGAAGCAATGCTGATTTTAATGAAGTCCGAACCAGGCAAATGGGCTCCCAAAGCCGATAGTGCTGCAGCCGCCCTACCAATAGTAGCTTGAACACTATCAATTAGTTGTTCATCGGCTTTGCATCACCAGGAATTGGGATCATCTTAGTGATTGATTCTTGACTTTGACAAAAACTTCGCCGATTTGCTGCCTCTGAACCGCTTAGTGAAGATGTCGCATCGGTAATGCCGAAGTTGGCAATCTGCAAGTTCTTTTGTAACTAGGGCCACCGTTTCTTCAAGTTTTTTCTTGGATGACTCAGCTCTTGGGCCTTAGTCTTGGCCGATTTCAAAGACAAAGAAAGACTGGTCAAATGCACTCTTTCGAGATTTGGCATCTGCTATGAGTTTGTCCAAGATCTCTTGATCGGCTTGCTGGGCCCTCCTCTGCTCAACTCTCGCTTTGGCGATTCCACGTCCGGTACCGAGAGCATCTAGATGACACACTTCTAGCAAAGCATTCATGGCCGCAGGGGGAAGATCGGCTTGCATGGCCGCCATAGCATTCCTCAAGGACTGGGTGTTGGCGAAGAGCTGCCTCGGCTGCATTACTGGCCCAGGAGGCGATTGAGTCGCTCCTGCATGCCCGGCTCGTGATTCATAAAGACCCGACGCCGGGCGAAGCAGCAATTATGCGTTGGATGTCGGCCGGGTAATCATCGGAGGCCACAATCTCCGGGTCATCAAGCTCGTCCAAGGAAAAGCCTAAAAGATCGGCTAGGTCCATCGACGGAGCTGGGTCAGAGGCAGGTTTTGGAGGGGAGGAAACAGATGGCGGAGCAGAGCCGAGCCGGCAAGACAAGCACGTCCGTCTGAGTCTTCTACGTCGGCTTCTAACAAGCTGGGCGGAAGGGGTTTCTGAGGAATACGTTACGATAAGGTAAAGAAAACAAAGACAGAATCAAGATAAGAGTCGGAACTAACCGCAGCGATGGCCGATCGATTGGGGATGATGCTTTGCATCACGACCCGCGAGTTTTGGGGATCGCTTAATAGCGACTCTACGGCTCTTCTTCTCTAGAATAGCGAACATGGGGTTAGCCGACAAAGAAGCATGAAACTTCGCTTAATGGAAAATGGAACTAGACGTACTTTTGGTGCGGTCGGCAAGATCGCATAAAGGTGATGGGCTATTGACCCTCAGCGTGCGGAAGATAAACCGGCAAGAGGGTCGATGACCTTTGCCGCTTTTGAGCGATCGTCGGTGATCGGCTTCTTGTTTGGGGTTGATCTTTTGCTAGTCTGAAAAGGGTAAAAGATATGGTTAAGCCGATGAAAATCTTGTTCCAATAAAACATCAAAATGAAAATACCTCTAAAGACGAGTTAGCATCGCTCGAACTTGAGCTAGACCCAGCAGCGGTCTCCGTCGGCTCTCGAAAGTCAGGAAGAAAAGAGGACAGGACCTCGGGAATAGTACGCCTCCGCAAGAGCGCCTCAGCTATGGAAGCCCACCATGTGGTAAATTGGCCCGATCGACGTGTGTTTAACACGAGGAATGGCAAGTCTACCACATGGAGCTCATCGGCTAGCTCGGTAATAAGCTCCGCTGCAGTAATGTTAGTAACTTTATTTCGTGGCTTAATCATGCTAAGCAAAGAAAAGCAAGGAATTGTTTGTCCGAAACCCAGCTGGCGTGCATACACTGAAGGGTGATAGAACTCGTAGGTCGGCTGAAATGTTCTATTTCGAGTACTTAAGCCGACGTGAAGGATGCAAGGAGAAATCAGCAGGGGAAGCAGATCAAGAGTAGACTGGGGCATTAGAGAGCTATCAGAATTTAAACGAAGAAAAGAAGGCCACGGGAGATCGGCTAATTGGCTGTACGAGAAGAAGTCTCTACGATTAAAAGAGGCTTGGTTAAGATTCAGGAAAAAGGACAAGTACTTATGGAAGCCGTAGAGAGATTTTTTGTTCATCGATTTAACACATGATGAATTTTTCGCCTGGGGATCGGCTAGGTTGAAATTCAGGGATGGCACCCTCAAGAAAGTCTTCCGTTGGAAAAGCCGATTCTTCCGAAGGGTCCGGGATAATGAGGCGGCCAAAAACGCAGTAAAGCCAAATCTGGATAAACCAAAGAGGGCCGCCGACATTACCTACGACATAGGAACCATTGCCAGTAAAAAGCCGACTCCGGATGATATGCATCATATGGTATACGGCGCCCAACAAGGATTTCCCTAAAGCTAGCCGATGGCCCATGACTAGTTGCTCCGACATAAATTGATAGACCTGGGTTGGTCCTAGGGAAGCGCCACAGAAGAGGAATCGGTCTAACCATAAGTTGATGAAAGCTACGTGTTCTTCATCCGATCTGAGGGCGGTTACTTTGTTGTTATTTTGGATATATCTGGACCAACCTTCTCCCTTTTTTCTGGTCAATTTGTACCGAGGTTTCCCACTAAAAGCCGATATTTGGTCTCCATCAGGCCTAAGGCAAAGATAATTCAGCCATGTCTAGAAGGGTTGGGCCGATGGGACCAGTTGGGAAAAAGAAGGCGTTAAAGGAGTCCGACCAAAAATAGCAAGCGCGGCTACTAAAGATTCATTGGGCTCTGGAGGCGGCTAAGGACATGGGGATACACTCAAAGAATACCCATACCTTCCCACTCCGCCTTCTTTTGGGCCGATACTCTAATATACCAGGACCTCCAACCCTTGAGAGCTGTCGGCCAAGCCCTAAAACTTTTGGACCACTCATTGATGTTGTAACCAGGAGCCGATAAAGGGAGTCTAGGGATCTCATCTCCAATGACAGTATCGGTTTCTATGGTTCCTATTGGACCTAGGAAATACTGATGATCGCTATCTGGGATCGGAATAAGTACCTGGGATGCATCCATTTCGGCCGATGCTACGGGAAGAAGGGGTTGAAGCGGAGGAAAGCTGATTTCAGGATGAGCGAAAGCACGCCAGGGTGAAAATGACCG
The DNA here is from genome assembly GCA_036346355.1 of Rhipidocladum racemiflorum. Classification (NCBI taxonomy): domain Eukaryota; kingdom Viridiplantae; phylum Streptophyta; class Magnoliopsida; order Poales; family Poaceae; genus Rhipidocladum; species Rhipidocladum racemiflorum. Next base: position 70,246,515 of record CM070571.1, read on the forward strand.
CAAGGGGGGACCTCATATTTATACCTCGGTGAAAAAGGTGAAAAGCGAAACGATTCTGCATTAAAAACGCACCGAGAGCATTGCGGCGCCATTAATGGGGAAGTTACCGAGGTGGATCTTAAACGGTAAGCCGATCACGGAGAAAAGCGAAGGATTTTTGAAAGATAGCAAGCTACCTTTCAAAAATGGGGGGCATATGTTTGCACCAAAATTCAGCATGCATTGAAATCGGTCTGAATCGGAAAAGAAGTATTCATATAATAAGGAATCGGTAAACGACTCGGAAAAGGAAACCGTTTTCTAAAAAGGAAAGGAAATCAGATAAGAGGCCGATACGGGTAAATGCACCGTATCCATATACAACTCGGATCGGTCAGGCGTATTATAAAAGGAGGTGGGCGTCAATCAAAGAAGGGACCAATCCAACAACACCCACATCTACTTTTTACAAGCTTTTCTTTACATTGTTTTAGCTTCATAGATCTCTCTGCAAGTCGACGGAATCAACATAGTTGCGCATCGCCGATTGTTGATTTTAGCCGATTTCACCCAGGTTAGATTTGCTTCGTTTTGCTGCGCATCGCCTTCCCGAAGCCGATTTTACCTTGTATCCGGATCAACTGTAACCGGTTGATCTAGTTATCTCCTAATCGGTTCTTGCCGACTAGCGAAAAGCCGATAGATCCTTGTTCATCGGCTTTGATCAAATTACAAACTCTACCTTGTCAATTTCAGGTCAAATTGACTGGCACGCTCTGCAAACCCGGCGTTTGTCTTGTGTGTTCGAAGCCGAAAACCCCCCTTCACGTTTTTTGCGCGAACAGATATCATAAAGAAAAAGAAAAGAGGAATTTTATTCAATACATGCAGTCGCGACGGGAATAACATGGCTACATCCAAGCCAAGGAAAAGGAGATCTTTTGGCACGCCATTAATTTTGAGCCATGAAGATGCTATTTTGTGGAGGTGCATGCATAGAACGTCCATTTACTTTCCAGTCGTGAGGAGGGATTATGGTGTCCTATTTTATGGCAACCTCAGGGGAGACATGCACCATGCACATGGCAACCAAAATCGGCATTTCCTTTTTGGTGGCGACAGTAAAAGGAAAGCTTGTAAGGCCTCTTGGCCCCAAATACTTGAAGTCTCAAATCAATCATTCATCTTGGAGTGATTATTCTTCCGCTGTTGCTCTTTCAATTCTCGTCGAATTGCTCGGGCCGTTCTTCGTTCAAAAACCAGCCCCGAGAGTGCTTTGTACTTGTGTGCAAAGACATCCTTTTCTCCACTAATGCTTCACTCTCTACCTTGCCAGATTCGGTTGTTTCTTTAATGCAGGAATTTGAGGATGTGTTTCCGAACGAGATACCAGCGGGGCTGCCACCGTTGAGAGGAATAAAACATCAAATTGACTTGGTTTCAGGAGCCTCTTTGCCTAATTGTCCTCCATACCGAACCAACCCCAAGGAGACGAAAGAAATTCAACGCCAAGTTCAAGAACTTCTCGATAAAGGGTATGTACGAGAAAGCTTAAGTCCATGTGCTGTTCCTATTTTACTAGTGCCAAAGAAAGATGGATCATGGAGGATGTGTATTGATTGTAGAGCTATCAACAACATTATTGTTCGATATCGTCATCCTATTCCTAGGCTAGATGATATGCTTGATGAATTGAGTGGCTCTATTATATTTTCTAAAGTCGACTTGCGTAGTGGATACCACCAAATTAGAATGAATCCAGGTGATGAATGGAAAACTGCTTTTAAGACTAAGTTTGGTCTTTATGAATGGTTGGTCATGCCTTTTGGTCTTACTAATGCACCCAGCACGTTTATGCGCTTAATGAACGAAGTATTGAGAGCTTTTAATGGGAAGTTTGTGGTGGTTTACTTCGATGATATATTAATTTATAGCAAGTCTTTGCAAGAACATCTGGATCATTTGCGCCAAGTTTTTACTGTTTTGAGAGACGCGTGCTTGTTTGGTAACCTTGAGAAGTGCACCTTTTGCACGGATCGAGTTGTTTTTCTTGGTTTTGTTGTGACTGCGCAGGGAATTGAAGTGGATGAACAGAAGGTGGATGCTATTCGTGCATGGCCTACACCTACAACAGTCACACAAGTGCGAAGTTTTCATGGATTAGCTGGGTTCTAACGTCGGTTTGTAAAGGATTTTAGCATGCTTGCTGCTCCCCTCAATGAGTTGACAAAGAAGAATGTACCTTTCAAGTGGGGAAAACCACAAGAGGATGCCTTCCACACGCTGAAAGATAAGTTGACAAATGCACCGCTTTTACAACTTCCTGATTTTGATAAAACATTTGAGATAGAATGTGATGCTAGTGGTATTGGAATTGGAGGTGTTCTTATGCAAGATAGGAAACCAATCGCTTATTTTAGCGAGAAACTCAATGGCCCAACTTTAAACTACTCAACATATGACAAGGAATTATATGCTTTGGTTAGAGTGTTAGAAACATGGCAACATTACCTCTGGCCAAAAGAATTTGTCATACATACAGATCATGAATCATTGAAACATATTCGTAGCCAAAGTAAATTGAACCGTCGGCATGCTAAGTGGATAGAATTTATTGAAACTTTTTCGTATGTTGTGAAACATAAGAAAGGTAAGGACAACGTAGTTGCTGATGCGTTGTCTCAACGGTACACATTATTGTCTCAACTTGATTGCAAAATTTTTGGCTTAGAAGGATTAAAAGAACTATATACTGCTGATATGGATTTTAAAGAAATATACGCAAAGTGTAAAGAAGGCAGATGTTGGGACAAATATGTGTTGAATGATGGCTATTTGTTTAGAGCTAACAAGCTTTGTATTCCCGCAAGTTCTGTTCGACTTTTGTTGTTGCAGGAATCCCATGGAGGTGGATTAATGGGTCATTTTGGTGTTTGCAAAACTGAGGACGTGCTGGCCACACATTTCTACTGGCCCAAGATGAGGCGCGATGTTGAGCGCTATGTAAGGAGATGCACTACTTGTCAAACAGCTAAGTCTCGCTTAAACCCGCATGGCTTATATACACCCCTTCCTATTCCAAAAGCACCTTGGGAAGACATATCTATGGATTTTGTGTTAGGGTTGCCTAGGACTAAGAGGGGGAGAGACGGTGTATTTGTTGTCGTTGATAGGTTTTCTAAGATGGCTCATTTTATACCTTGTCATAAGAGCGATGATGCTACCCATGTTGCTGATTTGTTTTTCAGGGAGATCATTCGCCTGCATGGAGTACCAAGGACTATTGTTTCGCATCAGTGATGCCAAATTTTGAGCCACTTTTGGAGGACACTATGGGGAAAGCTAGGAACAAAGCTGTTATTTTCTACAACGTGCCATCCCCAAACCGATGGACAAACAGAGGTTGTCAACCGCACACTTGGTACAATGTTGAGAGCAATACTAAAGAAGAACTTGAAGCTATGGGAGGAGTGCTTGCCTCACATTGAGTTCGCATACAACCGAGTTGTTCATTCAACGACAAAGCTCTGTCCATTTGAGGTTGTTTATGGGTTCAAGCCTATAGCGCCGATTGATCTATTGCCTTTACCGCCTCCGGAAAGGGTAAATATGGATGCTGATAAAAGGGCTGAGTATATTCGAAAGATACATGAGACCACTAAGGAAAACATTGAGAAGATGCAGGGCCAGTACAAGAAGCATGCAGATAAGGGTCGGAAAGAAGTTTTATTCAAGGAGGGTGACCTAGTTTGGATGCATTTGCGCAAGGACCGCTTTCCCGAACAGCGCAAGTCCAAGTTGATGCCCCGAGGAGATGGACCGTTCAAAGTGATTGCAAAGATCAATGACAATGCTTACAAGTTAGAGCTACCCAAATACTATGGAGTGAGTGATACATTCAATGTTGCTGACTTATCTCCATACCTTGGTGATGAGGATGAGCCAGAGTCGAGGTCGACTCCTTCTCAAGAGGGGGAGTATGATGAGGACGTCACTCGCACACACGAAGAAGATTCAATTAGCATGCAAGGTCCAATGACACGAGCTCGTACACGGCGCCTTGGACAAAAGGTGAATTCGTTTCTTAAACAAATTAATTATTTAATTACAGAACAAATGATACTACCTAATGATTGTTGTTTACTTATTACATGTGAAGGCGTTTCAGAAGAACCTCTTGTGAGGGACGAAGGATATCATGAAGAAAAAGAAAAGAGGAATTTTATTCAACACATGCAATGCATAGCGGGAATAACATGGCTACATGCAAGCCAAGGAAAAGGAGATCTTTTGGCACGCCATTAATTTTGAGCCATGAAGATGCTATTTTGTGGAGGTGCATGCATAGAACGTCCATTTACTTTCCAGCCGTGAGGAGGGATTATGGTGTCCTATTTTATGGCAACCTCAAGGGAGACATGCACCATGCACATGGCAACCAAAATCGGCATTTCCTTTTAGGTGGCGACAGCAAAAGGAAAGCTTGTTTGCCTGCAATTAGGGGGGGCGCATCAAGCTAATTTTATTGAGTCCTCTCGAGGGAAAACGGAGACTTTTGATTTTGGTTTAGCTACTGCTATTGTAAGGCCTCTTGGCCCCAAATACTTGAAGTCTCAAATCAATCAATCATCTTGGAGTGATTATTCTTCCGCTGTTGCTCTTTCAATTCTCGTCGAATTGCTTGGGCCGTTCTTCGTGAACAGGTCAATCGTGTTTTGACACGATTGATAGCCAATTGAGGAGTGGTTTAGTGATTGCGAGGCTACTAGTCGCGTTCTTGATCGTGGTTAGCCGCCCCTTCGTCAAGGTCACAACTCGTCTTCAAGAATTTCTCCTACGACGGAAGATCGGGACAAAATTTGTGCGCACGCATCTTAAGTCGATGCGGGTGCGTATCAAAGGGCCCCGCGTGGAAGGAGCTGGAGGGCAAGATTGCTGCCCTCCAGGCCGAACTCGCACAGGTGACCTTGAGCTCGGCGCCCGAGCTCGAGGAGGAGGACTCGGCACCCTTGATCCCGAGGCACCGAAGGTCACTGGGCGCACCACGAAGGTGCTCAGCGATGACCCTAACGGAGGTCAACCTAGAGATGGTCGACCCCAATGTGGCGAAGGCCAGCTAGGCGGCTGCAGACATGGCCAAGCTCCTGGCTGCGGCCCGAGCAGCCGTGGCGAAGTCAAAGGACTCTGCGGATGATGTAACACCCCAATTTTTGCTTTTCATGAAATTAAGTGATATTTTGCACTTTTGTGAATTTTGGATTTTTTTTGGAATTTATTTGGATTTAATTTGAAATTATTCCCTTTTGAGATAAATTAATTAATTAAAGTTTTAAATAAAATTTTGCTGAAAATATTTTATTTGAGTCCAAAATGTCTCAAAATATTTTCCTGAATTTTTTTGGAATTTTTGTGATTATTTTACTATTTTTCCCGATTTAATTGAATTTGTAGAATTATTTTAAAAATTAATTGCTGGAAAATCCTTAGGGTTTCACTGTTCCTCCAACCGAGCCGGACCCGAGCCTGACTCAAGCCGGTTCGATTGGACCGAGCCACGTTCGCGTGCAACCGTTGAATCGGGATCCAACGGCCACGATTGAGCCACGTCGTCGCGCGCGCTGAGCCGTTGGATCGGGATCCAATGACCATGGTCGTGGCCGCGTGCGTGCGTGACGCAAGCCATCGGATCGAGCCGCATGGACGGCCAGGATCGTGCCACGTAGCCCAGTCCAAGTCGTCGCCGGATTCCGCCGCCGCGCACGAGTGGGCCTCGTTTTCCGCGGATTTCACGGACGTGGAGGGGGCTATTTAAGCGCCGCCACCCGTGTTGTGATCTCCATGTCCGTGCGCACACGTTGCCCTAGGTCTCCGAGAACGAGCCACCGCCACCCACCCGCAATCGCTCGCCGATGTTGGAAACGTGCACCGCCGTGGTTTTCCGCCGTTTCCGCTGATCCCTGTCGTTCTCCGCCACGCCCGAGCCCAGATCCGGACTCCCCGCGTTGAGGCGCATCGTGGGGTACCACTCACCTTGTCGAAAACGCATGAAAACACCGTTGGCTAGGTCGTCATCTTCATCTCTGGTGAACCATCTCCGCCGCGTCGCCATCGACACCCGCGAGCTCCGACAGCCGTCCAATCCAGATCCGACGCTTCAGGTTCGTCCACATCACCCTCCCGTGCACAGCGCCCAGATTAGATCTCAACCGTCAGATCTAGATCGTACGGCTAGGGTTAGATCCAGTGTTACCATCAAGACCCATTAGCAGCCGTTAGATCTAGATCCAACGCACATGATTGGGCCACGTAGTCCCTTGACCGCACCGTGCTAGATTAGATCTCAACCGTTAGATCTAGATCGTACGGTTAGGTTTAACCCACGTTGTAGCGTTAGATGCGATCATAATCGTCCGATCGAGATCGGACGGTGTAGATCGAGCCACGTGTTGCACGCCGGGACATGCCACGTCACCCCCAAGACGCGGTGAAAACTCGATCGGATATCGACCGTCCGATCTAAATCATACGGTCCAGATCAACCGCGTTAAACCGCAACATGCAGGATTAGATCTGATCTGGACCGTTGGATTTCAAACCAACAGTCCAGATTGCGCCACGTGTTTGGGAGCCGAACCGTCGTGGTCCACGCGGGCGACGCCAGTCGTCGCTGACGTTAGCTATGACGTCAGCACGGGCCCGCGTGTCAGCAGCCCAACCCACCGCACCATGACGTCATCCGTGACGTCATGATGACGTCACGGTGGGGCCCGCGTGTCAGTACCGTTTGGCCGAGCGCGATGACGTCATCTGAGTGGGTCCCATGTGTCAGCGACATGTGTACCCGTGGGCTGGGTCCACGGTGGACCGAGCCCTAGTCGTGGACCGAGTCTAGGGACCGGCTGACGTCATAATTCGATTTTTCTATAGAAAAATAATTCGGTGGAAATTCGATTTTGCCGCTGACGTCATAATCAGATTTTTCAATAGAAAAATAAATGAATTAATTTAGTTTATTCTTTTATTTGATTTTTCAAACTTCAAACACTTATAACTTTTGCATTTTAACTCCGATTTGGGTGATTCCAATTTCTAATTTTTTATAAAATTGAGATCTACTTAATGGTGAATTTTATTTAATTTTTGGACATGATTTTTCTCTGTTTATATTTATTTAATTGATTTTTCAAACTTTAAACGGTTATAACTTTTGCGTTTTAACTCCGATTTGGACGATTCAAATTTCTAAAAATTTATAAAATTGTGCTCTCTATATTTATGAATTTTATTTAAATTTTTGGACACTTTTTGTCTATTGTTTGATTATTTATTGCTATTTGCACGCGTTACGAGTAGACGTTGAAGTACCCGAAGGCTTCGAAAGTAAAGTTTTGACCCAGGAGCCAGCTCAAGACCAAGAACAAGTACTTTTTGAAGGCAAGTTATGCTTTGATCATATTGCTCCTATTTTTGAAAGTTAGTTTGATTTAAATTATTGCATGCTAGTTTAAATTAGAAATTGTTTTAAATATTTCTGGGAATTAGGTAAATGTCAAATTGCAGTATGACACCTTGACTATTTAATTATGTGCCATGAACCCTTGTCACCCTAGTTGTGGATCATATTAGTTGGTCATTATTAAATTGCCAACATTGGGTATTTAGACCGTTGTAGTATATTGCTTAGACCTGCTATGTACACATGACATGATTTTGGACAATCAAATGTTAATATTGACTTAATGAGATATTGAGCCTGTTTTTGAGAAGTATCATGTGTTGTGATGTTGATGATGGCACGTGGTGCATGGTAATCAACTGGGTTTGATAAATAGATTTAGACCGGGGCAAGTGGCAAGAATGATCGGGTGGGCCATGAGTAGCATCGGGAAAGTCGTTTTGGTTCTTCGGGTAGTCTTGCCCTGGTCATCCTAAGGACTTAACCTTGCAAGACTTTGAACTGGGTCAAACATGCAACCACATGACTGGAATGGGACGGGCTTAGTTGAGTAAGTTACTAATAACTTGCATGTGGTACCTCCGGGTGTCAACTACACCTTTTGTGTAGCTTGAAGGGGGAGCGTACCAGGGCTATGGCATGGTGCCCGTCCAACGGTATGTCGGTCCCATACTTTGCCTCCACTGAGGGAAGGGATGGTGTATGGCAAAAACCGGAGAGGTTCACTTGTATAGTTTGCGGTTTCCGAAAGGCTTTGTTACAATCACTCGCCTTTGTGGTGTTTGACTGTATCTTGTGGGTAAAGTGCATAACCTCTGAATAGTGTAAAAATCTATTCGAATAGCCATGTCGGCGGTATTGGACACTACTCGGGGATTACAGTCAAGGGTTAGACTTTCATGAAAACAACTTGGACCTGAAAAGTTTGGTTGGGTTTATTGATGACGTTGATGGAAATGTGGATTAGGAAAGGGAAAGTGTTTACTTAACTCCTGGAAAAGTTATTGATATTATATTCGCTTTCACCGCTTTTGAATCTACCTATGCTACTTGTTAAATTCTGTTTTACCGCAAATGAACCATGAACCATGCCTTTGTACTAAGCCATGCATGTAGAATATTAGTTTGCATTCTGTGCATGACTTGCTGAGTACCAAGTACTCACCCCTTGCAACTACAACATTAGTTGAAGAAGAAGCTATACCTGCTTTGGAGGAGGAGCTCCAGGAAGATCCGGCTAACTAGGGAGCGAGCCCAGTTAGATGCCTGTGGTATACTGGATGGCGCCACGTTGATGCTTTTATTCCGCTGCGGTTTATTTTCTTTAAAAAGTTTTCGCTCTGCGTGGCGTATCTTTGTAACTTGACCATAAGGTCGAGCAACCAGTTTGGTTATTTTAAATAAAGTACTTGTGGATTCGTTGAGTATGATTGTGATATTTACCGATGTTGAGACTGTGTGCACTAGCGTGATCTTGGACTAGTGCTGAATACACAGAGGGTCCGGATTTTCAAACTCGGGTCCCGATAGATGAGAAGCCAGAGTAAGGTAAATTTCCACTCTTTTTCTTTTGCTCTCTTTTCAGTTGAATACTATGCTAATCTCACGTTATTATTGTGGGCACAATAGCTATTAGGGAAACTTTGGATATCGAGGTCATGGCTGATGACATGCTCAATTTTGTAATAGAAAAGGAGCTTTCTCGGGCCGCCAAAGTTGTGGCATCCGAGGAAACTGTGGCCGAGCATGGTGCAGCTTAGGATGCCCACACCACTGACGCAAAGATCGCCCACATTGTGGTCAAAGTTGACTCGGTTGAAGACGTCATGGTCGAAGAATCCAAAGCAGAGGATCTCGAGGAGACCAAGGCTGACGACATCATCGCCGAGGTGCTTCATACCCTGGAGGAGACTACTTCGGAAGGCCAGCCGCTCATGGTCCTAGACCTGAGCCCTGCTGACGACCAGGCCCAATCCCCGAGCAAGGACATTGCTCTAGGGTCGGGACATAATGCCCCGAGGGAAGAGCATCCCTGGGAGGACATTACTCCGATGGAAGCTGTTCTGCCAGAGTAGACTCTTGTGCTGCCGAGCATCGAGGAAGCCTGGGGCCAAGAGGAAGAGGAGGAGCCCCCGAGCGGAATGCCTGCTCGGGGGGAAGGCGCGGAGCCCGACCCTCGCTTGGAGGATTTCGCTGAGCTCTTCCAGGAAGGTCTGCAGGAACACCTTCACTGGGTGAGATAGAATGGTTGTTTACCTTTCCCTTGCAGCGAGCAAGAACCTAATGCATTTCTTCGTGCAGGTGCTCGAAGTAACCATGATCGATTTCAAGGCTACGACCATCCCTCCCGAGGTCTTGGCCAGGAACAGTGGCAAGCAAAAGGCCAAGATCGTAGAGCTCGAGCGAAAGCTGGCCACGTTGAAGTCTTCGGATGAGGAGATTTGGTGCAAGACCGAGGAGGTTGTCTTGGTCTACAAGGAGCTCTTTGCCTAAAGCGAGCGAGCAAGGACGATCCTGGAAGACGGTGAAGGAGCTAAGCCAATCCGTGCTCAAAGCCACTGAGTCAGCCGAGAACACAAGGAGGAGGCGATGCGACTTTGCCAAGCGGCGAGCGAAGGGTGCGAAGCTTGGAGGCGGGTCCTTGACATCGAGTACGAGCTCGACGCTGTAAGAGAAGAGCTCACCGAACTCCAAGATGCCAAACGCGCTGAAAAGTTGTAGACTGTACAAATTGCTTCATGTAATCCAGAAAATCCTTCAATACAAGAGGATTTGCTTCTTTCTTCTTCTATACTTTGCTCCCTTTTTGCTCTAGTCGTCCTACGCCCATAGTCGATGGTTGTCCTGGAAACCAAACAAAGCAAAAACGAGTAGACAAAGCAAAATAATACTTAAGCAGTAAAGGACGATGAAGGTATGAGCGCACATTTTTGGAAAAAGCATGATAGTTCATCGTCCCTACTAAGCCCCTGCTGTTAACGAAGGTCGTGCACCTAAATTACAAGCACGAGCTCGTTGATAGGAGAGTTAGGAAAAAATTGTGTGCCCTTCACTTAACGACCCACAACCCTCTCCGAATTGTGAGCATGGGTCAGGTTGATAAAAGATTAGCACACGCAGCCTTATCCCACCAAGCATCATGGCCCATGCTCCTGAGTTGCGAGCATGATTTTGACGAAAGCAGGGAAGTCATGCGGTTGCTCGATGCCTTGCGCAACGGCCGAGCACGGGCAGATCGAACTAAGTCTCCAAACCAACTAAGTGGGTGTCTGTGTGTGATTGTGACTTGCAGCAGAGAACTACTGCGAAAGATAATCAGCTTATGTAGACTGGAACCTCTAGAGGCTAGTTTAGTGATCCGGCACTAGTCATTGCGCTTTCGGTCGGTTGTGCGCATGCTAGCCGATCCTTAGAAAAATGTGATTGAAGTGAATGTTCTTGCCCTTTTGCACTCATCCTATCATCAATATCGTGAGGAGAAAAGTATGCCCTTGAGCGAGACTGAGTCGGCTTACCAACAAGCAGGGACTTTGTAGTCATTCACAGGATCTTGGGAAGAACGGAAATCTCAGGATGGGCGAAAGAACCAAATTTCATTTTGAGAAAACCATTACAGGTTGTGAAAAAAACGTGCAATAAAAGAAATTAGACAAAGAACTTACGTAGTTGCTTGATGTTTCAGGTGTTGGTGAGCTTTCGACCATCTTCCATCGCAAAACGAACAGCCCCCGAGCGTGTTGCTGAAACGACCGTGTAAGGACCGTGCCACCTGGGGGTTAGCTTGTTGGCCTTTGACAAATCTTGAACTCGACGTAGGATGAGATCACCGACTATGAAGCTGGCATGCTCAGCAAGAGGTTACTATTGAGCGAGCTGAAGGATCATTGTTTTTGATGATGAGTATTTGAAAGGAGTTGAAATTGATTTGATTATTTGATAAGATTTGAAAGTGGTTTGATTATTTAGTGGTTGTTTGGATTAATGTGAGTCAAGTCGCGGACTTGGGCTTGGAAATTGTTTGTGTGTTTTTTGTTCACGTGCAGGTGTTGCTTGAGGTCGAACGTGGTCGGTGACGGGTCCGAGACTAGGTTCAGGGAGTAACTGAGGTCGTGAGGGTCGAAGGTGTCATGCGAGACGTTCGGACTAGAGAACAGTGCACTTGAGGTCGAGATCGTTGCAGCGTAGCGGCAGGCGGGCCGTACGCGTGTTTACGAAATTTTTAAATGCATGTGTAGATACAGTATTTATGCATGTGTGCGTGTGTTGCACATGTGTGTGTGTGAGTTGTGTCGTGAGAGCAAGTGAGTGAGCATGTGTGTGCCATACGTGAGGTTGCATGGACATGCAAGCATGCATGACGTGATGCATGTGTGCATGGGGTGAGAAATTCCATGCCGTGTGAAGTGGTTGTTTGCATGCGTAATTAATGGATGCATGTGAGAGAGTATGCATTAGTGCGTGTGTGTTTTTGAGTCGGCAAGGGTTTTGGGTCAGCAGGAAAGAATCCGACTGGAAGCAGGCTGCCGTACGTGAGTTGCTGTCCGAGTTGATTTTCTTCCGAGTGGCCGGCATAAGCTGTGTACGAATCAACATGAAGATGAAGAATAGGAAAAGGATTCCTGTTCTCTTGTCCTTTAAATAGAGGGTTCTAGGGGCTTAGAACTCATCCAATGCAATAGGGCAAGAAGCAAAAGGTGCCTACAACAAAGAAAAGCTTTTATGCTCTCTTTAGTTTGTTTAGGGTTTTCTAATCTTGTGAGATTAGAGATTTTGTTTAGGGTTTTCTAATCATTGAAGATTAGAAGATTTTTTTTTGGTGTCATCTTGTTGAAGATGGCTTTGGAATAAAAAGATAAGTTTATGCAATATTCTCTTATTTTTTTTTGCTTTGATTCTTGATTAGAAGGTTTGTTCGATTTTTGATAGAACTAGTTTTGATTTTTGTTCGACTTGTCTCGCTAATTAATCTAGGGTTTTGATCTCTACAATATTAGATATTCTTCCGCTTTTTAGGGGTCTTTAATTTTCCGAAAGAAATAGTTGAATTTTATTCGGCATCTATTCACCCCCCCCTCTAGTTGCCTACTCGGTCCTACAAGTGGTATCAGAGCAAGGTTCTACTAATCCATCTTAACAGGTGATTAGTAAACGGTAAGTTATGGCAACAGAGAAATACTCAAACAAGCCGCCAATCTTCGATGGCACAGACTTCCCATTTGGCGGATCCGGATGACTGCATATCTTCAAGCTCAAGGTAACGCGATTTGGCGCAAGGTAAAAATTTCGTACGAGCTTCCTTCTAATGATGATATTGATAAAATCGAGTTTGAAAAAGATGTTGAAAACAATAATAGAGCTAGAAACATATTGCTTCAAGGACTTGCTAGAAAAGAATTCGATAGAGTCTGTCATTTACTCACTGCTCATGAAATTTGGAAATCTCTTCAAGATTATCATGAGGGCAATCGACTCTGTAAAAGAAGCTAGGCAAGATCAATTTAAAAGGAATACACTAGATTTGAAATGAACTCGAGAATCTCTAGATGATTGTTTTGCTCGCTTAATGTAATCTTAAACAATCTTAGATTTGTAGATGTAAAGTACATCGACTCTGAAAATGCTAGACATTTCCTATCATCTCTTGATCTTAAAATCTGGCAAATGAAAGTGACTGCTTTTAGAGAAGCTCATAAGATGAGTGAAATGACTTTGGATAAACTATATTCTAGTCTCAAGACTTTTGAGATAGACATTGTTTCAAGAACTTCCAATGATAACTCTATGGCTCTTAATGCTAATTCTTCATATGATAATACTACTAGTTCTTCATCATCATATTCCATTCTCGCTTTGAGTGCTCTTAGTGATGAACACTAGATCAAATACCGGAAGATACACTTGCTCTTCTTTCCAAGCGTGTCAATGCAGCTTACATGAGATCAAGGGAGAGAAGAGGAGCCTCCATCCTTGCTACAAGCTGCGGCAAGGCCGGGCACATCCGTGCTAAGCTGTTTCAAGAACAAAGATAAAGAGGAGAAGGAGCAAAGCAACTCCTCCAAGTCCTTCCGGCCAAAAGAGAGCAAGGACAAAAATAAGCAACGGACAAAGAAGATGCTCAACAAAGTCTTCATGGCAATTGGTCGCTTAGACTTAAGCGACATTGATGATTCAACTGACGATGAGAAGGAAGCGAAGCAAACGTTTGAGCGAGAAAGATTTCACCGGATCGTGCTTCATGGCGAAAGGGAATACTAGTGATTCTAGTGACAACGATAGCACCTCCAATGACGGTGATGAGGTAATACCTTCGTATGATGAGCTTTGTGAAGTTTTAGTCATATTGAGAAAATCTTTAAGAAAATCTTCACTCAAAAATAAAAACTTAGAGAAAGATCTATCCATGCCGAAAATCGAAAACTTTGATCTTAGAAATTCAAATTACGAAAAGACATGTGATTCTTGCTTAGATCTCAAATTTGAAATTAAATCTCTAAAAGAGGAACATATGATTAAACTAGAACAAGTTTATGCCAAACAATTGAAAAATGAAAAACTTGTGAAAAATGTTGGGTGCGCTCCTGAGGGTTTACATGGACAAACTTCTTGGTCTAAATGTCCCATACTAGAATTGAAGTTGCATGATGCAGATGCTAAGATTACTCAATTGTTTAATGATTTGCTTACACATGAAGTTCTTTCATGCTCAACTTGTCGCATAAGCAAAAGAAAAAGTAGATGTTTCTGTAATAATTGTTTAACACTCTCTCGAAAAATTGATTACTTGGAAAAGTCTTTAGAACGTTTTACTAAAGGAAAGAAAAATCTAAATATGATTTTGGATCAATCAAGAGTCAGCACTCATCACAAAGGTTTAGGTTTTGATCCTTATGCTCATCACAAATCATATGCTCCTACTATTGTTAAAACTCTTGAAAGTGGAAAGTTTGAAATTGTCAAAGAACCTGAGAAAACTGTCTTCAAATCTGCTGGAATTTTATCTTCTACTATGATGAATGCAAATGTTGCTTCGCTTCTAAAGACAAACCATTTGTTAAGTACAATTGCACTCATTGTGGAAAAGATGGTCATTTGATGAATTTTTGTTTTAGACTAGCCAAACAACAGAGAAAGGAAAATTCAAAGGCTAAGTCTAACTTTAGACAAACACGTATCATTTCTCCACATGTTCCGCTTAGTGAAAGCAAACAAAATACCTGGAAATTCATTTACTTTGCATTCACAAGCTTTTGTACGATCACCTCCTCGTCGAGTGATTCGATCTTTGGATACCTAAATCATATTTCTCTAACCCCAAATGAATCCTCAACATCTTCTGTTCATAACATGTAGGTGGTACGAGATGGGAAGGAGAACATCTGGGTTGTTGATTCAGGATCTGTCAACACATGACAGCAACCCAAGTTGGTTCTCCTCCTAACAAAAGCATCCGGGAACGAAACGATCACTTTTGGAGATGCTACTCTTGGACGCGCGTCATTGCAAAAGGTCTTGTGAAGGTGAATGATCACTTTACTTTAAAGAATGTCTCTTTGGTGTCTAAACTGAAATTCAACCTTCTATCTCAGTATCTCAATTGTTGGATGAAAACTTTGAAGTGAGTTTTAAACCAAATGCATGTAGAGTACTCGATGCTTCCGAAACTTGACTCTTGAGATATCTAGACTTGGAAAAATTTTCATAGCAAATTTTAGCAATGCTTCAAGTTCACATTGTTTTGTTGCTTCTGAATCTAGAAATCTCAATTTTTGGCATCGTCGGTTAGGTCATATGGGCTTTGATCTGTTATCTAGATTGAGTGGTCTAGACTTAATTCGTGGCTTGCCAAAATTAAAATCTTGCAAAGACATTGTTTGTGCTTCTGTCGACATGGTAAGATGGTTGGAGCCCTCATGCTCCTGTCTCTCTTGTAATGACCACTGGCCCAGGTCAACTTCTTCACATGGATACTGAGGGACCATCTCGAGTACAATCGGCGGAGGTAAGTGGTACTTTCTAGTAATAGTTGATGATTATTCGAGATACTCTTGGGTGCATTTTCTGTCTTCAAAAGATGAGATTTTTGGACTCTTTCATGTCTTCATTAAGAGATTGATAAATGAATTGCCTAACTCATTGAAAGCCATAAGAACAGAGATAATGGTACAGAATTCAAAAATGCATTGTTTAAATCTTTTGTGAAACTAATGGGATTGAACATCAATTTTCTTCGCCATATTCTCCCTCACAGAATGGGGTTGTAGAAAGGAAAAATAGAACTTTGATTCAAATGGCTAGAACTATGCTAGATGAATACAACACTTCAAGAAAATTTTGAAATTTGAGGCAATTTCTTACGCTTGCTATATATCAAATAGGGTCTATCTCGAGCTTTACTTGGTAAAACATCTTATGAACTGAGATTTGATCGTAAACCATCTGCTTCTCACTTACGAGTGTTTGGTTGCAAATGCTTTATTCTTAAACATGGAAATCTTGATAAATTCGAAGCTCGTAGTACGAGATGGTATTTTCCTTGGCTATTCGTTGCACTCTCGTGGATATCGTGTACTTGATTTATCGACTAACAAATTGTTGGAGACATGCGATGTTACTTTTGATGAGGCTAGCCACGAGCTAGACCCGACATTTCAGGTTCACGAGAAGATTTAGAGCCAATCTTTTGGATAAAAGATTCAAGAAAATGATGAAGATAATGATGATGATGAGCTCATACCTCTGAACGGGAAGATGTTCTGAACAAATTGATGTGACTACTACTTCAGATTCTCCTACACCTCCCACGACGATCGAAACAAGCTGGACCTCCCTTACTGCTTTGAAGAACCATCCTCTGAACAAATTATTGGAAGTCTTCATGAAAGGGTGACACGTTCTAATTCATCTCAAACTCTTTTATGCATGCATTACTCGCTTTTGTTGCAAATTTTGAACCTAAGAACATTACTCATGCTTTAACCGATAGTTCTTGGGTAGATGCGATGCATGAAGAGTTAGAAAACTTTGAAAGGAATAAAGTTTGGTCTTTAGTGGAACCTCCTACAAATCAAAACATTATTGGAACAAAATGGGTTTTTAAGAACAAGTTAAATGAAGATGGAATAATTGTTAGAAACAAAGCTAGACTTGTAGCTCAAGGTTATTCTCAACTTGAAGGAATTGATTTTGATGAAACATTTGCTCCTCGTTGCTCGTTTAGAAGCTATTCGCATCCTCTTGGCTTTTGCAGCTTCAAAAGGTTTTAAGTTATTTCAAATGGATGTGAAAAGTGCTTTTCTAAACGGTTTTATAGAAGAAGAAGTTTTTGTGAAATGACCTCCTGGCTTTGAAAATGAAAAATTTCCTAATCATGTATATCGTTTGTCAAAAGCTCTTTATGGATTAAAACAAGCCCCTCGTGCTTGGTATGATAGATTAAAAGGCTTCTTGCTTCAACATAATTTTGAGATGGGAAAAGTTGATAAAACTCTATTTACTCAAAATTCAAATGATCAATTTCTTGTGGTGCAAATTTATGTGGATGATATTATCTTTGGAGGATCCTCCCACTCTCTTGTGTTGCATTTTTCTGAGCTAATGTCCAGGGAATTCGAGATGAGTATGATGGGAGAGTTGACATACTTTCTTGGATTTCAAATCAAGCAAGCGAAAGACGGGATCTTCTTGCACCAATCCAAGTATACAAAGGAGCTACTAAAGAAATTCGATATGGGAGAAGGAAAGTCAGTATCTACTCCAATGAGCACAACAACAATTTTGGATCCTGACGAAAATGGTGTCGAGATGGACCAAAAGGAATACAGAAGCATGATTGGATCACTTCGCATACTTGATCGCTTCGAGGCACGACATACATTTTGCGATATGTTTGTGCGCTCGATTTCAAGCCTCTCCTCGAGAATCACATCGACAAGCAATTAAAAGAATTTTCAGGTATCTTCGCTCCACTTCGAATTTGGTATTTGGTATTCTTGTTCTTCTTCGCTTACACTCCTAGGATATTCGATCTTGATTTTGCGGGGTGTAGATTAGATAGAAAGAGTACTTCGGCACATGTCATTTTCTTGGCACTTCACTTGTTTCATGGTCTTCTAAGAAACAGTCCTCGATTGCTCAATCTATCTTGAAGTCGAATACGTTGGTACCGCTAGTTGTTGTTCACAAATTCTTTGGATCACTTCAACTCTTAAAGATTACGGCATTAACTTTAATAGTGTTCCACTTCTTTGTGATAATACTAGTGCAATTCACATCGCTAAAAATCCTGTTCAACATTCAAGGACTAAACACATTGATGTTCGATATCATTTTCTTAGAGATCATGTTGAAAAAGGAGCTATTGAACTGAAATTTGTTGATTCGGATGCTCAAATTGCTGATATTTTCACTAAGCCGCTTGATTCTTCTCGCTTTGCTTTCTTACGCGGCAAACTTGGGATCATTCATCCCCATGGGTTGATTTGAGGGGGAGTCTTGATTTTAACTCTTTCATTTGTATTTCTTGACTTTGGTTACTACAAGGAGTTATTTTGACGTTTCACTTAAAGAAAACTCCCCTGTTTTCATTGCATCATGTAGTACAAAGCTTTGTTGACTATTCTTGTGTATATAGTCAAATTAATGCTACATTGCTTCACTTCTCACTAAAAGACTAAAAGACTAAAATAATTCAATTTGAGATGCTTTTCGAGAATATTTTGGATCTTGTTCATTTTGGTATTGCATTTGTGAAATAGGCTTAAAAGTTTCTTGTCATCTGTTGAAAGGCTAGAGCTGATTAGAAACTATGTGTGAGCTTTTTGTTGGACTTCAAATTATCATTATGAGTCTCAAGCAAAATCAGTGTTTTAAATGATAAAAGCAAGTTGAAAAAGATGCAAGCAAAAGCTACTTGGCTAAACACAAGTTTAGTACAATGTGCAGCTTCCTTGCCAGGGATTTAAATTCAAAAGATGCAAGAAAAGGCTACTTGTCTAAACAAAAGTTCAGAACAATGTGAAGCCACTTGCCAATTTAAACTGAGAAAGATACAAGAAATAACTACCTACTCATACACAAGTATGGGCTAGTGTGCGATTACTTGTCATCCTCAAGTTGATCACAAAGCAAAATTGTCAAACTTGCTAAAAGAGAAAAAGGAAATTCAAATTTTTGAAAAGGCTTGAGACAAACATTAGTGAATTTGAAAGTCTCTCTTTGCTCATGATAGATTTCTTTTTAGCTTTGGCAAAATCAGTTTATGACATTTTACTTGTTTGCTCTAATTTGCTTATGCAACAACTATTCTATGTGTTAGAGCCTCCATATTCTCACAATTTGCTTTCTCATTGGATAAATTGATACAAAATGTGAAAACTCTCGTAAAAACTCTCCAAATGCTTTACTTTAATTATATGCCTTGAATATACTTCAAAGCTTGAGATACTGCATTCATTAAGGGGGAGTTTTGAGTTCTTGATGACTATTTTGTCAAAAAGGGGGAGAGCAAGTCAAGAAGAAGAAAAATAGAAAGAAAGGAGAAATTCAAACTGTTTGAGAATTTGGATTTACTTGGTCTTTACTTGGTCTTGGAATCTTTTGGGTCTCAAACTCTCATTTTTATTCTCTCTACTCTTGTCAAATCTTATTGTGTTTTGTCAAATTACTCATCAAGGGGGAGATTGAAGGATCATTGTTTTTGATCCAATTGTTTTTGATGATGAGTATTTGAAAGGAGTTGAAATTGATTTGATTATTTGATAAGATTTGAAAGTGGTTTGATTATTTAGTGGTTGTTTGGATTAATGTGAGTCAAGTCGTGGACTTGGGCTTGGAAATTGTTTGTGTGTTTTTTGTTCACGTGCAGGTGTTGCTTGAGGTCGAACGTGGTCGGTGACGGGTCCGAGACTAGATTCAGGGAGTAACTGAGGTCGTGAGGGTCGAAGGTGTCATGCGAGACGTTCGGACTAGAGAACAGTGCACTTGAGGTCGAGATCGTTGCAGCGTAGCGGCAGCGGCCCGTCTGGCGTGTTCTGAAATTTTTAAATGCATGTGTAGATCTGATGTTATGCATGTGTGCGTGTGTGTCATGCATATGTGTGTGCGTGTGTTGCACATGTGTGTGTGTGAGTTGTGTCGTGAGAGCAAGTGAGTGAGCATGTGTGTGCCATACGTGAGGTTGCATGGACATGCAAGCATGCATGACGTGATGCATGTGTGCATGGGGTGAGAAATTCCATGCCGTGTGAAGTGGTTGTTTGCATGCGTAATTAATGGATGCATGTGAGAGAGTATGCATTAGTGCGTGTGTGTTTTTGAGTCGGCAAGGGTTTTGGGTCAGCAGGAAAGAATCCGACTGGAAGCAGGCTGCCGTACGTGAGTTGCTGTCCGAGTTGATTTTCTTCCGAGTGGCCGGCATAAGCTGTGTACGAATCAACATGAAGATGAAGAATAGGAAAAGGATTCCTGTTCTCTTGTCCTTTAAATAGAGGGTTCTAGGGGCTTAGAACTCATCCAATGCAATAGGGCAAGAAGCAAAAGGTGCCTACAACAAAGAAAAGCTTTTGTGCTCTCTTTAGTTTGTTTAGGGTTTTCTAATCTTGTGAGATTAGAGATTTTGTTTAGGGTTTTCTAATCATTGAAGATTAGAAGATTTTTTTTTGGTGTCATCTTGTTGAAGATGGCTTTGGAATAAAAAGATAAGTTTATGCAATATTCTCTTTTTTTTTTTTGCTTTGATTCTTGATTAGAAGGTTTGTTCAATTTTTGATAGAACTAGTTTTGATTTTTGTTCGACTTGTCTCGCTAATTAATCTAGGGTTTTGATCTCTACAATATTAGATATTCTTCCGCTTTTTAGGGGTCTTTAATTTTCCGAAAGAAATAGTTGAATTTTATTCGGCATCTATTCACCCCCCCTCTAGTTGCCTACTCGGTCCTACACGAGCATAGCCTAAGGCCATTGGCCAATAATAACCCAATCGAAAGGCTTTGTTCAACAACGTTCTAAAAGATGAATGAGCTCCGCACATTCCTTCATGGATGTCTCTGAGAAGGTATTGACCTTCTTCCTAAGAGATGCACTTGGGGAGGATTCCAAGTGCTCCTTTTCGGTATAAGATACCCTCGATCAGCTTGTATGGAGAGGATCGTCTTAAAAGCCAGGAACGCTCAGCTTCTTCCTCGGGTAGTGTCCCATGTGCAAGATATTGAACGAATGGCATCATCCAACTCGCACCATGCTCGAGGAGAGAGACGTTACTGCACACCTTTGGTGCCTCCTCTACAGAGGGAATGGAGGGCTTGTGTAAATGTTCGACGAGCACTCCTGCGAGAGCAGGGATTTGGGAAGAACCGACCTTTGAAAGATGGTTGGCCAGGGAATTCTCCTTCCTTGGGAAGTAGAGTACCTCGAAATTCTTGAAGTATTTCTCCATCTTCCTAACTTCAACCAGGTAAAGAGACATTGAGTCATCGGAACATTAATACTCCTTGTTAACTTGGTTGACGAACAACTGTGAATCACCTTTTACAGTAAGCCGTTGGACTCTGAGCGCCTTGCATGCACGTAGCCCGGCCTCTTCGTATTCCATCGCGTTGTTGGTTGCAACGAAATGTAACTGGAGGGCATACTAGAGTTGCTCTCCTTGTGGAGAGATTAAGACGACTCCAGTCCCGAGCATTCGTAAGCTCAAGACCCATTGAAGTACATGGTCCAACGACCTTCCCCAGGTCGGTCGAGCTCGGTGTCAGGTGGTGCGGGATTTGTCCACTCTGCCACGAAGTCCGCCAAGACCTGGGATTTGATCGCTGTGTGAACTGAGAACTCGATCTCGAACTCAACGAGCTCCATGGCCCATTTCGCTATTCGGCCACTAGTGTCTTGATTTCTTAGGATCTCCCTAAGTGGAAAGTTGGTCGGAACCCGAATCCTATGGGCTTGAAAATAGTGCCACAACTTCTTGGAAGCTATGAGCAGTGAATACAAAAGCTTCTGAACCTCCGGGTAATGCTCCTTTGGTCTGTGCAAGATCTCGCTAATGTTGTAGATTGGTTGCTGCACCCCGTCCCTTTCCACTATCAGAACGACGCTTATTGCCTGTGGCGTTGCGGCCAAATAAAGCAGTAGGACTTCTCCTGATTTTGGTGTGGTTAGGATCGGTGGCCTGGGCAGGTACTGCTTTAGTTCTTCAAAAGACCTGTTTGCTTCTTCCATCCAGACGAATCCATCGTGCTTGCGAAGTGCCTCAAAGAAAGGTAATCCTCGCTCGCCGAGCCGAGAAATGAAATGGCTTAGAGACGCCATTCTTCTGGTCAACACTTGGACTGCCCGCACACAAGTGGGTGGTCGCATGCTTTCGATGGCTTCGATTTTTTTTTGGATTAGCCCCGATACCATGCGGTCCGATCATGTAGCCAAGTACCTTTTCTGCTCTCACACCGAATACATATTTCTCTAGATTGAGTTTTATTCGATGTTTGTTGAGGTTACAGAAGGTCTCCTCTAGGTCGGAAGCATGACCTGAGGCGAGCTTGCTCTTGACTAGTATGTCGTCTACATAGACCTCCAGATTTCAGCTTATTTGATCCAAAAAGTTTTTCTTCATGAGACGCTAGAAAGTTGCCCCAGCATTCCTAAGACCGAAGGGCATGATCATGTAGCAGAAAATACCAAACAGTGTGATGAAATAGGTTTTATCCTCATCTTCAGGCGATATGGCAATTTGGTGGTAGCCAGAGTAGGCGTCCAAAAAGCTCATCACCTGGGACTCCACCATTGCATCGACCAACTGGTCTATGCGAGGTAGCGAGAAATTGTCCTTGGGACATGCAACATTCAGGCCCGTATGGTTGACGCACATGCGCCACTTGCCCCCCTTTTTCCTCACGATGACCGAATTAGCTAGCCATTCTGAGTAGTTGACTTTCTTGAATGAAGCCGTCCTTGAGGAGCTTGTCAAGTTCCTCCTAGATGATCGCTTATTTTTCCGGGGAAAAACGCCTGGGCTTTTACCGCACTGGTTTTTTGTCAAGCCGAACAACTAGCCTATGCTCAATGACCTCCCTTGGGACTCTGGGTATGTTGGACAGTTCCCAAGCGAACACATCCGCATTCTTCGGGAGGAAGGTCACGAGCTCGAGTTCCTATTTAGGGTCTAGGGAAGACCCTAAATGTATGACCTTGGCTGGGTCTACGTCGCATAACGGAACTACTTTGGTCTCTCCTCCAGGTTAGAGGGAAATCTTTGGCCGGGAATTCTTCGGCTCTTGGTCGGGCCCATGCTGAGGCAGTTGCCCGACCATGTCTAACACCCTTTCATCGCAGTTCAAGGCTGCTTTTTGACTTTCTTTCAAGGTGATGACGTCACCAGGACCAAGGATCTTTAAACATTGATACCCATGGTGTGTGGCGGCCATGAACTTGGTGAGTGCCGGCCTGCCGAGGATGGCATTGTAGGCTGATTCAAAATCGACCACCTCGAAGGTGATCAACTCAGTCCAGAAGTTGCTCGGACCTCCAAATGTCACGGGCAAAACGATCTGGCCAAGCGGCTTGGTTGAGGTGCCTAGCACCATCCCGTAAAAAGGGACTACTATGCTCTTGATCTTGGACCTAGGGATTTGCATCTCGTTCAAGACCCTAGCGGATTGAGATCCAAGGAGCTCCCACAGTCGATGAGTACCCGGCCTACCACAGTGTTGCTGATGGTGGGGCTTACGACCATTGGGAGCCTCTGAGGTTTGGTCATTCCAAGGGGACAGTCATCCTTGGAGAAGGTAAGTGACAGCTCAGACCACCTGAGCTGCTGCACATGAGTTTTGCCTTGAGTGACATGATGCACTTCTCGTGTCGCCTCCTTCAACTCACGACAGGACTTGTAAGCAGAGAAGCCCCTGAATATTACTGCGATGTGGTTCTAAGGCTCCTGATACTCCATGTCCTCATCTTCATCAACGGGTTGCTTGCCCTTGCTGTTCTCACCATGCTCCGGGAGCATGGGCATGGGACCCTTGCTGTTGTAGAACTATTCCAAGTGGAAGGTCCAGGTCCGGCAGTTGCAAAGGTCGTGCCCATACGC
Organism: Rhipidocladum racemiflorum; assembly: GCA_036346355.1. Lineage (NCBI taxonomy): Eukaryota > Viridiplantae > Streptophyta > Magnoliopsida > Poales > Poaceae > Rhipidocladum > Rhipidocladum racemiflorum. The sequence goes on from CM070571.1 coordinate 70,270,026, forward strand.
CTGATGGAATGGGCAGAAATGATTGCTCGGCTGACCACCTTGATCGCTACGATTCTGATCACCTCGACCTTGGTCGTTGCGACGTTGAGGTGGCCAACCCCTGCCCCTTGCGCTGAAACCTTTGCACGTTTGTGTTTGCGGAGCCTGCTATTGACGCTGCTCGATAGTCGCGACCATGTTTGGTGCAGAGGGCTTCTTCTCCTTTTTCTTGATTTTCTTTTCAACCGAGCTTGTGCTCTTCCTACTCATGGAGCCTTCCAATCCGGGTTGAGGTGGGAGCTTGCCCTCGTCTAGCATTTTGTTCCACTGGACTACCTCGTCGGCATTGGCATACTGATCGGCCATGCGGAACAACTTGTTGGCCGTTAGTTCAGGATGAATCTCCAGATCTTGTGTGAAACGAACATCTCGAACCCCGAACTTAAAAGCTCGCACTACTGTTTCATCTGAAATGCTCAGGATTGAGTTTCGTACTTGGATGAACCATTGAACGAACTATCGCAAAGTTTCATCTTCCGTCTGGATCAAGCGTTCGAGATCACGCTCCTTACCAGGACGAACATAGCAACTCTGAAAGTTTGCCCTGAGGGCGCGGCTCAGTTGTCCCCAAGACCGAATCGACCCTTCATTTTGGTTGAAGAGCCAAGTTTGGGCTGCTCCAGCCAGCAGTGTAGGTAGGAAGTTAACCATGACTCCCTCGTTACCACCCGCAGCTAAGATGGCAGTGGTGTAGATGGAAAGGAACTCGTCCGGGTTCTGCATCCCGTTGAACCTTTCAATGTGACTGGGCTTGAATTTGCTCGGACACGTCACGTGTCGGATAGGTTCCGCAAAGGCTCGACACCCGAAAACGGGGGTGTCATGGTGGTCTCTCCGATCGCGATGATCATAGCGATCATCACTGCTCTGATCCCCAACTCACGGACCAAGCTGAGGGAAAACTTATCGAGGTTGACTCAAGGGGGAGCGGTCTGAAGAGGAATACTCGGTGCGGCCTTTGCCGTGCTGAGAATTTCTTTGATCCCACGAGCTTGCTCAGGAATCGCTCTGAGCATCCTCGCGGTACCGATCGTACCCCCTTCGGTCCTCTCGGGCATGGCTCTAAGAATCACCGCGACAAGAACGAACAGGGGTGTGATGGTGATGCTCCCGGGAAATGCTCTGGGTCCTTCTGTCGTGGGACGCCTCTATCACTTTTATATCGGCAACAATCTTTTCAAGATTATCTGCCAAGACTGCTCCCATAGCCTCTAGATCCACCTGCTCGAGAAACTCCCTGAGGTTGCGCAAGACCATGGCCAGAGCTTGCAAACGTTCTTCACTCTGGAGAACGAGAGAAAAAGAGCTGGGCCGGTGATCGCGCACATGCTTTGGCGTGCCACACTTGCGGGAGCTCTCACGAGCATGGGTTCCAGCCCTCGCGCTAGGATTTCCACGAACTTGGCAGCGTACGATCACCAAGGTCCTGTTCAAGGATGCCTCCAGATCCTATTCAAGGATGCCTCCAGATGGTTCCTGGCTACTTCATACCGATGATGACGGGCATCTCCCGAGGGTTTGTCCTCGGGGTTTCCCTCTTCTCCTGCCATGTTGATATTGCGGGAGTGCAAAGACTGCGAGGGTGACATCACGGTGTCCCCACATGATGCAATATCTTGATAGGGCTCGAGATGATCCGGGATATCCATACCATCGTAGAGTACATCGTATTTATCATCATTTGTGAGAGCATCGCGCTTAGCGAAGAAACTACTCTCGTGCAGCAGCTATCGGGGAAAGGCTCCTGGGCTCGGTATGCTCTTCAGGATCAGTGATGCCGGCAACACCTCTGTTGGTGTAATACAGGTCTTCATCTTCGGCGCCTCAGAATGTGCAGAGGTCCCAAGAATCCTGAGAGTTAGGCATCTCCAAGGATTCTTCATGAAAGTAACTATCGATCCCCATAGACGGCGCTAGCTGTCGACGATTGGGGAACAGGCCCCCCGCCGAGCTTACTTGTTGATTGGGGGATCAACTTAAACCCCTTCTTCCGTGGAGGGTTTACTTCTAGAGAATGCACGACTTCTCGGGACAATGTGACACATAGAAAATGACACAGTGGTTATCCTGGTTCGGGCCTCTCACTAGGGAGATAGCAACCCTACTCCAACGCGATGTAATTGTATCTCGTATTTTGTGTATGCTTTTCTACCCAAAAAGAGGAGAGATTGTCTGAGCCCTCCCTCCCGTACATGCACGGGGGGTATTTGTAGGTTACAAGGATATCCCACTAATTATGGTTGAAGTAACGAGCGTTTGACTGTAGCTAATGCAGTTGTAACTGAAACCTCAATTTATGCCATGTTCTCATCGTGGGTGTAACGGAACCACATCGTGGTGCAATTGTCACTACGCTGGCGTAACCGTTGAACATGACCATCCGACCATGAACCTCGTGGACGAGCTAAGACCGAGCAAGTTTGATCCTGGTTAAGCAAGTATGCTCGGGCCCCGTGCTTGGATACCGAAGCCGAGCATCGAGGCCGGACTGACCGGGCGGACCGAGCAATCAAACCACACGCTCGTGGGTCATCCTCGGGGACATCCTCCGAGGGCATGCATGGCCTAGACGAAACTGACTGCCGGGGTACTACGGTAATTACAGAAATTATCCAATCCCCAACAACATTGTTGAACCTTATTAAACCTTGAATAACCTTTGTTAATGAGCATACATGTCATAGTTAAATTATTAATTATATTAGTTCACTCAAAAATTCTTTAAATGATAAATAAAAGGTTGGCGAGCAGTTGACTCAGTGGATTTTGAACTGTGCTACGATCAGGGGGACAATATTGAACCAACCACGAGGTGTATGTGAGTCCGATCCCTGACCGATGACGTAAGCCATGTGTGGTTCGGTGGCTGGTACAGAAGGTACTAAATTGGTTTGTGGATGGTCTGATGGCTTGGTCGTTGGCAATATAAGGTTAACCCCCCTTGAGTAAAGTAAATAACTTAAGTTTCTGCTCAACCACAAGTTGGGACCGGTCAGTTCAGTTGAACCGTTTCCCAACATAGCTGTACATTGTTCATGCCCTGGGAATACCTACATGCTTGGTGATACTATTCTCGGAGAGAGAATGGGGAGCGGCATTCCTGGCGAGGGAATGACCGATGCGGTGGAACGGGAATGGGCTTGTGTAGCGCCATTTTCCGGCTCTCACAACAGTAGGTACCCACTTAGTATTGGAGCGCGGCTCCTGCGTTGGCCAATAGGGTCCCAAGAACAGTGGATCCAAGGACCTATCAGGTAGGAGCTACCATGGGGATATTCAATCAAAAGGTTGTGATGGCCTCGGCCCGGCCGTATGTATTTAAGTTGCATGTAATTTGTATGTGGCATTAACAGCCGTAGATATCTTGTGGGTAAAGCTGGGCAGCTCTGTAGAGTCTAATTAAATGGTATTCGAATACGCCGTGCTTTTGGTTAATCAAGCTAAGTTTGAATTAGGGTGCATGGCTCCTGTAACTGAGCTCAAGTAGTTCTTGGCGGATTTTGAGAATGTGAGTTAATGGTGATAATTTTATGAATATCCAATTTAATATTATCTATGGTTTGTGTTTTAAATGTAAAATGATGTTACAAATAAAGTTGCATCCACAATACTTGAACCTTATGCCACCCATTGTTAATCCCTTGCATGTAGTATTCAACATTTTTCGTGTGACTTATTGAGTACGGTTGTGTATTCATCCTTGCGTAACCCAACACTTTCAGAATTCGAAGAAGATAGAGTTTACCAAGAAATCGTAGATGGCGAACTGGTTTAGCTTTAAGGTCTTAGTCTTTTGCTCAGGCCTGTCTGTGCGGTGTTTTGAATGTAATCTATTTGGGGCCAGCTACGCCTCCTTTTATAGGAAACTTGGCCGCTAGGCCTTTTATTCTATAAAAGTAGTTGAATTCATCTCGTGCCTGGCAATGTATATTTTGTTTCCGACAGCTAATCTTCTTAAGTAGCTATCGAGGTATTTAAATATGCCACCTGAAAAGACGGTCCGTTACACTGAGCATCAATTAGTACTCTAGAAGGCCAATGCTTCTAAGACCTCAAGAACCGACGACAGGATGTTGATAAAAAGTACATGTTCGAGTAGGAACGGGATTCGGATGCTAGAATTGCCTTAATCTCCATGGTTAAGATCGATGGAACAAGTGAAGTGTACAGGTTACAATACGTTCCTCCGATAACGCTAAGGGCAATTAGGCACGACGCAAGGTACCAATTTACTAAACATCTGCTTTATGTTTTATTATTCAATTAGTTATTTTCAGTACTTTGAAGGTAATGTTTTTTTGACGAGTTATAATAAACACAAATACCATAGTATCTAGTGATCAACACTAAAAAAATTGACATAAAACGTTTTATAGAAGATATTATATGACTTTTGTATTATGATCTACTTCTATACTGATCGACTTGCAACTCTCGGCATTAGTTTGTAATGTACTGAGACATTAGACAATTGGTTTATCTGAAATTAGAAAAATAGAGAATATATTAATTGGAAAATAACGACAAAGAAAACAATATAACTAGCCGTACAAATGTGCGGCTGCTTAATTAGCTAGAACCCACGAAGAAGACATGCAAAATATCTATATCTCTAGTGTGGATTACTTATAGAAGAAGCCGTATAGAGATATAGTGTGTGAATCAAGTTAAAACCAACATAAATAGATTAATCTAATAATACCATTTTCATATTACTAATCTAAACTTTTTTATATTAGTAATCAAAGTTAAAAACCGACACAAATAGTAGTCCTATTATCTGCGTCGGTAAAATGGTCATAACTTTTGACTCGTAACTCCGATCGAGGTGTTCTTTGGCTCGTTGGAAAGCTAACGAGAAGTTTCATCTGAAATGCCGAAGGGCAGGAGGTCTTTCAATGATAAATTGAGTGAGTACGAGCGCGGCGACATAATTCCAATAAACGTTGTTTAAGGCCTCAAAACGGCCTTCGAAGTTTTGTACCCGTTTCGGAGTATGAGATAATACTAAAATATATCTCAAACCATGTTTGAAGTATGATAACATTAAAATCGGTGTTTTGGTGCTCTGCGGTGTTAAGGAAAGAGGGACACATTACATGTCACATGTGATCATACCAGCACTAAAGCACTAGATCCTATAAGAACTTTGAAGTTAAGCGTGCTTGGGTGAGAGTAGTACTAGGATGGTGACCTCTCGGAAAGTTAAATCCAAGCTATGGTAAATTTAGAGATTTCGCCGAAATTTGTAGCATCCATATCATGGAAAATTTGGAGACTTGGCTAAATTTGAAACATCCAAGACATGGTAAATTTAGAGACAGCTAAATTTGGAACATCCAAGACATGGTAAATTTAGAGACCTAGACGATGTATCATATATTATGTAGTGCTGAATTGTGCATATCATAGACAGAAACAGTCTCTGATGTCTATTTTCACATACGGGTAAAAAACCGTCTTTGATGATCTCTTTCATTACTGACCCATTCTTACTGACGGTTCACAAAACCGTCTGTGATAACGTTTGTGAACCGTCTCCAATATGTGCTAGATATAAGTTTCAACCCTTTACAAAAGCCCATATACCGAGAAATTCGGTATCTAGGATTTAATATAAATTTCACAATTTATTACCTATTTTTTCGGATTACTGGGAACCTCAGGGTGTAGAATGTAAAATTTCTTTGTGATATATTTTAGTAATTATGCGAAACTTTAGGGCCTTTCCATAAAATTTACCGCATCCACAAGAAATACCTAAAAACCAGGGGTTAAACCACAAAAATAACGTGGCCCAAAAGATTTTGTTGTTCGGGCCAAATTGCTAATGGGCCGCGCGGTCCATTTAAGTACATGGCCAAATCTGGTTCGGCTAGACCTTAGGTCGAATCCTTTTTCCTTTCTTGGGATGAAATTTTAATGGGCCATAGCAGCAAATAGGCCGCGCGGCACAAAGAGGCTGACAAGGCTAGGTTTTTTTTATTAGAGGATTTAACTCTTCCTTTTTTTTGAAAAAAAATGCTAGCCGATCATTGCAGGGCGCCGCCTTGCATGGTCTTGGTGGCGATGCCGCGTTAGGCGATGCTTTGGTGTGGTTTTGGGCGGTGGTTGGTGCTCTTCGGGGGCACGCGGTTTCGACAGCCGCTATGCATGCGAGAACGGTTTTGGGCTCACGCGTTGTTCGACCAGCGTGCGCACGCTACAATGGTTGCGCATAGACTAAGCCATGAACAGTAATCTCATCCACAGTAAATCAATCTAGAATCCTAATTATCAAGAAAACCATCTATGGTCTAAAGAGCAAAAATTAATCTATATGATTAATCTAATAGCATGGGGATTGAAAAGTGGGAATCTGGTGACATACCGTTAGGCCTTGGAGAGTTGTCGTGCTGATAATGTATGTAATAATAAATTAATCATTGTAGATCAATCCCAATGCCAATAAAAAATATTGAGAATACCTAAATAATAATAACAAAATAGATAAATACAAGGTATTGAGGATCTCAGCTGTCTTCTCTCTATTTATTGTAGATTTTCTTCTCTTGCTATATTTATACCCAAAACCCCTCAAGATTAGTTTTGGAATTCACTCACCAAAATCAAGAGTCTCTTGTATCTCAATAACCAAAACTCCAGTTATATCTCAACAATAATTACTTCTATATTGAGCCCAGAATTGCAACAGCTCGGCATTTGAACCTTACTGAGATATTAGACAATCGGTTTACTGAAGGTAGAAAAAAAGATAATATATTAATTGGAAAATAATGACTGTTATAATCGCTAATGAGAAAAAAAAAACATTGTAACTACACGTGCAAATGTGCGGCTACTTAGCTAGATCGATCCGACGAAAGAGGACTTGCAAAAAATATATTTCTCTAGCGTGGATTAATTATAGGACAAGCTGTTTTTCCATAAAGCATGTTTGAATATTATATTCCTAGGTCCATACATCATTATTTCTCAAATTGATTTTTTAATCAAATATTACAATTTCCTCTCATTTTTTTTGGTTTCAAAGGTTTATTATTGTTTCTAAGTATTCAACTAAAATGATCAACTTGTCCCGATTGATTCATAGAAGATATCTAGATCACTCACGTTTTATTTTAATACTAAAATATTGTAACAAATCTGGCTACGCAACTGTGCGGCTCACATGATAGTTTAGAGCAAAGCATCATCCATTTTTTCCAGATAAAGTAGCTTAGTGAGTTAAATGTATATGATACTTGCTCTGTTTAAGAATACGATGTTTTGGATATTGACACCATCTCTCACACGTAACTTTGGCTACTCTTTGAGTTGTGATTTTATGTTTTCACTTTCAATACAAGTTACGTAAATCTTAAAACAAGTGAAGGAGGTAAGTAATCACCATCTACCCTTCATTTATGCTTTAATATTTATACAACTTTTAAAAAGAAAAACATAGAAGCACCTCTCCTACTCTTTGTATATGAATATGTTCAGAAAATAATATAAAATTATCATATTATGAAAGTATTTTTCATGACTAATCCAGTAATACCATTTTCAAATGACCAATCTAATTTTTCTTATATTATATTAGTAATCAATGTTAAATAAATTTAACATGTTTTCTAAAACATCCTATGTATCGGACGGGAGTACGTAGCTAGGGAGATAAGCACGCGGTACCTTGTACAGTAGTAATAGAATCTGAGGTTTGGCGAGCTCCTGCGATTAATCAGCCTCCACCCTTCCGGCCGTGGGGCATCAGCAACCCTTGCTGAGCTGAAATAAAGCTTGCTATGACGGCCGATCCGCCGATCGACTTAATTACCAGTCGCCGGAAAATTATTAAGCGATCAGCTGCCGTTCATGGGGAAAAAAAAATCAGATATGTACCCCTGATACACACCAAAGAAATAACGAAGCCAAGTTTAGACTTACCGGCTGGCTAGATTGGCTAGATTTTAGTGGAGCAGATTGCTGGGGTTGGTTCCCTTCTTGCCTTTCGCTTCCTCCGCAAGACCGCAATAAAGCCAAAGTAATGCCCAGGAAGGGGAGAGGAAGATGCACAACCACCTTCCTCTGGCCTCGAGGGCTCCGCGGGCGGGGAGTGGGAAGGGACGCGGGGAAGAACGGGATGCGGCCTCGAGGGCTCCGCGAGGACAAAATTCCTGACGCTTGACGGGCCGGCGAAGGAGCCGAACGCAAATACGAAGAAGTGCTGGGCTGCCTCTGCGCACTGCGCCGACGTGGCATAGCCGGCTGCTCGTGAATTCCTTCCCTTATAGGGAATGTTATTAATATTCCCTCCGGCCACAAAAACTATTTTAAACATATTCCCTCCCTCTTTACAAGTCAGCGTTGATTTGAAGGAAGACTTTTTTTTTACCTTTTCAAGAAAGAAAGTATTCCATAGCAACGTGTTCTTACAGCTTTTTCACTTTGTAAAAATTTAGTGGCCAGAGTTGCATTTTGCAGACTCTAGGTAATTTTGCTTGTGTTGGTGGTGCGCGGAAATTAGTACCATTACTCTGTAGACGTGTACTATGATAGCATATACTCTTGTGACACAATGTCGCTAAAAAATTCTGGGCTCCGAACAGGCAGAGGAAGCAAAGTCATCAAATAACTGAACAAAACAAGGCACCTAGGTTCTCATATGCAATTCATTGAACACCTTGTGTGTATGGACAGCTTGCAAGAAACAGAAAGATTTTTGGGAGGGAATTGTTGTAAAAAATACAGCATTAGCTATATACTTATTACCTTAATTTCAAACTTAATAAATAACCATAGAGACATGAGCATGACATTAATGAATATCAAGGCATAAAAACAGCTCAAATATTTCAAATATTCATGCATGGCAAATGATAATAAACAGTGGCATACTACTAGCAACATAGATTAAGTCGATAAATTATTTGCTCTTAGAGGTAGGGTGGCCTGAACTAGTGAAGGATCATGATGTGATCCATTCATTGTGTGATGAGTATTTGACATGATTAATACTTGATTTGAGTTTTGAAGATGGAATGATTTTTAGTGTTGGCTTATTTTGGCCTTTGATGAAGTTCATTCACTTTTTGACCTAAAAGCGTTTTCATCTGCGCCGGACCGTTTTTCGTGTTTACACCGGACCAAATTTGTGTTCCGCCGTAAACGTGCGTTTGGATTTCTTTTTTGCGCCGGACCAAATTTCCCCTTTTGGCGCCGGACCAAAATTCAAAAGCAATTGCGCCGGACCATCTTGTTGCATGAGCGCCGGACCAATTCCTTGGTCCGCCGTGAACGCATTTTGAAGGCCTGTTTTTACATGCACGCCGGACCAAATTTTTGGTCCGTCGTGAACGGGTTTTTGAGGTCTGTTTTTGTATATGCGCTGGACTAAAAACAGTAAGTTTTTTATTTACACCGGACCAAATTTCTTTTCGTCCACCGTCAACGTGTTTTCAAACGTTTTTGTGCAGGACTCAATTTTCCAAAACCAGTAAGTTTATTATGTACACCGGACTAAATTTTTGGTCCGTCGTGAATTGGTTTTTGACGACTGTTTTCACGTGAACGTCGGACCGAGTTTTTGGTCCGTCAAGAGCTGCGCCGGACCGGTTTTGAGCAATTTTGGAATTGAATTTTGGTTTGAATTTGAGATTATGAAATTCGTGAGAATTTCATGATGCTTGTTTTAAAGTGGACTTTATGCAATGCTCATGTGAGTGATTGCATGGACTAATGTTGAGTCAAATCGCGGACTTGTGCTCAGAATCGTTTTGTGGTTTGTTCGTGTGCAGGTGTTGATCGAGGGCGAACGTGGTTGATGATGGGACTGGAACTAGGTTCATGGAGGAACTGAGGTTCGGGACGCGACTGGCGCGTGGGCGCGCGGCTCTGCCATCGGGCAGCGCGGGCAAGCAGGGGGCGCCCAATAATTGGCCGATCGGCAGGGAAGAAAACAGAAGAAGAAAGGAAAGAGGAGAAGAGGAGGAGAGGAAAAAAGAGGAGGAAAAAAGAAGGAAAAAGAGGAAGAAAAAAGAGGAAGAAAAAAAGAGAAAGAAAAGAAGAAGAGGAAGGAAGAAAAAAAGTTCAATTTTCGTCCATTCTTCTTTCGTGCGTCGTTCGTTCGTCTGTTCTCCGTTCGTTCGTCCGTTCTTCGTTCGTTCGTCCATTCTTCGTTCGTTCGTCGTTTATCGGTTAGTAATTTCTGTACTTTTTTTTGATCGATGATTTCATATTTAAGTAAGACATATATAGGTACGTTTAGAAAACTAATAGAGTAGCAAGAATAAAATATAGTACCTAATGAAGTAGATTTAAGCATATTTTCTGAGATTATGTGTGGATAAATATAGTACCTCGGCATAATTGATACATAGTTATTAAAAGTGTAGTTTTGTTTAATGTAATCATATAATGATTTTTTATTAGTATAATTTGTATATTCTGCACAGCTAAGTACTTATAGACCTAATTAATAATCGATTAATTTTGGTTAATGTATTCAGATAATGATTATTTATTAGTATAATTGATTTGTAGTTAGAAAAACATATATCGTTTCTTCCTCGTTCATCGGTTAGTAATTTTTGTAATTAAATTTCCTCGGCATAATTGGTACGTAGTTAGAAAAAGTATAGTTAGTGTCGGAAAAATATTAGGTTAGTACCAAAAATGTAATAATCGGTTAATTTTGTTTAATGTATTCAAATAATAATTTATAGTTAGTTTAATTGATTTGTAGTCACAAAAAACATCGATAGTCTCAGAAAATATTAGGGTAGTACGAAAAACACATATCGTTCCTTCCTCGCCCATCGGTTAGTAATTTTATAAATCATTTCTCCGTCAATATAATTAGTATGTAGTTAGAAAAAGTATGGTTAGTGTCGGAAGAATATTAGGTTAGTACCAAAAATGTAATAATCGGTTAATTTTGTTTTATGTATTCACATAATGATTTTTTATTAGTTTAATTGATTTGTAGTCACAAAAAACATCGATAGTCTCATAAAATATTAGGGTAGTACGAAAAACATATATCGTTCCTTCCTCGCCCATCGGTTAGTAATTTTATAAATCATTTCTCCTAGGCATAATTGGTACGTAGTTATAAAAAGAATGGTTAGTGTCGGAAGAATATTAGGTTAGTACCAAAAATATAATAACCGGTTAGTAATTTTATAAATTATTTCTCCGTCAATATAATTAGTATGTAGTTAGAAAAAGTCTGGTTAGTGTCGGAAGAATATTAGGTTAGTACAAAAAAATGTAATAATCGGTTAATTTTGTTTAATATATCCAGATAATGATTTTTTATTAGTATAATTGATTTGTAGTTAGAAAAACATATATCGTTTCTTACTCATTCATCGGTTAGTAATTTTTGTAATTAAATTTCCTCGGCATAATTGGTACGTAGTTAGAAAAAGTATAGTTAGTGTCGGAAAAATATTAGGTTAGTACCAAAAATGTAATAATCGGTTAATTTTGTTTAATGTATTCAAATAATAATGTATAGTTAGTTTAATTGATTTGTAGTCACAAAAAACATCGATAGTCTCAGAAAATATTAGGGTAGTACGAAAAACATATATGGTTCCTTCCTCGCCACGCACCAGACCGGTTCAGCCCTTCTGGTCCCAGACGTCGCCCTGCCGCTGCACGTCGACCAGCGAGGCGGACCAGACCTCGTGCACAGAGAGAGGGAGGTCAGCAGGGACAGGGGGTCAGCAGGGAGAGTAGGCGTCGATTGGGCACTGTATGCCTACGTTATTCTTTCTGCATTGTAATGTTATGCACTAACTTATACATTTGTCCGTTGTATTCTCTACATTTCAGCTCCCATGTCACTGTGATTCAAACCTGCACGACATGCCAACCTCAAACAATGCTGCACGACCTGTTACGCTCAAACAATGCTGCACTCCCTCATTCAAAGCTGTAATGCTTGATATGACCACTCATTGCCTACAATTAACTCCGAGGTGACTAGTTATTGCATAGTACATTAATCAGCACTGACATCTAGCATGCAGTGAAGGAATTCGTGATGAGCTAACCATCATACCTGTGTGCTACCTTATCATGTTTGCCATGACCCATCGATATCATCTGCAAAGCTGCAGAGGTATCCAATGCTCGCGGAATTGAACTGCTCTTAAGTCCGCCACTCTCTCCTTTGGCTGGCTATTTAAGCCCCAGTGGTCGCCTCCCAATAATCACTGCAAGCAAGCAAGCTTCGGGCCAATACGAGGGAAGACGAAACACGGACCACAAGTTTGCCAGCCAACCAACCAGTGCCAATGGAGTTCCCCTCCCCCCCAAGGCACAGCCTTCTCGAAGTCATCCCTGAAGGCACGCAGGTCCCCCTGTGCCTATGCGGGGATCCTTGCCAGTTGCAGAAATCTCAGGACAACTCATACACCTACGGTATGAGGTATTGGAGCTGTCGCAACTACGACTTCGAGCCAACGCTGGAGATGCGGATGCGGGGGAAAATGCTGGTATGTTCGTACTCGCATTTGATGTTACATCCTACCGCGCAAACCTTAATTCTGTAATACCATCTGCTGTCACCAATTGCAGCTTCCATTGTGCGAGTTCATCAAATTCTACGACACGGAGCAGACTACTGAGATGGAGAGGATGCGCAATTGGGAGTACTCGCATCGCAGAGCGATGGTAGAGCAGCAGTGCCGTGAGTAGGATAAGGAGGAGAAGCGCATGAAGCATCACGAAGGAATGCGTGCAGAGAGGGAGGCCGAACGGCAGCGTCTGGCGGCCGAGCGGGAGACCGAGCAAGAGAGGAAGCGCGAGAGGGCGGCTAGGGCCAGGGCGGCAGGCACCGATGGGTTGCGCAAGGGGAAATATCGCCGGTGCACTCAGTAGTGTAGCAGAAGGGCCATTGTTGTTTCCTTTAACCGCTTTTAGTTTTAAGCCGTAATAAAGAGTGTTACCTACCTTATTATCGTCACTAATATCTTATTTGTTAATCGACCTCTCTCGTATCTCCCTCTCCCAACCTCGTTAGGATTACTTCCGACTATAATACTTAGGGTTATTGCACTAACACATGTTACATGCAAAGAAAGGTGTAAATGAAACATTTTTCCGGAATATGGTAGTACATACATCAAAAATCAAATCTGCCACATTCTTTCGAAAAGATACATTCAAACATGATATTTTACGGGCTGCCGGAAAGGCTTAAGTGTTTTCGTTTTCCATCGACTAAAATAGTTAGGGTTATTGCGCTACCACAATGTAGCTCCACAGTAAGGTGTAAATACATTATTTTTTCAGAATATGGTACTCTTTATAGCAAAGAGCAAATTTGACTCATTCTTCAAAAATAAATACATTCGAAAAGGTATCTTAAGGGCTGCCGAAAAAGCTTCATCGTTCCTTGAAAACGAGGGTTCTTATAGCCATTTGGTTATTTCAATTGTGTTCATTCCTACATATTTTTTCAAAAATGAGACATCTATCACCCTAAGAGCGGGTGAACTTAATTTCATGATTTTTGGAGCCACGGTTTATATAGTTTCTTCACAATAGATAAAAGGGTATTTAACTAAACTAGATTTCAACTATTTAAATTTGCATGCAACATACTATTTTTTGTTCTATATTATGAATCCTTATGGCTTAATATACATTTAGAAATTTTTTTCATGATATTTGGACACATGGTTTATATAGTTTCTTCATATTCCATAAAAGGGTCTTGTAGTAAAATTTATTTTAACATTTCAAATTTGAATGAAACATGCTAATATTTTAATATAGTATTAATGCTTATAGTGTAATACAAATTATGCAATTTTTTCATAATTTTTTGAGCCTAGCTTTATATAGTATCTTCATAAAACCTAAAATGATCTATTAGTAAACCTGACTTTAACATTTAAAATTTGCATAAAACATACTACCTTTTTTCATATATTATGATTTCTTATGCCGTCATAAAAATTTAGAAATTTTTTTCATAATTTTCCGAGGTTCCTAGCAACCGATATGAATTATTGGACAATATATTCAATTTCACATAATTTTTATTTAAAAATGCCACGTGGGCTTGCCAGCCAGCCAGTCGCTGCCACGTGGTGCGACTGGGCTTAGTCGCGCCACTGTGGCGCGACTGGGCTTAGTCGCGCCACCGTGGCACGAGTGACCTATGCGTCGCAGCCACGTGGCGCGACTGTAGGATACTTTTACAAATTTTTTTAAAACAGATATATTTTTGAATTTTGAGATTTTAAAATGTTTATTTTAAAAAAAAATTCTTGTATTCCCTCCCTCTTTACAAGTCAGCGTTGTTTTGGAGCAAGTTTTTTTTTTACCTTTTCATGAAAGAAAGTATTCCATAGCAACATGTTCTTACAGCTTTTCGCATTGTAAAAATTTAGTGGCCAGAGTTGCCTTTTGCAGACTCTAGGTAATTTTGCTTGTGTTATTTGGTGGTGCGCGGAACTTTAGCATCGTAACTCTGTAGACGTGTACTATGATAGCATATACTCCCCAACTCATACGGCCAACTGTTGTGACAAAATGTCGCTAAAAAATTCTGGGCTCCGAAGAGGCAGAAAAAGCAAAGTCATCAAATAACTGAACAAAACAAGGCACCTAGGTTCTCACATGCAATTCATTAAACACCTTGTGTGTATGGACAGCTTTTAAGAAACAGAAAGATTTTTGGGTGGGAATTGTTGCAATAAATACAACATTAGCAATATACTTATTACTTTAATTTCAAACTAAATAAATAACCATAGAGACATGAGCATGACATTAATGAATATTAAGGCATAAAAACAGCTTAAATATTTCAAATATTCATGCATGGCAAATGATAATAAACAGTGGCATACAACTAGCAACATAGATTAAGTTGATAAATTATTTGCTCTTAGAGGTAGGGCTGCCTGAATTACCAAGCCTCCTCACCACTAGGAACAAGATCACATACTAATTTGTGACAAACTTTCTAAGCATTCTTACCAATTTCAAATTTCAAACTTGCCAAATTAATATAAATCATTATCAATTGATCACTCTAATCCGCACAGAGCTGAATTTTGAATGTAACAATAGAAAATGTATTGTTAGAAACAGTAGGAAATTTATATAGGATTGAAATTAGAACATGTGAAATAAATTGTACTAGACAAGTACATTAACTAGGAAATTTAGTACCATAACTCTGTAGACGTGTACTATGATAGCATATACTTCCCAAATCCCAACTCATACGGCCAACTATTGTGACAAAATGTCGCTAAAAAATTCTGGGCTCCGAAGAGGCAGAGGAGGCAAAGTCATCAAATAACTGAACAAAACAAGGCACCTAGGTTCTCACATGCAATTCATTAAACACATTGTGTGTATGGACAGCTCGCAAGAAACAGAAAGATTTTTGGGTGGGAATTGTTGTAATAAATACAACATTAGCAATATACACTACTACAGAAAGGTTTATATTAGACTCCTTATCACAGACGGTTTTTGGCTAAAATCGTCTGTGATGAGAGACGCATCACATACAGTCTTAGCCGTTTGGTAAAACGTCCGTAACTTTTGACTTGTAAGTCTGATCGGGGCGTTCTTTGGCTCGTTGAAAAGATAACGAAAAGTAGCACCCGAAAATGATAAAGCGTGAGAAAATCAGATGGGTGGATCTTGTGTTAGTGGTGATCTCAGTCAACAAACTGATTCCGAAAATTTCGGATCTAATAGCCACTTACAACGCTTTAATCGGGAGCGTACCAAATATTAGGTTGGTGTTGGTCCCGTTGGCCTGCACGAGAAAAGAAAAGGGAGAGACCAAAACTCCAGAGATTGATTTTGTCCTTGAGTGCACAGCTCTTCCTAAATCCCTTCCGATCTAGGGTTCGTGCTCAGGCTAACGAAGGTCTTCTACCATCACCGAGGATTGATCTCGGTGACTTCTTCTTCCTCACTGTCATCGCTTCATCGACAATCAAAAGCTCACCGACAAATTACTAATGGGTTCATCATCTCCGGGTAAGATCTTATGATTCCTATTCCGCATTCTTGTGAACATGACCTAGGCTAGATAAGACTTAATCTAACATTTGGTATCAGAGCAAATTAGCCTAAGCATGTTCCAATTAGTCTGTTCTTAGCCCGATTTAGTTCCTTTTCTCGTCGGTTGATGCTGTTTTTGGGCGAATTAGGCTCGGCTTAGCACTAATTTGGTTCGGATTAGGGCTAATTAAGCCTCGCTTTAGCATTTAGAAGGAGGGGATAAGAGAGCAAAGCCCTAGAACTTCGATCCGAACATCTAAATGCCCAAAATCCCCAAATCCGAACCCTAAATCCCCAAAACTCGCAAAATTCCGAAGCAAATCAAGAACCCTAAATGAATTAGAGGGGATTAGGGACTTACCCCACCATCACCATCATCGTCGGATTTCGCCTGACGCCCGCCGCTTCGCTTTGGCCGATGGTCGCGTCTGGCGTCGTCGCCGTGCTCGCCCGAGAGTGCACGCCGTGCGCCAGCGCAAGATTCGCCGTGCCCCTCGCCGCCATGTGCGCCGCCGCGCGCATGCTCATCGGGCGCCGCCATCGCTTCGCGCGAGCTCCACCGTCTCGGGGCGCCGCTGCGCATTTTTCGGATGGCATTAGGGTTAGGTTTTCCAGGGGGCACTTTTGTCCCGATCCAGTGGGATCTCAGCCGTCCAACGAGATCGACGGCTGTGGTTCTCTTGCGCATGGGCTGCGCGCGTTTTGGGCCGAGCAAACCCTGGGCCAACTGCGCGTCACGAATGGGCCGCAGTTGAGGTACTGGGTCGAGCTCGCTACCCGGGTAGCAGGCCTACTTTGAGTCTTTTATGTTTTAAGGCAATTACTAGTTAGCTCAATTCTTTTTTTGTTGTTGCATAATGTCTCATTTAACTTAGCAACAAGTAAATGTTTATGATTAAATTTCTGAGAATTATTATAATTGTTTGATTTATGATTAAATATTCTGCAATTATTGTTTAATATTATTATTTCTTGAGCATTATTAAACAATAATTGCAAGTTATTCTCTGAGCATTCAATATCTTACTGAGCAATTATTGTTTAATATTATTATTTCCTGGGCATTATTACTGTTAACTTTATGGTTAATATTATGGACATTAATGTTTAGATCAATTTTATGTTTAATTTTCTGAGCAAGTTAATTAATGTGTCCATTAATTTTATTTCATGATTATTACTTTGTCTCTGATTAATATGGAACCAACGGGAAATATTAATTGGAGATTTAATAATGTTTGGGATCATAGTTATATTCTGACCAAAGTTGATTATAACTATGTATCATACCTATTTAATTAAAAAACTGGGATTATGTTATAACCATGATCATATTCTGACCAACGTTGTTTATGACCATGTGTTACCCATAAGTTAATTTAGTTCCTTTTCGTTTCTGCCCAACGGTGATGCGAATTATAACTATTAAATTTCCCGTCATTAGCATGTTATTAATCAGACCAACGTAGGGTTAATTTCATGCCAGACATCACCTTATTGTTTACCGATTCATGTATATATTTATTCAATAATGAATATGTCCAACATTGTCAATACTTTAAATGGCATTAAACAAATCTCTAGAACTAACTTCCCCTCTTGGAAAGAAAAATTACAAATCGTTCTTGGAATTATGGATTTGGACTATGCATTACGTGAGAACGCTCCCATATCTCCTGCCGCTGTTGATGAGAGTTTCGATAAAAAAAACATTCTAGGGAGAATATAATGTCGCAATTCAACGAGATAAACTCTATATGATTCATCTCTCTGAATCTCATGTATCGATGAATGTGTGTGATGCTACCAATAAGCGGAAGAGAAGTCTAAGTGATGAGACTTCATCGAAATTGTGGCACTGTCATTTGGGTCACATTTCGAAGGGGAGAATGGAACGTCTCATTAAGGAAGAGATACTCCAACCTCTAGACTTCTCTGACTCAGATCATTGTATTGATTGCATTAAAGGGAAATATGTAAAACAAATTAAGAAAGGAGCCTCACGAAGCACAGGAATTTTAGAATTAATCCACACTGAAATATGTGGACCTTTTCCTGTGACTTCAGTTGATGGGTATAACTCATTTTATCATGTTCACTAACGACCTCTCCCGTTATGGTTATATTTTCCCCTATTAGCGATCGATCTGAATCACTCGATAAATTCAAAATCTTTAAGGCTGAAGTAGAAAATCAGCTTAACTTAAAGATGAAAGTAGTGAGATCAGATCGTGGAGGAGAATATTATGGGAGATATGCTCCTTATGGACAAATTCCCGGTCCATTCGCTAAATTTCTTTCGGAAAATGGCATAATAGCAAAAAATATTCCACACCTGGTGAACCTCAGCAAAATGGAGTATATGGTGCGTAGCATGATGAGTTACTCCAGTTTACTAGTTAGTCTGTGGATGAAAGCACTAAAGACAGCTGCACACATATTAAATCGGGTTCCCAATAAATCAGTCCCTAAAACTCCTTATGAAGTGTGGACTGGAAGGAAACCGAGTTTAAAGTATTTACGTGTGTGGGGTTGTCCTGCTGAAGCTAAAGTCTTTAATCCACATCTTGGAAAATTGGATCCTAAGACAATAAGTTGCCATTTTATTGGATATCCTGATAGGTCTAAGGGATATCGATTTTATTGTCCAAATCATACCACTAAGTTTGTGGAAACCCGCCATGCTGTATTCTTAGAGAATGATGAAATCAGTGGGAGCTCAGAGGCTAGGAAAATAGATCTTGAGGAGGTTCGGACTTATGTACCATTGCCGATAATCCAAGAGACTATTATTCCTGTACCTCATACACTTATTCCTCCAACTGAGAATCCTGGAGTTGAGCCCTCATTTGAGAATTCAGATCTCAACAGTACAGCACCTAATGATGAGCCTCAACAACCTTCTGTGATAATTAATGAACCACTAAGGAGATCACAGCGGGAAAGAAGATCAACCATCCCTAATGATTATGTTGTATACATGAATGAAGATGTATGCGACATAGGGAAGGTAGATGATCCTACATCATTTGAGGAGGCTATGATGTCTAAGGATTCATCCAAGTGGCTTGAGGCCATGCAGGATGAGATAAAGTCTATGAGCATTAATGACGTCTGGGATCTAGTAGAAATTCCTGATGGAGTCAAAACAGTAGGCTGTCGATGGGTCTACAAAACTAAGCATGACTCTAAAGGAAATGTCGAAAGATTCAAGGCAAGGCTTGTAGCAAAAGGGTTTACACAGAGAGAAGGGATAGATTATATTGACACTTTCTCTCCCGTCTCGAAGAAAGATTCGCTAAGAATTGTCATGGCGCTTGTTGCTCATTATGATTTAGAGCTACATCAGATGGATGTCAAAACTGCATTCCTTAATGGTGACTTGCATGAGGATGTTTTCATAGCTCAACCGGAAGGTTTTGTCGTGGAAGGCAAGGAACATATGGGATGCAGACTTAAGAAATCCATCTATGGATTAAAGCAGGCGTCTAGACAATGGTATCTTAAGTTCGATGAGACCATAAGAAATTTCGGTTTCAAAGAAAATGATGTGGACAATTGCATATACATTAAGATTAAGGGGAGCAAATTCACTATTTTAGTACTTTATGTGGACGATATCTTATTGGCTAGCAGTGATATGGATATGCTGTATGAGACCAAAAGATTTCTTTCAGCTAATTTTGACATGAAGGATCTTGGTGATGCCTCTTATGTTCTGGGCATTGAAATTCATCGAGATAGGTCCAAAGGGATATTAGGCCTATCCCAAAAGGCATACATTGACAGAGTGCTTAAGAGATATAATATGCATAACTGCTCTGTCACGCCTGCTCCTATCGTAAAGGGCGATAAATTTGGAACATTCCAATGTCCAAGGAATCAATTAGAAACTGATCAGATGAAGGGGATTCCTTACGCTTCAGCTGTCGGAAGCATTATGTACGCTCAAGTTTGTACTCGCCCTGATTTAGCATTCGTAACCGGGATGCTTGGCAGATATCAATCAAATCCAGGATTAGATCACTGGAAAGCCGTTAAGAAGGTCTTGCGTTATTTGCAAGGCACTAAGCACTACATGCTCACATATAAAAAGTCTGATAACCTTGAGGTTGTGGGTTATTCGGACGCTGACTTTGCAGGTTGTGTTGATACTAAGAAATCCACATCAGGTTATATCTTCACACTTTCGGGAGGAGCTGTTTCGTGGAAAAGCTCCAAACAATCTATTACTGCGTCATCGACGATGCAGGCTGAGTTTGTGGCATGTTATGAGGCTACTGGGCAGGCTGTATGGCTTAAGAACTTTATTCCCGGACTAAGAGTGGTTGACAGTATATCTAAACCACTAACAGTATACTACGATAATAAAGCCGCAGTTTTCTATTCAAGTAACAACAAGTCAAGTGGTGCTGCCAAACACATTGACATTAAGTATCATGTTGTGAAAGATAGAATTCAGGATCAGACAATTGATATTAAGCATATAAGTACTAAGTCTATGCTTGCGGATCCACTTACTAAAGGCTTACCACCCAATCTCTTTCGAGAGCATGTTACCGGCATGGGTTTATTGGAAAGCCTCTGATTCTGGAAATAAGGACCATAAGAATAAAACCAAACTCCCATTAAGAATAAGTAATTATTCCATTGAGATGGAATGATGCACTATAGGTACTGAGGTTTCAGCGGTGACTTTATGAACTGCTGTAATACTTTATCTTGGTGTGTTATTCTGTTGAGTATGGACTTATGTTATTAGCCTTTCGATCAAGTGGGAGAATGTTAGTGGTGATCTCAGTCAACAAACTGATTCCGAAAATTTCGGATCTAATAGCCACTTACAACGCTTTAATCGGGAGCGTACCAAATATTAGGTTGGTGTTGGTCCCGTTGGCCTGCACGAGAAAAGAAAAGGGAGAGACCAAAACTCCAGAGATTGATTTTGTCCTTGAGTGCACAGCTCTTCCTAAATCCCTTCCGATCTAGGGTTCGTGCTCAGGCTAACGAAGGTCTTCTACCATCACCGAGGATTGATCTCGGTGACTTCTTCTTCCTCACTGTCATCGCTTCATCGACAATCAAAAGCTCACCGACAAATTACTAATGGGTTCATCATCTCCGGGTAAGATCTTATGATTCCTATTCCGCATTCTTGTGAACATGACCTAGGCTAGATAAGACTTAATCTAACATCTTGAACTTTTCGGTGAGTGCGTGAGTGCAGGAAAAACCAGAATTCCAAAAAAGTATCGTTTAGGGCCTCAAAACGGCCTCCGAAGTTTTATAACAATTTCGGTACCTTTTTTTTGCGTTTTTGTGATCTCCAAACTGTATTCGGAGTATAAGAATACTAAAATCGGTGTTCAGGTGCTCTGTGAGGTTAAGGGGAGGGGATACGTTATATTTTAGATGCTATCATACTAACATTATAGTATCACATCATATAAGAATCTGAAGTTAAGTGTGCTTGGGAAAGATCAGTACTAGGATGGGTGACCGCTTGGGAAGTGCCCGTATTGTGTTTAAATCAGTGATATAACTCAGAGGTTAAGTGTTCTTGGGCTGTTACGAACCGTCACGTCACGGAGTATATGAGAATACTAGCATTTCCTGAGGCTAGCAATAAATCAAAATTACTAATAAAATGAAAAATTAACATCACAGACGATTCTAACTTGGAACCGTCTGTGAAAAAAGTCATCACAGACGGTTCTAAATTGGAACCGTCTGACGTATTTAGAACCATCTGACGGTTCTTTTTCACAGACGGTTGGAAAACCTTCAGTGATGTGCCATTGTCATCGCAGACACATGGTTACATACGGTTCAAAAAATCGTCTGTGGTAATGGTTCCGAATCGTCTGTGATAAACATTTGTGTAGTAGTGATACTTATTACCTTAATTTCAAACTTAATAAATAACTATAGAGACATGAGCATGGCATTAATGAATATCAATGCATAAAAATAGCTCAAATATTTCAAATATTCATGCATGGCAAATGATAATAAACAGTGGCATACAACTAGCAACATAGATTAAGTTGATAAATTATTTGCTCTTAGAGGTCGGGTTTGCCTGAATTAACAAGCCTCCTCGCCACTAGGAACAAGATCACATATTAACTTGTGACAAACTTTCCAAACATTTTTACCAATTTCAAATTTCAAACTTGCCAAATTAATATAATCAGTATCAATTGATCGCTCTAACAGTTTATATACGTGTATAACAATAGAACATGTATTGTTAGAAACAATAGGCGATGTATATAGGATTGAACTTAGAACATGTGAAATAAATTGTACTAGACAAGTACATTAACTAGGAAAGATTTAGCTTTTATGTCTAAACAGTAAACTAACTAGTTGTCACAATTAAATTGTCTCACAATGTCTAATCCTCACAGAGCAATAGCGACCTAAAATGCAATATCCCTAAGACAGATAAATATCTAGCCCTTTGCACAAAGTAAACAAAATGATAGATGATTAAATGTACTCACAGAACACCAACTCACGCTTAGTGTAGCAGGCAAGGTTTGTCAAAGACGATGTCTTAGAAAATAATATCACCGTTGTATTGACGCAGATCATCAAAGCTTTTGGAGATACAATGCCACAAATCACCAGGTGAGGCAATTCACCGAGTAGTCCCAAGATGCTACTAAAGTTGCACAGAGCCACAGAATCCACTTCTTGGCCGGGAATAGACCACATCAACCAAGAACAGCAAGCTACAAAGGGCTTACTCCAAAGAAAAGGCAACAAGTCATTGAGAGCCAACTCCACCACAATGCCAAATCAAATACGCAGAACAAGCATAGTCTACACCAAGATTTGGCAACAAAGAGCACCATAGGCACCTCGCCATCCATGACATGCCTAGAGTCATCGACCGACACTACCATCCTCGTTCAGCATGGGTTACAAGACATATCGGCATCGAGGACCACAAGAGGATGCTGGGTAGCTGAGGATTTCGTTGAGCACTATCGGAGAAAAGGAAACTGAAGGTAGGTTAGAAATCAAAAAATGAGGGAAAAATCACATTGTTCTTCGCATTCCCGATGAGGAACACGAACCTGAGTTTTAAGGAGCACGGGAGGTGGAGAAAGATCAACGGTCGCTGCTGCTCTCTCCCTCGCTGTCTCGCTTTGCTAGAGGCTAGGTCACCTAACAGTGCTTTAGCCCCTCCAACTAGGCTGGCTGGGCTGGCTCAGCCATATGGGCCATGTCGACCAGTTGGCCCGATAAGCCCATTTTTTTTTTCTTTTTTAGAAATTTGTACCCAATTTCATATGACAAGAATTTGGTAGGGAAGGAGTGTTTGATGAATTTTTGTACATAACATCTATTGAATAAAAGAATAAATAAAGAAAAGAGGCAACGGCACACATGTTACTGAAAAATTATACATATACGACATATAAAATTTCTTGAAGCAATACTATAATGTGTAGACAACTAGACACCGCATGCCATTAAATATTTTTTTGTCTAACATATCTAATACTAGTAAGGTGCCCGTGCGTTGCAACTGTATCTACATTTTGAACGGCTGTCCTGCTATTACGATAACATGAAACAAGAAAATATGTTGTGCAAATAATACCTTATACAGTAGGACACTATTGAAGCAGTATTTCTATATTTCTATGTAAATGAAGTGTTCTGACGCTTCGTTTCTTGCGCCTGGAGTGGTTAATTAATTAAAGAGGTGGGTAATTAAAGAATGATCTTGTGTGCTGTCTTCCATCCACACTTGGAGTGGTTAATTAAAGAGGTGGGTAATTAAAGAATGGCAGAACTGGTAATTTTGATGAAATGACGTGGGAAGAAACTCTTACTTTATATAGTAGAGATTAGTATTTGTCGTAAGCGCGGACCGCAAATGTCACGTCCGGCCTAAAAGATATTGGCTTTGGAAATTTTCAGAGCAAAATAAACCGAGATTAAGACCTTGTTTGGTAGAGCACCAGCTCCACTAGATTCATGGATCTAGTGGAGCTGGGTATTCTTAGCTCCACAAAATCTATGGAGCTGGAGCTATGGATGCATTAAGAGTGTTTATGTGGGTTATCTTGTTTACATTTTAGAATAAAAATATAAACTTAATTCACTTTATTTTAACCTACAAGTTTCAGATCTGAGATAGAGCTAGGATCTAGAGCTCCCAAAGAGAACCTAGGAACCAACCAATTCTTTGTCGCCACGTCAATAGCAACATGTGCTGGTTTCCTTGGCTGATTTGTTGTGGGTGCCAAGCTCAATACGTGCACATTAGTACATGCAAGTTGAGAATTTTTTTAAATAATATTACTTTAATGAAAATTTATAGAAATAATACACCAGTTAAGAATATAACAAATATAAATCTCTGTAGCTATTTAAAATGACAACAGACTCTCTGTCGCATATTTCAAATAGTGATGGAGGTGTAAATTCTAACGGTTGGGTCTCTATCGCCAATTGAAATGGCGACAGAGGCTATGTAGCCATCTATCACCATTTCAATTGGCAACAGAGGGCCTTAAGCCTTGCGCGGTGCTGGCGACAGAGGCCATTTTAACCGAATTGAGTGAGAGCAAAAAAGAAAAAGAAAGGAGAGGAAGAAGAAGAGGGAGAGGAGGAAGAGGGGAAGAAGAAGAGGAGGAGAAGAAGAGGGGACGAGGAAGAAGATGAGAGGAGGAGGAAGAAAATCGTCACTATTTTGCAGGTATTTTTTATGTATTTAATTTTAAATTTAAAAATACAATTTAGTGATTAATTAGATTGTAAGTAATTAGTCATATAGAGTAGCAGTTGCTATTTAGATAGATGACTTAGCGACTAGATTAATTAGGTTTGTAAGTAACTAGTTGTGTAGAACAGCAATATTTTTTTAGATACATGATTTAGCGACTAGAGTAATTGGATTTGTAAGTAATTAGCTATGTCGAATAGCAGTACTTATTTTAGATACACGATTTAGCGACCGAATTAATTAGGTTTGTAAGTAGTTAGCTGTGTAGAATAGCGATACATTTTTAGACACACGATTAAGCGACCAGATTAATTAGCTATGTATAGTAGCAATCATTTTTGTACATAGGTAGAGCGGTATTAAGAATTTTATGAAATACTTGACAGGTATGGATTAGGGATGGCAATCTTACCCGATTACCTGTGTACCCGCGGGAAAAAACCCTAATAGAGGTGGGTATATTTCCCTCTTCTACTGACATGCGGGCCACAATAGACGTCTAGTTGGCCCCTTGATCCCCAATTTGTGTACCTCATATTTGTAATTTGTGATTGGTGTTGCCGTGATGGGCAATTTGTAATGTGTATGATGATTGATGAATTGTTGCTATTTTAATTATTGAATTTGGCATGTGTGATGACTGATGAACTATTTTCATTTTAATTGTTACACTTAAGCATCTGACCAAGAGGCTTGGTCGAAGTGCCCGGAATGATCTTGTAGAAGGGGACCACAATGCTCTTGATCTTGGACCAAGGAACCCACATCTCATCCAAGACCTTGGCAGATATGAGATCTAGGGAGCTCCTACAGTCGATGAGCACCCGTCCCACCGTAGTGTTGCGGATGGTCAGGTTCACGACCATCGAAAGGCTCTGGGGTTTGGTTAATCGAAGGGGACAATCATCCTTGAAAAAAGTAATGGGTAGCTCAGACCACTTGAGCTGTTGCACAGGGGGCTTGCCTTGAGTGACATGATGCACCTCCCATGCGAAATTTTTTTTTAAATATATTATATTTTATTCCGAATTGCAGAAATAAATGTCTTTCGCAAGAAATTACACTTTTATACGTCTGTCGCTTTGTCCATCCAGGCGATATAAACTGTCGCCCGATGGATGGACGGCGACAGAGACTCCTCGTGTTTTCTGGCCGCCCGTTAGGCGAGCGACAGGCTTACGTCGCTCGATCAAAAGGCGACAGATTAAAATCCTCGATGGGCCAGGCGACAGATAGCATGTAAGCCCTATGGACGGCGACATATACCATTTTGATATTTTTGTTAGTTTTTATGAGATTTTTTTTTAAAATATATTATATTTTATTCCAAATTGCAGAAATAAATGTCGCAACAAATTTCAGTTTTAAAACTGTCAGTTTAGAAGCCATTTCGATGCAAGCATGAGAAAATACGATGATACGGTTTTTAGGTGGCCCTTCTTCACTCCCGGTCAACTCGTAATTATTTATTGAAGACTTCGTGTAGTTATCTTCAAAGATGTGAAATATATGTACGGTACACTGTACCGATAGATGGGGAGCAATAATAATGTACTGAATTGCATACGGCTTAGAAATGCTAAACAACAATGGCATGTACGGCACACTCTACCGAGTATACGGGACTAAACGTAACATGCCTTAGGCAGAGGAAACAGCAATAAGGGCCCTTCTCTGACACTTTACTGAGTGCAACGAGGATATTTTCCCTTACGCAAGTTTTCAGCTCCTGCCGCTCTGGCCCTAGCTGCCCTCTCACGCTTTCTCTCGCGCTCAGCCTCCCTCTCCGCTGCATGGCGCTGCCGTTCGGCCTCCCTCTGTGCATGCATATGTTCCAAATGCCGTTGGCGCTTCTCCTCCTCATCCTGCTCACACCACTGCTGCTCCACGATAGCCCTCTGATGCGAGTACTCGATTCGCCTCCTCTCCATCTCGGGAGTTTGTTCCGCGTCGTAGAATCGGATGAACTCGCACAGTGGAGGCTGCAATTAGTCACATCACACGGTGTTACAACACGTATGAATTGGGAGCAGCACCAAATGTGAGTATGAACATACCGGGCTTCTCCGCCGCATCCGCATCCCTAGCGTTGGCTCGGAGTCGTGGTTGCGGCAGCTCCAGTACCTCATACCGTAAGTGTATGAGTTGTCTACAGACTGCCGGAAGCGGCAAGGATCCCCGCACAGGCACATGGGGACCTCCGTGCCTTCGGGGATTGTTTCGACAACGTTGTGCCTTGGGGGCGAGGGGAACTCCATTGGTGCTGCTCGTTTGGGTTGGCGGTGATGGTTCTCTTTGTTGTATTGGAGCAGTGGTTTGGTCGATGCAATGCTGCGAAGGCATGAAGGGGGTTAAATAGCCAGATAGAGCGACAGACTTGAAGCTTAAAAGGAATCCGCGAGCATCGGATTCCTTTGCAGCTCTACTGTGG
Organism: Rhipidocladum racemiflorum; assembly: GCA_036346355.1. Lineage (NCBI taxonomy): Eukaryota > Viridiplantae > Streptophyta > Magnoliopsida > Poales > Poaceae > Rhipidocladum > Rhipidocladum racemiflorum. The sequence continues at coordinate 70,297,277 of CM070571.1, forward strand.
CTTGATACCGACATATGCACGCAGCTTTGTATCTTGGAGGAGGTGCCGGTAAAGCTTTGCGGCTATGCTTTGACGGGACGACTCAGGCAATATCTGGCACACATGCATTTGACATGACTTTTCGGACAGAGGCCGACATGATTATGACATGATATGTCCTACTGTGCTTTGGCAAAGCAATAAGCTTTCACGGGGCGTACCATGCGACCTTTGCTTGGATTATAAAATACAACTGAATGGGATGAGAAAACTCATCTTTGTATGGACTAAGTGCTAATATCATTGTTTGTTTATAATAATGATGTAGTGGTAAGCGTAAGGCTTTGCTCACGGTTTGTTGTTTGTTTTGTTGTCATTGTTTGTTTATAATAATCAACTGCAGTTTTAAAAATTGAAAATTCGTTCTTCCTTGTATTGTTTGGTGTGCAACAAATCTGATGACAAATCTGAGTTACCAAGAAGCATGACATTCATATTACTTAAGTACAATAGGAGAACAACTACAACAGCATTTCTTGTGAATAAGAACTAACATACAAATGGATGCAAGGTTGAGCGGCTTTAGAACTTTTCAGAATCATCACTATCATAGAATTCAACACCCTCTTCTTCAAAAAACTCCCAACGGTCACGTTTGTAGTCTTCAACGCTAGGGCCGTCAAGAGGAACAACCAAATCAGGGCTTACAGCCGTGGTTATCTTGTACGGCGTGCTCAAGTAAGCGATCATACGCTTCACGGTTTTCTTTTTGTTCAGGCCGAACTCCCTCTCTTTGCGGTAATTCTCGTACCGTTAGCCTGTTAAGTTCCTGCGCGAGATCCGTCCTCTGCTCTACCATTGGAAGCGTCCTGTTTAAAGATGTCGGTGTATTTATACCGTCTGCCCACTGCTGATATTGGCATCCGGTAGACTACACGACAGTGTGAGCATGGCTATTTAAAACTGGAGCAAGAGAATAATCATCAAAATATGAAGATATCGAAATACATTTAGACGTACAAAGAAATTTGGGCATCTATAGAACGCTCGTCCGTTATTTGGCGCAGTGTAGAAGGTTTGAGCATCCACATGGCAGTTAGGGCAAATTACCCGCCCTGCATTGGCAACCACTGAGCTCGACGCCTTCGACATGGCTTTCACAGAACGGACGAACACTTAAGTCGGTGTCTACACGAAGCAAAAACATCAATAAGAAGCATAAAAAGTACAAATCAATGTGTACTGAACCAAGAACACAACAATGTGACTCACCGTACAAAATAACTTTTGTAAATAATACCTGTGGAACAAGACGCCGAAATAAAATCTTGGAAAAAAAAAGGAAAGCTAAACTACCAGTTCTCCTCTTTGCGCTTTGGGTTTTCTCAACTCAATCCAAACTTTATAGGCAGGGAGCGAGGTAGAAACGAGACAGCTGGCGGCACATCATCGTGCGGGGCGAGGGGCCAAGACAGAAAATCGGCACGTGGCAGCGTTGCGATGCGCTCAGGGGGTCTGCAGCTGCGGTGGCAAACTGGTTAAGCGAGCATTAGCGCGCGAGGTGGGGGCCTGGTGAGCGATAAGAATATCGCAAAACCGTGGCTTGCGACCGACTCATCCATGTCATTTCTGATACGTCTTGTCTTCCGACGCCCTGCTTTCCATCTACCTGCATTAAAATCTGGGACCCAGAACCTTTCATCAGCACTAGGAGTTGCCGTGAAAGAACCCACAACACCGTAACCATACAGCTCCTCGCTCCAAGTTGCCATCACCCTTTCCTTCCTGAAATATTCAGATAGATAGGTACCAGGTTGCATTCCAAATAAAGCACATGCGGCTATCACATGAGAACACGGCCTGTGCAAAAGGTTGGGCTTGTTACACGAGCATTTGCAGATGTCTGTAATACGCACTCTGAATGACAACCCATTTGGTTGGTTCCACGCCCTCCTTTATCCTTACATATCACCTCGAAGCGCAGTGTTCGTGCACCAACTTTAATAGCTCTATGCTTGGCCGCCTTCTGACTCTTCTCTTCCATGTATTTATCGATCATGGAGGAATGCAGAGCTTCTCATCTCTCAAAGCACTATCTGTGCGACTTGATGTCTGTCGGCGAAGTACTTGGTTGTGCCCTTGATACTCCCTCAATAATTCCCACCAATGGGAGACACCTCATCCCTCTCATTACCCAGTTGTAAACTTACGCAGTTACTTGGTCATCACACCGTGATCGGCACCATGTGTGTCATGTAACAAAGGCCCACTTTTCCATCGGTTCGTGCTTGATCCAAACCGAGAAACATTTGATTGGCCTTTGCCTTCGGATTTACGATTAGTCGCGTCATCTTCTCGTTGGCGGTGGGGAAGAGGCTCCGCCTCATCGTGGCCTTCGGGCGTACTCTTGTTCGCCGTCTCCTCTTTGTGTTTTCTTGTCACCATCGATATTTTTCCACAGTCCGAACTTGCTCTCCTGGTTCGCTTACATAGTCTTTTGAACATGTTCATGAGTTCCTTGTTCCTGAATTGCTTGTAGAAATTTGCGCCCAAATGCCTCATGCACCATCGGCTCTGCAAGTCGAGGCCATGGAAATGGCTCCTCTGCCCTGTTTGCAGTGGTTGATCGCACTAAGCGGAAAAGATGCTGTCGTCGTGGCAGCACGCACACATCCCGACGAAGTTTTGACCACCCCAATCTTCAAGTTCCGCAGGAACCATAGCCAACTCTCATAGTTCTCACTTTCTACGAAGGCGAATGCAACAGCAGAATCTGGTTGTTTCCGTCAACACCCACAATTTGCCAAAATTTGCCCTTTGTATTTCCGATCAAGAATGTGCCGTCCACGCACAGCAATGGACGACAGTGGTAGAACGCCTTAATGCAAGCTCCGAATGCGAAGAACACTCTCCTCGAGATGCCTTTTAGTTGGCCACTTGATTGACGGACAATCTTGATAATCATAGTAAGTGCCGGATTTCTTCCCTGAATGCAAGCGAAGCGGTCTTGGGCAAATTGTGGTACGAGTCTTCAAACTTCCCAAACCTCGTTTCTAAGGCCTTCTGTTTCGCCCTCCAAGCCTTCCCATAGCTAATTGTGTATCGATATCTGTTCTCGAGAGCTCGGATAATAGCACGGGGCTCATAAGCCAGGTTCTCCACTATCTCTCGAGTACATGAGATTCGCGACAAACCCGGATAGCGAGGTTCTGTGAGCCATCATTGTTTCCTCAATCATACGGTGTCGCTCAACCTTCGAGCATAACCAATGGGTGGCCCGCCCGGCTTGTATCGTGCACTCTCCACGGACAGCCATGGATCTCACACACCACGTCGTAGCAGGTCGGGCGTGGATTTCTTAACCCTGAAAGTCCTTCTTAATGATAAGGCCCAATCTTTCACAAAGATCTGCGCATGCCTCCTTTGTCGCGTACATACCGTCAGGCCTAACCTCGTTGGGCATCACGCCAACGTATGTCGTTGGTTTCATTAACAACCAACCTATCAAATTGATGTGTGCTCCACTCGGTGACACAGCGGCTCCGTACCTCCATCTTCCTCGTCGGACTCATCGCCGTCTTCCACTACGCTATGCCGTACTCAAGGTCTTCCTCTTCCATCCTAACTGTTATTTCATCAATTTGCTCACCTTCGTCACTACTCCCAGCGCTACTTGTCCAACATTTGCTTCGTCCTCCCCAAATTCGGATTGTTCGCCACTTTCGCAAATAATGTCCTCGTTCATTGTCTGGATGTAACGCCCACGGCTAGATCCCCAATTTCGGTGTCACCAAAACTTAACTCATTTTGAGCCTCGACTACACTCCCCACCGTCCGGCCTGCTGGGGGCTACATCCGGGCATAGGCTTGCACTAAAAGCACCGGTTCCATCCCGTTGCTCTGTCCCCCTCACATATGATCTCCACGATGCGGTTCCTTTCAACTCAACTAGCTCCCAACAAAATGGATTGTTCTGCATACTACTACAGAGGCAAAATACCTTCAGCTGCCACTTCTCTTCTTCCATCCGAAAAGTATAATACAACCACTTCATCATCGAAGAAAATGTGCGCTCTTCGACCCTACTCAAACTTCTGTCTACATACTGGAAGTTACTTAGATCTGCACCCTCCGAACCATACATTACAACCCCTTCGCCATAATATATTCTAAATTGAACTCGTTACGCCATATCTGCAAATCCATTCATTCACCCACTAATTAAATACTTCCCGTAAAAAATATTACGACCCCCAACTTTGCGTTGGTATATCTATATGCTACAAAATTACTTATTTAATCGTACAAGAATTTGCAACATTTCTAACAATACATACCTACGATCGTAATAATCGCTATCTCTCGCCGTACTACATTCATAACAATCGCTATCTCTGCAGTACTACATTCAATAGATCTACTACTAAAGAATTGAACAACTCTGTAAGTACATTACCATCACGATTAATTTCTACTCGACATACATCAAACTACTTTCGCTATATGTACCCAACTGCATTCGTGAAGAAATGAATACTTCTATCCGTTCAAAGTATCTACATTCGATATATCAACGCACACAAACCAAGATCTAAAATCATTTCTACTAAATCATAACCTCATCGCTACAAAAATTAGAACGACTCATCGCATACCTACAAACTAGGTTTGCTAAATTTGCTATGTCTGTACTACATATAACTACAAACTAGGTTTACTAAATCTTTCTACATCTAACTACATTTCTTAACTAGATTTTCTAGATCTACAAATACCAAAACTAAAGAACGAGAAATTACCTGAGTATGCAGTGACGGGCTCAAAAATCGCGCAGAAATTTTCTTCCCTCTCTCTTTTTTCCTCTCTTCTTCTCCTCTTTTCTCTCTTCTTTTTTTTTCTCGTTCTGTTGCCTCTGCCGGCCGGCCGAACGCGCGAGGTATATAAAATATACCTGTCGCCCGTCCATCGGGCGACAGGAGACCCCGCATGCTATCTGTCGCCCGTCCATCGGGGGCTTTTAATCTGTCGCCTGTTGATCGGGCGACAGGCTTATATCGCCCGATGGACGGGCGCTTAAAACACGAGAGTCTCCTGCCGTCAAATCCATCGGGCGACAGAGGATTATATCGCCGATGGATGACGAAGCGTATAAAAGTGTAATTTCTTGCGAAAGACATTTATTTCTGCAATTCGGAATAAAATATAATATATTTAAAAAAAAATTTCCCTCCCATGCTACCTCTTTTAAGTCATGATGAGACTTGTAGGCTGAGGAGCCCCCGAATATTACTGCGATGTGATTGTTGGGCTCCTGATAGTCCATATATTCTTCGTCGTCCGTGGGCCTTTTGCCCTTACTGTTCTCGCCTTGCTCCAAGAGTGTAGGCATGGGACCCTTGCTATTGTAGAACTATTCCAAATGGAAAGTCCAGGTTTGGCAATTGCGAAGGTCATGCCTGTATGCTTGATGGAGCGGACAGAAGTGATTGTTAGGTGGAGCACCTCGATCGTCATGACGTTGGTCATTGCGACCTTGGTCGTAGTAGCGCTAGGGTGGTCTTCCCCTGCCTCTTCCGTCGAAATTCTTTCGTTGATGCGGTTGCGAAGATTGTTGTTGATGATGCTCGACAACCGCGACCATATTTGGCGCAGAGGACTTCTTTTTCTTTTTCTTAATCTTTTTCTCCATGGAGCTTGTATTCTTCCTCCTCGTGGAGCCTTCCAAGCCAGGTTGAGGTGGGAGCTTGCCCTTGTCTAGCATTTTTTTCCACTGGACCACCTCATCTATTGAGGAACGCGATATGCTACTCTAGCACAAATTAAAATTTCTACCGCAAAACCAGAAAAGCTACTCGCAAGAAGGGGATCATAGATCAATTACCACTAGACGCGCAGTTGCGGAATTCTTCACGAGTTGATGTAGTGGATCGTTCTCGGAGTGGATCGTCCTCGCCACGGATAGTCCTCACTGCAGATCGTCTTCTCCACGCCGCAGTAGCAGCAACATCACCACAGCAGTCCACACGTCCGAGGATGGAACGCCGTGCATCGGCGTGTAAGCATTGTGTTGCTCGGCAGGGGCAACGAGAGGTGGAGGCTAGGGTTCTGGACGAAAGAGATGTGTGATTCCCACCATTCTCCTCTGCTTATATAGCTACGCGATGAAGACCTAAGCTAGGGCTGTCGGGATCTGAATTTGCAAATCTGGACCCTCTGTGTATTCAGCACTAGTCCAGGATCACGCTAGTGCACACAGTCTCAACATCGGTATATATCATAATCATAATCAACGAAATAGTAAGTACTTTATTAAAAAGGAGATATAACTGGTTGCTCAACCTTATGGTCAAGTTACAAAAGTAAGCCTCGCAGGGCTAAAGTCTTACTCAAATAAAACTGCAGCGGGATATAAAGAAATCGCGTGGCGCCAACCAATATACCACAGGCAACTGACTGGGCTCGCCCCTAGTTCGTTGGCTCCTCCTAAAGTTCTTCCTCCGAAGCTGGCGTCGACTCTTCTTCAACTGATGTTGTATTATGGCAAGGGTGAGTACTTGGTACTCAGCAAGTCATGCACAGAATGCAAGCTAATATTCTATATGCATGGCTTAGTACAAAGGATAGCTTCATGGTTCATTTGCAGTAAAGCAATAAGTGGAGATACAATAATAGATAGCAAAGCAGTAAAACAATAAACAATAGAGTGCTTTAACAATAAATTGCACAAGTAAGCAATTTCCAATCCTATATCCAGTTTACCAATCCAAACCCAAGCATTCTCCAAAGACCAGGTTGTTTTCATGAAAGTCTAACCCTTGACTGTAATCCCCGAGCGGTGTCCAATACTGTGGACTCGGCTATTCGAATAGATTTTTCACTCTGCAGAGGTTATGCACTTTACCCACAAGATACAGTCAAACGCCACCAAGGCGAGTGTCCGTAACAAAGTCTTTCGGAAGCCTCTAACTTCACAAGCGGACCTTCCTGGTTGTTGCGCACTAGCCCTTCCCTTAGCGAAGGCGAAGTCTAGGCCAACCAACCGTTAGATGGGTACCTAGCCATCGCTACGGTATGCTCCCCCACAGAACTACAAGTTATTAGCGACTTATTCAACTAGGTCCGTCCCATTCTGGACATGTGGTTGCACGTGTGACTCAGTTCAAAGGCTTACAAGGTTAAGTCCATAGGGTGATCAGGGCAAGACTACCCGAAGAACCAAATCGACTTTCCCAGTGCCACACCTGGCCCACCCTATCATTCTTGCCACATGCCTTGGTCTAAATCTATTTATCAAACCTAGTTTATTACCATGCACCACGTGCCATCAACATCATCATCAATAACACATGACACTTTTCCAAAACAGGTTCCATATCTCATTAAGTCAATGTTAACATGTAATTGTCCAAGATCCTGTCATGGCTATGTGGCAGGGCTAAGCATTATACTATATCGATCTAATTACCCATGTTGGCGAATTAATAATGTCCAACTAAATAACCCACAACAAGGGTGACAAGGGTACATGGTACATAATTATATAATCATGGTGTTATACAGCAATTTGGATATTTATCTAACTCCCGAAAATAAGTAAAGCAATTTCTAATTAAATTAGCATGCAATAGTTTAAATTAAATTAATTTTCAAACATAGGAGCAATATGATCAAAGCATAACTTGCCTTCAAAAAGTACTTGTTCTTGGTCTTGAGCTGGCAACTAAATAACCCACAACTAGGGCTCGGGGGCTACACCCACCGGGTGCGCTCGCGCGCACCCGGGATTCTTGACTAGCGTGGATCGCAAAGCGATTGCGCCGACTGCCGTCACCGACCTCCAGGCCGGTGGCCACGTTCGACCGGGTAAACCCCCGACCGGCTCTCCGACCCACTCGGGGGCTCAGGGGATACACCCACCGGGTGCGCTCGCGTGCACCCGGGATTCTTGACTAGCGTGACTGCAAAGCAGTTGCGCCGACCAAGCATCACCGACCTCCAGGCCGGTGGTCACATTCGACCGGGTAAACCCCCGACCGGCTCTCCGACCCACTCGGGGGCTCCTTGCAGAAAACCCTTTTCTAATCCAATAGTTGGTAGCGGCTCCTTGCAGAGCATGCCAACTCCTAAACGCATATGATCAAAGTACTGATGTAATAATCCCTTTGTGAAACTATATGAAGATCAAACTCAAGGCGAGAAGCATGTCATCCTTTGACAGTTCAATCCATCTCTCGTATATGTGATATATTAATAAGTTGTGATTGACTTCTCAATCACGGCATGGCCATGCACTTCCTTAATCATATCACATGAGTGGCCTAGACATATATATCTGTTACACTGGAGTGGCAAATTCCATCTTGACTACTCACTTCCCTCTGCATGTTTCATAGTAAACATGAAAGCTACCTTTATAACTATCCGGTTAGGAAATAGTGTTTGGTAACCCCAAGGTAAACTATTACATATGTAGAGAATGTAACTAACGAGTATCCATACCATGGGTACCTCCATCAGCCCGAGACCTCGAGTAGGCTGACATCCTTCGAAAGCCCAGCTCTGGCGAAGGTTTGCGGGCCACGAAGGGATGGCCTGGCATCGTTCCGAGCAAGCCCCGGGTGGTCGGCGGACCCGGACCACCTAGGTCGAGGCGCATGGTCGGCCGGCTCCGGTAAACGCTCGAAGGACCAAGACCCGCACTGGTGAAAGGGCCTATTGCTCTATGTGCGTGACGCCCTCTGACGTCCGTACCAGGGTAGGCGGTTCCTTCCCGAGAATGTCAGAAGATGTGCCAAGAAGTCAAGCCCCGGTCCCATCATCACTGACGCACCACAGAGCCGTCACAGGGCTACCAGCCCGGCGTAGAGGCAGTTAAAGCCTGGTCGAATGACAAGACAGAAGACCAGACTCCAAGGCGTACAAGACCCCTTTCTTTTTTCTCTCTAGACTCCCACTGTAACCCGCCGTCTTCAGATATATAAGGAGAGGCAAGTCCCCGGGGAGGAGGGGGGAGAAAAAAACTAAGCAAAAGAGCTCGACGAGCTCAACAAGCTCAACGAAGATCGACCGGATCCCTCGTCTCGCTTGTAACCTCCGTTTCGCCTCACAAGAACAATATACCCCAACAACCCGGACTGGAGTAGGGACATTCCGCCCGAACCAGTATAAATCTCTGGCTTCTTGAGTCAACCATTCGGGGAGAGGGAGCGCGCGACCCCGCCAAACCAAAAATTAAATGCTTAGGTGCGAAGCGCCGGCGATAATAATCTCAGTCTAAGGATCATACATCTACTTTGTATGAGATACACTGATGACACATAAGAATGTAACATTCTCGCAGTGTCTCATTGTGGGTCTATCTAACCCATGTTCTTCAACATGTGTTCACAATGTATTGATGATATCTCCATATCCCATGATCTATGAAACATGATCATCGATCAATACATATGCTGATCTATTCATCGTTGTCCACTACGATGATATCCGATCTGAGATACTTACAGAATTATATCAATAAGTAAAGAGTTTCATAAGCAAGTCACATACTTGTTGATCAATATAATGATATATATTCATTGGACTAATAATCATATTATTATTCATAAATATAGTCATGTTACAATCATCTATATGATTGCCTCAAGGGCATAACACTAACATCATCGGCGTTGGCGTACCGATCAGCCATGTGGAACAACTCGCTGGCCGTTAGATCACGATGAATCTCTATATCTTGCGTGAAGCGGATGTCTATTGTGGGCCAAATGGACTCATCTTCCCTTGACAAGCGAAGCAAGACTTGTACCTCCTTACGATTCATAAAGACTCACCTGTGACATTTAATCCTCCTCCCGCTGGCGAGGCAAGGACTACAAACCTCGAGAGTCCACCCCCCGGGGAAGGTAGAAAAGAATAGAAAAACTCCCCTCCGTGGATAGGGGGGAAGCGGAGGGAACTCCCCTCCGTGGCGAGGGGGGAAGCGGAGGGAACTCCCCTCCGTAGCGAAAGGGGGAAGCAGAGGGAACTCCCCTCCGCTCGATTTCCTATCGACACAAGCACAGTATGGGCTGCCAAAGTCTGACATCCAGTAATGTTCCCTTGGGAAACACCAGGACATGTCAGACTAGCCTAGGACCCTAAGATAAGTAAAATTCCCGTAGAACCCTTATGGAAGGCATAAGAGTAGGGGTAAAAATGTAAAATCTAAATAAAAGGACATCACATATAACCAATCTAGCCCTTAGCTGGTGACAGTGGAAGAAAAGGGTTAAAAAGACAGTTTAAAAAGGCCTATACCCCAAGGACATAATCGGTTGAAAAAGGGCCGACCAATGCATGCATGTTCCCTTGCCCGCCATATAAAAAGGAAAAAACCCTAGCCCCCAAAGACTCTACTCAAAAAAGAGAAAAACAAAGGGACACGAGAAAGAAGAACAATTCTGTGGTGCAATACCTCCACAATGTCTTAGACCCCGAACTTGAAAGCACGGACGACGGCTTTGTCCAAAACGTTTGGGATTGAGTTTCGTACCTGGATGAACCTTTGGACAAACTGTCGCAAAGTTTCACCTTCCGTCTGGATTAGGCGCTCGAGATCACGCTCTTTGCCTGGACGGATATAGGAACTCTGTAAGTTTGCCCTGCGTGCGTTGCTAAGCTACCTTCAGGAGCGAATCGACCCTTCCTTATGATTAAAGAGCCAACTCTGACCGGCTCCATCGAGCATTGTAGGTAGGAAGTTTGCCATAACTCCCTTATCACCTCCAGCTGCTAGAATCGCTGTGGTGTAGATGGAGAGAAATTCATCCAGGTTCTGAGTCCCGTTAAACCTCTCGATGTGGCCAGGCTTGAACTTGCTCGGCCACAAGACGCTACGAAAAGGTGCCGCCAAAGCTCGACACCCAAAAACTGGAGCATCGTGGTGGTCTCTTCGCTCACGGTGATCATGGCGATCATCGTTGTACCGACTTTCGATGAGCGGGCCAACTCGAGAGAAGACTTCTTGGTGTCGGCGCGACGGGGATCAATCTGAAGTGGAATGCTCGGTACGTTCTTGACCGCGTCGAGCATACCTTTGATCCTGCGGGGTTGTGTCGGGACCCGAATGTGAAAATTCGGACCCTCTGTGTATTCAACACTAGTCCAGGATCACGCTAGTGCACACAGTCTCAACATCGGTAAATACCACAATCATACTCAACGAAATAGTAAAGTACTTTATTGAAAGAAAATTATAACTGGTTGCTCGACCTTATGGTCAAGTTACAAAAGTACGCCTCGCAGGGCATAGTCTTAGTAAAATAACTTGAAGCGAAAAATAAAGAAACGCGTGGCGCCAACCAATATACCACAGGCAACTGACTGGGCTCTCCCCCTGGTTCGTCAGCTCCTCCTGGAACTCCTCCTCCAAAGCTGGCGTTGATTCTTCTTCAACTGATGTTTGTGTTGTGGCAAGGGTGAGTACTTTAAAGCACTCAGCAAGTCTTGCACAAAATGCAGTCTAATGTTCTACATGCATGGCTTATTACAAAGGATAGGCTAAGATGGTTCATTTTCAGTAAAGCACATTCACAATACCGATAATAGATTGAAAGCAGTAAAACAACAATAAAATTAATAACTTTCATGAACAAATTCACAAGTATAGCATTTACCAACCTAAAACAAGTTCTTCAATTCCATCCCATGTAACCAATGTCATTTTATTAAAGTCTAACCCTTGACTGTAATCCCCGAGTAATGTTCAATGCTGCGGACTCGGCTATTCGAATAGATTTTACACTCTGCAGAGGTTATACGCTTTACCCACAAGATACAGTCAAATACTACGAAGGCGAGTGTCCGTAACAAAGCCTTTTGGAAGCTTCTAACTCCACAAGTGAACCTTCCCGGTTATCGAATACTAACCCTTCCCTTAGCAAAGGCGAAGTTTAGGACAACGAACTGTTGGACGGGTACCTGGCCGCAGCCCCGGTACGCTCCCCCATACAAATACACAGAAGTATAGCTGACACCCCGAGGTACCACATGCAAGTTATTAGCAACCTACTCAACTAGTTTGTCCCATTCCAGACAAGTGGTTGCATGATGAACTTAGTTCAAAGGCTTGCAATGTTAAGTCCTTAGGTTAACCAAGGCAAGACTACCCAATTAGCAAAAACCAAGACGACTTTCCCGGTGCCACTCTTGGCCCACCATAACAATCTTGCCACTTGCCCCAGTCTAAATTATTTTATCACCCCGGTTAATTACCATGCACCACGTGCCATCAACATCATTAATAACATATGACACTCTTCCAAAACATGTTCCATATCTCATTAAGTCAACATTAATAATTGATATTTCAAAATTATGTCATTATCACGTGGTAGGGCTAAGCACACTACATCGATCTAAGTTAACCCATGTTGGCAGATTAATAATGTCCAACTAGTTAGTCCACAACCTAGGGTGACAAAAGATTCATGGCATACAATTATATATATCAAGGTGGCATACATCAATTAGGAATTTAGCTAATTCCCAGAATTAATTAAAATTACTTCTAATTAAATTATCATGCAATACTTTGAATCAACATAATTTTCAAAAGTGGGATCCATATGATTAAAGCATAACTTGCCTTCAAAAAGTATTGGTTTCTGGTCTTGAACTTGCTCCTAGGTCAAAACCTCTCCTTCGAAGCCTTCAGGCAGTTCAACGTCTACGCATATCGAATAAATAAATAACAAATAAATAAAATAGAGGGAAAACTCATGTCCAAAAATCAAATAAAATTCACCATTAAATAGAGCTCAATTTTATAAAAATTTAGAAATTGGAATCACCTCAATCGGAGTTAAAACGTAAAAGTTATAGCCGTTTGAAGTTTGAAAAATCAATTAAAAGAATAAATCGAATTAATTCATTTATTTTTCTATTGAAAAATCTGAATATGACGTCAGCTGATGTTAGCGCGCAATTTCTTTTCCGACCGAATTATTTTTCTAAAGGAAAATCGAATTATGACGTCATGCTTGCGTCATCTGGTCCATGGGCCTGGTCCACGTTCGGTTTCGGTCCACCGTGGACCCGGTCTACGGGCGCATGTCTTGCTGACATGTGGGCCCAGCTTGATGACATCATCGCTGATGTCAGCATGGCTCGACCAAGGGGACAGCTGACACACGGGCCCCACCGTGACATCAGCTTGACGTCACGGATGACGTCATCGTGTGGGTGGCCGAGCCGCTGACACGCGGGCCCCACGCTGACGTCACGCTGAGTTTCCTCGCGGTACTGATCATATATCCCATGGTCTTCCCGAGCAAGACTTCGAGAATCACCGTGATGGGAGCGAACAGGGGTATGATGGCGATATTCTCAGGAAATGCTCCGGGCATCCTTGTCACGAGGCGACCCTGAAGGCTTCAGGTTGGCAGTGAATTTTTCTAAGTCCTCTGCTACGACTGCGCCCATCGCTTCCAAGTCCACCTGCTTGGGGAAGTTTCGAAGATTACGTACGACCGCCGCCAATGATTGCAGTTGCTCCCCACTCTGAGGAGTGGGAGGAGGCTAATCTGGTCGACGGTCACGTACATGCTCCGATGTGTGATGCCCATGAGAGATCTCACGAGCTGAGGATTTGGCCCTGGCGCTCAGTTTTTCATGAGCTTGACAACGGATACTCACCAAGGTCTTGTTCAAGGACGCTTCCAGGTGATTCCTCGCTACTTCAAAATGGTCATGATGGACATCACAAGAATGCAAGGACCGTGAAGGCGACATCATGGTGTCCCCTCGCGACGCAGTCTCATGATCGGGCTCAAAGTGATTGGGAATGTCCAGACCATCGTAGAGTCCATCGTACTCCTCATCATCCGTGAGGGTATCGCGCTGGGAGCGAATGTACTGCTCTCACGCTGCAACCACCGGGGAAAGACTCCCGAGTTTAGTGTGATCTTTTGGGTCCGTAACGCCGGCTACGCCCTTGTCGGTGTAGTACATGTCATCATCCTCAGCACCATTGAAGGCACAAAGGTCTTCAGTATCCTGAGAATTGGGCATCTTCAGGATTCTTCATGAAAGAAGCTGCGTAGATCCCCACAAATGGTGCCAGCTATCGACGATTGGGAAACAGGTCCCTACCGAGCTTACTTGTTGAATGAGGGATCAACACGGCCCCTTTTCTGTGAAGGGTGTCATGGCCCCGAATTCAATTTCGACTCACGCAGCTCATTTTAGCATCAACCAATTTCTAGTTGCACTTGAGATTGATTCCAGACTTTAGAGAATATCCTAAACTGCCATATGGAGTGTCCCAAACCCAACTAAGAGTTAAGAGCTAGAAGTTTTAGTGTGCTAATGTAATTTTTATCGAAGTTTAGAGCCTCATAATTAGAGATCCATGATGGTCTAGAGTGTGCATGATAGTTGGTTACAAACTAGAAACTTTTCTTTATACAATGGTTTAGTTTTCTTGCCAATCCATCATCAAAGGCCAATTTAAATCATAGCTCAAAGATTGAATTCCATTGTTGAAGTAATTGGGGACTTAGACTTAGTACTTGGTCTCCTTGTGTGATGGCTAGTGGACACAAAACAGCAAGCATCCCCTCCCAAAACAGCAGCCACTCCATTTCCTTTCACTCCCCCAAACCGTGCAGCCCCAAAGCCCTTCTCCCTCCTCTTGTGGGGGAAGCTCACCTCCATTTGCAGCACTTGGAGCTCCTCCACCAGCAGCTCAAGCTGCCCCTGCAGCTCCTCCACGCCTCCATCAACAGCCAAGCCGAACTGCAGTCCCCTCCCTCCTCCTCAACCAAGCTCCTTCTTCATCCCCATGGCACCTCCTTGAGGGAGGCCAAGGTGAGCCCCTCCCCCGTGGCTTGAGCTACTCCTAGAGGGTCCCCTCATGCTGTTTTGGATGCCCTACCTCTGATTTGGGGGAATATTTGGAGGGAAGTCCATGTTCTAGGGTTTGGAGCTAATGCTGATTTTCGAGCAGATTTCAGAGCCACTGTTTTTCGTGTTTTTGAGCAAGTTAGAAGCTTCATCTCTCTGTCCGGATGAAGAATTAATTGTAGATAATCAAGTTATCTTTCATTTCCAACTGGAATCGATCGATTTCGTTAATCCATCTGAAAGTTATGATGATTTTTGTGCTGACTGTCCAGAAGATGCAGCATTTCGGCCGAGCTGCTGATTTCTCCAATTTTGGGTGGGTTAAACTACTGGATGTCCAAATGGGGGTAGATGGATGTGTAGGTAGGGTTCTAATGCTCATTTAGAAACTGGGAGATCTCACTTTGGATGAGGGATTAAAAAGTTATACTCATTTGAATGAATGCTGTCTCAATCTCTGAATATTGTGAACAACTGAACATTTCTCTCTGTTCCTGGCTGATCTGGGAGTTGTGCATGCTATGGAACGATAATTGGCCAAAGCTAAATTGTAGATATGCCTCTTAAGATTCATTAGAACTTGGAAGCACTCAATTTCATTAAACCTTCTAGAAGTTATAGTCGTTTTGGTGAAATCTGTCCGGATTTGTCACAATTGTGCAGAGTACTATTCTTTTATGTTTTTGGGCTAGTTAAAGCAATGGTTGTTCATTTGGGAGTAGATGTATGAGTAGGTATTGTTCTTATGTTCATTTGTGAGCTGGAATCACTCAATTTGGTTGAGTAGATTAGGAGATATGCTTGTTTGAAGTTCACGCTATCCTGAAAATTCAGAGTTTGCTTTAGAGAAGGCTAGTGTTGGGTTGGAGTAGTGTTGGGCTTTTCAAATACATTGTTGCCTATTAGTGCATAGCGTTAAATTGCACTTTCATTTTGGCTTGATGAATGTTTGCATGTTTTGGGGCTATTTTGGGTTTTCATTTGTCATTTCATATCATGTGCATAGCATGCATCTCATTCATATGCATTGTGCTCATGTAGAGAGCGATCACGCGAAGGGTGACACGACCGTGATCGAGGGTGATCACGGTGAGCCAGCTTGTCGTTGAGGATCCGTGAAGCGGCAGGCAAGCACCTAAGCATATTTACCCTATTATATGATTTTATCTTTGAGAATTAAATTGCTTATTTAGATGATTAGGTATGCATTAGGAGTTGAATGGTGGTAATAGTTTTTAGAACCTACTTGCTGCACATACACTCCTTGATACTTGTAGAACACTTCCTTTGGAACGAGTATATGGGTAATTATAACGAGTCTACGCTTAGTTTTGCTTAGATGTCGGGTTGGGCCAAGTGACGGAGGGTTACATCACTTGTGGTTGTTATTATTACACACGTACTACATTATGTTGGACTTGGAATTGGGAAAGGTTTTGGAAAGAAATGAATTGTGGACCAAAGGGAGTTGGTTCATTTGGGTATGGAGACTCAAATGTGTAGCCCCGTCTGTGTCGGTTAAGGACCGATCCGTAAGTGGAATAAGATCGAGCACCCCGGTTGGTCGCATGCCCGATTATGGTACGGTAAGCCACTCTTCCTCGCATGCTGAATCGATGGACCGTAACTCCCTGTGGTTGGACGTGGTTGAGGGCGAGGCTTAGGCCGGCTCTCGAGCGCCAAGCTGGGCTTGGGGCAGCTCGAGGGGGTGCTAGGTTTTCGGACCGCAGGGGGACGCTTCAGCGATTGGGTATGGATGGGAGAGAGTTGACACGAGGCCCTTCGTGGTACGTGTCGTGCGATCAATGCTTCCCTGTAGTGTTAATTAAGCGATTCGAATTGCCGCGCTCTCGGATATGAGCAAGCTTGATCCGAACTTCTTCTGCGTAGTAAACAACTTGAACATGTGGTTCGCCGTTGGGCTTGAGCTTTAAATTGGTTATGTATTGCTCTACTTTAATTGTTGTTACCTTCAATTTCACATTAGAAGTAAGTGCGGTCTATAACTGCTTTAAACTTGTAATTGGTTCCGTTGTCGCACTTATATTACAAATGTTAATGCTTTTTTCGCACTTTTACCTTAAGCTTACTCCTTGCTACAACTAAATGCATAATCCTTTGGAGTCGGTCCTATATGGACCCACGGGTAAGTCTTGCGAGTACCTTCCGTACTCATGCTTCTGCTTTGTGGTTTTTCAGGTGAGGATCAGGTTGAGTGCGAGTTCTGCCTGCATCTTGTCTCTCGGTGACTCAAGGGCACCGAGTAGAGGCTTGCCGACGCTGCTTGCCGTTCTGGGAGTGTTCAGGGGCAGAACACTTCTGGGATTTGTCTTACTTTTGCTAAATGCATCCCTTTTGTTGTATAGATAGATGCGGTTGTTGGGCTTTTGGATTTGGTAATGGACGCTTACGCGTATGTCGGTCCCGTTCGTGTTTTCTTTAGCTGTGATACTGCTGTGGTGCTGTGGATGTCGTTTTACTTTCAATATATTTATTGAACTGTGTTTTCCTTGTCTGCTGAGTGGATGTCCGTAGAATCTAGAAAGGTCATGCCGAAATTTTCCGTTTTTCGGAGTCTTGGTCTTTTTCCCCGTTCTTGCCTAGTTTAGAGTCTTGGCGTTGTTTTTGATCTTGGTTTGGGGGTTGTCGGGTTTGTCTTTGTGCCGTTGTTTTCCGCTTGCGTGTTGGTTCGAAAGTCCCGAGTTCGTTGCCCTCTTTGTGCAAATTGAATTGATAACGGCTTTGGAAACCGGTATGTGGGGATCCTGGGCGAGTTCGGGTCGCATACCGGGGGAATACCGGGATGGTCGTCGAATTGTTAGGATGTTTCTTGGAATTGTCTCGATTGGGCTTGGGTGTTAGCACTGAGATCACCTTCGGTGATTCGTTGCTAGGATCCAAATCCGAGCAAGTGACCGTTCATCCAACAACTCGATGACGATCTGGGCGGCTCCTCACAAAGGGTTTGCGTCTGAAGAATGCTCATGAGGGAATAGGATACTTAGAAAGTATACAAAGGGGTTTATAGTGGTTCGGACCTCTCACTACAGAGATAACAACCCTACTCCAATGATTTTTGCTATTGTTATGAAACTCGTACATAATGTAAGGTATCTCGCTCGTTGGTTGTCACGGATGTGTTCACGCATGACTGTCCTCTCGTGTGGCTATGTCTCTCTTCCTGTCGTCCTCCCCCTTTATCAATTTGTCCGGGGGTATTTATAGCTTAAAAATATCTATCGTAACTGCAAACGAATAATGCGCCTTGACTGCATTAACCATGGTTGCAACTGAAGCCTGGATTCCCACCACGTTCCTATAGTGGGCGTAACAGCTCTAGATCACGGCGTAATTGTCGCTGTTTGAACGTTATGGACCAAACATGACTTTCCGACCGACCATACTTGAGGAGTTTCCTAGCTCTGCCCGGTGTTTCTGAGCTCTTATGTTCGTGGGCAA
This sequence comes from Rhipidocladum racemiflorum, assembly GCA_036346355.1. Classification (NCBI taxonomy): domain Eukaryota; kingdom Viridiplantae; phylum Streptophyta; class Magnoliopsida; order Poales; family Poaceae; genus Rhipidocladum; species Rhipidocladum racemiflorum. The sequence continues at coordinate 70,315,601 of CM070571.1, forward strand.
GCCTGGGCTGAGCATAGATGCTTGTGGTCGAGTACTAAACTTAGTCCGATCGAGCGGACCAGCCAGCTAAGTCATTCGAAGGGGGACATCATCCAAGGGCATGCATGGTCGGCCAAAACTGGCTACCAGGGTATAACAGTCTTTATGAAGATTATCCAATCCCCAACATTTTTTTATCATCGGACAGTTGCTCATTCACTTTGGCTAGTTCTTCTTCTAAGGCCTTCTTCGATGCCTCAAGCTTTGAAATGGATGCTTTGATTTCTTTTAGCTCTTTGACATCTTGGTCGTGCTTGTCCTTCTTGGCTTTGGTGTCGGCTATTAGTTGATCAAGTATCTTTTGCTCTTGGCACTGAGCTATCCGACGCTCCAGCCTCTCTTGGCTGCATCCACTGCCGGTTTCTTTTCATCGAAAAAACAGACATTGAGAAGTGCAGTCATGGCTTTCTCAGGCAGATTAGCTTTCATTGCATCCATGGCATCACGGATTTGCTAGGAGTTCTTGAGAAGGAGCGAGTGGAGTAAGTGGTCCGCTCCCTCATTGACGGCCTCTGGATCTCCCTCGACCTCTGCCCCAGGGAAGATGCTGGCACCCAAATCCAAGAGCATCACCGCGGTGTCACCCTGGCCCTTACCCTAGCGGTAGTGTCCTTCACGCTCCGCTGCTGGTGGAATATCTAAGCTCCTTCATTGCCACCTTAGGCATATCCAAGCAAGACCACTTCCCCCCTCTCCTATCCGGTGATGGTGCACTCAGGTTGTTGAGGGGCGTGGGTGAGGCAGTGCAAGGTTAGGAGAAGACGATAGTTTTGGGGGAGGAGGCGTGGCAGGGAAGGGATCAGGAGAGAGGACAAGGAAGGGAATGGTGAGATCGTGCCGGGGGGAAGAGATTGTGGAGTAGGTTGGGAGATGGGGAGAGGAGTTGTGTGTGTGGGTTGGGTTGGGACAAAGGGGGAACTCCTATTTGATAAGTCTTCGGCGATGAGAGGTGGTTCTTTTCTTTTTAAAAGTTATTCGGATTCTATGCCTGTTAGGTGGGGTTTGGGCAATGAGTTTATCATGCTATTATTATTATCGGGTATTTTTTGAAATTGACATAATTCAACCTAATTTTTTTATTTAAAATTGAAGTTGTTATTTTAAATTCGAACTAACGAGCCACCGTTGAGCCGAGTCTCATTAATATTTTTACGTTCGAAATTAACTCATTTTAAATTAAAACATATTAAATATTATAATCGAAGCAATTTTAATTCGAAAGATAGTGAGTGAGCTTTTTTTCCCGACCCTGTTGGTCGTGGCCTAATCGGATCTCATTCCTACCAGCATCTTCTCTGGGAGCCGTCAAGCTAGGGTCGAGGAGCATCAACAGCTCCAGAAGACACAAAGAGGAGAAATTCCAACCCTTTCCTAGCTTGATTCGCACAAAATGAGATAGTCATCGTGGGCTATGGATCCGCCCCCTGGATGCTTTCATGCACTAGGTGCAATGCCACACATATGCACTTTTCTTAACTCATACTGCTTTATTTCCTCCTATGCTACGTGTCACAGTGTCAGTCATGGACGGAGGCGATGCTCTAACATAGAGGTACAAGTAGATCCTAGGCTTGGTCATGGACTATGGCGCTAATAAAAGTGAGAGAGGTGTTTCTGTGCTTTCTCTCTAAATACAAGTTGTACAAATCTTGAAGCAAACGAAGAGGTAAGTAATCCTCATCCACCCTTCATTCATGCTTTAATATTTATGCAACTTTAAAAAGGAAGAGCATAGAAGCACCTCTCAGTAAATAATTGTTAAATGTAGGTTAGATTAGGGATGGATAACGAGCTGACTCAACTCGACTCGGTCAAACTCGTTAAGATAACGAGCCAACTTGGCTCGACTCATTATCTTAACGAGTTCAAACCTCAGCTCGGCTCGACTCGTTAAACTCGCGAGTTGGCTCGTTAAACTCGATATTGCCATCTAAGAGGAGGATTATTGTTGAGACTATATGGTATGATATGTGTTATCATTCTCGCTTCACACGTATACAACTATACTTGCCGATTTGAAGGACTCGTTAAACTTGCATTTGGCTCGCTTGACTCGTTATCTAAACGAGTTCAAATCACGACTTGACTCGACTCGTTAAGTAACGAGTTCAAACAGAGTTTGCGAGTACTCATTTAACTCATGAGTTTCGAGTTTTTTTTTCACCCCTAGGTTAGATGACCCGGACTGCCGTCTAGCAAACCTAGAATCCTTGAGGTTTATATTAATGATTGGATGGGTTCCTCTTTTCACTTGCCTGCTCCATGCTAGCAGGTGCATCATGCACCTGCACAACAGATAGTTGTGTATTACTGTTTGTCAAATGAATTGGTTGAATTGAGACCAATTAATTATGCATGGGTCTTCAATTGTGTATACTGCATGAGCTTCGTAAAAGAACGTACAAACGTACACCAGCTTCCATCTACTGATTTTTCTTCAAGTACACCGGAAGAGACCATTATTCCTCATCCCTCCGGCCAGGGTCCTAGCACTCTATTCAGCCAACACTAGCTGCATCCAACAAGTATAAATGGCACATATGCAAAGACAAAAAAGAATGTTACTAAAGGAGAGGTGTTGATACACAATGTATGGGTGCTCTCACACACTGGAATTAACGTGAGGCCTTCTAGGAGAGCCTCTATATAGTAAAGATAAAAATAGTACCGGAAAACAAATAAAGTTCAGTCCCTCAAAGGAGCCAAAACAAAAGATATAGCTTTCTACCTCCTGCTTGTTTTCTGCTCCACCATTTCAGCAGCATTTCAGTTTTGTACTATAACATGACGACATGTAAATATAGGTGCTAAAAAATGATGTATTTGGAACTATGAACAACATTTCAGTTGTATACAGCTTCCCATGGCAATACAGATATAAGTGGTGTTAACCTTTGCAGTACAACAACTGTAGAATCTTTCACATTTCTAGTCCTTGATAAGCTAATATTCCTCTTTGTTACCCCTAATGGAAGCACGAAAGGTGGTTCTCTGGTGACTAAATGTAACCAGTAAAGATTGTTCTTTACACCATACATACTTCCTAGACTATTGAGATCCGGAGGTAGATGAAATACTTCATTGCAAGTACAATGTTTTTCTATTCATAGGGCAAGAAGAACATGGCCATAGATATCATGGCTTTTTGGATATAATTGATTCCAAATAGATGAATGAAATAGTACATCACTGGCCAGATGGTTGGTAGGATACGTTACTACACTCTGCTTTACGTCTTGGCCCTGCCTCTGTAAGACCTTACGACTAAGGCTGCATCCAGCACCTGCAGCAACCAGAGTGTTGAAGTAGGTAGGAAACCTCACGGTTCTTGGTCATAGTTAATATCCTAATCCTTTCTCTAGTAAACTTATATTGCTGCCATCCAGCCGCTATAAAATACCATATGCATCGCGTATCTGTAAGCCATGGGAAATAGAAGTAAGAGAACGGGTCTTAATTAGACATATGTAATTGCCAGCTTGTATTCTTTCTAGTGTTGAATTCTCCCTTGATACTTGGAAGTAGCTAGATGAATGAGAGTAGGGGACTTATACGGGGATGGTAGGCTTCGGGATGACAAAACACAATTATCTAAGGAATAGCAGCGGACGAATGATGTGATGACGAGCTAATGGGCCGTGCCGTAAGCCTGTGCAGTAGTTGCAAATGCACATGATCTTCGAACCCCGAGGCAGTGAGACAGCGTACCGACATTGTTTTCCTAAAAAGAACTAAAGCAGCAAGAGGAGAGGATTTGGATCAATAAGTGATTACGACTAGCCGAGGTTAAAATCTAAAGTTGGGAAAGAAGCATGAAGCTGCCTCCCATCCATGAAAACTTCATTGTACAAAACTTTCGGCTACCCATCAAAAGTTCTTGTTACCCTTCTCTATAGTCCTCAAAGTTTTTTGCAAAAAAAAAAAAAAACACCCCACAAAAAATTTATAACTTACGGAAAAGTCCTCATGTAGTGCGAAAAATTGAATGAAATGGACTTGTAGGCATTTGTAGTTCTATATCAGATGTCCTATATGTCTACAATCTTGGCTCCCTCATTACTAGTTAGTCCGGGATGGTTGATCTTTCGGTATTTTCTATGCTAGAAGTGTTGCTCTCAAAAAGAATATATATATATAAAAGTGGCTCTCAAGGTGTTCCGTATGCAGTTTTCAGCATAGCATGAATGAAGTCATAGGTTGTAACTTTGATTCAAAAAATTGATGAAAATTGGCCGGTTTTCAAGGGCGGATCCAGTATTGGGATATGGGTATACAGATGTACATCTAAAATTTTTGGCAAAAAAATCAGCATTTAGTAGGTATATTACATGTATATACTAGAAAGTATGTTGATAGGTAATTCAGTGTTTCTACCGGTGCAACCGAGCTCCAATCGCAAGACACCGATCGTCCAGCCACAGCCCGACCTAACATCGCTTGCATCGCGCTTCCCAGCCCCAAATTGCCAAAACTGACATTGTTGCTCACTTGCTCCCATGTCCGGCACTCGACTTAGCCTCGGCAGCTCTAGCCTCCATATCCAGATTCGCTAGTGCTGCTCTCTAGCCTCTAGATCACCGGCGCCGCTCTAGGATTTAGCCTCCAAATCCACCGGCGCCGCTGGTGGTGCTACTCGCTTGCCCTTGTGGTCCAAGTTATGGACGGCAGAGGGGCAGAGGCTGAGAGGCTGGAGGGCGGAGCGGCATTGGTGCGCTATTGTGGCGAGGGTTGACGGGCAATGCACGCATGTGTGCAAGTACATAGGGGGCGGCACAACGGCTGGTCGCCGGCACACGCGCTGCTGCTTTGCTTCACTGGCTCACCACCTGGCCCTAAGCCTAGAGCCCTCCTTTTCCTCAAGGTCGATGGCCTCTTCCGTCTTTGCAGCTGTGGGCTGTTGACTTTACCATTTTGAGTGCTCCTGGTGGTAAGACCATCTCCAAGCCTCTCCCGATCCCTCGTCCCGTTCCCCTCCTGATGGGAAAGCAGCTGAGACGAAGGGTTCGGAGCGCCTCCAACCGCGTCCCTTCCCCGTGGGAGTCGGCGTGGGATAGGAGAGAGAAACCCTCCGCGGAGGGCATCGCCTCCCATTCCCCTCCCGCTGAGCCGTCAACTGCTTCTCGTTCGCGCGGCGGCTCGGACAAGGCGGAACTCGCGAAGGTCGCGCGGCGCGACGAGGGGAGGTCGTCCGCCTCACCGGCCGGAGAGGGGAAGCAGCGGGGCGAAGAGGACTGCTTCAGGTACGCCGAATCCCCGCACAAAAACTAAATTTGGTTTGCCCTAATCCTCCGCCTGGAATGGGGAAATGTCGGATTTGGCTCAAATCCGAGTGGGGAGACTGCTCAAATATGTGATAGGAACCCTTGTACTAATTGCTTGCGCCGATTTGTCAATTTCGTGAATGTTGTTCATGAAACACCCGACGAGTCTCCCAATTGCTCATTTCGACTGATTCTTTTGAAGAAATAGCCTATTTTTGTGCTGAATAGACTGATGGTTCGTCGTCGTCCTTGGTTCATTTCAATTTTTTTCATTTTGTAATGGTCTGCTGCGATTTGTAACTCGTTCATTGCTCGTAGTCTGCGAGTTTTGGTGTGCGGATTGTTTAAACCTGAGAGGTAGTATCATGGGATCTTTGTGCAGTGTACTTGGGATGTCGAGTAGTGAGTAAATCATCATGGATGTGCCACTGATTTATACCTTGAATCATCATGGATTTGTGCCACTGATTTTTAGCATTTAGCATCATGGATGTTAAATAAATAACAACCGATTTTTAGTAATGCCTTTAATGATCTTCGATGTTAATTACCGAACATTGCAACAGACCTCTACAACTTCAGTTAACTGTAGTTTCGTAAGAATCAGTGTAGCTGGCACTTGTTGATTGTTACCTTGTTGCGGCTCGACTGCGGATGCAACAAATCATTTGGCCATGTTGTTTTTAAGCTTGTTATAGCTGTTTGGTCCTACTGATTTACTCCTACTGAAAAGCACCTTGACTTGTTGCTTGTTACCTTGTGGATTGTTACCTTGTTATAGCTGTTTGTTGTAGCTTGTTGTAGATGTTTGGTCCTACTGTTATACCTTGTTATAGATGTTAGCTAGACTGATTTACTCATACTGAAAGCACGGTTGTACTGGTGGTAATGAGTTTAGTTATACCAAACTGGTAGTAGCAATTAGGCTTGTAGGTTCATTGATGCAATGTCGAACCGTGTTGCAAAATCTGTTAACGTGGTGTTATAGATGGAAGCCGAGAACCTTCGAGAGGTGATCTCGAAGATGCGAGCTATGCTGGAGGACAAGGCTGAGCAGCTGAGGAACCTGGCTAGGGACAACTTCAGTCCAAGTGACCACATTTGGGCAATTGAGTTGAACAGCACTCTACTACAGGTGGAGTCAATAGCGGAGAGCTTCGACCAAATGTCATTGGACACAGTAGCATTTGGGAGTTCACGTAACATGACTGTTGTGGAAGGAGGTGCATGTGATGAGGGGGTTCCTCCCGACGACATATTGCCCGCAGACTACGAAAGCAGTTCTGGATCTGTGTTGAGCGACTACGACAGGGATTCCAATTTCTCCATCGAGTCTGATCGTTCGGGCCACCTTGTTTAGAGCTAGTCGGTTAAATTATGTTGTAATTTCTTATGGAACTGTGGTTAGCCAATCCGAATTACCCTCTTGTTTGTTGCATAATTCCTCACGTAATCGGCTAATCTGTGTACTGAAGTGTTGTTTCGAACCAAATTGCACCTTGTTCTCTTACTCGTGTACTGAACTTTTAGTAGAATCGGAATGGTACCTACTATTGCTACTGCCTGCGTCGAGTCATAATGGGTGTCGTCCGGTGAAACTGTGAATGTGTATGGTTCTGTGATGATGTCAGTTTTGTGTGATGCTGTCAGTTTTCTTTGTGCAAACGAAGGAGACAATGAGCAGTTCGCCCATTACCTTACTGCATGCATTACTGGGTGCTTTTTACTAGATGCGGCAGGATCCATTATAGTAAGCGTGGGAGATATGCAGTTCCCAGACTTTGTTTTTGTTCTTCCATAATTTCTGCTTGTTAGTTAAGCTTCAGAACCAAGCGCCCAATATCGTTTTGGTTGTGGCAGTACATGCTATAATGAGTTCCCAGTATATGATATATTGATTTCCCATATTTTGTGACTGCATACAATAGAAGACTTCATTCGTTGAATATCCAAGTATTTCTGCTTGTGATCATGAAATGAGTTCGCACATTTTGTTTCCTTACCAAATAAATAACGTGCTGTCAATATTCAGGGAGGACTTCATGGACCCATTCTTCGTAACTATGATGGAAGATCAATCCGGGCAGATATCATGGTCCCCGTCACCGCAACCAATGATACACATCAATGATGATGGTAGTACCCCCCTACAACTGAGGTGACTGCAGCCAATGCTGCTACTTTCGAAGCACTACAACCTCGTCCGTCCGTAACAAAGAAGGGGAAGAAAGCAACGTCGAAGACTGAGAGGATGAAATGGACGGTTCACGAGGATGAGGTCCTTGTGTCCGCCTGGCTGAATGTGAGCCAGGACCCAATTGTGGGCAAGGACCAAGCATCAGAAACGTACTGGGCTCGGATTGCGGAATATTTCAACACTCATAAGAAAGAGCATGGAGCCGAAAGATCCATGAAGGGAATGGTGAACCACTGGGCTTTGATCAATGAGTCAGTCTCCAAATATGCGGGGTTTCTGACCCAGATCGACGGTTTGAATCGGAGTGGTACCACTGAGCGGGACAGGGTACGCATCATTTTCATATCATTATTTCTTACATGGTCTCACTCAAATGTACTAATTAAGTGTTTCCTTCGTATGCATTTCGATTGGATGGACAGATGGCTGACGCAGCGAGGATGTACCAGGATGTTGAGGGTAAGGCCTTCGCCTTTCCGCATTGTTGGGTGATTCTAGCCGATCACCCAAAGTGGGCTGCGCACTTGGGCAACAAGAGGCACAAGACAACGCGCGAAGGACCACATGGTGGTAGTCCGGGGGGTCGAACAACACTCCAGACCGCTTGGACCCCTTTGGTTCAGGTGACGAGTCCACTAGACCCACTGGCCGGGAGGCGGCCAAGGCGGCAAGGAAGAGGGGCAGTACCTCCAGTGCATCTTCAGTGGGTTTGTATACTGAGCAGTTCGACCTGATTGGCCAAGCCAAAAATGCTATGGTAGAGATCAAGCGTCGACAATTGAACTTGATGGAGTTGGCGGAGGAGGAGAGGATTATTAACATCGATTTGAACAATTTGACCGGGACAGCTCGAGAGTATTATCGAAAGCGGCAGGAGGAAATTCTTAAGAAGATGCCAGCAGACCTTCCTTGATTGTTATTTTGCGTATGGACCCTATTATGATGTCTATCTCCTGTTGTTATGATGTGTATGGACAGATGTGATTGTGTGTATGGACCCTGGTATCTGTTTCATTTTGGTTGTTACGTTGTGTATGGACAAAAGATTGTTATTATTAAACGTTGCATGCATTGCATAAAAGTACGTACGATTCAATGACCCATGACACGGTAACAACATGAGATTACTACCCCCCATGCTGGGCCCAAAGGTGTTCTACCAGGTCCGCCTGTAAATGATGGTGTTGTTCGCGGTCTCTTCTCCTTTGCGTTGCTTCGATGCAGTGCAAGACCGACCCTTCCGGTGCTGTCCTCGTCAAGACAGGGGTACCCATGTAGTCAAAATACTCCTCCTGCGGTGGACCGTCCCTCTCATCCTCGATAACCATGTTATACAAAATGATGCAGGCATTCATTATGTACCAGATTGTCCTCTGATTCCAGGAACGACCGGGACCACGTACAATAGCAAACCGGGCCTGGAGCACTCCGAAAGCTCTCTCGACATCCTTCCTTGCTGCGGCATGCATCTTGGAGAAGTACATCCTCTTGTTTCCCATTGGGGCAGGAATGGCCTTGACGAAAGTGGCCCACTCAGGATATATGCCATCGGCGAGGTAGTATCCCAGGTTGTATGGGTTTCCATTAACATAGTAGTTGACCTCCGGAGTTGAACCATCATTGTCCCTGCTAAATATGTTAGAACGATGTAGCACATTAATGTCGTTCAAGCTACCGGGCATCCCGAAGAAAGCATGCCAAATCCATAGGTCGTACGAAGCCACAGCCTCCAGGACTATGGAAGGCTTGCGGGTATGCCCCGTGAAACCCCCCTGCCATGCTTTCGGGCAGTTCTTCCAAGTCCAGTGCATGCAGTCGATGCTACCAAGCATCCCAGGAAAACCTCTCTGCTCACCAACTGCTAGGAGTCTCGCCGTGTCAGCAGCGTTCGGCGAACGTAGATATTGCTCGCCGAACACCTCCACCACCGCTTTCACAAACTTCTTTAGATCTTCAAGCGCGGTACTTTCCCCAATCCTCACGTACTCGTCCACAGCATCTGCAGAGACACCGTACGCTAGTTGCCGGATAGCTGCCATCATCTTTTGTAGAGGATGCAAGCTGAGCTTCCCGGTGGCATCCTTGGTTTGCTTGAACCAATCGTCGTGTCCTTCCACAGCTTTGGCTATGCGTACAAAAAGGGACCGGCTCATCCTAAACCTGCGTATCAGAAAACCATACATTCTTGCAAAATAACATACAGTACTAATGCTTCATCCATTTTGCTAAGATAGTGGGGTTTAGTACCTCCGCCTGAACAATGCGTGCCCATACACAGGGGAAGTCGCGAAGTAATCAGCATGGAGCCTAGCCGCTCCTTCACGGTGACCTCTGTTCCTAACCGCATGTCCCGGTACCGAGCCCCTACGACGGGTCCTGTAGTTCGCGGCCTCCTCCTCCTCCGCTGCTACTGCCATGAGAAGGAGAACCTCGTCGTCATCACTTGACGAGGACAAGTAGTCACGACTCAAGGGATTCAAAGAATTCATGCTCAGGTTCACAGAGCTTGGCAATGTGTTTTGGGTGTGGGCACCAAGATGCATGGAACCCTGAATATATAGAATTGGAAGCTTGGATGGAGGGAATAAGAAAAGGTTAGTTACACTTTTGGGAAGGGAAGGGAATGAGGAAGGGATGCTGTTGGAGTCATTTGCTGGGAAGGGAAGGGAATCCCTTCAGGAGCTGGGAAGGGAATGAAATGCTGGGAATGGCTTGGAGATGGTCTAAGCCGAGCTGACCCCTCTGGCCCTCTGGCTCTCTAGTCTCCTCTCCACTAGTATAGGATAATAGGATTAGGAAAACTTGTATACTAACTATAGGAAGCTGAGCTGAGCATGAGTGATGAACTAATGATTATTTGATGGAAATATGGAATGACTTGATGCAGAGATGACCAAACTAGAGGAGGAGGGAGCGGGTCCAGCTAGCTGCACGCCGACAGCAGGACAGGCTAAAACCCACCTATGGACATGACATCGAGGATGGACCCCCTCCCTCCCATGCTAAGGTGAAATCCCCAAGATGAAATCCCAATTTAGTTATTCTGAAATAAATCTTCCATTATTCTGTTATGTTGATTTGTAATGCCGGTGAATCATGACTTGCGAAATGTAGATCGTAGAGAATTCAAAAATGAAGATGAAGCACGTAGATTTGAAATCCTTATGGGATAAAGCTGGAAAGAGGCAGAACATAGATTGTAGCTCAACACCAAAACCGATATCAATTGAAAGCAAAGTATGTAATGAGAGTGATATTAGAGAGGAAGCCCCAAGCTCAGAACCAGCTCAACCAAGCTCAGAATTAGCTCAACCAAGCTTAGAATCAACTCAACCAAGCATATAACCTGGAGTAGTATCCCTACCCCCAATTACAAAAGAAGATGACAAAGCAATTTAAGATATTGATTTGCTTCCCTATGATCCCGGAAAGAGGATTGCAATCACTAATTATAGTGTGAATGAACAAGATAAAGTTAGAAGGGGGCACATCACATTGGGTCCATGTCAACCACATGATCATAATTTTCCAAGAAGAATTGTTCCAGATATGCGTCGGTTCATAGCTAGTTGGTATGATTCTTATAATTGGCTTGATGAGCGGGTGCGTAGAGCAAGAGGGAGGAAGCAACGAGATGCTTATGTGATGACACCACGGCCAGCGGCGAGCGGTGGTGCCGTTCACCGTTGGGCAAATGCCATTAAAGAAGTGGGGATACTGGGTGATGGCATCGATCGACGGGTGGGCGCCATGCTGTGAAATTATGTGCTGAAAAATTAGCTTAGAATTGAATTTGCAAAATGTGCTGTTTCAGATAATTACTTGATATGCTTGTGATAGCATGGTAATGGTTTTGATCTTATGGAATGCTCGTGTGAGTAGTTGCATGGACAGATGTTGAGTCAAGTCATGGACTTGTACTCGGAATTGTTTCTTGTTTGTTCATGTGCAGGTGTTGTTCGAGGGCGAACGTGGTCGATGATGGGACTAGAACTAGGTTCATGGAGGAACTGAGGTTCTGGACTAGGTACAGGGAGGAATCGAGGTCCTAGTTGTCGAGGATGTCATGCGGGACGTTCGGGCTAGAGAATGGTGCACGTGAAGTATAGTGAGTCATGTAAGTGCGGCAGGTGGGCCGTACGCGTGCAGTTGTAATCGTTTGGGGGTAGTTTGCATGTATTGGGCCATGTTGGGCTAAGTAGACATGCATGTGAACTGGGTTTACTTCTTATAAATAGGAGGGGTTGTCTCCTATTTACTTAAGGTTTTTTTAGTGCTAAGAGTTGTACTCTTTTATTGGGAGTACTGTAACCAGACTAGCCAGAAGAAATAAAAAATTAGGTTTTCCTCCTTTCGCTAAGCCGCACAAAACAGAGAAAGAAGAGGAAGTCCTCCAGCGGCTCGGTTTTGGGGACAAAACGGGCGATCACAACAAAGATTTTTCTCGTAGCTACAGTGATTCTGTAACTACTACAGTACCTGCTATAGTAGCTATAGTGCTGCTACAGTAAACCTCGCTTTATTCTTCATCCGGATTTCAGTTTTTCGTTTTCTCATCCGGTTTTTGGTTTAGTAGTTTGATTCATTGTCTATCTTGATTCTTTTAGTTTTTTCTTGATTTGATCCATCCAAAGTTTTATTGGTTAATCTTTTGTAGATTTTGTTTAATCACGAAATTAGGGTTTAATCAATTCTCATCATTATTGATATAATCAATTTGTGAAGCTTATAACTTTCGATCCATAGGTCTGATCGAGTGATTCTTTTTTTGTTAGATTCGTATTGGAATCTAGTTTCTTTTATTCAAATTTCAGGTCAATCCGACGGCTGGATCTCCAGGAATTTGCGATTTATCGAATGCATCTACTCTATTTTTGTTGAATACGAAGCAATTATTTGATTCCGAATTGGGGTGAATTTTTAGTAGATCAAAATTTTGATTTTAGCTTCTGCATAATCATTTACCCCCCCTCGATTGCTATAGTAGTATATATCGATCCTACACATGCAGGGGCCTCGGTGTCTCCACTCTCTAGTCTTCAAGCAGGCCGTCGGCGGGGACAGGGGCGGCGGTCGGCGGGCGGGCAGGAGCGGCCTCCGGCGGAGGTGTGACCTCGGTTTTTAAAGCGATGGGAGCATGGGCTGCGGCTACATGGGGACTGGACGAGGTTAGGGCGCAGTGGAGGGAGGTGTTGGGTTAGGGTTAGGGCACCTGGGTCGTGGTAGTATCTGTGATGGTTTTAGCTAAAAACTATCACAAATAATTGGACTATTTGTGGCGGTTTTTTATAAAACCATTATAAATAGTTTCAAAAGTATTTGGGGCGGTTTCATAGAAAAACCATCACAAAACATGAATTATTTGTGGCAGTTTCAAACAAAAACCGCCACAAATAGTCTTCTCGCCATTTTAAAATTTAAAACTACCACTGATAATTCTATTTGTTACGGTTCCAAAAAAATCGCCACAAATAGGGTGTCACCTATGTGTTGTTTTGTAGTAGTGGTAATATAATGCTCTCAGGTGTTGGGCTCCTAAAGATTAATCTTTAGCCTCCTCGCCACAGGGTGTAGGGTTGTTGGAGATTAATCTCCTACCTCCAAATAATGTGATATTAAGAGTAAGAATGTCATAATAATCCCAATTAACATTTCAATATGAAGTACACGATTCAATGCTTGCATAATTGACATAAGCAAAAGAATAAAGCAAATCATTATTTCTATATCAATATTACATTGAACCATGAGTACTCAAATAAATAAATGAATTAGTAATATAATGCTCTCAGGTGTTGATCTGCTAAAGATTAATCTTTAGCCTCCTCGCCATAGGGTGTAGGGCTACTAGAGATTAATCTCCTACCTCCACTACACCAAGGTCTACTAATCACAATTAAACAAAACAATTAAATAAGCAAGTAAGGCCTCCACTACACCAAGGTCTACTACACCAACCTCTATGGTGGATCGTGTAAGGATAGTCTGTTTTGAAGACCTCCATGATACAACCCCACCTGCTAGAGTGAAAACATAGCCACTTGTAGACTTCATGTCATCCGAGTCACTGATCTAGTTAGAATCATTGAATCCTTTCAAAACTATCGGATGACCAGAATAGTGTATTCCCAAATTCATTGTTCACTTTAGATATTTGAAAACTCTCTCTAGTGCTATCTAACGATTATCTCTTACGTTGGATGTGTAATGACTCAACCTGCATATAGCATATGATATGTCTGGCATCGTTGTACTAGCTAAGTACATCAGAGAACCTATAATTTATGAATACCTAAGTTGGTCTTTACCTTGACCTAAGTTCTTTTTAAGTTTAATATTTGGATCATAGGGTGTGGCAACTGGCATGCAGTCTGTCCAGCCAAAGCGACTAAAGACCTTGTCTACATAATAGGATTGAGACAACATAATCCTATTCTCACCCTTTTATAAGCTTGATGTTCAAAATTACATCAGCTTCACCAAGATTTTTCATATCAAAATTCTGGGAGAGGAACGACTTTGTTTGATTAATCACATCCAAGTTGGTCCCAAACAGAAATATGCCATCCACATATAAACATAGAATGGCACCTTCACTCCTTTAAATCTATAGTACGTACACTTGTCGACTTCGTGAACACAAAAGCCAAATGACACACTCTGTTTTCCTGTCCTTGTACCAAAAATCCATATGGCCGCTGCATATAGATCTCCTCATCCAGCTCTCCATTTAAGAAAGCGGTCTTTACATCCATTTGATATACTAGGAGATTATAAGAAGCTGCCAGTGCCAAGAACACTCGGATTATGGATATTTGGCCATAGGAGAGTAAGTGTCAACCCTCTTTTTGCGTGAAGCCCTTAGCCACCAAACGGACCTTGTACTTTTCAATTCTGCCATTGGGCCTTCGCTTTCTTTTAAAGATCAATTTGTAGCCCACTGGCTTGCATCCAGTTGGAAGATATGCTATCTCCCAAGTCCCATTGAAGATGATGGAGTCCATCTCACTCTGAACTGCCTCCTTCCAGTACTCTGCATTTGGCGATGCATATGCATCTAGAAGACTTCGTGGTACATCATCTATGACATAGGTGACATAGTCATCGCCCAAGGACTTTTCATTCCTTTGCCTCTTACTCCTTCGCAACTCCAGTTCTAGAGCTGTGTCATGCACACTAAAATAGTAGAGTGTTCATAAGAATCATTAGGCATGCTATCTCCTTATGCCCTCATAGGAAAGATATTCCCAAAGAATGTCGTGTTGCAAGACTCCATTACAGTATTTACTGCAATGTCTGAAACCTCGAACTTGACCACTAGAAACCTATAAGTTGTGTTCTGGTGATCATATTCAATAGAGAGACAATCAACAATTTTTGGATCGAGCTTCCTTTTCTTTTGTAGAGGTACATGTATATTGGCCAAACAACACCAAGTCCTAAGAAAAGTCATGTTAGGTTGTCTCCCCTTCCATCCTTTATAAGGCGTGACCTCACAATTGCGAGACGCAACCCTACTTAGGATATAATTAACTATGAGAACAACCTCACCCCACCATGAGTTGGCCATACTTGAACTTTGTAACAAAGCATTCACTACGTCACAAATAGCTCAGTTCTTTCGTTCAGCCACTCCACTAGATTGAGGCGAGTATGGTAGTGTAAATTCATGTGTTATACCACTTTCTTCACAGTATTGAGAGAATTCCTTACGAATGTATTCCCCTCCTCGGTTTAACCTTAAGTTCTGTATTATCTTTTCTAGTTGATTTTCAAATTCAGCCTTGTAGATCTTAAAAGATTCTAGTGCTTCATCTTTGATTGTAGGTAAATAGATGTAACAAAACCTAGTTGCACTATATATGAGAGTGAAGAAGTACCTTTTGCCAACTTAAGTTATTATTCCATTCATTTCACAAATGTTATAATGGATCAGGTCAAGTGGTAAGGTGGCCCTACCCTCAACGGTATGAAACGGTTTACGAGGTTGTTTAGCTTGTACACACACCTCACACTTGTGATTTTTCTCATAATTATATTTAGGAATAAGCTCCATCTTTCTCAATCGCATAATAGCTTCATTATTAACATGACAAATGTGAGAATGCTACAAATCATTGTTATTATCATAATATGAAGACTGAAAAATGTTTACATCATTATCAAGAGTAGAAATGCGGAACATGCCTCCGCAACCATCGCCTTTTCCTAAGAACAAACCAAATTTGGTCAACACGACCTTATTAAACTCAAAGACTAATTTTATTCCTTGTTAGCACATCATTGATCAGCTCAACAGATTGCGAGTCATGGCAGGTATCAACAGCGCGTCCTTGAAAACAAGTGTCTTGCCTGAAGTCAACTTCAGGCACACTTGTCCTATCCCACGTATTGATGATGTGGCACCATTTCCCATCAAAATGGTTCCACCTGCTACACCTTGAAAAGAAGATAAACAAGTCTAATCAACAAATATGTGTCTAGTAGCACTTTTATCGATCGACCAATTAGATAATGAATCTGCCATAAAGGCCATAGGTTAGGGTTTTCGGTCTTTACAACAACCACATGCACATGGGCCTTAGCGGTCGTCTACTAGTCAGGTGTCGGCCCCTTTCCCTTTAGGTTGTGGCATCGATTGGCTTTATGGCCAGGCTCACCACAAATGAAGCAAACAATCTCGTTCTTCTTCTTTTTTCATAATATTAGTCTTGACATTGTTCACAGGAGATAGGTTCTTGAATTTCTTCATATTCTTATCTGGGTTCTTGTGCATAATGAGATTAGCCTGAACAGGAGCCTTCATCTCTCCATAGCTATTCTTTGACTTCTCCTCGACATTAATAGCAATGGCCACTTCACCAACTGCCAGCCGCTTCTTTAAATGTCAATGAGTTATGACAAAGTCATACCAAGAAGAAGGCAACTTAGCTAGGATGACATTGATCAAAAAACCCTCTGGAAGAACACACTCGTACTAACCTAAGTCGCGTATGAGGAGCTATAGCTCATGGATTTGTTCCATGATATATCTGCCGTCAACCATTTGGTAATTCATGTATTTAGCTGTGATAAAGGACTCATTTCCATTATCGCTCTCTACATATTTCTCATTGAGCTCCACCCAAATTTTATGTGCCTCCCTGAAATTCACATACACGTCGAACAACCTATTAGATAGGATGTCTAAGATGCGGGCCAATGTAGAATTGTTGGTCTTTTCCTAACTGGCCCTCCTCGCCGTTAGGTGAGATAATTTGGCCTCATCGGTAACATCTTCCCCCGGAGGGGCGGGCATCTCTTCGCTGATAACCTAGAATAATCCGAGCTCAATCAACCAGTGCTTCGCCCTAGCCTACCAGTGTTTAAAGCCGGCACCATCAAACACTTCTAGGTTGATCGCGTATGAGGACACTGAAGCTATTGATATAATAATTGGATTTCTGGATTGTTGAAAATAATGTGATATTAAGAGTAAGAATATCATACTAATCCCAATTAACATTTCAATAAGAAGTATACAATTCAATGCTTGCATAATTGACATAAGCAAAAGAATAAAGCAATTCATAATTTCTATATCAATCTTGCATTGAATCATGACTACCAAAATAAATAAATGAATTAATAATATAATGCTCTCAGGTGTCGAGCTGGTAAAGATTAATCTTTAGCCTCCTCGCCACAGGGTGTAGGGCTGCTAGAGATTAATCTCTTACCTCCACTACACCAGGGTCTACTAATCACAATTAAACAAAACAATTAACTAAGAAAGTAAGGCCTTGAACCCTTACCTTCTTGATCATGCACAACAAAGTATTCAAAATCAATTTTGCTATTCAACTTACTAAAGTTCATATTAGTATCAGTTCGACCAGCAGGTTCTAATGTTAACTGAACCAACAGAGCTATGACTAGAGCAATCAAAGCACCTTAGATTTTAGTCAAATGAAGAAAACACTAGGTACTGAATAAGGATCAAACTCTCCAACTAGGAATACTTTCTAGCAACAACAGAAAGTAAACTACTATTTGCCAGATTTACAACTTCAATTGTTTAATTGATCAATTGACCCAATTGCCTCATAGAGCACTCCAAAAGGCAGCAAGCAATGCGAGTAATCTAGACAAAACTCACAAAGGAACAAACACTCAAAGTTTGTTCAAACCATAAGGCAAGGCAGCTGTCCTAGAAATCCAATTACCATCGCTTGTGTCACGGTGTGGTTGGCCTGGGTGACGGAGATACAGAGCCCCTTCCACGCACGGGACACACTGAGTGCAGGATCGAACCTCAAATATAGATGCACAATACAGTCCCCAAAGTATTTTCCTCCCAGGTGCTCGGCGTAGAGGACCAAGTCTTCGGCACATCAAGCACTAGACTGAGGAAAGGGCCAGAACTAGCTTCCTTGGTGCAAAGCTTCAGAACAATCAATCTGGAGCACAAAACTCACCGGCCAAGTTGAGTTAGCGTAGAGGGCAAGAAGCTCACCGGCCACAAAATAGGAGGAAAACAAAAGAAGAGGTGCTAGCGAGGTATTGATGTTACTTTTTCTCTCTTGGAGAGGAAGAGCCAGGGCCTTCCAGTAGGGAATGAGCACTACAAGAAAACTACACATTAGTGGCGGTTCATAACTGTCATTAGTGACGGTTTTTTGAACCGCCACTGATATAGTCACCACAAATGCTTATATTTAATATTCTGGTGGTTTTAACACAACACGAAGAGATTCAGGAGGTCACCAATCCTAGTTAGTATTACTCTCGCCCAAGCACGCTTAACTAATGAGTTCTATCATTGATTTTAATGCAATACAAGAACTTTCCAAGAGGTCACCCATCCTAGTACTACTCTCGCCCGAGCACACTTAACTTCGAAGTTCTTACATGATCGCATTTCAAATATAACGCAGCCCCCTCACCTTAACCTCACAAAGCACCCAAACAAGTTTTTAGTATTCTCATATTTTGAATTTACCATGACATGGATGCTTCAAATTTTGGCTAAGTGTTCAATGCTCCAAAATTGAACACTTAGCCGGTAAATTTTGGCTAAGTGTTCAATTTTGGAGCATCCATGTCATGGTAAACACTTAACCAAAATTTGGATCATTCAAGTCATAGTAAAATTGAACACTTAGCAGCACTTATTTGATCTCCTATTTCTATCGGTTCTATTTAAGAACCGACACTAACAATCCTCTTTTAAATCGGTTCACATGAAGAACCGACACTAATACTCATTGCAATCGGTTCATATGAATAACCGACACTAATACGTAGTCATCATTCCAATCGGTTTATATTAAGAACTGACACCAATATGCATCCTCATTTCAATCGGTTCACATGAATAATCGACACTAATACGTAGTCCTCATTCCAATCGGTTCACATGAATAACCAACACTAATATCCATCCTCATTTCAATCGTGTCAGATTAAGAACCGACACTAATATGGTTTGCTATGAATTGGATGCAAACACTAATACGTAGTCCTCATTCCAATCAATGGCGGTTTTTGTTTAGAACCGTCACAAATACTCGTGTTATCTGTGGCGGTTTTTTGTTTAGAACCACCACAAATAGTCCCAAAATTATTTGTAACGGTTCTAAACAAAAACCGCCACAGATAAGTCATTATTTGTGGCGGTTCTAAACAAAAAACCGTCACTGATACTCTTCCCGTCATTTTGAATTAAAAAACCGCCACTGATTCTATAGTAGTGGATAGGGGTGAAAACGGAGCGGATAATATCCGGACCGTATCCGTATCCGATATCCGTTTTTAGGAAAATGGCAAAAGAATCTGACATCCGACGGATACAGATACGGATACGGATAATTATCCGAATTGGGGCAGACGGATACGGAGCGGATATGGGGAGAGATATCCGACGGATACGAGCGGATCACGGATATCCGTGATGCGGATATCCGTATACTCATAGGTCGAGCAGTCTTTGGCTGCTGGCAGTTGAATCTTGAAGTGCTGAGCCCAGCGCCAAGCGGTCCAAGACTCCAAGTCTCCAACGCAGCCTGCCTCCCCAAATCGCACGCGTGGACTGTGGAGAGTGGACACTGGTGGCCGACGCGAGTACGCGACTCTCCCAAATTGCCAGACGCCAAATCCCTAGCCGCCGCCTCCAGGCTCCAACCCTCCCTGGCTCACCGCCACCGCCCCACCGCCCCACCGCCGCCTCCAAACCTCCCCGGCTCCCTACCACCAGACAACGACGCCCCACTACCGCCTCCGCCGCATCGGCCCACCAACGCGCCACCCCGCTGTCGCTAGTCGTCGACTCGCTCCCATGGGCCACCAGCCCCTTGTTCCCTTGCTGTCGCGCCAGTCCTACTAGACACCCGCCGAAGCCACCGTTCGACGAAGGCAAGGCCAAACTTTCCCCCTCCTCTTGCCCTCTCTCCTTCTTTTGATCATGTGTAAATCAAATGAAATTTTGTAGGAATATGTGTTGGATTTGGCCTCATTTTTGTTGTGATGTGTAGGACTTGGCTAGATTTGGAATTTGTTAACATATGGTGGTGTATTTGTACATGAACCGACTAGTGATTAGAATGCATGGAAGTTATTCATGGCAGCCAGTTCTTGAACTGATTTTAATTTTGTCCATTAATCCATGAATGACTTGTGATCGCTATTACTTATCTGCTTGTCCATTGAAATTATAGCAGTGTACAATGACTTGTTGCTCGTTTATGGCATGCCGTTTGCCAGGTTACAGCAAGGAGATTCTGTGTTGAAACTTGTGTTTTGACGTTTACATATTATCCGACTAAATATTCGGTTTCATTTTCGTTTTCGATCCGACTCCGATTACTATCCGTTTTATTATTATCCGATATCGATTCAATATCCGATCCGTTTTTAAACTATCCGTATCCGTATCCGCATCCGGGTGAAAAAAATGTGAGCGGATATGAAAATGTCACTATCCGACCGAATCCGCTCCGTTTTCATCCCTAGTAGTGGAGGGCTCAAACCACAGACATCTCCGTGACCCAGCCCTCACACCGGCCGGTAAAACCCGCGGTGTCGTCCCAACCAAGTCGGGAGTCCTGCTGCTTCCCTTTTCCTCAGCACTAATGGGCCGGCTGAAAGGCCTACAAGACAAAACAGGTCTGCCCATTTCAACTCCAAAAAATTTCATCAAAATTTCATAACAGTTTGGGCTTACTAAGAGTTCTTCAGATTTTAAGCTTGTTTTGTGTCCACCATGATTGTTGATAAAGAAGAGGTGTCGATATATACTCTAGCTTTGGTTTGCGCTGTTTAATGGTTTAAATTTTCTTCTTAAAAAATGAACCTACCTAAACACTTGGCAATTACTCCACCAACTGATGGATCGGAATGTCTGACATTAGCGTTTGCATTTTTGCATCCAGGACCATACGTTTCGAGAAGTATTTCTTTCTTCTTTCACATAAAATTTGGACCGTTTTTTGTAAAATTATGCACTACCTGCTGCGTTCACTTTGTACACATCAAGCTAACTCTTGATACCTGCAGGCTTTTCACGGGTGAGACCACCACGGCGGAATAATTGCGGCCCTGCATGTGTAATTAGCACTGCCAAGTATAGATAGAATATGCTGTTTAATTAAAGTTGGTTAAGCAATTCTGCATTCGTTCTGACCTTTTCAACAATTTAGGTGGATTGGTTTGGGTAAATTTTGTGTGCTCTCTGAATCTGTGATTGTTGGGAATGGGATTATTTAGCTAGGTCTCTTTTTTTAATCTTTTTTTTCCAATTGGTTATAGGTTGAGTTTGAACTAGCCCTCTTAGAGCAAGTACAATAGCAAAGCCCACTATTTACTCCATCTCTCATCCATATCATCTAGAGTAAGCAAAAAATTCAGCTTATATAATAATTGTCTCTAAAGGTTATCTCTAGATGCTATACAATAACTCTCTTCTCTCTTGTACATAATTAATCTCTCTATGTTCCCATGCAATGTTTGCTACCAAATAAGAGCTAGCTCTCTTCTCTCTTCTTACTATGCAGAGTTTATATACTTTACCTACAAGATATGATCGCATCACCACAAAGGCGAATGACTATGACAAAGCCATTACAATGCTCTATCTAAATTCAATTCTGCCCGCTGAGGTTTTAACACTGAGGGGGCTGGTTACTACCATCAGAGCCCCCTCTTGCGCCATGTGAGTCTACCTGTACCCCCGGAACCCACACCACCATGAGTACCAAAATCTAGACATTACAAATTAGTCAGTTAGACCTGTCCTATACCAGACATGTGGTTGTATGTTTAGCCCAGTTCAAATACTTGCAAGGTTAAGTCCTTAATTGACCAAGGCAAGACTTCCAAAAAAAATCCACAAATACCATTAAGCAATATCACCAACTTTTCTTTATCCAAAATAAAAATGTGACCGCCCAATTGACACACTAGCCCACCATAAATCACAATTCTTGCCACTTGCCCCAGTCTAAATCATTTTATTATCCCTAGTTGATTACCATGCACCACATGCCATCAACATCATCAACAACACATCACACATCTTTCATAAACAGGTTATATATTTCATTAATCAAGATTAATTTTGATATTCCAAAAGACATGAGTTTATTGTGGCATGGCTAAGCAGCTACACACGGTCTAATCAATCCACGTTGGCAATTAATAGTTACTAACTAGTAATAAACCATTCTTGGGTGACAAATGAATCATGCCATACAAGTGACAAGGTAGGCATAAACACAATTGGGTTAAATAATTATTCCCAAATTTAATTAAAACAGTTATACTTGAAATAGTTTAAAAAAAAATGTAAATTTTGGAAATTGGGTCAACATGATCAAAGCACAACTTGCCTTAAAATCACCCTTGCTCTTGCTCTAGATCTTGAGTTTGGGTTGAGTCCTCGCTCTCGAACACTCCTGACACTTCAACGTCTACGCGTAACGAGAATAAATGCAAATAAACACCAAAATAGAGAACAAACTCAACTCCAAAAATTCAATAAAGTTCACCATCAAATATAGCTAAATTTTATAGATTTTAGGCTTTGGATTCACCTCAATCGGAGTTCATATGAGGGAGAACGAGCTAATTGAAATTTGAAAATCCAAATAAAAGAATAAACCACATTAATAGAATTATTTTTGTACTGAAAAATAGCATTATAACGTCATGCTCACGTCACTGAAATTTCTAATTTCAGTCGAAATAATTTTCTAAAGAAAAACCTAATTATGATGTCATGTTGACGTCATAAACCGAATTAAATAAATAAAAGTTATTTTGTAAAATCCTTATTAGACTGACATATGGGCCCACAGTCCATAGACTGGGTCTACGAACCTGCCGAAGTCCACAGTGGACTTGGTCCACAAGAGTTTGACCGGCGGTCAACTGATGATGTAAGGGTTGACGTCAACGAGCACGGAACACGAAGCAACGAGACACGCGGCTTAATCTAGATCCAACGGTGGACAATGCTACAGCCGATAGGGCAATGTGGCTAGTTCCAGTGCTTGATACGCGGCAATATCTAGGGCGTCCGATCCACATCCTACGGCTACAGTTTGTTGAGATGAACGGCGACGAGGCAAATCAGATTATGACACGCGGCGCTACCAGGACCGCTCGATGGGAATCCGACGGCGAGGAACAAACGAGAGATTGCGGCGACACAAACTCACTGGCCATGAAGAAGATGACGACGAGAACGACGCTCCGGTGACCTCCTTGCTTCCGACTTGATCGGATCGGATGAGGATCAATTTAGGGTTTTTAACTGCCATAACCGATCCCAGCCATACGATTGAGATCCCATGGCTATGCACACAAAGACTACGTTGACTAATCCGAACTGCACGATTGAAAATCAACGGCAGAAATAGGTTAGGGTTACCAGTGGAGGCGGCTAAATGGGTTCTTGTGGAGTTTGAGCTGGCCTACTGACTGGACTAGGTCAGCTGATAGGGTTTCGGCTCAATAGGCCTTAGACCTATTTACTAATTTTTCTTATTTAAAATAATTCTAGAAAATAGATTAAGCCAAACTAAATAATAAAAATACTAAAAAAATTTTGGTAAATAATTTAAAACGTTTTGAACTCAAATAAAATATTTCCAATAAAACTTTATTTGAACTTTTCAAATATTTAAATAATTTAACAAAAGGCTTAATTCCAATAAATTCAAGGTAATTTTCAATAAATTCCAGAAAATTCAAAAAATTCAAATGGCACAAAAAATTCAAGAAATGCCAAAATTGGGATGTTACACCATCATGGCCCACGCTGCATGTCAATTCAGAATAAAAGATAAATATTCAGATAATTCTGTGAAACACTTCTACCGCCACTCGACCAACACCTTTAGCACGTTGACGCTGTCTAGCTTCTCCCCTGTCGTCGCTGGGAGAGACCGGCATTGGTGCGGTGGGCGTAGGCATTGGCTTCGGTGACACCAACTTAGACATGGTCCAGCTTCTTCCCCTCCAACATCAGAAGTGATTGGGGAATGGAGAGGTACTATTTGTTTATGGGTTGCAATCCACATGGAACCATGGGTTCAAACCCATATGAAACCATAAATATTTAACCAACTGAAACCAAGCCACTTTACAAGCAAACCCAACCCATTTTGCCCCTCAACCCATTTGAACCTATCCAATTACACCCATTCCTTAAACCCATCCCGTTTGAACCCAAACCATTAGCAGGCCTACTCACAAGTCACACCTCACAAGGAAAGCAATAGTCCACTTTTAAATTAAATCAAGCGGCCTCTACAATGTTGGAATGTTTCTTTAGTTTTGGCTTTATTTTTACCATTTGCTTATTCATCCAGCTTGCAGACACAACTAGCATCATGTAGGAGCCCAAAAATACAAAACCAACATTGCTACTCCTAGTTACCAATGCCAAGCGTGCCTATGCAAACTCTTCTCAAGTCAAAATCTTGTTCATGCATGTTACTGAAACAAATGATCCAATTTGTCATTAGTCATTGCCTACTAATCAGCATGTTATTTATCTTTTAGACATCTTTTTAGATTTCTTATAAAAGCCTGAGAAAGGCTAATAGTTTACTAAATCAAAAGTATTGAGTGTTCCTTATGAAAACAAGCCCAAAAGTTGTTTGGTGTTTTATTCGCTCATCCACTAGCTTATATATCTTGCTATTTTTAAGAAAAAAAATATTTTATATCGATGCTAAAACTTTTTATATCTTTGTAGACGATTATTGTGAACATCAGTGCGGCATTTCTTCCATCCAGTCTAAATAAGAAAAACTATTATCGTGAACTTCAGCTTTATGGAATTTTTTGGCACTTAACCTTGTAAGTTAGAATCGGCATGAGTCTATACTTGCTTAAGATAGGCCAAATGATCTCTAGTCATTTTCTAGTTGCATGCTATTTTTTTTCTAACATCTGTGCTACATTCGTGGGTTACATGGGTTTTATTACATTCAGCTCTAGCTTGGATTCAAATTCACCTATCTAGCACCGACAAGGATCTTTTTAATGATTATGGTTGGAAATTATCTCAATAGTTGTAGACATGTGCCCAGGATAACTAGGCACATGCCAGCACATATTACGTGAACCAACCCAATTAGTTGCATCATGTTATCTGCTTCCAAGAGTAATTGAAGCTTTAAGAACAACAGAAATATAAGTTTACATGTGAACAGACTGACCTCTATGTCCACTGTAATTAAGGGTGTAATCCTGTATTCATATCTCAAATTTCAACATAGTTAAATTTTGGTATCCTAGATGAATTTACTTTTCACATTATGATTTATCTATTTTTTGGCTCTGTATCTACTTTATGGAATGATCATTCGTAATTTCAGTTTGCCCTTATTTATGTTTTAGATTGACTTGTGATTCTTTACCCACATTGACAGGCCGTCAGTGCATTGAAGTTACTCCATCATCGAAAGTCTCTTTAATTTCTGAGGAACTATGTATTGGATGTGGTATTTGTGTGAAGGTCTAACTCCTTTTCCTTTTGGGGTTATCTTTGGGGTATTGATCCAGCCTAACCTGCAATGTTCTTAACATATCTCTTTCGTGTTATTATTCTTGCAGGTATGTCCGTTTAATGCAATTCAAATTATAAACTTGCCAAGTGATCTTTACAAGGAGACGACACATCGCTATGGACCAAATTCCTTTAAGCTTCACAGGTAAACAAATCTTTCTCATCTCTATGATATTTAATCACCTCGGTACTTTTTTTATTATAGTAGATTTTTTTTTTGTCGTTGTTATAGTTTCTGAATGTTGTTTCCCTGAGCTGTTGTTGATACCTAATGGCACTATGCTTCTCATATATGACTAACCTTTCTTCCGCAAACTTTTCTAATCTTTTGTAGGCTTCCTGTTCCAAGGCCTGGGCAACTTTTGGGCTTGGTGGGGACAAACGGTATTGGGAAATCAACTGCACTTAAAATTTTGGCTGGGAAATTGAAGCCCAACTTGGGTAAATTCACAGTAAGCAACATTGACCGATGTTTGTTATCCATTCCTGTAGAAATAATTGTGGGTTATGAAACTATTCTGAATCTTTGCAGGATCCTCCAAATTGGGATGAAATTTTGAAGTACTTTCGTGGATCTGAACTTCAGAAATACTTCATTCGTCTTTTGGAAGACAACATGAAGGTACTTCTATAATGTATTAATTCATCTTATAAAATATGTCCCACGAAACTAATATTAATTGTCATTGTGTTCTATTGTCCTGTATGTCCATACTTCTTACTTTTTACTTGTCAATCTTCACATTTTATGAAGTTTCTTGGTTTGATTAACATCAAGATTTCATTTAAATAGTCATTTCTTATCCTGTTCTAACTTCCAAGTGCGTTAGATGGTTTTGAAAGAAAATAGGAAATATGCTAATGTAACTGTAGTTTTAGGATATTTCTCTCATACCTGTTCATTTCCTAGTCTTGGTCAACACATCCTCCAAATGAATTGCTCTGCTGGCCATGATTAATATCTTTCTCCACAATGATCTATACTTTAGTTGTCCACATTTGAATTCATATGAATATATGTTATCAACTGTTCAAAATTAAATGACTGTTCTTGCTTTTGTTTTAGTATTTCAGCTTATTTTGTCGTTGTATTATAAGTTGTTATATTCAGCTGTGTTATGCGTTCTGTCTAATGTGCTTTAATGGGTTCAGGCAACTATTAAACCTCAGTACCTTGATCACATTCCAAAATCTGTTGAAGGGAAAGTTGGGGACCTTCTTAATAAGAAAGCACTGTGTGATATTCTTGAATTGAATCAAGTTTTGGACCGAAATGTCTCAGATCTGTCAGGTGGTGAGCTCCAGAGATTTCCAATCGCTGCTCGTGCTATGGAGGAAGCAGATGTTTATATGTTCGATGAGCCATCCTGCTATCTTGATGTGAAACAAAGGCTGAAAGCTGCACAAGTTATACGTTCCTTGCTTCAACCCAAAAAGTAAATAAAACACACATCTTATAGAACACAAGACAGTCAAAACATTTGAGTCATTCTCTCTGCAGCTAATAAACTATTTCCCCTTTTTTGCAGCTATGTAATTGTTGTGGAGCATGACCTTAGCATTCTTGACTACTTATCAGACTACATATGCTGTCTATATGGGACCCCAGGAGCATATGGTGTTGTTACTTTACCCTCTTCAGTCAGAGAAGGAATTAACATTTCCTAAATGGCTTTATCCCAACAGAAAATCTACGTTTCCGTGAAGAGAAACTTACATTTAGAGTAAGGACTATGATTGTGGTCAAAAACTTCTAAGCACCATTTTTTACTTGCTAGTTGTGTGCTCTGAATCTAATGCAATGTTGTTTGGCAACTTAGGTTACTGACTCTACTGAGGAGATCATAGAGGGTTAGACTTACCAATGCTACAAGTATCCTACCATGATGAAAACAAGAAGTGGTTTCAAGCATTCAGTCACAGAAGGCAGCTTTAAGGATTCCCAGATAATTTTAATGCTTGGTGAGAATGGCACTGGAAAGACAACATTTATCCGCATGCTGGTATATCACCTTTTTTCTCAAATACCTGAAAAATTACTTTAGAGTAGTACTCTCATCATTGTTCTTTTATGAGTTTTTCAGGCAGGACAAGTGAAACCAGACAAAGTAGGTGATGAAGAAATTGATATGCCTGCATACACTGTCTCATATAAGCCTCAGGAATTGATGTCTAAATATAGCTCTACAGTGAGGGACCTTCTACACAAGAAAATACCTGGATCATACACTCAAGCTCAGTTCAGATCTGATGTTATGAAACCACTGAAAATTGAGGAACTCATGGACAGGCAGGTTGCAAATATTTCTGGTGGGGAGCTGCAAAGGGTTGCAGTTTGTCTTTGTCTCGGAAAGGTAATATTACAGTAGATTAACCCCCTATCTTAGGGTTTACCTCGATACGTTTCAAACAAATTCGTGCGTAAAATGTGATTAGTGGCACATCTTATTTGCACTACACTCAATAAAATAGAAAAAAAATGAGCACTTTAGATCTCAAAAGTCCTTTTGGCTGCATAGAGAACTTTTCTCCGGAAAAAAAAGTTCTTGAGACCTCGAATTACCACGTCGAAGCCTGCATTATGCATTCTATTTAGAAGCTCTTGCAGTTGATTCAAGGCAATTTCCGACAGAGTGAAATAGAAAGATTGCATTGCACCATCCAACATTAGAAAATCAGAGAGTAGCATCTTTTCTTTCTTGGCATAAGTGATCCATGCCATCCAAAAGTTGCAAAATTAGATTTCATGTTGTAAAACATGCCACTCAATGGCATTTTTTACAACATCGAATCTAATTTTGCAACTTTTGGAGTGGCATGTTTCTAATTTTCCCTTTCTTTTACCACATAAGAATGCAATTGAGGACAGTCATCTTTTAGGTGGCTACTTCCAAGAGTGGCATGAGGTTTTGCAAGCAACAATTCTTGGTGAAACTAAACACTGATTACAAGTTCCTTAATTAATATTATAAATGATCGTGTAGCCTTGCAGTCATGTTCAAGGATGTAATTGGTTGCTCATAAGTGGTCTTCCATTGACTGCTGATCATTTATGAATCTTCTTTAATGTGAGTAAAATTTTGGTCTATGCACTGGTTTTTTTGTGGTTTTGGATTATGCCACTATTTTTCGCCTAATTGTTACTATGTCACTAGATTCGAAAATTTCTTCAGAAAATGCCATTCTGCAAGGTCAATGTTTGTTGACTGGGTGGAAAGAACTATTTTGCCCTTCCAAATATGTTGAATTTTCAAATATATGTCATCGCAAAAGAGTCAATCACATTGAGTACTGTGATCAAACTAAGACAAAAAAGAGTAATAATTTTATGGCATCTGATTGAAAACCAACATATTTGGAAGAGCGAAAAAGTCATTTCCACCTAGTCAACATGCATTGACCTTGTCAGAATGGCATTCCCGAAGAAATTTTTGAATCTGGTGGCATAGTACCAATTAGGTGAAAAGTAGTGGCATAGTCCAAAACTGAAAAACAATTAGTGGCATAGACCAAAATTTTCCTTGATGTAATGACATACATCTTTATTTGTAAGTTACAAATTAATTAAGCCTCACAATCCATTTTTAGAAAATAAATGCTTAAGGTGTATGGTGTATTAGTGTGTAACTGTGTATTCAGTAGTTTCATACTTATATATTTCAGTACAGATTTTATTGGTCATCTAATGCACGCTTCCATTAAGTAATAGACTTACCAAGGCCTCTCTTTTTTTCGTTTGCAGCCTGCTGATATTTACCTCATAGACGAACCAAGTGCCCATCTTGATTCAGAGCAGCGTCTTCTTGCAGCAAAGGTCATAAAAAGATTTATCCTTCACGAAAAGAAAACAGCTTTTGTTGTCGAGCATGATTTCATCATGGCAACCTACCTTGCTGACAAGGTTGTTGTTTTCGAGGGAAAACCTTCTGTTGACTGTACTGCAAATGCACCAGAACCCCTGGCGTCTGGAATGAACCGTTTTCTGTCAGTAAGTTCAAAATACCCTTTTTTTTACTTATGCAACACATTCTGAGATTCGAATATAGCATGACTAGAAATTCTCCCTCCCTTAGCTCCAGTGACGATATAGCATGACTAGAAATTCTCAAAGCAAGGATTTTCTGACTTATGCAACACATTCTGAGATTCGAATAACCTGACATAGTTAGACCACTGGAAGTTTATGTTTTGGAGAGTGAAATGATCAGTAGTGAATATTTCTGATGGTTCTATAGGCATTTTAACGGAAAGTTTTTGACACACTTAATCTCTTTGTGGTGCAGCATCTAGATGTCACCTTTAGGACGGATCCGACAACCTACAGGCCTCGTATTAACAAGCTAGGCTCTACGAAGGACACTGAGCAGAAAGCTGCGGGGTCTTACTACTACCTGGAGTATTAACGTAAGAAAGAAATATCACCCTTGACTCTGCTTTGGCCATTTTATAGCACTGTCATTACAAGGATTTGATGGTTTTACTTGCGTTTGCAGAAAGATTTCGCAAAGGGCACCTCTACTTCTGAAAATGCTCCTTCGAAGCCGAATCGCTCAACTGCTCACGCTACTGTGCTCATACCTGCACGCACATACGCGTCTGCCAGTGCTATCGGTATGTGTTTGCTTTGGTTTTTCATAAGCATACGTATATGTGCTCTTTGATGTTTAGATCGATATGTTAGTTGTTGTTCTTCCTTTACAGGAATGCTTTGGCACCAGGAAATGGCTCAGCACTGTGTGGACAAGAGTATATATTATGAAACGGCCACTGAAATCTAAGCAAAGAAGTATGGCATGGGAGGTAAGTCTCCAGTGAATTCTTTGAAGGTGCCAACTTTTGGCTTGAGAATTGTACGCATTTGGATGGTTTTTTTATCAAATCGCCCTTGTTCTCTGCAGGCAGCATCGATGAAATACGAGACCGATCGCTAAGAAGCTATTCCCTGAATGAGATAGGTTCTGAAAAATGATTACATCAGGATTGATTGCATGCCGGAAACCTGAAAAAAGATGGAAGTTCTTTTTACAGCCAACAGTTATATGAACGTTTCAATAAATTTCTTATCAGATTCACGTCGCTCTGGACATTTCTATGATATACACTTTCGATTAGTAGCATCTATGCCTTTCTTTCAGAAAACCTTAATTCAGGTTGTGATTTATGGATTGTGCTTGCTTGGCGTTAAGTCGTTGAGTTATCAGAACAGTGGTATTGTTTCACTCAAGCATTTGATTACCTTGTTTGACAAACGAATAATAAATATTGCGTATGTTATGGTATTATCTGCCTGTGTTTTCGTTGATCTAACCTGTGTTGATTTATATCGGTTCGAAGTACATATATTTCTTCACTCAACGTACATTTGTCATTCGGTTCACCCTTTATTAACTGCTTTTAGAACTGCATTTTTCTTCCGTAAGGTTTTAATTGATCCCCTTTATGCAAGTGGACGTACCACCCATATCATCCTCAGTTGTACTTCTAAAAAAATGTGCTCTAATAAAAAAAAAAAACTCTACAAACCGATTTGTTCCTATAGTAGCTGCTTAGGTATCTATGGTGGTACTTAATATTTAATAACCAACATAACTCTGCATCAAGCTATTGTTGTGCATTTGTACTAACATGATTTATTTTAGGCTCTATTGCAACGCACATTCGCCTAGCTAGAACACCAAAATCTCAAAATGTATCGAATAGGCATAGTCAACCGACAGACCAAGAACCCACAATCATACTACCAACCAAGTTATTAATCACAAAACAAGAATGCTCAAATGGCACATGGCTTCTAAAGATTCGCGTAGCAACGTGAAAGTGTTTTGCCCAGTGATGATGATAGATTTATTGAAAACGCGAAGAGCATCCTTAATTAGCAATTGCAAGTGCACTCTAGCGAGCCAACACCCAACACCACTTGTATGCCCCTGGCCCGAGCCCGACTGCCTTGAGGCGAGCCCAACCGAACCAGTCCCAGCCCAAAGTGCTCTGCACCCAAGCCTGAAGCCTCTCGCCGCCACGAAATCTTCGGGAAGCGAAGCGGCGGCCAGCGAGTGAGGACGGAGGAAGAAGGCGGAGGCGGCGAGAAGAGATGCTCAAGTTCCTGTCCAAGGTGGTGGTGGAGTACCGTGACGGACCGCTTTTTTTAGGGAGGCTGCTTAATTACCGCTACGGTTACTTAGGAAGATTAACCGCAGGGAACCAAATGTACATTACCAGGTTAACATCCAAAAGCAACAGTTTTAAGCAAAATAAGGCCTAACGGCCAGAGTTTACAGTAGCGCGGCAAACACAAATCATAGTCTTTACATCACAAAAGAATCTCCCACAGGCAGTCTGAGCGAAGATCGAGACTAAAACCACACGGTGTCGCCATCTACGACTTCTTGGAATTCTCCAGCATCTTGATACTCTAAAATGGGTTAATTAAGCAAGAGTGAGTACTATAACGTACTCAATAAGCCACACAGTGAAACCTAAATACCACATACGAAGGATAACAAGAGATAGCTGTATGTCTCATATGGTGGATGCAAGTTTTCATAATATTTGATATTTCATTTAAAACACAATCCATAATAATAAGAATAAAGGGGGTTTCCAAAGTTATATACTTTCATTCTTGTTAATCAAAAACTACTTGAGCTCGGGTTCGGGAGTCACCCCATTTTAACTCAGCTTCATTTACCGGAAGCACGGCGTATTCGAATACCATTTGATTCACTCTGCAGAGGTGTTCAGCTTTACCCACAAGATTCCACGATCGTTAATGCCACGCGATTAACATGCAACTTTTATGCATGCGGCCGGATCGAGGTTATCATAGCTTTTCGTTGGATCTTTCCCCTTTAGCCCCTATCCGGTAGAGTTTCGGTCCACATTAACCCGGGGCCCCACTGGCCAGAGTGGAGTTCGCGATCCCGCCTGCTGTGGACACCTACCGTTGTGAACCCGAAAAGCCACACTTTCTTTGTGCACATTTCCGTTTCACCCCCATAATCACGGGCCATCTCCCACATCGGGAAGGTAACCCTGCTCCTATAGGTATTCCGAGGAAAGTACAATGTATTGAGCTACCTTGAGTCGAGCCAACGTAGTTGACCGGCCCAACCTGTGGTTGAACGCTTTCTTAAGTTATTTACTTTGCCCAAGGTTGTAAGTCCTTACACAGACCAAACCATTACGTTCCACAGTCCCTGGTATCCAATGTACCATCATCCGATCATACCTTGGTATTAGTCCTTGCCCGGGGATCAGACTAACACCCACCCGGTGGTTAGCCCAATACTGTCCCCCAGACCGCAACGTTTCATAAACATTCCAAATCCAAGTTCCATCGATATTTCATTTTTCGTTAAAACGGTGAATAAAATACAGTAGTAATATCCAGCTGAATACGGACAATAGTATTTTCCTAGGGTTACAAAGGATTATTAGAATTTAATATTTATCAAGGAAGTTCCATGAGCCTTTTTGGCATTAACTAGTTATCATGTCCTTCAAACATACCAGTTTTGTGATATTTCAACATATAGTTTGGGAATAATGCGGTAGAAAATAACTGCTAATTATTCTAAGCAATATTGGGTTCAAAATGATCAATGGGGTATGGCTTGCCTTGCGAGGCGGAGGGGTTTCCTAGTTCGAAGTCGGTGTAGTCGTACTCTGCTTCACGCGGATCCGGCTCTGCTCTGTGCATCGCTCCTGCTCCCGTATGCGCTCCTGAAGCCGGTAACGCTTTCGGACGTTGGTTCTAGCGTAAACATCAATAACAAGAAGACAAAGTCAAATAAATACGAAAAGGAAAGAAGAGAAAAGAAAAGAAACGGAAAAAAGGAGAAAAAGGAGCCGGTAATGAGTCGGAGGGCATTTTGGGAATTTTTGGAACTTGGTTTGGCGAAGCGGAGGTCATTATTGAACTCAGTGGCTCGAAAGGGTCCAGAATATGTATTTTAGGCTATTTTTGGATTTTCTGGGATTTTTGGGTATTTTTGGAGTATTTAAATGAATAATGGTTTTTGGAAAATGAAAAACCGAAAAGAAAAGAAAATGGAAAATGCTACTGTTCACTTGGGCCGCGCCGAAACTGAATTCGGCCCGGGAATTGCGCTTGACGGAAATTCTTTGGCG
This sequence comes from Rhipidocladum racemiflorum, assembly GCA_036346355.1. Classification (NCBI taxonomy): domain Eukaryota; kingdom Viridiplantae; phylum Streptophyta; class Magnoliopsida; order Poales; family Poaceae; genus Rhipidocladum; species Rhipidocladum racemiflorum. Next base: position 70,349,283 of record CM070571.1, read on the forward strand.
GCGTGTTCTTGGCCGTATTGACATGCGAGCAGGCCCGGCGAAGGCGCGTCTTGGCCAGCGGTGGGCCGTGGCGCTTTGGCCACACAGTGGGGCTCGGTCTTTGGCGCGTGGGGCGGAGGCGGCTGGAGTGGGCAGCGGAGCGGGGGAGACTGGCCGGTGGGCCACGGGGCTGTGGGCGAGGTGGGGGCTGACCGGTGGGGCCCGGTTGCCAGCGGCGGTGGAGGCGCTCGGCCGGAGCGGGGCGGTGCTTCGCCGGAGCTGAGGGAGACGCCGCTGTTTTCGCGATTTAGGTCGCCGGCTCGAGCGGAACTTGAGGGGAAAGGGGGAGGAACTCACCCCGGTCTTAGGGCACTGCTCGGGGGAGACCGAGCGGCGGCGGAGCGGCTGGTGGCGGCGCTTGGCCGGAGAGGAAGAAGGAGCTCGTGGGGCGAGCACGGGAGGGCACGGGAGAGCGAGTGAGAGAGGGGATTCGAGTGAGGGGGTCCTTGCGGCCTCGGCGCCTCGTCTCCAAAGCCCGGCTCGCGAGGCGTCCCTCTCGCTGTAGGGCGGAGCCCCCGGCTCCAATGATGGCGAAGGGGACCGAGCGGATCCGCGGTGATGGGACGGGACGGCTGCAAGGGGCTCGGGGCGGGTGCGGCGCGAGCAACGACGGAGCGAGGAGTGCCCTACGGGGGCTAGGGCGGCGCGAGCACGGTCACGGGGCGGCTGCGGAGCTCTGCCATGGCAGAGACGCACGGGGGAGATGCATGGCGCAGCACTGGTAGCGCGCGCTGCGGCGGAGGCGACGCGCGGCGGCGCGTGAGGCGGCGGGCGAAGCGGCGCGGGCGCGAGTGGAGCGCATTGGCCGAGAAAGGAAAGCGCACGGGCGGAAAAAATTTCCGAAAATGGCAAAAATTCAAAAACACCTCAAATAACGCCAAATGAAATCAAATTTTGAAATTTTGGGGTTATTTCAAGTACAGCCCGCTGGACCCGCTTAAGGCGGCGGCAGTGGAGCTCCTAGCCCAGTGCAATGCCCGCAAGGCGAAGGACTCCAACCCGGCCTGATCGGTCGAGCTGCGGAGCCTCCCCTCGCCGCCCGCCTCCGCAGCCGAGGACCCCAAGCCCCAGCCGCCCCTGCGCGTCTTCATCACCTACTTCAACGGCGTCGAGGAGCCCTTTGTCGCCGCAGACGGCGCCACCGCGCAGGGTATCCGCGACAAGATCCTTGCCCGTGGCCAACTCATAGAGACCAAGCAGATGTTCCGCGACGCCGGGGAGATGTGGCCCGTCGTCATCCCCGAGGAGGAGCTCGGCTTGTCATTCCCGGGCATCAAGGTGCGCCTTTTTGTTTGCCCCAACTTGCTTTCCTTTTCGTCGAACACCTTGCGTGCGTGGATGTGTCTGATTACCTAGAGATCAAATCTCTTGCCGAAATGTAGGAATCGCCGGTATTTGTGAAGATTACCACTCATTCATCTTGTTCCCGTTGGCAAAGTGTGTGTATCGGGTGATTATATAACCTATTTGACAACTGCTCGTTTCTTCAAACATCTTGTGCGCATGAGTTTTTTTTTTCTTGGCACTTGTGTACATGTAGATTGGAATATTCTATACATGGTTGCAATTTCTAAGTTTACGTTTGGGAGATTAATAACGAGGGAGCAATCTCTATGTTGTGCTTTGCCTGCTATAAAAGTGTCTATCCATGTCTACCATGTTTCACATAACACTTAAGGAGTCTACTAATGTTTGCTTGATGCTTATATTGCTTGTCTTGCTACTGTTTGTTTAACCGAATTCGAACCTCTTGTGGACATGTGTGTTCCGTATGATCATGGAGAAGAATATTGGATAATCTGGTTTGTACTTTGTACTAGTAGCAGGCTAGCAGCAGCTGTGATGAGGGGATTTTGCTTTGGTGCTATTTTCAACTGCTCATTTAGTTTTTTCGCACTCTTTTTTGATGATTATATTAGATGAAAAATATAGCATGCTTTAGCAAACATATTGTCTTTGCACACTCATTTTTACTGACTGGATTAGATGAATACTCTATAGAACTTTGATTAGCAACTTCTCGATGCAATCCACTTCACTTTGTGTGGTTGTAATCTTGAGGTGGAGGGCACTCATCCATGCCCTGTGGGACAAGCTTATGGGATTTCGATGAACATATGTCAAACTTACTGTTCTGATTGTGTGTTGATTTGTTCTGCTCTGTTTTTATTTAGTTCACTGTACCAAGCATCTTATTTTTATCAGAGATTACTATAAGGTGTTCTACTAGGCATTACTATAAGATGTGCTGCTATTACAGCTTGTTACATATTTGTTGTTCAGAATATTTAGGAAACTAGGAATCAAAAGATATTAATGATTTGATACAAGTTAAAGATGATTTAGCAGAGCAGGCACTATTTGAATGGTGCTACCTATAATCTGTTGTTTCTTAATATAGAAAATAATATAGTAGGCTGAAAATTATTCTTATTGTTCATTGGGTGTCAATTCTGTGACCTAGGATAAGGTGTTATGTTTTGTACTTCATTTCTTTGGCTCATTTACCAAAGTGCTTCTTGCTAGCCAGTCAAGGATCTATAACTCCTAGAGATCAAAACTACCGAGCTATGAATAGTCCTTCTGATTTTTTTTCTGTCTATTCAAACTGTGGTGGATTCAAGAATTTAACCCTGTGAGATGGGACTACCGACTACATAGGTAGAAGTCCTGGATTCTCCATGTGATATGACAAAATTTGGAGCTTGTCTAATCTAAATTGAACTAACTACATGTTGTAATTGTGAATTCTCAAGAAGAGAGATATTTTTTTGCTATTCACAACTATGCATCTTATTCATTATTGAGAAGTTATATATATATACAAGATTACTTAGGCTTCATGGGCTACATGGGTCACATGGGCCAAGAGAAAGATCGAGACAGAGAGTTATACTACTGTTATGTATATGACTCCTAACATTAATCTAGATGGCCCTGGATCTGCGCAGCGTGATGATGCCATGGAGGCCGGCAAACCATGGGGGGGGGGGGGGGGGGGGATTAAAGGACTTTTTGTTTATTTCTCGTTTACCTAATGGTTACAATAGGCCTCCTTATATATAGGGCATTCCTATATAGAATCAATCCTCAACTTGCCTAACTAATAAATAAGATAACAAACAACTAATCCTTCTACGAGAAAACTAGTCAAACTATTTAGGGAAATAGATAACCTGCTGGGTAAAAATATTAGAAGAAGCCATCCAATCCTCGACTCCTCGATACGGGTACTGCTACAGTACCCCCAGACTGCTGTGCGTGTATGAACAGTGACAACGATTTCGATGCCTGCATGTAACACATGTTTAGGGGTAGTTTGGATGAATGGGCCCTTTGGATTCCTTGGATTAAGAACTGAAAACAAATCACCTCCCCCCCCCCCCTCCCTCCCGCGTGACGCGCTACTTAGAGTGTCCAAAATTTTTTATCGAATCGGACAACTCGAATCCGAGTCGAATTCCGACACCCGTATTCGATTCCGAGTAGCATTTCCCGTGTCCAAAATATTTTGCCAAATCAAACACCCCGAATATGAGTCAGTTACGACTCTTGTGTCCGTGTTAACACTGCCACACGTGCGTCTGAACAGGCCCTTTCTTATTTTTAGCTATGCAAAATGCCTTGATTATTAGGACATCTCATTGGTTCAATATTTTTTGTACCTTTTTGTATATGTAATGTCAATTTGATACTAGCAAAAGCTTACAATATCTGTTTTCATGACAGCCAAAGAAAGCTGAGGAGAAGCCCCAAGTAGGGGTGAAAATGGTACGGGTTAATCCCGACCGATCCGGTACCGAATCCGTTAAAAACCGTATCCGGGAAAAAAAATTCGTATCCGGCCGGATACGGATACGGTACCGGATACTTGCTACCGGATACGGTAACGGATACGGTAGACGGGATATCCGACCGAATAGCTGCGGTATATGGTAACCGGATATTATCCGACCGGATATCCGAATCAACAAAACAAGGGTACTCCGTACTCAAGTCAAGACTCAAGAGTCAAGGGCTTCCCATTCGATTCCCGCAAGCTTCAGTCTTTGCCTCCCCATTCGATTCCCCAACCCAAAAACTAACCCTAGTGCTTGAGCCTCCGCCGCCGCCGCCGCTGCATGAATGCAGTGTGTTGGCCTGTTGGGCGAGCGGGACTTAGTTGTTCAAGTTATGTATGAATTTGATACCTTGTTATACTTGTGTTGTGTGAGTTGTCAAATTTATGTAATATATATGAATTAATTGCTTGTCAAATGTTTCAACAAGTATGTATCCGTTTGTATTATCCGTTTCCGAACCGAATCCGGTATGTATCCGCTCCGACATTACCATATCCGAAACTCCGAAATATCCATATTCGTATCCGTATTCGATCTTACCGTATCCGATTCCAAATCCGGAAAAAAAATATGGGTTAGGATACGGGAACAGCAATATCCGACCGTATCCGATCCGTTTTCACCCCTAGCCCCAAGCCTAATGACCCAGTAATCTCTCTTTGATGTTAGGTGCATCGCCAACTAGTCGGGACAATTGTACTCCTGACCAATAGATAAAAATCGAATAAAAGCTTCACGTTATCATGGGAAAGTAATTGAACTGTTGGTACACGAATGTATTGTTATCTGTAACATGCATGCTAGTTTTTAGTAGTTGCTTGTGGAGAGCAATTTATTCACGCGAAGAAATTAAACTAGTAAACTACTATAGACATATAAGGAGAACATCTGAAAAGCATCCCACAGGAGGATATTCCGGTCAACATTGTAATACAATCAATTGAGCAAAAGCAAATGGCATGCATACGTACATACAGCATAAAAGGTACAATACATAAAACAGAAATTGCTAAATAGCATATGTATTTGAAATACATTATGGTGAAATACATCACGATGTTATGTATGTCTTGGGGAGGACAGGTCGACTCCCATGAAATACATTACGACGTTATGTATGTCTTGCAACTTGCAAGCTGCAGCATAAGTGACCTTCTGCAGGAACCTGCAGGAACGGTAATGCTTTGAGCATAAATATGGATTAAAATTGGAGTAACAAGGAGGGGATCTTCTATGGGGAGCACACTATAAATTAGAATTTTTTTAAAAATAATTTTTTTTATTCAAATTGCAAAATTATACTTCTATTCAAAAAAATTTGCAAAAATATACCTCTTTCACCATTTGAACCTGTCGCTAATTCAAATGACTACAGAGACTCCGTCGCCATTTCAAATGGCGACAGAGGTATATTTTTGTAATTTTTTTGAATCGATGTATATTTTTGCAATTTGAATGAAAAAAGATATTATTTTAAAAGAAAATTCCTATAAATTATTCTGAACATCCTTTCAAAACAACAACATTGGCCAGTAAAGCACACTATAAATTATAAATTACAAGCTGCAATGAAAATAAGAATTCATCGTGCATCATACACATAAAGGATAGTTTCAAATTACTTCATACATTACAGCAGCACTTGGAAATCTATATTATTGGCAAGTTTTTTTTTTGTTGGTTATTTGAACTATTTGGAGTTACTGTAAACAGCAGACTTTAGAAAAAAAAAAGGAAAAAAGATTAAGATGTCAAGGTAACTAAACAAGGGAACTATAACTAACGGAATGAGGTTATCAACAGGTCGTCGAACGTGCTTTTATGACAGCACTTTAAAGCACGAAGAAGTTCAATTTTACTGTACGTATGTATACATAAGTGTTCTCTAATATATCAGAAGTTTTCGAGAAAATCAGAGTAAAAAATAGAAGGGAAACTAGTGCTAGAACACATACCATAGGGAAGAGGTAATGCAATACCCCCCCTAGAAATTCCAGTTGCGCAGTCTCTTCTAAAAATTGTTGCGCGGTCTCCGCACAGGCTGCTTTGGTTGCTTCAACTTTGGACAGCCGTATATGCACACCACCTTAATTTTTGCAATTGCCTTTGCTCCACCAATTGACACAAGGTCTGGACAATCCCGAATAGACAAATCCTGGAGTGATGCAAGATTACTGCTCCACAGGTGGCCTGGAATGGACTCTATGCGCTCACATGAACGCAACTCCAGTGACACGAGGGAGGTGAGGTTCTCCAGGAAACCAGGCAGACATGTCCCCACAACTCTGTAACCAGAGCCATTCGAGAGATGGTGGTAATACAAATCCCCTTTGCCAGTTGAGACGTGGACAGTCCGTAATGTCCAAACGCTTCAGGAGAGAAAAACTCCCGAACCTTTCACCGGGCAGGGACACTAAGTCTCCACAATCCCAAACACATAGTTTCTCAACGGCAGGTAGATATTCCAGTGCTAGGAGGTCATCAAGAGTTGACAATTTGCCGCACCCATAAATTTCTAGGTCGGTAAGGGATGAGAATGTTGTAATGCTGCTCGTACCCCTGTCATTTGTAGTTGGATGGACGTCAGATTTTCTAATAAATGCAAGAGATCCACATTGTCGAATCTTCAACTCCTGCAGAGCTGGAAGTGCCCACATTTGTAGTTGGATGGACGTCAGATTGGGACATGATACATACATGTGGGTGAGGGAGCGGCAGGCAATGTTGTCCAAGAGATTTGTAGGTGGCTGGCACATCGGGAAGAGCCCAAAATCAACCACACGGAACCTCTTGAGGGACCTTGACGACAAACTTCCTGAACTGATATTTGGACAATTAGTCACCTCCAGTTCTTCTAGGCAACGCAAATCTTCAAACCTTGCAGCTGGTAGTGATGCTAACCTTTTGCATCGTTCAATTCTTAATTTCTTGATGGCAGGCACATGTTGTACAAATTGTTCGAGGCTTGATAATTTTTCACACCCATAAATGGTTAGGTCTGTCATGGACGAGAAAGTACCAACGCTGCCATTATCGTTCTCTACTAGCACCCCAGGCATCTCATTTAGGTTTAAGTGCTGTGAGATACCGGAAAATGATAAGCCCTCAAACCCACAAATAATAAACTCAAGTGATCTTAAGTTTGGCAAGTTTCGTGGCTGAAACCAGCTTGGAAGAGATTCACCTGGATAACCCGAGAGGCACAGAGATTCGAGACTGGTCGGACTCGGAGGTTGTAGAACTTGAAACACTTCTTTCTCATTGCGCTCTGGGGACCTTTGGTAAGACCATTTCAGTGACAGGCTCTTAAGATACTTCTTATTCTTTAGTTCGGCTTCTTCTGCATGATCCTTGTTTATCGCATCAAGATTATCAATAATCAAATCTCCGCAAACTTGGTTCAAATTCTTCAGAAATCTAATTCCTGGTCCTTGTTCATTGGCTTCATCAATCCGTAGTTCACCCTTTGAATGATATTTAAATTCTGACAATTCAAATACTTGTAAATTGAGTAATTTGCTAAAGTCATTAGGCAAGCTTTCCAATTTGCATTTGCTAGCACGTATAATCTGCAAATTATAGAGGCAACAGAAGGCTGAAGGAAGGCTCTCGAAAGGACAAGCCCAGGAGATTTCAAGGTACCGAAGATGCTTCAAGTTGCCAATACTATCTGGTAACTTCTTTGTATAGGCACAAGAAATCACACGCATGCACCGAAGTTCACTACACCAACGGTCCATTACAGAATCTAAAGCTTTATTCTTTAAAGACTTGTCGCAAAGTAGGGTACGCAGCTTTGTGTGATTGCATATGCTCAACAAATTGGAACGGTCAACTTTTGTGCTAGAGAGTATTGATATATGACGAACATTCTGAGGAACTTTTTGAAAATCACTTGTGTCTTTTAAGATGAAGCAGTCATCCCCTGAAACTAGTTGCGCCATGTCATGCAGCAAGTCGTGGATTACGTATGTACCATCAACTTTTTGAAAGAAGGATCGATTCACAAGGTCTTCAAAGTAATGATGGCCAATATCTTGAATTGGAATGTCACCTTGAGGTTCCACAAAGCCTTCTGCTACCCAAATTTCAGCTAACTTGTGCTTTTGGAATTTGTGATCTTTGGGGTACACAGCACAAAATGAGAAGCATCTCTTCAAATGAAATGGTAAATATATGTAGCTCAAACGTAGGGCTGGCAAAATGTCGGTTTCCTTTTCTTTCAGCTCCCACAATTCACTCTTCAATATATTATTCCAATGTGTAGGGCGAAGATCCATTCGTAACAGCTGCCCAAGAGTTTTGGCAGCTAGGGGAGAACCTTTCAACTTTGGAAGTATGCTTCTACCAATGCTCTCCAACTCTGGATCATTGTTTGAGCGAACAGATCCAAACACGCATTGTTAAAATCCCAAAATACATCATCCTTCAAACCCTCTATTGCAATGTGCTCCATTGTTCCCACTCCAACAGCAACCTCTGGAGATCTGGTGGTCACCAACATCATACTTCCCTGAAGTGCAGATGTTAAAGGTGCACAAAACCTCTTCCAACGCTGCATGTCTTCTTTCAGGGAATCCTCCCACATGTCGTCAAGGATAAGCAAAAACTTTTTATTATCCACGTTTTCAGAGAGAGCTTCCTAAAGAGAATCCAACTGATCCGTTTTTGCCTGTTTACGAGATGAAGATTGTATGACCTCTTTCGTTAACCTCTTCACGTCGAAATCATCTGAAACACAAATCCAAATTATCTGGTCAAAGTAAGACTTCACTTGCTGATGATTGCGGATATGTTGGGCCAAAGTGGTCTTTCCAACACCCCCAATTCCAACTATTGGCAAAACACCTATTCTTGCTTCTTTATTGTTTAGTGTACAACTAACTTGGTTGCTTGCTGATGCATTGACTGAACTACTTGCTCTCTTGCGTTTGGAATGAGCCCTCCTACTATCTGTAGGCACACCAAGCAATTCCATCACCTTCTTCAGTTCCGTTTCACGACCAAATATGCCTGGCTCAGTTGGGAAAGAACTGGTCACTGGCCTGACTGATTCGTCAAACCCTGGTGTCACTTTTTGATGCAAGCCCATTTTCTCACTACTACAGAACCGGCTACTACAAGCGGTTGCACAAACCGCTTGTGTTGTGGCAGCAGAAGCGGTTGGAAAGGTGTCTAGGAAGGCCAATGGAGCCTCCACGTGGGGGCCTCCACAAGCGGTTCGTGTTACAAACCGCTTGTGGACAGCACACTCCCGAAGCGGTTGGAGTTACCAACCGCTTGTGGAGAGCAAGCACTCCAGAAGCGGTTGGAGTCACCAACCGCTTGTGGAGAGATTTTTCAATTATATGTATTATAGAATATGTTTTTTCAGTGTTTTTGTATATCGTTTTTGACCATAAAATGAAAAATGAGTGGAGGAGTTTTCTGCGCAATTAAATAAATATTACATATGCTCACTCATACACATGTTCACAAGCTAGCTCAGTAAAAAAAACCCGCCTTAACAGTGTAACAAATGGACAAGTACATACACGCTATCGACGTTTACAAGTTTGAATGATTAAAAAAATGATTATCGAACCCGATTCTTCTTGCATGCGTCGAGTCAAGTCCTTGGTCGACGTCGATGTCGTCATCAGTTCATTTGTGTTCAACGATGGACCAAGCCTTACATGGAACTCGCCATTTGGAGATACAACCTCGTCGACAATGAAGTCGATGAGTTGTTCTTGGAGTGCGCGCTTTCGGTGGGCGCTTGAGCACGCTAACATGCTCATCGATGTTGGGCTGACAATTGATTAAGCGGGAAGTATATAAATATCCGATCACATGCGATTAATTAAAATGTAAGTTGTAGCTAACAAATTGACATGCATATACGAACCTCGGCATAATGTTCCAAATAAGATCGGCATGAATAAAACTTTGAATATAGTGGAACACGTAGTAGCCACATAAGTTGTTTCCAGCCATTTGGCGTTTAACCTTGACAGGGAGAAATTTCATAATATCAGATGAAGAACTGATATGGTGCATTTATATTAATAATTGTTTTTGTAGTACGTACCTGAGTGCTCACTATGACTTCGAATTCTTTCTTGAATTCTCCTTTATGCTTCTTTTGGAACTTTGCAAATGTCTTGTTGAGGATGTCAATGAACCATTGGTATTTGCTGATTGGATTCCTTCTTGAGTCATGAACTATAATCCTGGTGTTGTCAAGCTCGATGACTAGAAGGATCCAGTGAAACCTATTTGTATATTCCAAGAAGCGCGTAAGCAGCTAGTCGTACTATCAATGGCTTAAGAAATAGAAGAACAAGAGGTTTGTGAGAACACGTACATGAAGTTGAAGGGCAGAAGTATGTACGGTTTGTAGTGCTGTTTCAATAATGCACGCAAAATGTATGCCTCAACTTGCGGTCTTTCTTTGCTCGAATGACCAGATTTTCTCGTTGACAACCTGCGGTCGATGAAACCAACGCTTTTGTATGCCCACTCTTCTACATCGTTGTATCTCCATTCTACATAAGAAGGGATAACTAAGTTAATTAGATTTTCGATTACGTGGTACGAGAGGAAGCACACGGTAAACTTAGAAGATCAATACTTACAGACACCAAAGACACATGAAGGACACGTCGATGGCGTCTGTTTGGTACACATGGTACAAGTCCTCGAATTGCAGCCATATTTCGTACATCTCCCAGCGGAAGAAATGCGTATCTTGAGAAATGAGGTGGAACATTTTCTCTCCTTTAGATGCCCTTTCCATATAACATTCATGCATTTGACGCATCTTGGTTGGGAGATTTTTATATCTTTTGGATCAATTAGCGGTTTGCCCAACTCATACTTCCATCGATTGGTGCGGTGGAAGATCTGGTCTATTGATTCGAGTCCCGCCTCCTTCAAGAAATCTTGGATCCTCAATTGCTCAAAGACTCTGCTCATCTTCCACTTTCTTCTTCTTCTTTGCCGACGAAGCCCGTGTATTTTTCCTTGTAGCCTTTCTTATTGTCTTTCGTAGTCGGTCGTCACAAAGGTGGCGCCGTTCCGCATGATTGAAAGTGCTTCACAATTTTTATCTATTTTAACCTTGGGCGTTGGCCGTTGGCGCAAGCCACCGCCACATCCGTCTTCCACGGTAATTGATAGCTCCTCCGCAATCGAGATCATATGGCCTCTTTGGCAGTTCCTTCAACATTCTCTCGTCTGGCTTGATGCCGACTTCGTGGGAGGAGGTACCGTTGCGGGATCCTCCTTCTCGAAGGGAGCTTCTTCCTCGGGAGATCTTTGGAGCGGGAGGTGCTGGAGCGGGAGGTCTTTGGAGCATCGATCTTTGGGAGCGGGAGATCTTTGGAGCGGGAGAGTCTTTGGAGCATCTGATCTTTGGAGCGGGAGGTGGAGGAGGCGTGGCCTGGACCACCGGAGAAGCTTTGCGTGCATGCGACATTGGAGGAGTCGTGGGTTGTCAATGTGGAGGAGGCGTGCTTGATGCTGCAACTGGCTCAAACTGCAGGGCCTCTACTGTTGATGTGACCTCCACACCATCTGGAAATATGATGTACTTTTTGCGCCAGAGGATGAATGTGCCGTGGAGGGCCTGTCCAAGCTTGGTCACGTCGTCGCCCCCAGCAATCTCGAGCAAGAGATCTTCGAAGCCCCCCACCACCTCTTCCACCGTGACCTTAGAGTATCCGGAGGGTATCTGATTGAAGTGGAACGTCTGGCCCGCCTCCACCGGATAAGCCATGCCGTAAGCCACCTTGTAGGACAGGTTACGCATATCAATGTGTAGCTCGCACTGGCGGCGAACCTTGATACTGTCCACGGGATAACGGACCTGCGGGTCATCTTCTTCAGGGGCCACGGCGGACACGCAACTACTCTTTTGCGCGCTCGGACTGATCACGGGTGCCGGCGCCCCTTCAACACTACCTCCCTGAAGCTGATACTGGGTTAATGCTTCGGACACTTGTTGCGCGATCAAATCAGGGATGGAAGCCTTTGTAGCTCTAAGCTCGTCCTCCAAACGGCTCACTCTACCCTGATCTCTCCTCTTGCTTCTGTCCCGGCTCCTGTAACTGCTTGCGTCTTTGGCAAATCCGTGCCTCCACGGTATCTTTCCGAATCCTCGTGTCCGTCCCGGTGCTCGTGGTTTTGAAGGGCATATGTTAGCTCGTCATTCTCCTGTCGTCATGAAGGACCCTCGACCGAGATTTATCGATGGCTTGTACAATCCTTTAACCAACTTCTTGGACTGCTTGCCATCACCAAGCTACCGTCATCTGCAAGTTGGCCCCGTGACTCCAAGAACGATTCTTGGCAGCGGGCTCCCAATCCTCGATTTGTGTACAATATCCTACTGCCGAAGTTCCTCTTCCCGCTTGTCCCATTTCTTCGCAGCCTTAATGTAACCACCGGTGCCGAGATGGTGGTGGTATTTCTTCTTCTGGGCATTCACCTTGTTTTTCTCTCTCACGGCCTGTCCTGCATCGGATAGCTTGTATTCCTCGAAAGCCTCCCAATGATCTGCCAGCTTAAGAAATTGATTGAAGTTTGGCCTTTCTCCTCTGTCGATGTACTTGCGGGTGAGGGACGACTTCCACTGCTGAAAGGAAGTTGCCATATTCTTCAAAGCCCATCCCTTGGCCTTCTGTTCGTACCCATCTGGAAAAGTGAAATTTTCCTTCATATCATTCCAGAGCAATTCCTTGGTAGCTGCAGGACTTGGTCCATTTACGGATCTTGATTGGGACGTGATCCCTCACGTGGTAGCCGCAAGCATTGTTGAAAGGGCCAATTGCTGACAGTGGGGCTACCAGACTCCCGTCGTTGCCGACTTCGGTTATCACATACTTGGTCGAAGGCTTCTTGTTAGGTCCTCGGTTAATTCCGACTGGGTGGCCGATGATGTACCGGGCTGGATACACAAACACATGTTAGAATAATTAACATGTTTACGGTGATTTCATAATGGTTAAGAGTATACCTCAGTGTTGCCGGCAGTATCCTCGCCAGTACCAGTGTTAACAGCCTCATCGACAGTGGCACCGGTGTTAACAGCCTCATCGACAGCGGCACCGGTGTTAACAGCCTCATCCAGGCCTAAGATGCTACCCAGCGCAATGGTCTCAAACATCATATTTTCCTCATTGTCGAAATCCGGGTCACCACGCCTTGGTGTTGCCATCTAAAGTGGGCATGTAATCATATATAAAATACTTATATATTCTCAAACATACATACAACATAAATGTGGGCATGAAATCATATATACAATACTTATATATTGTCAAACACACATACAACATAAATGTGGGATGAAATCGTATATAGAATACTTATATATTGTCAAACACACATACAACATAAATGTGGGATGAAATCATATATAGAATACTTATATATTGTCAAACATACATACAACATAAATGTGGGATGAAATCATATATACAATACTTATATATTGTCAAACACACATACATACAACATTTACAACACAGAGAGCATGAAAATCCCTTGTGGGCATTTCACCGAACACCTTGCGGGCATGAAAACATACAGAGCAGCGTTGGGCGATTCGCCGGCTACCTAGGTCCTCCGGGGTGGATGGCCGGGGCGCCGCCTTGATGAGCCCGAAGGCGTGGTAGCGGTGGTGAGGCCGTCGGCGTGGTGGCGATCGACGGAGTCGGCTCTGGCGTAGCGGGACTTAGAAAATTTGAAGGTGCGGGAGCCTTCGGGACTTCAAAATTTAAAGGTCACCCCACTGCTACAAGCGGTTCGTAATACCAACCGCTTGTAGAGGTACTTCTACAAGCGGTTCGTAATAACAACCGCTTGTAGAGGACCCCGACTGCAAGTACCCTACCAGCTCACCCATTTCTACAAGCGGTTGGTCTTGCGAACCGCTTGTACAGGTACTTCTACAAGCGGTTCGTAATACCAACCGCTTGTAGAGGACCCCGACTACAAGCGGTTTGTTCCACGAACAGCTTGTAAAAGTACCAAGACGTAACACTTAAAAGAATGCGGTGCCTTATGTGGTTAACAAGAAATCTCCTCTCCCCCTTGGCTAGCGCGGGCGCTTGAGTGCGGGCGCTTGAGTGCGGGCTTGTGCCCAGAGGTTGGGTGTTCGAGCCCCACTCGCGCCCCGCGGGCCTTTCTTATTTTTTAAACCCCACTACAAGCGGTTCTTAGTCCAAACCGCTTGTAGTTGGTGTCCTCTACAAGCGGTTGGTACTAAGAACCGCTTGTAGTCATACTCCACTACAAGCGGTTGGTACTAAGAACCGCTTGTAGTGGGTTTTAAAAAAAAGAAAGGCCCGCGGGGCGCGAGTGGGGCTCGAACACCCAACCTCTGGGCACAAGCCCGCACTCAAGCGCCCGCGCTAGCCAAGGGGGGGAGGAGATTTGTTGTTAACCTTATAAGGCACTGCATTGTTTTAAGTATACAATATTTTTTTTAAAAGTGCTGGTATTTCTTTTTTTTCCCTTTCTTTTTTTAAGTGTTTGTATTTCTTTTTTTAAAAGTGTTTGTATTCGATGGTTTTATTTTTTTTAAGTGTTTGTATGCGATTTTTACGTTTTTTTTTGAAGTGTTTCTATTTTGTTGTTTCATTTTTTTAAAACATCATATGTACAAGCAATGTTAAACATCAACATATCAACATGATCATATGGAATAATGTACAAGGAATGTTTTGACCATAATGTATACAAGTAGTACATCTTAAGTCTTCGTCTTTACAATTGTTCCTTCTTTATGATCGTGACGTATGTAAGGAGCATCGACATCACTGTCACGCAGGACGTTTATGTCAACATCAACTGTAAAACGAGGGAGCTCGTCGAACTGACCATACTCTTCCTCATCGGTGACGTCCTCAACTCCTACAATCCGTCGTTTGCCTTGGAGAACTACATGTCGCTTTGGCATTACCTTTTGCTTGTCCTTTCGATTTTTAGGTTTGCTTGACATGTCCATTACATAGAAGACCTGAATCACATCGTTCGCGAGAACAAATGGTTCGCGCCTATAGCCGACTTCTGTGAGATCCACAGTTGTCATGCCGTATTTGTCGACCTTCACACCGTTTGTCCTCAGCTTGACCCATTGGCACTTAAATAGAGGGACCTTGAGAGGTCCATAGTCGAGCTCCCATATTTCTTCTATGAAACCGTAATATGTGTCGAACCTGCCACTGTTGTCTTCGGCGTCTATACGGACGCCGCTGTTCTGGTTGGTGCTCCTGTTATCCTGGGATCTGGTGTAGAATGTGTAACCATTGATCTCATACCCCTTGAATGTCCCGATTTCTTGTGATGGTCCCCGGGCCAAGCGTTGCAATAGTTCATCGTTTGACCCTTCCTCAAGGATGTACTTCTGTAGCCAGCTGCCGAAAGAATCCATGTGCTTCAGGGTTATCCAACTCTCTGTCTTCCCTGTGAACTCGCGGCGTAGGACACTCTTGTGCTGAATGACATAGGGGGCGACTATGGTGGATTGCTTCGAGCAGTGAAATGTGCTTGCTTGAATGCAACAAGATCGTTGCATGCAAATCGCTTGCCTTCCTATTGTCCCTTTGCCCGTAGCCTCCTCGTGTCGTGATATGGGACGCCGATAGGATTTAGATCATTCATGTAATCAACACAAAACTCTATCACCTCCTCCGCCACGTAGCCCTCGGCAATGCACCCTTCGACGCGAACGATTCTGAACGTATTTCTTGAGGACACTCATGTACCTCTCGAAAGGAACATGTTGTGCAGATACACTGGTCCGAGGATACCTATCTCCTTGACAAGGTGAGCGGTGAGATGAACCATGATATCAAAGAATGCAGGAGGAAAAATCATCTCGAGGCTAACCAAACTTTGTACCACATCACCCTCCAACTTAGGCATTTTAGCTGGTTCGACGACTTTCTGAAATGGCGTTGAAGAAGGAACATAACCGTGATTGTCCCCGCACTCCACCGGGCAGTATACCTCGATAGCTCTCGGGAGCAATTGTGTCATCAACACAAGGCGATCATGGGATTTTAGGCCTTGGAGTTTGTTCTCTTTCGTGTTTATGAGTCTCTTTACATTTGAGGAATATCCGAAGGGACCTTCACCTGTTCAAACACTCAATCATGCTTTTTTTCTCTTCTTTGCTTGGAGTGTAGCTCGCAGGATGTAGATAAAGTTGTTTTGTCCCTTCTTTGTTTTTGGATGTAGGTCACTCCTCACCTCCATGTCTTCAAGGTCCTTCCGAGCTTGCGGTGTATCTTCGATTTGCCGTACATATCTATGTAGCCTAGCAGGTTCAAACAAACATTCTTCGTGATGTGCATGAAGTCCAAATGAGTGTGAACCTCCAAAACCTCCCAATACGGCAGGTCCCAAAATATTGATTTCTTCTTCCATGCGGGTGCATGACCATCCTCGTTAAACGCAGGTATGCTTCCACGACCCTTCCCAAATACTACTTTCAGATCCTTTACCATAGCAAACACAAGTCGCCCATTACGATCTGAGGCTTACCACAATTTCTGTTACCAGTTAAATTTACTTCCTTTCCACCTCAAAGCATGACTGCTAGGAAGAAACTGCGGTGGCCCATGTACACACACTTCCGAGAGTTTTGAGGTACATGCAGTCCGTTTCATTTATGCACTTGGGTGCAGGCTTTAAACCCTTTCACAGTTTGGCGGAGAGGTTCTGAAGCGCAGGCCAATCGTTGATTGTTACAAACAACAATGCACTTGAGGTTGAAATACTCTCTTTTGTACTCATCCCAAACCCGTACACCATCCTCCCACAACTTCACAAGGTCTTCAACCAATGGTTTCAGGAAGACATCTATGTCGTTTCTAGGTTGCTTCGGGCCTTCGATCAATAATGGCATCATGATGTACTTCCGCTTCATGCACAACCATGGAGGAATGTTATAGATGCAAAGTGTCACAGGCCAGGTGCTATGGATGCTGCTCAACTGACCGAAAGGATTCATCCCATCGGTGCTCAACCCAAACCTTATGTTTCTGACCTCATTTGCAAAGTTCGGGTAAGCCCGATCGACTTTCCGCCACTGTGAGCCATCTGCGGGGTGTCTAAGCATCCCGTCTTCCTTACGCTCTTCCTCATGCCAACGCATCATCTTGGCATGACCTTCGTTAGCAAACAGACGCTTCAACCGGGGTATCACAGGGAAATACCACAATACTTTTGCTGGAGTTCTCTTCTTCGTACGATTCCCATCTAATTCACCTGAATCGTCACGCTGCACCTTATACCGGGATTCTTCGCACACTGGACAGACCACCAAATCGGCATACTCATTGCGATACAGGATACAATCGTTAGGACATGCATGTATCTTCCGCACTTGCAATCCTAAAGGGCAGAGGACTCGCTTCGCTTCATACGTAGATTCTGGTAGAGTGTTACCTTCCGGAAGCAACTTCTTTACGAGTGATAACAAACCATTGAATCCCTTGTCTGACACACCGTGTGTGGCCTTCCATTGCATGAGTTCCAGTGTAGTACGCAGCTTTTTGTGGCCCTGTGCACGCTTTGGGTACAAAGCGATTCGGTGGTCCTCTACCATGCTCTGAAACTTCTTGTATTGTCTTTCCTCTGTGAACTCTCCCTCTCCGTCACGGAGCAGACCGTTCTAGCTCATCCTCGCCAAACTCATCGAGTGTATCTTCCACGGACCCGTATTGAGTGGTGTCCAAAGATATCTGTTGGCTCTATCTTCCTCTTCTTCGTCTTCTTCATCGTCTTCTGTTGAATCGCCTTTGTTTCGCCATGGTGGGTCCAGCGGTATAGTTTGCCATGAAACCTCTCGTGATCACATGCCTCATAACCATCCATCGCTCGGAATGCTCCTTCTCATTCTTGCAGTCTACGACGGACAACGTATGAAGCTTCACGGAGGCAAGAATGCAACGGCCGTCGAGAAACTCCTTCATGCCATCTCGGAACTCTCTTGACCGACGGTGCATTGTACATCCATTGCCGATTCATCTACACAAATAAAAATAATAACAACATCTATCACAATATTCTATTAAAGCTAACTATGACTAATAGTTTTGTATTTTTTAATCATTCTGTGTTCTTTTCACTAAAGCCAACTAATTATTTCTAATCCTCCTGCTTTTTTAAAAATAAAACTAACTAATTGTTACATTTTCATACAAATCTTTTCTCTTCCACACATTTGTAATTTTTCATCGTTTCACATTTATTGAATTTCATTTCATACACCAAATCGTATATATCACCTTAAGAACAAAAATATAAGCCAACAAAACATAATTTCTCAACATCCAATGCACAAAAAACATCAATATCTAGGTGAGAAGGATGTCAGCAACATATTACTCACCTTAGAACAATTAATTCGGATCTAATAGCCTCAATTCAAAATTTTGGCAGCACCTCGCCATGAACAGCTCTCGGCCCACCATTGTGATGTCCTGTGCGAGCTCAGGGAGGAAGACAGAGTTTAAATGCGCTGGGCGGGAGGGGGGCTCTACAAGCGGTTCTACACACAAACCGCTTCTGGAGCCCCCTTTAGACCTCTACAAGCGGTTCCAAACACGAACCGCTTCTAGAGAGGAGGCTCCAAACATAAGCTAAACAACATCTAAATACCATGAATTAAGGTAAATTACAGCAAAAGAGTAAATGCTAAAACCCGAGATTTCGGCAGCATCTCCTTTGTTTTAACATGATTTGAAGGAGCAACAACAGTATAGCAATATAAGGCAATATGAGAGACAACTAAAACAACAATAATTAAAGACTTAACGACAAAATAAGTCTACTTGCAAGCACTTAATGTCTCCAAGAGTCAAACGAACAATAAGACTCTCATATAGCAAAGCTAAACCTTAAAGCAATAATCATCACACACAGTTTATTATCAAAAGCTAATTGAACGACTTGTGGAATCAAATGAGTGAAGCTACGTGCGGAAGTGTGACTATTTCCCTTCCCCGCGTGCCGGTCTCATGGTACCTAAAACAACAAGAAAACACAAGCGTAAGTTCAAAACTCAGCAAGCATATTGCAATGGTACAACAAGAGCAATTACATGGCAATAATATCTCACATCGTGTAAACCATCTCATTCATGAACACATATCATTATCATCATCATTATGTATGCAATGCAATGCGATGCTCATGTCTCCTTGGAAACTCATACCGGTATGGTTGAGTACACACCCGTCGGTGTGCACCCTCTCCCCCCTTCCATCCCGAAGATGGAGGGTGCCTACTCCTCGCTTCCAAACACCGCGGTGGATGGAATCAAGATGTAGGACTTACTCATTGGCTCTCCGGAATAGTCATAACTTTCTCACCGACCTTCCCCGGACTAGTTATGACTTTCTCACCGCTCGGACCATGTAACATGCCATGTATGCAAATATGCCAACATCATAATTAACTTGTACATTAACACATGGCATCATAACATAATAAGCATACTCATCATATCATTGGCAATCATTAAAGCATGGCAAGTGATCATATCATATAATCAATTTCATCTACTCTCAACTAGCAACCTACAAACCGCTATCCATTACAATACACTTGCCTCAACCACGGGCAACGGATTGGCGGGAAGTAGAAGGCAATCCCGGGGTCGCACCACCTGCACATAGGTACCACACACTCACAATCATGTCCACAAAACAGTACGCAAACCCTCATCTACCCCGACATTGCCAACTACTCGCAAAACCCAAAAACAGAGGTTCTGTCCCGTCGGGACAGCAGCCTTCCAAAAGGCATAACTTGGGTTCTGGAACTCCGAATCAATTAAACGAGTACATCCTCATGTAGCTTAGGAAATTTTCTAACTTTTTCTAAGTATATGGAAAGACTGATTCGGACTCTAAAGTGGTTTAATCTACAGAATACCGTGATCTGTTCCAATCACGTCACAGATTTTAACACGCTTGGTAAAACAGCCATAACTTTCAAACGGCTACTCGGAATTGGACGTTCTTTATACCCACAGAAAGATATTGAAATTACCTACAACTTCTTCAACAGGTGGCCGTCCAAATTCGGATTCTAAATTGGCGAAAAACTAAACCCTAGGTCGACTGCTCATGCTGTCCGAAACAGAGAACGTGACAACTTCTAGATTTCATCTAATCTACTCAATTCCAGCACCACCAATTGATCTAAAAACATGATAATAATCCTTAGAACAGTACCTAGCCCAACCCTAGGGAGTCCCATTGTCGGGACCCCGAATTTGCAAATCCGGACCCTCTGTGTATTCAGCACTAGTCCAGGAACGCGCTAGTGCACACAGTCTTACATCGGTAAATATCACAATCATACCACTCGATACTAATAAAGTACTTTAATTAAATAATCAAACTGGTTACCCGACCTTAAGGTCAAGTTACAAATGTACGCCTCGCAGGGCGAAACTTATTAAAAGAAAGATAATAGCAGCGGAAAATAAGATAACTTCGTGGCACCATCCAGTATACCACAGGCAACTGACTGGGCTCGCTCCCTAAGTAGATGAGTCCTCGTGGAGCTCCTCCTCCAAAGCTGGTGTAGTCTCCTCTTCAACTGGTGTTGTATTGTGGCAAGGGTGAGTACTTGGTACTCAAAGAAGTCATGCCTGTAATGCAAGCTAATATACTATATGCATGGCTTGGTACAAAGGAATAGCTCAAGGTATATTTGCGAAAGAAATGACATTTGACAAGTATCATAAGTAGATTCGAAAGCAGTAGAAACAAGTAAAGCATAAATAACTGTTCAAAAAGTTTTGTAAACATCTTTCCCATCCTAGTCCACATTTTCATCAACCTCGTTATTACTCCAAACCAACCTTTCAAATCCAAGTTATTTTCAGAAAGTCTAACCCTTGACTGTAATCCCCGAGCATTGTCGATCAGTGGACTCGGCTATTCGAATAGATTCTACACTCTGCAGAGGTTGTGCACTTTACCCACAAGATACAGTCAAACACCACAAAGGCGCGTTCCCGTACCTATGTCTTTCGGTAGCCTCATACACCACAGGTGGTCCTCTCATGTTCGTGCTCTACACGATGCCTTACCTTAGCCAATGCGAAGTATGGGACCAACACACCGTTAGATGGGTATCTGGCCTCAGCCACGATACGCTCCCCCGTACAATCACACAAACGATGTAATTGACACCCTGAGGCTCCACAAGTGAGTCCTTAGCGACTTAGTCAACTAGGGCTGTCCCATTCCGACCATGTGGTTGCAAGTATGACTCGAGATCAAAGGCTTGCAAGGTTAAGTCCTTAGAGTGACCAGGGCAAGACTACCGAAGAACCAAATCAACATCCCGATTGCGGACCGCCCACGATCATTCTTGCCACATGCCCGAAAACTATTTATCAAAACCCCAGTTGATTACCATGCACCACGTGCTATCAACATCACTTGATACCTTTCCAAAACAGGTTCAATATATCATTAAGTCAATATTAACATTTGATTGTCCAAAATCATGTCATGAGCACGTAGCTGGTCTAAGCAATATACTACAACGGTCTAAAACCCATGTTGGCAATTTGATTATGTCCAACTAGTAAACCACAACTAGGGTGACAAGGGGTCATGGCACATATTTAAGTAATCAAGGTGTCATACAAAGAAATTGGTATTTATCTAATCTCCCATATTTAAATAAAGTATTTTCTAATTGAACTAGCATGCAATAATTTGAACCAAAATAGATTTCAAAATGGGATCAACATGGTCAAAGCATAACTTGCCTTCAAAGAGTACTTGTTCTTGGTCTTGAGTTGGATCCTGAGTCAATATTTCTCCTTCGAATCCTTCCGGCACTTCAACGTCTACTCGTAAAGCGTGCAAATAGCAATACACAAATAAACACTAGGCAAAACATCCCAAAACTCCAAATAAAATCCATAAACAGAAAGAACATAATTTTCTGGATTTTTAGGAACTGGAATCGTTCAAATCGGAGTTAAAATGCAAAAGTTATGATTTATTAATGTTTAAATAATCAATTAAATAATATTACAGAGAAAAACTTTAGTCCAAAAATTAAATAAAATTCATATTTAGGTAGATCTCAATTTTATACAAATTTAGAAATTTGAATCACTCAAATCGGAGTTGAAACGCATAAAAGTTATAAAGCGTTTGAAGTTTGAATCAAAATCAAATCATTATTTCGAATTAATAAATCATTTTATTTTTCAAAAATTAATTATTGCGTCGGCTGGACACGTGTCGGCCTTTGGATTGGTCTGCTGGCGCCAGTAGGTTCATGGGCGTGGTCCATGGTTTGGCAGTCCACCGTGGACCGGTCCACGGCCACTGTCGGCCGACGGTGGCCCCTGGGTGGCGTCATCGGCCGACGTCGAGGCTCACCAAGACGGATCGAGCGGTGGGACGGTGGCGTCATTGCTGACGCCACGCGGCTGGGTGGCGGCGCGTGGGCCCATGCTGACGTCATGGTGCGGTTAAGCTGCGTCGCTGACATGCGGGCCCGGCGTGTCAGCGACATCGCTGGCAGGCGTTGCGCCGACCGCGGCCACCTTCCAGACGCAGCGTGGCACAATCTCGGCCGTTGATTCGAAAATCAGCGGCCCGGATTGATCGGGTGGCGACGCGTTACGGGGTGAACGTGGCCAATCTGGACCGTTGGATCTAGATCCAACGGCCGGGATTAGATCCGAGGATCTAAACGTGATCTCACCGTGATTCGCCGATCTTGATCGGACGGCCGTCCGAAGTTCGCGAGGTTGATAAGCGGCGCTGGCCAGCTTGACCGGAGACGAAGACGACGACCTCCCGTCGGCGTTGCGTGCAACTCCGGCGTGAAGGCCGGGCACTCGAGCGCGGCGCGACACGGCGATCTCAGTTCTGGGCTTGGTGTCGTCGGAGAACGGCGGAGGCGGCGGGGATCAACGAAAAACCGCGGCGGAAGACTTCCTCTACTCCGGCGAGCAATAGCGGCTACGTGGCGGCGGCTAGGGCTCAGAGGCTAGGGCCGAAAGATGCGCACGGTGAAGGGCATCCTCGGGCGATGTCCCACGCTTAAAATAGCCCCGGGAGTCGCGCTCAAACCGAAACCCTAACGGACTGCGGCGGCGACGCGGCGGAGGACTCCGGCTCGGATTCGGCGGAGACGACGAAATCGCGGCCGTCCACGTGGCGCGATCAACGGCCACGATGGCTTGGCGCGAACGGGTCCGGTCCGGACACGGCTCGGGTCGGGGTCGGTCGATCATGACCGTTGGATCTCGATCCGACGGTCCACGTGGGTTAAGGTTCAACGTGGTTCGGTCGAGTCGGCTGGCTCGGGTCGGACTCGAGTCCGACTCGGGTTCTGACTCGGTCGGAGGAATAGTACTTGACCCGAGTTGAATTTCCAGCGATTTAATATTTAAAATAATTCCCAGTAATTCATTTAATTCAAGAAAAATAGCTAAATACTCAGAAAAATTCTGGAAAAATTCTGGAAAATATTTTAGGGCATTTGGGACTCAAATAAAATATGTCCAACAAAACTTTATTTGAAAATTTAATTTCTTTAATTATTTCAATATGGAATAAATTCAAATAAATTCCAAATAAATCCAAATAAAATCCAGAAAATTCCAGAAATTCACAAAAGTGCAAAGCAACACTTAATTTCATGAAAAGCAAAAATTTGGGGTGTTACAAACCTCCCCCCCTTAATAGAATCTCGTCCCCGAGATTTAGGGCTAACTAAGGAATAGGTTCGGAAACTCTTTCTTCAAATCCTCTTCGCGCTCCCAAGTCGCTTCGCTTTTTTCATGATTGCTCCACTGAACTCTACAGAAACGGGTTGACTTATTTCTAGTCTCTCGATCCATTGTGTCTAAAATCTTCACGGGATGCTCCTTGTAAGTCAAATCTTCTTGCAACTCAATCTACTCTAGCGGCGTCTGTTCCTCAGGTACTCGGAGACACTTCTTGGTGGGACACATGGAATACGTCATGTACTCCTCGCTAATGATCAAGGGCAACTCTAGCTGGTAAGCAACTTCGCCTTTGCGGCTCAAAATCCTAAATGGTCCCACATAACGGGGTGCGAGTTTCCCTTTGGCATGGAACCTCTTAACTCCCCTGAGAGGGGTGACTCTGAGATACACGAAATCTTCTGGTTCAAAACTCAAGTCGCGGCGATTATCGGCATAACTCTTCGTCGTGATTGAGCTATCTTCAACCTTTCCCTAATCGTGGCTATCTGCTTCTTGACTTCTGGAGTATATCAGGCCGAAGACACGGCGCTCGCCGGTCTCATTCGATTTAATGGCGTCCGACAGGGTCGACCATACTGATGCCTCAAAGGTGACATCCGTAAACTAGCTTGGTAGCTATTATTGTAACTGAACTCGGCATACGGCAAACTCTTATCCCAAGAGGTAGCATAAGCCAATGCACACGCTCTTAGCATATCCTCCAGAATCTGATTGACTCTTTCGCATCCCATCCGTACGTGGGTGATAGGTCAGCATCTTGAAGTTCAAGCGGGTTCCCATGGCTTCATGCAACTTATTCTAACCTTGAGGTAAATTGGGTACCTCTGTCCGATACAATCCTTTTGGTACTCCATGCAAGCAGACGATCCACGATCATATACAATTCTGCTAACTTATCCCCCGAGTAAGTGGTCTTCACGGGGATGAAATGGGCTACTTTGGTCAATCGATCTACTATAACCCATATGGAGTCATAACCTCCTTGAGTCTTGGGCAAACCGGTAATGAAATCCATTCCGATTTCCTCCCACTTCCACTCAGGTATCCTCAACGGCTGCAGCAATCCTGCTGGTCTCTGATGCATTGCCTTGACTCTCTGGCATACGTCACACAATGCCACATGCTCGGCAACTTCTCGCTTCATGCTTGGCCACCAGAATCTTTCCTTCAAATCCTGATACATTTTGGCACTCCCTGGGTGAATTGAATACTTGGAGTCATGGGCTTCCTCCAGAATCAGTTGCTTTAATTCCTTCTTGTTCGGCACGCAAATCCGATCCTTCATCCATAACGTGCTCTGCCCATCTAGCTTGAAATCCTTTGCCTTGCCTTCCTCCATTTTGGACTTAATCCTACGGATCTTGTCATCATCCTTCTGTCCTTCTCGGATCTGATCTTCTAGGGTAGGCTTTACTTCTAATGCGGCCAAGAATCCATTGGGTACCACCTCAATCTTCATTCTCTGAAACTCCTGGCATAACTCATCCTGATTTGTGGCTATCAGCATATTCATGGTATGGCTTTTTCGACTCAAGGCATCGGCAACTACGTTGGCCTTTCCGGGATGATAATGGATTCCAACATTGTAGTCCTTGATCAACTCCAACCATCTCCTTTGCCTCATATTCAGATCCTACTGGGTGAATATGTACTTAAGGCTCTTATGATCCGTGTACACTTCACATCTGTTCCCGATCAGATAGTGACGCCATATCTTCAAGGCATGCACTACGGCAGCTAACTCTAGGTCATGTGTCGGGTAATTCCCCTCATGCGGCCTCAACTGCCTTGATGCATAAGCAACAACCTTTCCGTTCTGCATCAACACACATCCAAGTCCTTGGCGTGATGCATCACAATAGATATCAAAGTTTTGATTGACGTCCGGCAGAACCAACACTGGTGCTGATGTCAATCTCGTTTTCAGTTCTTGGAATCCTTTCTCACATTCTGGCGTCCATACAAACTTCTTCTCCTTTTTCAACAATTGCGTAAGAGGTCTCGCAATTGTCGAAAAGCCTTCAATGAAACGGCGATAGTATCCTGCAATTCCAAGGAAACTTCTAATCTGGGTCACGGTCTTTGGCTGATCCCAATGTAACACAGCTTCTACCTTGCTCGGATCCACGGCGACTCCTTCCGCGGTCATTACATGTCCAAGAAACTCCACCTTATCCTTCCAAAAATCACACTTGCTGAACTTGGCGAAGAGTTCTTTGTTCCTCGGCTTTTCCAACACTCGCCTCAAGTGTTCGGCATGTTCATCCTCTGTCTTGGAGTAGATTAAGATATCATCTATGAACACGACCACAAACTTGTCCAAATACTCCATGAACACCTTATTCATCATATTCATGAAATATCTTTGGCGCATTAAATCGAGACCAAAGGACATAATCGTAAACTCGTAATGTCCATATCTTGACGAAAATGCGGTTTTGGAATATCTTACGATCGGATCTTCAATCGATGGTATCCCGATCTTAGGTCAATCTTGAAGAAAACTCCGGCTCCTCTCAGCTGATCCAACAAATCGTCACTCCTGGGTAGCGGATACTTAGTCTGTACGGTGACTTCATTGAGTGCACGGGAGTCAATGCACATCCTGAAACTCCGTCCTTCTTCTTGACGAACAAAGCGGTGCTCCCCACGGCGACGAACTTGGCCTCGATAAATCCTTTCTCCATTAACTCCTCCAGCTGTTTCTTCATCTCTACCAACTCCTCGGTGGACATCCGATAGGGTCTCTTTGCTATCGGTGCTGTACCAGGTACAAGCTCTATTACAAACTCTATGTCCCTGTCTGGCGGCTGTAACACCCCAAATTTTTGCTTTTCATGAAATTAAGTGTTGCTTTGCACTTTTGTGAATTTCTGGAATTTTCTGGAATTTATTTGGATTTATTTGGAATTTATTTGAATTTATTCCATATTGAAATAATTAAAGAAATTAAATTTTCAAATAAAGTTTTGTTGGACATATTTTATTTGAGTCCAAAATGATCCAAAGTATTTTCCAGAATTTTTCCGAATTTTTCTCGAAGTCTTTGCTATTTTTAATGAATTAAATGAATTATCGGGAATTATTTTAATTATTAAATCGCTAGAAAATGCGAGTGGGTTTGTACTGTTCATCCGACCGAGCCCGAGTCAGACTCGAGTTCGAGTCCGACCCGAGTCACGTGACTCGACCGAACCCACTCGGCCGAGAGCCTTAATCGTGGACCGTTGGATCTTGATCCAACGGCCACGATTGAGCCACGCCACCGCAGAGCCCGAGAGGCCGAGCCAGCCGGCTCGCCGAGTCCGACCGGACCCAAACTCGCACCGTTGGATCTCGATCCAGCGGTGTCTTGGCGCTGCCACGTCACCTAGCGAGTGTCGCCGCCGGACTCGGCCGCCGCAACGGAGAGGACCTCGATTCGCGCATTTCACGGGACGCCGAGGCCCTATTTAGTGCGCCGCCACCCGTGTCGGGATTGCCGTTTCATTGCGCACCCGTAGCTCCTACCCACGCCGCTCAAGCCGCCGCCGTCAGCCCGCGCGAGCTCGCCGTAGTTGGAGGAGGTGTCCGCCGCGGTTTCTTGGCGATGCTTTCGCCACCGTCCGTCGTCTCTCGGCCGAGAAGGAGCCTGTGATCCGGAATCCCCGCTTCGAGACGCACGAAGAGACCACCCACTCACGGAGCGTGCCGAAACGCCGCCGTCGGTGTGGTCTTCGTTCTCAACGCCGCCGGCCGGAGCTCCGTAGTGGACATTGCAATGAAGCTTCTCGCGTCGGATCTTCATCGCACGGTCGGATTCGTCCACGTCATCCACGGTAAAGAATCACGTGTTAATCTCCGGATCTAATCTCAACCGTTAGATCTAGATCCAACGGCTTAGGTTGAACCACGTTCATAACGATAGATTGGATCTTCATCGTCCGATCAAGATCGAACGATCCAGATTAGTGGAGTTGTTTTCCAAGCGCGATAGCCAGATCTAATCTGGGCCGTTGATTTTCAAATCAACGGACGAGATTGAGCCACGTGTCCGGGAAGGCTGACCGTCGCGTCGATGCCGCCCAGCGTCGCGTCGCGTGTAGACGCCGACACGCTGGGCCCGCGTGTCGAGAGGCTCCGCCTGTCGGCCGACAATGGAAGCCGTGGCCGAGCCCACGGTGGACCGAGCCGAGACCGTGCGCCGGGTCCGTGGACCCGAGGCCACGCATCGTCACCTGATTGGTCCACGTGTCCAGGCTGACGCAATAATTAATTTTTGAAAAAGAAAATGATTTATTAATTCGAAATAATGATTTCAGATTTTGATTCAAACTTCAGACGCTTATAACTTTTGCGTTTCAACTCCGATTTGAGTGATTCAAATTTCTAAATTTGTATAAAATTGAGATCTACCTAAATATGAATTTTATTTAATTTTTGGACTAAAGTTTTTCTCTGTAAAATTATTTAATTGATTATTTAAACTTTAAATAATCATAACTTTTGCATTTTAACTCGATTTGAACGATTCAGTTCCTAAAAATCCAGAAAATTATGTTCTTTCTGTTTATGGATTTTATTTGGAGTTTTGGGATGTTTTTGCCTAGTGTTTATTTGTGTATTGCTATTTGCACGCTTTACGAGTAGACGTTGAAGTGCCGGAAGGATTCGAAGGAGAAATATTGACTCGGGATCCAACTCAAGACCAAGAACAAGTACTCTTTGAAGGCAAGTTATGCTTTGACCATGTTGATCCCATTTTGAAATCTATTTTGGTTCAAATTATTGCATGCTAGTTCAATTAGAAAATACTTTATTTAAATATGGGAGATTAGATAAATACCAATTTCTTTGTATGACACCTTGATTACTTAAATATGTGCCATGACCCTTGTCACCCTAGTTGTGGTTTACTAGTTGGACATAATCAAATTGCCAACATGGGTTTTAGACCGTTGTAGTGTATTGCTTAGACACCTTTCGTGCTCATGACATGATTTTGGACAATCAAATGTTAATATTGACTTAATGATATATTGAACCTGTTTTGGAAAGGTATCATGTGATGTTGATAGCACGTGGTGCATGGTAATCAAGCGGGGTTTTGATAAATAGTTTTCGGTAGGGGCATGTGGCAAGAATGATCAGGTGGGCAGTGTGGCACCGGGATGTTGATTTGGTTCTTCGGGTAGTCTTGCCCTGGTCACTCTAAGGACTTAACCTTGCAAGCCTTTGATCCGAGTCATACTTGCAACCACATGGTCGAATGGGACAGCCCTAGATGACAAAGTCGCTAAGGACTCACTTGTGGAGCCTCAGGGTGTCAAATACACCGTTTGTGTGATTGTACGGGGGAGCGTATCGTGGCTGAGGCCAGATACCCATCTAACGGTGAGTTGGTCCCATACTTCGCCTTGGCTAAGGGAAGGGATGGTGTAGAGCACGAACCTGAGCAGGAGAGGACCACCTGTGTTGTTTGAGGCTTCCAAAGGCTTTATTCTGAGGAACTCGCCTTTGTGGTGTTTGACTTTATCTTGTGGGTAAAGTGCACAACCTCTGCAGAGTGTAGAATCTATTCGAATAGCCGAGTCCACGGTACTGGACAATGCTCGGGGATTACAGTCAAGGGTTAGACTTTACGAAAATAACTTGGATTTGAAAGGTTGGTTTGGAGTAGTAACGAGGTTGATGAAAATGTGGACTAGGATGGGAAAGATGTTTACTAAACTTCTTGAACAGCTTATTTATGCTTTACTTGTTTCTCTTTGCTTTGAATCTACTTATGATACTTGTCAAATCTTTGTTTCTTGCAAATATACCTTGAGCTATTCCTTTGTACCAAGCCATGCATATAGTATATTAGCTTGCATTACATGCATGACTTGCTTGAGTACCAAGTACTCACCCTTGCCACAATACAACACCGCTTGAAGAGGAGACTACACCGGCTTTGGAGGAGGAGCTCCACGAGGACTCATCTACTTAGGAGCGAGCCGATCGATTGCCTGTGGTATCTTGGATGGCGCCACTAAGTTATCTTATTTTCATTTGCTATTATCTTTCTTTTAATAAGTTTAGCTACAGGCGCATATACATTTGTAACTTGACCTTAAGGTCGGGTAACCAGCTTTGATTATTTAATTAAAGTACTTTATTAGTATCGAGTGGTATGATTGTGATATTTACCGATGTAAGACTATGTGCACTAAGCGCGTTCTCGACTAGTGCCGAATACACAGAGGGTCGGATTTGCAAATTCGGGGTCCCGACAGAGGTGGTATCGAGCCATACTTGACCGTGAGGCTCAACCCTAGCTAGAATGGTCGTAGAGAGGTTAAAACCTATTTTCTAAAAGCTAAAAGTTCGTCAAGATAAGAAATGATATCTCGACTTACCCCTTCTCTCTTTTCTTGTCTCTTGCTGAATTTTTCTTACCTTGTCACGATTTAAAAATTTCGAAGTTCTTACGTGAGCATCTTGTGACAGATGGAGGAGAGTTCAACTACATCGATCCGGAGGTTGGTCACGCATGAACTTTGGCGTATGCTCTGAGACTCTCGGAGATTTTGAGAAGCCCCAATACCAAGTGGAAGTGATCGGACAAGCGAGGATTGATCAAGGCTTGTGACGTGAAGATTGAGGTACTGCTAGGAAGAAGGGCCAGGCAATCGCTCGATACAGCACTGACCGCCGAGAAGGTCTACAATGCAGATGGGTATCCAAGAAGTGTCACGACGAGCAATGCGGCACATTACCCGCATCTACGCCGGAGAATTGAGAGCACGGTGTTCCGTTATCATCCGCGCAGCGATAACCTTCTTGACCCGGCGATTCAGGATGAGAATGCCATGGTCACACAGTTGGCACGACTTGTTGTCGCCCAGGAGGATGTACTCGATGATACAAGCAAGGAGCTACAGAAGGCCCGCAAGGAGATCACGACAGAGAAGAACAGATGGCGGGAAGCTCAAGAGTATGTGTCACACCTTTTGAGAAGGATTGACGAAGTTGGAGATGACTTTGTACGGACCAGCAGCGAGCCAATGCTCGAGCCGCACGAGCTGCACCGGAGGAGCCGTGAGCTTGAGGAGGACATCGCATCTTCGACTACCACAGATGACACAGTTGCTGGACATGGCAATCGTTTCGCACCTATGCCGCAGCATCCGTACCCAGGCCGTGGAGGTTTTCTCGATGAGTGAGCGTAGGTTCTATAGTGAGACTCCTTCGCCGAGTCACGTCATAGAATAAAGAGTCACCCTTTAGGCGTTGGACTCCAGTGTTAGTTCGATTTGGATTTACATTGCTTGCTGAGTGTGCAGTATGTGTTGCAAGGCCCCTAGGCATTGTAAGCAACCATACCAAGTTACTATTGATTAAGATAATAAAGTTGGACCTTAAAGTTACACCTTTCGCCCCGCATAAGTTCCATACTACTTGTCTATTCTTGTTTCCCTCTCATCTCTAAAGCCTAGAGCAAATCGACAGATGGTGAACACCCGCGGAAACCATGGAGGCAATGGAAGTGGTTCTCGCCCAATAGAAAACCCCAATGATGGAGCACCAGCACCGCCAGTGGACATGCAGAATTTCGGAGCTTCTCTTGCTGCTCAGACTCAGTTGATGCATGCTATGATGCAACAGATGCAACACGTCACTGCTCAGGCCACAGTTAATCAAGTTAATCAGGGACAACGCCAGAATACAAGATCGCCGAGTTCATGAGGACTCACCCACCCACTTTCTCTCGGGAATGCCAATCCATTAGAGGTGATGATTGGTTAAGATCAATTGAGAGGAAGCTACACATCGCTCAATGCATAGGAAATGAGAAGGTACTTTACGCTTCTCATCGCTTGGAAGGAACACCGCTTGAATGGTGGGAGAACTTCGTGCCACGCAAGAGAACCCTCAAGATATCACTTGGGAAGAGTTCACTACCGCATTCCGCCAAGATCACGTGCCTGAAGGAATCATGGATCTCAAGAAGGAGGAGTTCAGTCATCAAGCAAGGTAATCGGCCAAAGCCGATTACGAACAAGTTCACACAGCTTGCTCGCTACGCACCTGAGGATGTAGCGACAGATAAAGCCGCATACCTCGTTTCATGAAGGGACTTAACTCAGGATTACTGGTGGGATTGATCACCCACACCTTTCAGCATTTCCAGAATTGGTGAATAAGGCGCTTTATTCTTGAGGACAAGCGCAAGGAACTGGATGAAAACAGAAGCGCAGGATGCAACAAACAGGATCACGCCAGGAGCTCAAAGAACGCTTGAGAGTTGCACCAAATCAATTTTTCAGATTTCAGCCACGTAACGCAACCAGACACCGTCACCAAAGACCAAGACCCGTCAATCGTAACTATCGACTTCACCACTAGAAACGCCGCCTGTGCAAATAAAGAAGGAACAAGAAGACGCCGCTACAACCGCGAACGAGCCAGACACTTTGCCAATGATTGCCCAAAGAAGACAGCGGGAGTGACCCCAGTCCGCTTCAATCTAGGATCCACACCAGCTAGGACGCCAGCACCAGGAGTCACACCCCAGACTGTGGTGAGAGGCCGAGTCAACCATGTCACCGCGGATGCACTTGAATGCTACTGACGTCGTCTCGGGTAAGTTACTTGTTAACTCGGTACTGCGGCGATTTTGTTTGATTCGAGCTTAGATTCGTTTGTTTCGCAAGGCTTTGCTGCTAAAAATGATTTGGGGATTGCAAGGCTTAAATGCACGCTTGTAGTTCAAACCCCTGGTTCCGAACTCCGAACGAAAGTAGGATGTTCCAGGGTGAGAATACTAATAGATGGAACGGAGTTCCTAGCGAACCTTATTATTTTGGAGACCCAGACCTTAGATGTTATTTTGGGAATGGATTGGCTATCCAAGCACAAGGCCGTATTGGATTGTGGACGAAGGACTATCTCAGTTGAGAGCCCGAGTGGGAAGAAAGTAGAATTTCAAGCCACTGCCGTTAGGAATGGACAGCTGATGGTTAACAGTACCAAGACAATCAGCATAGAGGATGTTTCGGTAGTGAAGGAGTACCCAGATGTTTTTAGGAAGATCTACAGTATGCCGCTTGAGACAGGGACATAGAGTTTGTAATAGAGCTTGTACCTGCACAAAGACCGATAGCAAAGAGACCCTATCGGATGTCCACCGAGGAGTTGGTAGAGATGAAGAAACAGCTGGAGGAGTTAATGGAGAAAGGATTTATCAGACCGAGTTCGTCGCCGTGGGGAGCACCAGTTTTGTTCGTCAAGAAGAAGGACGGGAGTTTCAGGATGTGCATTGACTACCGTGCACTCAATGAAGTCACCGTAAAGAATAAGTATCCGCTACCCAGGATTGACGATTTGTTTGATCAGCTGAGAGGAGCCGGAGTTTTCTCCAAGATTGACCTAAGATCGGGATACCATCAGTTGAAGATCCGATCGTAAGATATTCAAACCGCATTTTACGTCAAGATATGGACATTACGAGTTTACTGATTATGTCCTTTGGTCTCGATTTAATGCGCCAAAGATATTTCATGAATATGATGAATAAGGTGTTCATGGAGTATTTGGACAAGTTTGTGGTCGTGGTTCATAGATGATATCTTAATCTACTCCAAGACAGAGGATGAACATGCCGAACACTTGAGGCGAGTGTTGGAAAAGCCGAGGAACAGACAACTCTTCGCCAAGTTCAGCAAGTGTGATTTTTGGAAGGATAAGGTGGAGTTTCTTGGACATGTAATGACCGCGGAAGGAGTCGCCAGTGGATCCGAGCAAGGTAGAAGTTGTGTTACATTGGGATCACCAAAGACCGTGACCCAGATTAGAAGTTTCCTTGGAATGGCAGGATACTATCGCCGTTTCATTGAAGGCTTTTCGACAATTGCGAGACCTCTTACGCAATTGCTGAAAAAGGAGAAGAAGTTTGTATGGACGCCAGAATGTGAGAAAGGATTCCAAGAATCGAAACGAGATTGACATCAGCACCAGTGTTGGTTCTGCCGGACGTCAATCAAAACTTTGATATCTATTGTGATGCATCACGCCAAGGACTTGGATGTGTGTTGATGCAGAACGGAAAGGTTGTTGCTTATGCATCGAGGCAGTTGAGGCCGCATGAGGAGAAATACCCGACACATGACATAGAGTTAGCTGCCGTAGTGCATGCCTTGAAGATATGGCGTCACTATCTGATCGGGAACAGATGTGAAGTGTACACGGATCATAAGAGCCTTAAGTACATATTCACCCAGTCGGATCTGAATATGAGGCAAAGGAGATGGTTGGAGTTGATCAAGGACTACAATGTTGGAATCCATTATCATCCCGGAAAGGCCAACGTAGTTGCCGATGCCTTGAGTCGAAAAAGCCATACCATGAATATGCTGATAGCCACAAATCAGGATGAGTTATGCCAGGAGTTTCAGAGAATGAAGATTGAGGTGGTACCCAATGGATTCTTGGCGCATTAGAAGTAAAGCCTACCCTAGAAGATCAGATCCGAGAAGGACAGAAGGATGATGACAAGATCCGTAGGATTAAGTCCAAAATGGAGGAAGGCAAGGCAAAGGATTTCAAGCTAGATGGGCAGAGCACGTTATGGATGAAGGATCGGATTTGGCGTCTTAGAACAAGAAGGAATTAAAGCAAGCGATTACGGAGGAAGCCCATGACTCCAAGTATTCAATTCACCCAGGGAGTGCCAAAATGTATCAGGATTTGAGGGAAAGATTCTGGTGGCCAAGCATGAAGCGAGAAGTTGCCGAGCATGTTGCATTGTGCGACGTATGCCAGAGAGTCAAGGCAATGCATCAGAGACCAGCAGGATTGCTACAGCCGTTGAGGATACCTGAGTGGAAGTGGGAGGAAATCGGAATGGATTTCATTACCGGTTTGCCCAAGACTCAAGGAGGTTATGACTCCATATGGGTTATAGTAGATCGATTGACCAAAGTAGCCCATTTCATCCCCGTGAAGACCACTTACTCGGGGGATAAGTTAGCAGAATTGTATATGATCAGGATCGTCTGTTTGCATGGAGTACCAAAAAGGATTGTATCGGACAGAGGTACCCAATTTACCTCAAGGTTCTGGAATAAGTTGCATGAAGCCATGGGAACCCGCTTTGAACTTCAAGATCTGACCTATCACCCACAGACGGATGGACAGACCGAAAGAGTCAATCGATTCGGAGGATATGCTAAGAGCGTGTGCATTGGCTTATGCTACCTCTTGGGATAAGAGTTTGCCGTATGCCGAGTTCGATTACAATAATAGCTACCAAGCTAGTTTCTGACGATGTCACCTTTTGAGAGCCTTTGTATGGTCGACCTGTCGGACGCCATTAAACTGGAATGAGACCGTGGCGCCGTTTCTTCGGGCCTGATATACTCCAGGAAGCTGAAGAGCAGATAGCCACGATTAGGGAAAGGTTGAAGATAGCTCAATCACGACAGAAGAGTTATGCTGATAACCGTCGCCGCGACTTGAGTTTTGAACCAGAAGATTTCGTGTATCTCAGAGTCACCCCTCTCAGGGGAGTTAAGAGGTTCCATGCCAAAGGGAAACTCGCACCCCGTTATGTGGGACCATTTAGGATTTTGAGCCGCAAAGGCGAAGTTGCTTACCAGCTAGAGTTGCCGCAGTCATTAGCAGGAGTACATGACGTATTCCATGTGTCCCAGCTGAAGAAGTGTCTCCGAGTACCTGAGGAACATACGCCGCTAGAGTCAATTGAGTTGCAAGAAGATTTGACTTACAAGGAGCATCTCGTGAAGATTTTAGACACAATGGATCGAGAGACTAGAAATAAGTCAACCCGTTTCTGTAGAGTTCAGTGGAGCAATCATGAAGAAAGCGAAGCGACTTGGGAGCGCGAAGAGGATTTGAAGAAAGAGTTTCCGAACCTATTCCTTAGTTAGCCCTGAATCTCGGGGACGAGATTCTATTAAGGGGGGGAGGTTTGTAACACCCCAAATTTTTGCTTTTCATGAAATTAAGTGTTGCTTTGCACTTTTGTGAATTTCTGGAATTTTCTGGAATTTATTTGGATTTATTTGGAATTTATTTGAATTTATTCCATATTGAAATAATTAAAGAAATTAAATTTTCAAATAAAGTTTTGTTGGACATATTTTATTTGAGTCCTAAATGATCCAAAGTATTTTCCAGAATTTTTACGGAATTTTTCTCGAGTCTTTTGCTATTTTTAATGAATTAAATGAATTATCGGGAATTATTTTAATTATTAAATCATTGGAAAATGCGAGTGGGTTTGTCTTGTTCATCCGGCCAGCCCGAGTCGGACTCGAGTTCGAGTCCGACCGAAATCACGTGACTCGACCGAACCCACTCGGCCGAAAGCCACTAGCAGCGTGGCCGTTGGATCTTGATCCAACGGCCACGATTGAGCCACGCCACCGAGCCCGACCGAGCCAGCCCGGCTCGCGAGTCCGACCGGACCCAAACTCGCGACCGTTGGATCTCGATCCAACGGTGTGCGGCGTGCCACGTCACCCTAGCGTGTCGCCGGCCGGACTCGCGCGCCAGCGGAGAGGACCTCGGATTCCGCGCGTTTCACGGACGCCGAGGGCCCTATTTATTGCGCCGCCACCCGTGTCGGGATCGCCGTTTCATTGCGCACCCGTAGCTCCTACCCACGCCGCTCAAGCGCGCCAGCCGTCGGCCGCGAGCTCGCCGTAGTTGGAGGAGGTGTCCGCCATGATTTCTTGTAGTTTTCGCCACCGTCCGTCGTCTCCCGAGAAGGAGCCCAGATCCGGAATCCCGGCCGAGACGCACCGAAGAGACCACCCACTCCGGAGCGTGCCCGAAACGCCGTCGGTGTGGTCTTCGTTCTCAACGCCGGCCGCCGGAGCTCCGCCGTGGACATTGCAGACCCGCGAAGCTTCTCCACCGTCGGATCTTCATCGCACGGTCCAGATTCGTCCACGTCATCCACGGTAAAGAATCACGTGTTAATCTCCGGATCTAATCTCAACCGTTAGATCTAGATCCAACGGCTTAGGTTGAACCACGTTCATAACGATAGATTGGATCTTGATCGTCCGATCAAGATCGAACGATCCAGATTAGTGGAGTTGTTTTCCAAGCGCGATAGCCAGATCTAATCTGGGCCGTTGATTTTCAAATCAACGGACGAGATTGAGCCACGTGTCCGGGAAGGCTGACCGTCGCGGTCGATGCCGCCCACGCTGCAGCGCGTCGTGACGCCGACACGCTGGGCCCGCCTCGGGCCGGCAGCCGTGGTCGAGCCCACGGTGGACCGAGCCGAGACCGTGCGCCGGGTCCGTGGACCCGAGGCCACGCGTCGTCACCTGATTGGTCCAGGTGTCCAGGCTGACGCAATAATTAATTTTTGAAAAAGAAAATGATTTATTAATTCGAAATAATGATTTCAGATTTTGATTCAAACTTCAGACGCTTATAACTTTTGCGTTTCAACTCCGATTTGAGTGATTCAAATTTCTAAATTTGTATAAAATTGAGATCTACCTAAATATGAATTTTATTTAATTTTTGGACTAAAGTTTTTCTATGTAAAATTATTTAATTGATTATTTAAACTTTAAATAATCATAACTTTTGCATTTTAACTCCGATTTGAACGATTCCAGTTCCTAAAAATCCAGAAAATTATGTTCTTTCTGTTTATGGATTTTATTTGGAGTTTTGGGATGTTTTTGCCTAGTGTTTATTTGTGTATTGCTATTTGCACGCTTTACGAGTAGACGTTGAAGTGCCGGAAGGATTCGAAGGAGAAATATTGACTCAGGATCCAACTCAAGACCCTGAACAAGTACTCTTTGAAGGTAAGTTATGCTTTGACCATGTTGATGCCATTTTGAAATCTATTTTGGTTCAAATTATTGCATGCTAGTTCAATTAGAAAATACTTTATTTAAATATGGGAGATTAGATAAATACCAATTTGCTGTATGACACCTTGATTACTTAAATATGTGCCATGACCCCTTGTCACCCTAGTTGTGGTTTACTAGTTGGACATAATCAAATTGCCAACATGGGTTTTAGACCGTTGTAGTGTATTGCTTAGACCTGCTACGTGCTCATGACATGATTTTGGACAATCAAATGTTAATATTGACTTAATGATATATTGAACCTGTTTTGGAAAGGTATCATGTGATGTTGATAGCACGTGGTGCATGGTAATCAACTGGGGTTTTGATAAATAGTTTTCGGCCGGGGCATGTGGCAAGAATGATCAGGTAGGCCAGTGTGGCACTATGGATGTTGATTTGGTTCTTCGGGTAGTCTTGCCCTGGTCACTCTAAGGACTTAACCTTGCAAGCCTTTGATCTGAGTCATACTTGCAACCACATGGCTGGAATGGGACAGCCCTAGTTGACTAAGTCGCTAAGGACTCACTTGTGGAGCCTCAGGGTGTCAATTACACCGTTTGTGTGATTGTACGGGGGAGCGTATCGTGGCTGAGGCCAGATACCCATCTAACGGTGTGTTGGTCCCATACTTCGCCTTGGCTAAGGGAAGGGATGGTGTAGAGCACGAACCGGAGAGGACCACTGTGTTGTTTGAGGCTTAGAAAGGCTTTATTACAGGAACTTCGCCTTTGTGGTGTTTGATTTGTATCTTGTGGGTAAAGTGCACAACCTCTGCAGAGGGTAGAATCTATTCGAATAAGCCGAGTCCATCTTGGACAATGCTCGGGATTACAGTCAAGGGTTAGACTTTACGAAAATAACTTGGATTTGAAAGGTTGGTTTGGAGTAGTAACGAGGTTGATGAAAATGTGGACTAGGATGGGAAAGATGTTTACTAAACTTCTTGAACAGTTATTTATGCTTTACTTGTTTCTCTGCTGAATCTACTTATGATACTTGTCAAATCTCAAGTTTCTTGCCAAATATACCTTGAGCTATTCCTTTGTACCAAGCCATGCATATAGTATATTAGCTTGCATTCTGTACATTACTTTATGAGTACCAATTAATCAACCTTGCCACAATACAACACCAGTTGAAGAGGAGACTACACCAGCTTTGGAGGAGGAGCTCCACGAGGACTCATCTACTTAGGGAGCGAGCCCAGTCAGTTGCCTGTGGTATACTGGATGGCGCCACGAAGTTATCTTATTTTCCGCTGCTATTATCTTTCTTTTAATAAGTTTAGCCTGCCAATCGTGCATTTGTAACTTGACCTTAAGGTCGGGTAACCAGTTTGATTATTTAATTAAAGTACTTTATTAGTATCGAGTGGTATGATTGTGATATTTACCGATGTAAGACTGTGTGCACTAGCGCGTTCCTGGACTAGTGCTGAATACATAGAGGGTCCGGATTTGCAAATTCGGGGTCCCGACAGCGGCATACCAGGTAGATCTTCCGGAAAAACATCTGGGTACTCCTTCACTACCGAAACATCCTCTATGCTGATTGTCTTGGTACTGTTAACCATCAGCTGTCCATTCCTAACGGCAGTGGCTTGAAATTCTACTTTCTTCCCACTCGGGCTCTCAACTGAGATAGTCCTTCGTCCACAATCCAATACGGCCTTGTGCTTGGATAGCCAATCCATTCCCAAAATAACATCTAAGGTCTGGGTCTCCAAAATAATAAGGTTCGCTAGGAACTCTGTTCCATCTATTAGTATTCTCACCCCGGAACATCCTACTTTCGTTCGGAGTTGAACCAGGGTTTGAACTACAAGCGTGCATTAACTGAGTCTGGGCAGCTAGAAATACTCCAAAATTCTGCATGTCCAGTGGCGGTGCTGGTGCTCCATCATTGGGGTTTTCTATTGGGCGAGAACCACTTCCATTGCCTCCATGGTTTCCGCGGGTGTTCACCATCTGTCGATTTGCTCTAGGCTTTAGAGATGAGTGGGAAACAAGAATATACAAGTAGTATGGAACTTATGCGGGGCGAAAGGTGTAACTTTAAGGTCCAACTTTATTATCTTAATCAATAGTAACTTGGTATGGTTGCTTACAATGCCTAGGGGCCTTGCAACACATACTACACACTCAGCAAGCAATGTAAATCCAAATCGAACTAACACTGGAGTCAAACGCCTAAAGGGTGACTCTTTATTCTATGACGTGACTCGACGAAGGAGTCTCACTATAGAACCTACACTCACTCATCGAGAAAACCTCCACGGCCTGGGTACAGATGCTGCGGCATAGGTGCGAAACGATTGCCATGTCCAGCAACTGTGTCATCTGTGGTAGTCGAAGATGCAGTGTCCTCCTCAAGCTCTGGCTCCTCCGGTCAGCTCGTGCGGCTCGAGCATTGGCTCAGCTCTGGTCCGTACAAAGTCATCTCCAACTCGTCAATCCTTCTCAAAAGGTGTGACACATACTCTTGAGCTTCCGCCATCTGTTCTTCTCTGTCGTGATCTCCTTGCGGGCCTTACGTAGCTCCTTGCTTTTATCATCGAGTACATCCTCTGGCGACAACAAGTCGTGCCAAGCGTGTGACCATGGCATTCTCATCACTGAATCGCCTTCGAGTCATGAAGGTTATCGCTGCGCGGATGATAACGGAACACCGTGCTCTCCAATTCTCCGGCGTAGATGCGGGTAATGTGCCGCATTGCTCGTCGTGACACTTCTTGGATACCCATCTGCATTGTAGACCTTACGGCGGTCACGGTGTATCGAGCGATTGCACTGGCCCTTCTTCCTAGCAGTACCTCAATCTTCACGTCACAAGCCTTGATCAATCCTGCTTGTCTGATCACTTCCACTTGGTATTGGGGCTTCTCAAAATCTCCGAGAGTCTGTAGCATACGCCAAAGTTCCGCGGCATGACCAACCTCCAGATCGACGTAGTTGAACTCTCCCTCCATCTGTCACAAGATGCTCACGTAAGAACTCAAAATTTTTAAATCGTGACAAGGTAAGGAAAAATTCAGCAAGAGACAAGAAAAGAG
The DNA here is from genome assembly GCA_036346355.1 of Rhipidocladum racemiflorum. Taxonomy (NCBI): domain Eukaryota; kingdom Viridiplantae; phylum Streptophyta; class Magnoliopsida; order Poales; family Poaceae; genus Rhipidocladum; species Rhipidocladum racemiflorum. Next base: position 70,389,864 of record CM070571.1, read on the forward strand.
AGAAGGGGGTAAGTCGAGATATCATTTCTTATCTTGACGAACTTTTAGCTTTTAGAAAATAGGTTTTAACCTCTCTACGACCATTCTAGCTAGGGTTGAGCCTACGGTCAGTATGGCTCTGATACCACCTCTGTCGGGACCCCGAATTTGCAAATCCGGACCCTCTGTGTATTCAGCACTAGTCCAGGAACGCGCTAGTGCACACAGTCTTACATCGGTAAATATCACAATCATACCACTCGATACTAATAAAGTACTTTAATTAAATAATCAAACTGGTTACCCGACCTTAAGGTCAAGTTACAAATGTACGCCTCGCAGGGCGAAACTTATTAAAAGAAAGATAATAGCAGCGAAAAATAAGATAACTTCGTGGCGCCATCCAGTATACCACAGGCAACTGACTGGGCTCGCTCCCTAAGTAGATGAGTCCTCGTGGAGCTCCTCCTCCAAAGCTGGTGTAGTCTCCTCTTCAACTGGTGTTGTATTGTGGCAAGGGTGAGTACTTGGTACTCAGCAAGTCATGCAGAATGCAAGCTAATATACTATATGCATGGCTTGGTACAAAGGAATAGCTCAAGGTATATTTGCGATGCTTGACATTTGACAAGTATCATAAGTAGATTCAAAGCAAGAGAAACAAGTAAAGCATAAATAACTGTTCAAGAAGTTTAGTAAACATCTTTCCCATCCTAGTCCACATTTTCATCAACCTCGTTACTACTCCAAACCAACCTTTCAAATCCAAGTTATTTTCGTAAAGTCTAACCCTTATTTGTAATCCTCGAGCATTGTCGATGCATCGTGGACTCGGCTTATTCGAATAGATTCTACCCTCTGCAGAGGTTGTGCACTTTACCCACAAGATCTGAGTCAAACACCACAAAGGCGAGTTCAGTAACAAAGCCTTCCGGAAGCCTCAAACAACACAGGTGGTCCTCTCAGGTTCGTGCTCTACACCATCCCTTCCCTTAGCCAAGGCGAAGTATGGGACCAACACACCGTTAGATGGGTATCGGCCTCACCCACGTCGCTCCCCGTACAATCACACAAGCGGTGTAATTGACACCACTGAGGCTCCACAAGTGAGTCCTTAGCGACTTAGTCAACTAGGGCTGTCCCATTCCGACCATGTGGTTGCAAGTATGACTCAGATCAAAGGCTTGCAAGGTTAAGTCCTTAGAGTGACCAGGCAAGACTACAGAAGAACCAAATCAACATCCCGATTGCCACAGCGGCCCACCTGATCATTCTTGCCACATGCCTGTAAAAACTATTTATCAAAACCCCAGTTGATTACCATGCACCACGTGCTATCAACATCACTTGATACCTTTCCAAAACAGGTTCAATATATCATTAAGTCAATATTAACATTTGATTGTCCAAAATCATGTCATGAGCACGTGCGAGTCTAAGCAATACACTACAACGGTCTAAAACCCATGTTGGCAATTTGATTATGTCCAACTAGTAAACCACAACTAGGGTGACAAGGGGTCATGGCACATATTTAAGTAATCAAGGTGTCATACAGCAAATTGGTATTTATCTAATCTCCCATATTTAAATAAAGTATTTTCTAATTGAACTAGCATGCAATAATTTGAACCAAAATAGATTTCAAAATGGGATCAACATGGTCAAAGCATAACTTGCCTTCAAAGAGTACTTGTTCTTGGTCTTGAGTTGGATCCTGAGTCAATATTTCTCCTTGAATCCTTCCCAAGACTTCAACGTCTACTCGTAAAAGCGTGCAAATAGCAATACACAAATAAACACTAGGCAAAAACATCCCAAAACTCCAAATAAAATCCATAAACAGAAAGAACATAATTTTCTGGATTTTTAGGAACTGGAATCGTTCAAATCGGAGTTAAAATGCAAAAGTTATGATTTATTAAAGTTTAAATAATCAATTAAATAATATTACAGAGAAAAACTTTAGTCCAAAAATTAAATAAAATTCATATTTAGGTAGATCTCAATTTTATACAAATTTAGAAATTTGAATCACTCAAATCGGAGTTGAAACGCAAAAGTTATAAGCGTTTGAAGTTTGAATCAAAATCTGAAATCATTATTTCGAATTAATAAATCATTTTATTTTTCAAAAATTAATTATTGCGTCGGCTGGACACGTGTCGGCCTTTGGATTGGTCTGGCGTCGGTAGGTTCATGGGCGTGGTCCATGGTTTGGCGCAGTCCACCGTGGACCGGTCCACGGCTCACGATCGGCCGACAGGTGGCCCCTCCGGGTGGCGTCATCGGCCCGGCGTCGTGGGGCTCACGCCGACGGATCGACAGGTGGGACCCGGGTGGCGTCATCGGCGTCCGACGGCGCGGTGGGTGGCGGCGCGTGGGCCCATCTTGGCGTCATGGTGCGGTTAGGCTGCGTCGGCCCGACATGCGGGCGGCGTGTCGGCGACAGCGGCGTGTCTTGTTTGATTCTTGGCGATGACGGTCGACCTTCCAGGGCAGCGTGGCACAATCTCGGCCGTTGATTCGAAAATCAGCGGCCCAGATTGATCGGGTGACGACGCGTCGGGGTGAACGTGGCCAATCTGGACCGTTGGATCTAGATCCAACGGCTGGGATTAGATCCGAGGATCTAAACGTGATCTCACCGTGACGGTCAGATCTTGATCGGACGGCTGTCCGAGTTCGCGAGGTTGATGGCGACGCGGCGGCGCTGGCTTGACCGGAGACGAAGACGACGACCTCCCGTGCGGCGTTTCCGTGCAACTCCGGCGTGAAGGCTGGCACTCCCAGGCGCGGCGCGACACGGCGATCTCAGTTCTGGGCTTGGTGTCGTCGGAGAACGGCGGAGGCGGCGGGGATCAACGAAAAACCGCGGCGGAAGACTTCCTCTACTCCGGCGAGCAATAGCGGCTACGTGGCGGCGGCTAGGGCTCAGAGGCTAGGGCCGAAAGATGCGCACGGTGAAGGGCATCCTCGGGCGATGTCCCACGCTTAAAATAGCCCCGGGAGTCGCGCTCAAACCGAAACCCTAACGGACTGCGGCGGCGACGCGGCGGAGGACTCCGGCTCGGATTCGGCGGAGGCAGCGAAATCGCGGCCGTCCACGTGGCGCGATCAACGGCCACGATGGCTTGGCGCGAACGGGTCCGGTCCGGACACGGCTCGGGTCGGGGTCGGTCGATCATGACCGTTGGATCTCGATCCGACGGTCCACGTGGGTTAAGGTTCAACGTGGTTCGGTCGAGTCAATTTGGCTCGGGTCGGACTCGAGTCCCGACTTCGAGTTACGACTCGGTCGGAGGAATAGTACTTGACCCGAGTTGAATTTCCAGCGATTTAATATTTAAAATAATTCCCAGTAATTCATTTAATTCAAGAAAAATAGCTAAATACTCAGAAAAATTCCAGAAAAATTCTGGAAAATATTTTAGGGCATTTGGGACTCAAATAAAATATGTCCAACAAAACTTTATTTGAAAATTTAATTTCTTTAATTATTTCAATATGGAATAAATTCAAATAAATTCCAAATAAATCCAAATAAATTCCAGAAAATTCCAGAAATTCACAAAAGTGCAAAGCAACACTTAATTTCATGAAAAGCAAAAATTTGGGGTGTTACACCCATGGCCATACCTTCGCCCGACGCACAAAAACCCAATAGATCTCCTCCCGGATCGCTCCTCGCTCCAATGGACGGATCTTCGAGGTGCAGGGGTGGGGAGACTACCCTAGGGAAGCAAGGGGGTGGAGGAGAGGTGGTGGAGAGGTGGGGAGCAAAGGGGACAAAGGGAGGGGGCGCACGGCCACAAGGGGAGGGGAGGGGGAGTGCGGCTAGGGCACAAGGGGAAGGTGGGGGGCACACAAGGGCTGGTGGGGGCGCATTAAGGGCAGGAGGAGGCCCTTTTACCAGCCCACACAAGACTCCTAATCCTAAATGGACTCATACTCCATCCTACTAAAGCCCACAGCCCCTTCTTTTAGGCCCAAACTCCCCCGGAAAGGCCCAAACTCCCGGAAACGGCCCGGAAACGCAATTAAACCTCATACCATATGGTTTTAACCTCCAATACCATATTTCATAATGTTTTTGAGCTCAACATTCACATTAAATAAGGTTTCGACACTCCGTGGTGTCGCACTTATTTCCTATGGGTATTTTGTCACGGATTTGGGAGAGCGGACACCATTACCTAGAAAGTCTGAATGTGTGTTTTTAACTATTAAATAGTGATTTTAATTTATTGGAGGTTGTATTAGTAGATAACAGATAATACATCCCAGGTAGTACTTTATGCATCACCTCTCAATACAAGTTGCATAAATCTTGAAGCAAATAAAAGAGTAAGTAATTACCATCTACATTTCATTTATGTTTTAATATTTGTACAAATTTAAAAAAAAAAGATGAATAAAAACACCTGTCTATGCCCCAAGGAAATCGACAAATTAAATACTACGGAAAAAGCAGTATTAAGGGCACTAGGCCATTTCCCATGCGTGATATGCTTAACAGTATGTGGTTAGAAGTGAGAGAGTACATCACATCCTCAAGGACCTACTTAAGAACTCGGAAAATGCTAAAACTCCTACGCGTGTTGTTCTGGTTCCATGTGCATGGGAAGTGTCGGTTGTAGGGCCCACATGCTTTGTAGATTTGGGTGAGCGGACACCATTACCTAGAAAGTCAGAATGTGTGCTTTTAACTATTAAATAGTAGTTTTAATTTAATAGAGGTTCGTATTAATAGGAGGAAAGCAAAATAACAATTCAACTAAAAAACTCCAAAAATTTCTTAAAATATCCAACTTTTTCTAATTGTTCTCTGTTGGTTGACTAATGTTATATAGACCAGGTAACAAGTAAGGTTGAAACAGGTGTTTATCTAAATTCGGAAGATGTCTTAACAAAAAAAAACATATTATTCTTACTTTTTTGGGATCTTTTGTAAAAACCCACCCGCAAGTAGGGGAGTTACACATCTACATTTTAAAGTTCGTAAAAAACCCCACCTGCAAGTTCTATGTGGTGGCAAATCGATCCCCCTCCTCATGGGTCAATGTATTCGTTGAATCTCCTATAGGTGCTTATGAGGAAATCCCAGTGAACCAGTTCCATGGACTATGAGGGAAGATGTGCCAGTGATGGGTAGGGTACACGAGGAAAGTGTGGGCAATTTCCTAAACTGGTTCGAATTCATTGAATCTGGTTTGCGATTCACAGGATTTACATCAAATCCAGTAACAATGTTTGTACAACCTCATTTCATAGGTACTCCCTTCATTTCACAGTAATCCGTGAGAATCTGAAGACCGCTCAATCAAGATAGAAAAGCTATGCGGATAATCGTCGACGGGAGTTGAGTTTTGTACCTAGGGATCATGTGTATCTGAAGGTTTCACCTCTCAAGGGAATACGCCGATTTAGAGTTAGCGGGAAGCTAGCGCCCCGCTACATTGGTCCATTTCCAGTGATTGCCAGAAGAGGAGAAGTCGCGTACAAATTGGAACTACCTCCTCAGCTATCAGGTGTGCATGATGTCTTTCATGTGTCTCAGTTAAAGAAGTGTCTCAGAATACCTGAACATCAGATGCCATATGAAGAGATGGAATTGAAGGAGGACATGTCATATCCAGAGTATCCTGTCAAAATTTTGGATGAAGCCGAACGTCGAACCCGAAGCCGTGTGATCAAATTTTTAAAGGTTCAGTGGAGCAATCATTCAGAGAAGGAAGCTACCTGAGAGCAAGAAGAGGATCTTCGAGCAGAATTTCCCGATCTCTTTCTTTCTCCGTCCGAATCTCGGGGAAGAGATTCTTTCTAAGGGGTAGGTTTGTAACATCCTCGTTTTCGCCTTCTGGAGAAAATCTAATTTAAATTAATTAAATTCAAAATTTCGAGTTTCCTTGGTGTTTAGTTTAACCTGGCATCCTTTCCCCTCCAAAATCGGAATTCAATTCCCTTCTGTTCGAAAAATCGAATTTCCAGGTTCCCGCCGGTACCCGAAATTTCGCCCGAGGTCGAAAATGCTCCAAAAATCATGGAACCTATTGCATTAGGTCCCTAATATTCTAAAAACATTTTGGGAAATTTACCAAGATTTTTGGAGGCTTTCTGGTATTTTATCTCGCGCGGCTTTCGTTTAATGCCCGCTTTTCGCTCGAGAATATTCAAATCACCAAATTTCATTCAAATTACGCGAAACCAATTTTATTGGGTTCCAAATATTCCAAAATGTTTCTAGAAATTTTTCCGGAATTTTTAGACTATTTTTCCTAATTTTTATCGCGCGCGAATCTCTTCACTTACCCTTGGCCAATGAGGAGGCGACACGTGGCGCTACAGTGCTCACCTTCTTCAACCTCTGGCTGGACACGATACAGAGAAGGAGTTCTTGTTTCCATGCATGCCTCCCTCCATTCAAACCACCATAACTCTTGCAATAATGGTCCAAATCGCGAACGGTCGGATCCGTTGGATCCGTGACGACGAATCCCTTCCATCCCCCACCATCATTAGCCCGGAATCTCGCCGGAATTTGAACAATCCTTCTGTAACACCCCAATTTTTGCTTTTCATGAAATTGAATACTATTTTGCACTTTTGTGAATTTTTGGAATTTTCTGGAATTTATTTGGATTTATTTGGATTTAATTTGAATTTATTCCATATTGAAATAATTAAAGAAATTAAATTTTTAAATAAAGTTTTGTTGGAAATATTTTATTTGAGTCCCAAATGCTCTAAAATATTTTCCAGAATTTTTCTGGAATTTTTCTGAGTATTTTTCTATTTTTCTTGAATTAAATGAATTACTGGGAATTATTTTAAATATTAAATCACTGGAAAATCGAGTCGGGTCAAGTACTGTTCATCCGACCGAGCCCGAGTCAGACTCGAGTTCGAGTCCGGCAGAAAATTGCTCCGGCCGAACCCACTCGGCGAACCCTAACCCACGTGACCGTTGGATTCAGATCCAACGGCCACGATTGAGCCACGTCACCCGAGCCCAAGCCCGACCGAGCCAGCCAGCTCGCCCGAGTCCGACCCGAACCCAAACCCACGCACCGTTGGATCTCGATCCAACGGCTGTGCGCGTGCCACGTCACCCTCTCCGTGTCGCCGCCGGACTCCGCCGTCGTAACCGTGTCGACCTCGGTTTTCGCGCGTTTCACGGATGCCGAGGCCCCTATTTAATGCGCCGCCACCACGGTCGTGACCTAGACTTCAGTGCGCACCCGTAGACCTATACAACGTCGCCTGAGCCGCCGCCGTTTAGCCGCAATCGCTCGCCGTAGTTGCCGTAGTGCTCCGCCGCGGTTTTTGCTTCGTCCCGCCGTCGTCCGTCGTCCTCCGCCGCCGTTGACCCCAGATCCGAGTTCCCCGCGACGAGACGCACCCGAGGGGTGAACTCACCTCGCCGGAGGAGCTCGCAAACGCCGTTGCCCGTGTCGTCGTCCCCAGCTCCGGCGAGCCAGCGCCACCGCAAGCCATCGTCGCCTCGCGAGCTTCCTCAGCCGTCCGAGATCCAACGCTCCAGATCACGCCACGTCATCGCACGGTGAGATTGCGTTACGATCTCTAGATCCAATCTCAACCGTTGGATCTAGATCCAACGGTCCAGATCAAACGCGTTAACCCAAACGCGTGAGTCCAGATCTAATCTGGGCCGTTGATTTTCAAATCAACGGCCGAGATTGCGCCACGTAACGGAAGCTTGACGCGGCGGTCGGCCAGCGTGGGCGTGGGTCAGCGACACGCAGGGCGCGTGTCGGCCGAGCCGCACCATGGCGTCGCGCTAACGTCATGGCGGGCCCGCCGCGTCGGCGACCACCCGGCCGTGTAGTGGCGTCGGCGATAGCGTCACCGATGGAGTCCCACATCGGCGCAGCGGTGAGCCCATTGACGTCGACAATGACGTCACCGTGGGGGCCACGCTGTCGATGACTGGTAGTGGGCCCGAGTCCGGTTGGACCAACAAGCCGTGGTGAGCCAATGGGCCGGTGACATCGACCACCAATCGAGAGGCCGCCACGTGTCTCATTGCCGACGCAAATAAATGATTTTCCGAAAAAGAAAATGATTTAATAATTCGATTTAATAATTGATTTGAATTTCAAAATTTCAAACGCTTATAACTTTTGCGTTTCAACTCCGATTTGAGCGATTCAAATTTCTAAAAATTCATAAAATTCAGATCTACTCAAATATGAATTTTATTTAATTTTTGGACTAAAGTTTTTCTCTGTAATATTATTTAATTGATTATTTAAACTTTAAATAATCATAACTTTTGTGTTTTAACTCCGAATTGAGCGATTCCAGTTCCTAAAAATCCAGAAAATTATGTTCTCTCTATTTATGGATTTTATTTGGATGTTTGAACACTTTTTGCCTATGGTTTATTCGTGTATTGCTATTTGCACGCGTTACGAGTAGACGTTGAAGTGCCGGAAGGATTCGAAGGAGAAGTATTGACCCAGGAGCCAGCTCAGGACCAAGAGCAAGTACTTTTTGAAGGCAAGTTCTGCTTTGACCATGTTGATCCCATTTTGAAACCTATTTTGATTCAAATGATTGCATGCTAGTTTAAACTAGAAAATGCTTTACTTAATTATGGGTAGTTAGATAAATGCCTAAATTGCTGTATGACACCTTGGTTAATTAAATATGTGCCATGACCCCTTGTCACCCTAGTTGTGGTTTACATAGTTGGACATTATTAATTGGCCAACATGGGTAATTAGACCGTTGTAGTTCAATGCTTAGACCTGCCACGTACACATGATATGATTTTGGATAATCAAATGCTAATATTGACTTAACGAGATATGGAACTTGTTTTGGAGAAGTGTCATGTGTTATTGATGATGTTGATGGCACGTGGTGCATGGTAATCAACTGGGGTTTGACAAATGAATTTGGACCGGGGCATGTGGCAAGTAATGATCAGGTGGGCCAGGTTTGGCATTGGGGAGGATGATCTGGTTCTTTGGGTAGTCTTGCCCTGGTCACCCTAAGGACTTAACCTTGCAAGCCTTTGAACTGAGTCAATCTTGCAACCACATGTCTGTAATGGGACGGACCTAGTTGATTAAGTTGCTAATAACATACCTGTGGGACCTCAGGAGGTCAACTACACCCTTTGTGTAAGTTGTACGGGGGAGCGTACCGGGGGCTGCGGCCAGGTACCCATCTAACGGTTGGTTGGCCTAGACTTCGCCTTAGCTAAGGGAAGGGTTAGTGCGCAACAACCGGGAAGGACCACTTGTATTGTTAGAGGTTTCCGAAAGACTTTGTTACGGGAACTCGCCTTTGTGGTGTTTGACTGTATCTTGTGGGAAAAGTGCATAACCTCTGCAGAGTGTACAATCTATTCGAATAGCCGTGTCCGCGGTATTGGACATCGCTCGGGAATTACAGTCAAGGGTTAGACTTTCTTGAAAATAACTTGGATTTGAAAGGTTGGGTTTGGTTAAACAATGAAGTCATTGGAAATATGGATTAGGAATGGGAAAGATGTTGATTAAACTCCTGGAAAAGTTATTGATATTATATTTGTTTCTACTGCTTTCGAATCTACTTATGCTACTTGTCAAATGCTGTTTTACTGCAAATATACCCTAAGCTATTCCTTTGTACTAAGCCATGCATATAGAATATTAGCTTGCATTCTGTGCATGACTTGCTGAGTACCAAGTACTCACCCTTGCCGCAATACAACACCAGTTGAAGAGGAGTCCACGCCATCTTTGGAGGAGGAGTTCCACGAAGACCCGTCTACTTAGGGAGCGAGCCCAGCCAGTTGCATGTGGCATATTGGTTGGCGCCATGCGTTTTTCTTTATATTCCGCTGCAGAATTCTATTTGAATAAGTCTTTTGCCCTGTGAGGCGTATTTTGTAACTTGACCATAAGGTCGAGTACCCAGCTATAAGTTCTTTCAATAAAGTACTTTTATATTTCGTTGGGTATGATTGTGATATTTACCAACGTTGAGACTGTGTGCACTAGCTTGATTCCTGGACTAGTGCTGAATTCACAGAGGGTCCGGATTTGCAAATTCGGGTCCCGACACCTTCCAAAACTGAAAATGGCCATTATGGCAATAAATCGGCTGTTTCCACTCCGATTCGTGTACTTCCACCTCTATTTGCTTCGTGTGAGAGTCCTCTTTCCAGTACGCATCTTCTTCCCTTGCCTCTCCAACCGAGTCGCCCGGGAGATCGAAGAAACCGCCGAGAACGCCGAATTTTCGTGTTCTTCGAGTTCATCCTCATAGCTTCCTCTTCGGTGGTTCATTCTCCATACTGGTTGTTTCCTCGTGTTAGCATGGGTGTCTAGATTCTAATCTTTCTATCAATTTTAGGTTTCATCGAAAGTTGGCGACGAATTTCGTGTTGGAATCAATTCGGCCGAACCCGTGTTCTTCGTCAAATTCGTTGTCTCCGGTGAGAATTGGTTCAATTCCTTGCTACTATAAGCTCCTCTAGATGTTGTTTAGTTGATCCATTGTCCCATTAGTGTTGCCATATTCAAATTTTTGGAGAAATTTCGGATTTTGGAGATTTGTGGGACTCTCTATTTTTGCTCCCACCGTGCTCCTGCTCGCCGACCAACCGGCCCCGTCGCCGGACCTCCGGCCGGTGCGTCGCTGTCCCCATGCCCCGGTGCAGCGCGCGCCAGCGCCCGCCGCTCTGTGATCGCCCGGCCGCCTCGGGCCTTCCCGCGCCTAACCGACCCGCTGCGCTCCTGCGCCAGTACGCACTGGCCCAGGCCTCAGCGGCCGTCTTCGCTCCGCCCGCCTTCGCGCCACCACCGCCCCTCTCGGCGTCGCCAGCCGCCGTCGTGCTTGCCGGCCGGCTCAACCTCACCCATCCTCCTCTGTTTTTCATGGCCATGGAGCCTTGGAGAAGAACCTCACACTCAATGACAAGGAGGCCCCACATGGCATAGAGCTCATCAATTCTAAAATCCAGCCAAAAAGAAAAGATTCCAGAATATTCCTCAGTATCTTATTTTCCTGATTTTTCCAAACTTCGGACGTTTATAACTTTTGCATCCGAACTCCGATTGACTCCGTTCAAGTTCCTAAATTCTTCTAAAATCGATACCTTCCTGCCAGTACTACTTTTGTAATTTTTGGATTTTATTTAATTTATGGTTATTTATTTGTTGTCTCGTTTTGCGCGTAGCCGAGGAGCCGTCTGAGTCCGCCGACCCCGCCGCCGAACTCCAAGGTTTCGACACCCTCGCTGCGACCGAAGGCAAGTCCCTTGATGCATCTTGATCCCATGTGTGCACATGATTTACCATGTTTTATAAACATGCACCGCTATTTCTTATCATCGTATGCCAAATATAGATGAATAGTTAATCCAATTTGCGATTACCTCCTTTGCTATTGACATGCATGCTTAATTGTAACCCTAGGACTTTTGCTATGCCATGTTTACCTTATATGGTGACCTTTGTTGAATAGTGCGATAGAATTGCTTAGGGCCAACATTGATGAAAATGACCCATGAGTGGGATTATACAAAAATGATGATTTAAGGTGTGATTTGGACATTGTTATAAAGATTTTGGTACTGTTGTTCCAAAATAAAAAGAAAAGGGAAAATGATTTGGACTTGGGAGGTTTGGAAGGTCGGGCGGGTGCGGATTGAGCACTAGTTTGCATTGTGCAAGTACCGCCCCAAGTCAATTAAGGACCGACGCTTATGGCTGTCGATTCTAAGCATAACCGTACTTCCACATGTCTAACATGGTACGGCCTGGCTAAATAATTTGTAGAAACCTAACTTAGACTCGCCAGTTGGTGGAATGTGGGTGCCAGATAGAGGCAAGTTGTACTCCCCTGCAGCGTAAGAGGGGCTTCACATCTTGGGTAGATAGAACCCTAACAGCGGTGAAACCTCAGCGGGTGAGTCAGGTTAGGCGTATACATTGTAAAGGTCTTGTCATGATCTCTCTGCCGACACACCAAAGGAAGTGTGTTAATTGCATGGCGTTAAAGAGATGATCATGTCTTGTGGGTAAAGCTGTACACCTCTGCAGAGTTAAAACTATTCGAATAGCCATGCCTACGGTCAAGGGCAAAGCAAAGAATGCTTTCATACTGGTAGACTTTGGTTTTGATTTTGAAAATAAAATGATGTTTTGGGGTTCGGGAGTGGTTAGAACTCTCGGATGTTGAATTGGCGGTTTGAGCCAACCAGGTAGTTGGAATTTGTTTTATGTCATGACGGTTAGAGTCATGTGTGGATAACTTTGATCTTTTCAACTTGTGGCGGATAGAGCCTTTATACTAGTGATAGTGGATAGAACCTTCACTGAAATATTACATAATTCAATTGTTAAAAAGAATTGATAAAATATGCTTTATGAAACTTATTACTAGATATGGTTTGATGAAACTTGGCTTTATGCAAACGAACCATATTAAGCCTTTCTTGGAAAGCCCCACATATGCATAATCTCCCAGACTTGCTGGGTACTCTTGTACTCACGTGCTACATAAACTGTTGTCATCAGAGAACTACTAGGACGCCGTTGAAGACGGTGAGTTCTACGCTGAGGAGTTTGAGGAAGATCGCCAGGAGAGCTAGTCATGTGTCTTGTCATCGCCTGTGGCGTTCTTTGGGTTTCGCTCTTTATCGTTTTGTTTTCCGTTGCCGTGTCTCCGGTCTCGTGACCGAGTATTGTAATAAGTGGCCATGTGGCCCATACTTTATAATTATGTTACAATTTCGTTTTGTTCGGCAATGACGTATCACTGTTGACTGTGTACTAGCTACTAATCTGGGACTAGTACAGAAATACACAGGAGTTTTCGGATAGCTGATCCGTGGTCCCACATAAACCGTCTATGATAAGGAACATCACAGACGGTTCTATAGTGCAATCGTCAGTGACAACATCACAGATGGTTCTATTTAGAAATCGTCTGTGATATACAGCAATATCACAGACGGTTTTATACTAAAATCATCTGTGATGACTCCTGTAGCCATCACAAATGGCTATATTTAGGTTTCTCCTTGATGACGAGCTTCAGGTACGTTAGGTTGGGCAAGCAGTCCTCACTCCTCTGTAACCGTCGACTTACCTTGCACACGCACCTCGGCCTGTGCCTTGGGTTTCTTATGAGCTCTGACATGGCCCATTGGAGTGTGTTTTGCGAATGGGTCACTCCCGCCGCTAAAAAGGTCTTTTGGAATGGCAAGGATGCTGTTAGTGTTATGCCCTTGAGGCAATCATATGGATGATTATAACATGTTGTGGACCGAACAGACTCACCTCCCTTCGACCAGCGAAGCGAGGCTTCTGCACCTGGTGGCCCACATGAATGGGTCTATGATCATCAATCTCTTCCCTCGGCGAAGCAATGAGTTCATACCCTAGGAGACCATTCCCCGGTAAAAGGTAGAGAAAGGATAAAGACCGCCCCCTCCCTCTGTAGTGAGGGAGAAAGACGGAGGAAATTCCCCTCGGTCGCGTCTCCTTCTGGCGCAAACATAGCGCGAACCACCAAGGTCTGACACCCCCCAACAACCCCTCTCGAGTATGCAAGGACGTGTCAGGCTAATCTGGGACCCCAACATAAGTAAAATCCCTGTCGGGCCCCTATAAAAGGTGAGCGAGTAGAGAAGGAAAACGGGCACAGAGTGAAAAGACTCAATGAAAAGTCAATTTAGCCCTTGACAGAAGACAGGGAGGGAAAAGAGGGCTGACCTGTACATGCATGCTCCCAAGCCTGCCCTATAAAAAGGGGGGGAAAAGGAAGAACAAAGAGAGTTCCCCGAAAAATAAAAAAAAAAGATCCCACAAAGAAAAGAAAGAGAGACCCGGTGGTTCAACGCCACCACACTGGCGCCGTCCGTGGGGAACCCTAACCGCGAGGTGAAACCACCGCCCGCCGATCAAGACTAAGAGTAAGTTTTTTGTAGCTATGCCACCAAAGAAGGGAAAGGAGGCAGTATCCAAGGGGGCGGCAACGACGGCAGGAGCGGAAGAATCAAGACGGCGTGCGAGGAGCCAATCGGGAGACCCACCTCGACTCCCGGATGACGAGGCAGCGGCCGGCCACCGCTGAAGCCGAAACATGGTGGGAACTTTACCTCCTCGGACTCCGTGAGTCGTGCGCAAGCGAGCCCCAAGCAGCGGCCTCCGGCGATAAGGTGAAACAGTTTCGGCGCCGAGGAGGAGATGTGGCAGAGTGTCGACACATCCGACCCGTCGCCAAGAGACCTATGGGAGCGAAGAGGCCCTTGGGGAAGGGACCGGCACTCGGGAGCTGGACCCCAACGTCGCGGGCGCCGATGGAAGCTAACGAGCAACTCATGGCAGAGTTGAAGCGCCTACAAGGACGATCAGGACGGGGAGCGATCACGAATCGCAAGGCGAAAGCCCGAGCCGCGAGTGCTGTCCGGCGATTGTGGCGGCACAGGAAGACCACGATCCAAACCCCTCGGCACCCGTCTACAGGCCAAAAATGGCCCTCCGGGAAGCTTCAAATTTCCCACCATTAAGCCGTATGGCGGTCGGACCAGACAAGGGAGTTCCTCGCGTTTACGACCACGATTGAAGGCTGCGGGAGGAGATGATGATATTAAGGTGAAGGGGCTTCTTCTATCATTTGAAAGCATAGCCCTGTCCTGGTACTCTTCGTTGGAGCCCGGTCAATCACACATTGGTCGCAACTCCGCCGCAAGCTTGAAGGTAACTTCCAAGGCAACTTCGACGGAATGAAAGAGGAAAGTGACCTATTTGCGGTCAGGCAACGCGAAGGAGAAACATTAAAGAGTTACTTCCAGCGCTTCTCCTGGGTTAAGTGCCAAATACGAGGGGTAAGCGACACCACTATCATCAACGCGGCACGTTGTGGCCCTCTGTGAGGGGACGTTTGGCGGAAAGGCTCGCTCGCAAAGAGGTACGTCACGGTGGAAGAACTCTTTGCGAAGATGAGAGTACGCGCAGTGAGGAAGACAACCTCCGAAGAGAAGACAGGCCCCAGCAAGAGAGTCAAGAATTCATCCCGCGCAAGAGAGGGCGAGGGAAAGACCCCCCACCCAACGCTAAAACGAAGGAACGATACCCAGAGCCCGGAAGAAGAGACGAAAGGAGGAGAATTCACCACATTGATGAACCAAGAAACCGGCAAGTCATGGGCGACCGGCAAGTGGAGCAACAGAGATGAGGGCCACCCCCGAGCCGAGGAAGGCAAGATGAGGGAAGCCGAGTTAACAAGAGGGAAGGGACAGAGCCCCGGTGGTACTTTTGTGAATATCATGGAGAGAATATCACCCATGACACCACCCAGTGCAAAGTGATTAACGGATATCGGCGGTTCGAGGCCAAACAAAGAGAAGTCGAGACGCACCCTACACCGCCGGAAGCACCCGCAGTCGGACGACAACACCCCCCTCCTCGAGTAGGGATAAATCATCTCTGTCGCATTATCAACGTCATTGCGGGGGGCTCCTCGTCACATCTCTCATCGAAAAGGCAGAGGAAGGCTTATGCCCGGCAAATCAACCACATTGCAGTTACCCCCTGTAACACCCCAAAATTTTGCTTTTCTTAAATTCATGTGTGATTTGGCACTTTGGTGAATTTTTGGAATTTTCTGGAATTTATTTGGATTTATTTGGAATTTATTTGAATTTATTCCATTTTGAAATAATTAAAGAATTTAAATTTGCAAATAAATTTTTGTTGGAAATATTTTATTTGAGTCCAAAATAATCCAAAATATTTTCGAATTTTTGGAATTTTACGAGTCATTTGCTATTTTAATGAATTAAATGAATTCTTGGGAATTATTTTAAATATTAAATCGCTGGAAAATCCAACTCGGGTCAAATCTTGTTCATCCGGCCAAAGTCGGACTCGAGTCCGACCGAGCGATTGACTCGACCGAACCCACTCCTAACCCTAATCGATCCCAACCGTTGGATCAAGATCCAACGGTGAGATCCGCCCGACCAAGCCGGCCGTGTTGGACCGGACCCGATCGCGCCGTGCGATCGTGGCCGTTGATCGCGACTGCGTGGGCGGCCACGATTTCGTCGTCTTCAGTAACGAGCCGGACTCCGCCGCCGAGTGCGTAGCCGTGATCGATTAGGGCTCATGCTGAGCACGCCTCCGGGGCTATTTAATGCCGGATCGTACCGAGACCGCCGTGACCCGCGCACTTCTTGCCTAACCCGCCGAGCTCTAGCCGCCGTGGTTCGCCGGAATCGCTCGCCGTAGTTGCGTGAAGCGCCACCACGGTCCTTGCCTCGCCTCGCCGCCGTCGCGTCCTCGCCGCCATTGACCCCATTGAAACCCGAAGCCAGGCGCACGAAGACACCCTCCATCTCGCCGGAGCACGCCCCAACCGCCGTTTGGGTGGTCGCCCGTCCTCGGCGCCGGCGGCGCAACTCCTCGCGTGAAAGCCATCGCCGACCCGAGCTCCACCAACCGTCCGATCAAGATCCAAAGGCCCAGATCGTGCCACGTCGCCGGTGAGTTTCCCGTTGAAAATCCTAGATCTAATCCCAACCGTTGGATCTAGATCCAGCGGCCACGATCGATCACGTGCGCCCCAAGCACATGAGGCCAAACTCAATCCCGGTAGTCGGATTTCAAACCAACGGCCACGATTGTGCCACGCAGCGTCGAGGAAGCCGAGCGAAATCGCGCCGCAGCGCGTCGCGTGGTCAGCGACACGCGGGGCCAGCGTGTCGGCGACGATGCCGTGGCGTCACCCATGGCGTCATCGGTGGGACCCACTGTCAGCCGACCGTGGTGAGCCCATTGACGTCGGCAATGGCGTCACCGAGTGGGCCCACATGTCGATCTCGCGTGGGCGTGGGCCAGGAGTCCACGGTGGACCCAAGCCGAGTGTGGACCGAGCCCATGGACCGGTGGCGTCAGCCAGGCCAATCGAGAGGCTGCCACGTGTCCATGCTTTGGCGCAATAATTAATTTCGAAAAAGAAAATGATTTATTAATTCGAAATATTGATTCAAATTTAGATTCAAACTTCAGCGCTTATAACTTTTGCGTTTCAACTCCGATTTGAGTGGTTCAAATTTCTAAATTTGTATAAAATTGAGATCTACCTAAATATGAATTTTATTTAATTTTTGGACTAAAGTTTATCTCTGAAATAAAAATTAAATGAATATTTAAACAATAAATAATCAAAACTTTAGCCTTTTAACTCCAAATTTGTGATTCCAGTTTCTAAAAATCCAGAAAATTATGTTCTCTCTGTTTATGGATTTTATTTGGAGTTTTGGGATCTTTTTGCATAGTGTTCATTTGTGTATTTGCTATTTGCACGCTTTACGAGTAGACGTTGAAGTGCCGGAGGGATTCGAAGGAGAAGTATTGACTCAGGATCCAACTCAAGACCAAGAGCAAGTGCTTTTTGAAGGCAAGTTGTGCTTTGACCATATTGATCCCATTTCGAAATCTATTTTGATTTAAACTATTGCATGCTAGCTCAATTAGAAAGATACTTTGTTTAAACACAGGGGTTAGATAAATACCAATTTGCTATATGACACCTTGATTACTTAAGTATGTGCCATGATCCCTTGTCACCCTAGTTGTGGTTTACTAGTTGGACATTATTAAATTGCCAACATGGGTTTAGATCGTTGTAGTATACTGCTTAGACACACTCGTGCTCATGACATGATTTTGGATAATCAAATGCTAATATGGACTTAATGATATATTGAACCTGTTTTGGAAAAGTATCATGTGATGTTGATGGCACGTGGTGCATGGTAATCAAGCGGGGTTTGATAAGCAATTCGGCCAGGGGCATGTGGCAAGAGTGATCAGGTGGGCCGGTTGTGGCATTGGGAGTGTTGATTTGGTTTTGGGGTAGTCTTGCCCTGGTCACTCTAAGGACTTAACCTTGCAAGCCTTTGAACTGGGTCATACTTGCAACCACATGGCTGGAATGGGGCGGCCCTAGTTGACTAAGTCGCTAAGGACTCACTTGTGGAGCCTCAGGGTGTCGATTACACCGTTTGTGTGATTATGCGGGGGGCGTATCGTGGTGTGGCCAGGTACCCATCTAACGGTGTGTTGGTCCCATACTTCGCCTTGGCTAAGGGAAGGGATGGTGTAGAGCACGTCTGGGAGAGGACCACCTGTGTTGTTTGAGGCTTAGAAAGGCTTTGTTATGATCGCTCATTCGCATACTCTTGTATGGCGATTCACGGTGACGTGGTGAGTGGATTGTATCTTGTGGGTAAAGTGCATAACCTCTGCAGTGTAGAATCTATTTGAATAGCCGAGTCCACAGTCTTTGGACAATGCTCGGGAATTACTGATCAAGGGTTAGATTTTACGAAAATAACTTGGATTTGAAAAGTTGGGTTGGTTTAACAATGAAGATGATGGAAATATGGTTTAGGATGGGGAAAAATGTTACTTAAACTTCTTGAAAAGTTATTTATGCTTTACTTGTTTTTCTTGCTTTGAATCTACTTATATTACTTGTCAAATCTTGTTTACATAAATATACCTTAAGCTATTCCTTTGTACCAAGCCATGCATATAGTATATTAGCTTGCATTACATGCATGACTTCTTTGAGTACCAAGTACTCACCCTTGCCTCAACACAATACAGTTGAAGAGGAGATTACGCGATTCGGAGGAGGAACTCCAAGAGGACCCGTCTACTTAGGGATCACGAGCCCGATCAGTTGCTGTGGTATCTTTGGATGGCGCCACGAAGTTTATTTGATTTTCCGCTGCTATTATTTTTCTCTGAATAAGTTTCGCCCTACGAGGCATATATTTGTAACTTGGCTATAAGGTCGAGTAACCAGTTTTATTACTTTAATAAAGTACTTTTATGGTATCGATTGGTATGATTGTGATATTTACCGATGTTAAGACTGTGTGCACTAGCGCGTTCCTGGACTAGTGCTGAATACACAGAGGGTCCGGATTTGCAAATTCGGGGTCCCGACACCCCCGCTACCCCTCCTCCGGTAAAGTTCGAGCCAACCACTTTTACACAGGAGGACGCCACGGGGGTGCACTTCCCGCACCAAGATTCCTTAGTAGTGACCGCCATAATCGCCGATTGCGAAGTACGTCGCATATTGATAGATGGGGGAAGTGCGGCGGACATCTTGTCCATGAAAGCTTTCCAGCAAATGATGATCCCACAAGACCGATTGAAAAAATCGGAGGTGCCACTGATGGGTTTTGGAGGAAGCATGGTCAACACCCTGGGGCAATTGGAGCTAGAAGTCATATTCGCGACATCGCAAGCCAGCGTCACGAGTTGTGTCACATTCGACGTGGTAGACAAGCCGTTTCAATACAATGCGATCCTAGGCAGGGGCTCGTTGACGACCATGGGGGCCATAATTCATCACGGGTTCTTATGTATGAAGATTCCCTCCGCAGATGGTGTCGTCACGGTGCGAGGAGATCAAGCCTTGGCAAGGAAGATAGACATGGAGAACCCACCTCAAGTCAAGCACGTCTGCACCACGGAGCTGGACCCTATTGCACCCATGAATCGTAGCCGATGGCTCCCTAAACCACAGCCTCAGGGAGAAACCCAACGGGTATCACTCAGGCCAGGAAGCAGTAGGACAGTGACCCTCGGCACCAAGTTGCCCCCCGAAGAGGAAAAACGCTTGATGCTGCTCCTCCAGGAATATGAAACCGTGTTCGCATGGGGGCCCGAAGATCTTCCTGGAGTCCCGAGAGAAACTATCGAACATGTCCTCGCTATTAACCCAAATGCGAAGCCTAAGAAGCAAAAACTGAGAAAACTTGCGGTAGAAAGACAAGAAGCCGCGAAGGCGGAGGTGACCAAACTGCTCCAGGCGGGAATCATCCGCGAAGCCCGATACCCGGAGTGGTTGGCCAACATCGTCCTAGTCAAGAAGGCCAGCGGAGCGTGGAGGATGTGCATCGACTTCACTGACTTAAACAAAGCATGCCCAAAAGATGACTTCCCCCTGCCCCGCATCGACCAGCTGGTTGACTCAACATCCGGGTCAGAAAGGATGAGTTTCCTTGACGCATACTCTGGCTATCACCAGGTGTACATGCAGAAAGGAGATGAAGAGAAGACGGCGTTTGTTACTCCCTTCGGTACCTACTACTTCGTGCGGATGCCCTTCGGGCTCAAAAACGCGGGTGCTACCTTCGCGCGGCAAATCACGAAGATCTTCGCCGATCAATTAGGAAGAAACGTGGAAGCCTATGTCGACGATATCATTGTCAAAAGCGAAAAGAAAGAAGACCATGTCGGGGACCTCCGGGAAACCTTCGAAAACTTGATAAAGGCAAAGGTGAAGCTCAACCCGTCCAAATGTGTTTTTGGCGTGGACGCAGGAAAGCTGCTAGGCTTCCTGGTCTCTCAACGAGGCATAGAAGAGAATCCGGAAAAGATAAGAGCTATCCAAGACATGGCTCCACCAAGAAATCTAAAAGAAGTACAACGGCTGGCAGGGCGGATAGCAGCACTCAGTCGATTCTTGCCAAAATCCGCGGAGCGAAGTTTGCCGGTCTTTAAAGTCTTACGCTCAAATGACAATTTTATCTGGACAAAGGAATGCCAACGCGCCTTCGATGACTTGAAGCAAAGCCTTATGGAGATCCCAGTCCTGCAAAGTCCGAAGCAAGGTGAGGAGCTTCTGCTATATCTAGCAGCTAGCCCCTGGGCCGTCAGTGCTGTGCTAGTGCGACCCCAAGGCATTAAACAACGGTAGGTTTCGCCGTCTCTGAAGCCCTCCAAGGAGCGAAGCTACGATACTCGGAAATGGAAAAGTTGGCATACGCTCTGTTAATGGCCTCTCGAAAGCTCCGGCACTATTTTCAGGCCAGCCACATCAAAGTGCCAACTACATATCCTCTTGGATCTATGCTTTCCAACAAGGAAAGCCTTTGGAGTTACATCGACAAGTGGGCGGTCGAGCTAGCCCCCTTCGAACTAACTATAATACCTCGCACTGCAATCAAGAGCCAAGCCCTCGCTGATTTTATGGTGGAATGGACCTCTCCAGTCCCTGAGGATAACGAAACCTCAGCGATATGGTTCATCAACTCCGACGGGTCTTGGGGAGCGAGTGGAGCGGGACTAGCTGCGATGTCTGAGGCGCCAGGAGAGAAAAAGTTGAGTTCGCAGCAAGGCTGGAATTTCCCTCAACCAACAATATAGCCGGATATGAAGCGCTCTTATTGGGGCTCAGGAAAGCGAAGGTCATGGGAGCGAGGAGGGCGATATTGCACACCGACTCGAAGCTTATTCAGGGGCATATCACCAAAGAATATCAGGTGAAGGATGAACAGCTCCAGAAGTATGTCGAGGTGGTCCGAACCATGGAGAAGAGCTTCATCGGGTTTACCATTAATGCAATACCCAGATCCCAGAACGAACGAGTCGACGAGCTAGCCAAGATAGCCGCCACCGGAGGAAGCCTACCTTCGACAATATTCTTTGAGATACTTCGCACCGCATCCATTCCTTCCCAGATAAACCTCATTGCTCGAGCAACCAGTGAGGACTGGAGGAGTGAGATATACAACTATCTCCTGGAGGGAGTTTTGCCAGATGATGAGTCACAAGCGAGACGCCTCGAAAGGCAAGCAAAGAAGTATGCCATCATTAACGGTTTTCTATTCCGCAGCGGCCTTTGCGCTCCATGGCTTCGCTGCATTTCGCGAGAAGAGGGGACGCAGGCTTTGCGCGAAGCACACCAGGGAGATTGCGGAGCACACCAGGCCCCCAGGAATCTTGTGAGAAAAATATTCCGGATGGGGCTCTACTGGCCTTCGGCATTGCAAGATGCTGAGAAAATGGTCCGTCACTGTCACGCATGCCAATGGATGACCAAGCAAACAAGGGCCCCGCCCAACGAACTGCATGCAGTGCTTCCAGTCTTGCCCTTCGCCAAGTGGGGAATGGATATCGTTGGGGCACTTCCTAAAGCCCGGGCAAACCTTCAGTTCGTAATTGTCGCCATCGACTACTTCTCCCGCTGGATCGAGGCAGAGCCGATCGCAAAGATAACATGACGCCGTAGTCAAATTTCTATGGAAAGCGATCATTTGTAGATATGGGGTCCCTTTCGGATCGTGGCGACAATGGGTCCCAATTCGACTCAGGAAATTTCCACGATTCTTGTGACAATATCGGGACAAACATTTGCTTCGCCTCGAGGGTCACCCTCGGTCAAGCGGGCAGTGGAGCAGCGAGCAGGTTGCTCCTTGATGGCATCAAAAAAAGGCTTTACGACTCTAAAAAGGGACTCTGGCCCGACGAGCTTGACCACGTTTTATTGGCAACCCGCACCTCGGCCTCAAGAGCAACCGGGTTCTCCCCCTTCCGGCTCCTCTTCGGGGAAGAAGCTGTCTCACCTGCAGAAATCCGCGCAAAATCCTTGCGAGTGATCAAAACTCCGACCCACGAGGAAGTCGACATCACGTGTGATCTAGAGGAAGAACACAAGCTTCAAGCCTTGAAAACCATGAAAGCCTACGTGAAGGCATCAACTCGAAGCTTCAACAAGAAGGTGAAGAAACGTGAGATATATCCCGGGGACATGGTGCTCAAGAGGGCTGCTCCGGCCTTCGCAAAGCTGGAAACGACATGGGAAGGACCATACATTATCCAAGAGTCAACAGCGAAGGGCGCACACAAGCTCATTACTCCAGATGGCGAGGAGATACCGAGGACATGGAATACCGACGCACTCAAGAAATTTTACCCATAGATGATGAGATACGAAGGAAAGAAATGTACCGATCTCTATCAATAAGATAATGAGAAGACATTGTGAACAAAGGCCATCTTCGTATTCTCCAGAATTTAAACCGGAAGACCCGTTGCCTCGCCAGGGTGGGAGTTCGCGGATGCTTGGTGAGACAAGCGTCCCACCCATCCTCGCTCAGGAGACCCGTTGCCTCGCGCCCGAGGTAGGAGTTCGCGGATGCTTGGTCGAGACAAGCGTCCCACTCATCCTCGCTCTGGAGACCCGTTGCCTCGCCGGGTAGGAGTTCGCGGATGCTTGGTCGGGCAAGCGTCCCACCCATCCTCGCTCACGGAGACCCGTTGCCTTGCGCCGGGTAGGAGTTCGCGGATGCTTGAGTGCGGCAAGCGTCCACCCATCCCTCGCTCAGGAGACCGTGGACTCGCGGCAGGGTAGGAGTTCGCGGATGCTTGGTCGAGCAAGCGTCCACCCATCCTCGCTCACGGAGACCCGTTGCCTCGCACCGGGTAGGAGTTCAGCGGATGCTTGGTCGAGCAAACGTCCCACCCATCCTCGCTCCACGAGACCGTTGCCTCGCGCCGGGTAGGAGTTCGCGGATGCTTGGTCGAACAAGCGTCCACCCATCCTCGCTCAGGAGACCCGTTGCCTCGCGCCGGGTAGGAGTTCGCGGATGCTTGGTCGGGCAAACGTCCCACCCATCCCTCGCTCCGGAGACCCGTTGCCTCGCGCCGGGTAGGAGTTCGCGGATGCTTGGTCGGGCAAACGTCCCACCCATCCCTCGCTCTGGAGACCCGCTGCCTTGCGCCGGGTAGGAGTTCGCGGATGCATGGTCGGGCAAACGTCTCACCCATCCCTCGCTCCGGGGACCCGTTGCCTCGTGGGAGTTCACGGACGTCTAGTCGCACCGACACTATCACTCATTCATTGCCCCGGCTGCCCTTTAGCGAAACGAATGGTCGGGCTAACGCACCACCCTCCCCCTCGCTCCGAGGAGTGAGAGCCCTGTCTCGTACAGGATTTAGCAAGGAGTCCATGGAAGCTAAAAAACCTCAGTTACCCTCCCCGCAGCCCGGAGAACACACCGCGTTACATCAGCTAGGCTGTCGAGAAAATACACCCAAGCCAGTACCCTATGTTTCCCTCGACGGGGAAGGAGAAGGTGCTCGCGAGTCATGTGGCCGTACCTATTCCCATACTCTAACCCGGTACTGGGCCGAGCGAAAAATCGAGACTGTTTTACGCTGCTGATCAAGGCTCGATAGGAAGCTAATAACACACAACCAAACGAAAGTTAAGAAAGAAGGATGAAAAATAAGTATGGGCAGAGACCCACTACAGAGGGCTACATGATATCATCCCAATCATACATAATATAGTAATCTAACAGAAGCTTCTATATGAGATAAAGTGGACTTAAACACGGTGTGCACGCGCCACAACTTCCGCAAGAGCATCCTTGGCCTCCAGCAACCTCGGCACCATCCCGATCAACACGTCGAGGTTGGCAAGGTCTCGGGCAAGTGCTTCCTCCTTAGCCATGACCATGTCAAAGTCCGCCCACAGCCCTTCGATAAAAGCCTCGGGATCGCCGGCGGCTGGAGGATCCTCGAAAGCGGGGGCGTCATCCGGGAAATCGAGAACCATGATAGGGGCTCCCTCCTCTCCCAGCAGCGGCGGGATCGCCGCCACAGGCGGCTCCTCATCAAGGACGGCGAAAATGAGGTCTTCCTCCAGGACTTCCCGGGGGATATCCGCCATCGAGAATGTAAGGGAAAATAGAGGTAGAGAGCAACTGTCTACTCTGAAAACAGCAATGTTGGCCAGAGTAAGGAAGGCAAAAGGGCCGGGGTTAAAAAGGAACGCGGGAAGCCAAGGCGTCCCCACGTCCCTCGAGAAGTTAACCAAATCCTTAAATCCTCCTAACACTCGTCACTGACAACCTGGTCCTCGTCGGAAGAAACTGAACATCCTCCGGACGAAAAGACCCGCAAAACGAACGAATGTGCACAAGCATTCGATAAAATGGATAATTCAACTCATGTGTACACAAGGACTCCATTGTACAAAAATGTTCAAACTAAGGAGGAGGCGGCTTCTCTTTGCCTTTCCCTGAGTCGCGCATTACAGCACGAGCTCGACGTACTGACTCCCTCGCAGTGGATTCCCTGTACCGCTTCCAGAAATCCGACATGAAGCTCGACGATAGCCGAGATGCGGCGGAGGAAGGCTTCCCAGACGAAGGAATATCTCCAAACCCTGGTAGCGATGGAGCAGCAAAAGAAAAACCGAAGTGCTCGCGAATATGTGTACATCCCTTCGCTTCCAACAACTGAGCAGTTTTGACGGAGCCCAATCTCGCGCAGTAATCGCCGAAGGTCAGCGCTGAATCCCCGAAAATCTTAGTCAATTTCTCAAGGAAGGAGACAGCTTCCAAGCTGGAGGAAGGAATACGACTCGGAGCTGCATCAATGCCGAACCGGGGGAGCTGCTGCAGAAAGGCCTCCGTAGCTCCATGAACCCCCGAGACAATGGATTCCAATTCCTTCCGGACCGTGTCGTGACGCTCCTCCGTTCGTTGAGCGTTACGAAGATGCGTTTGAACCTCGCTTCGCGCCGTTGCAATTTGAGAAGGGAATTCTTCCACTTGCTTCTTTAGTATGTTCTTGCCCTCTTCTGCAACTGCCAACAGGTTCTTCAATTCTTCTATCCGGTCATCTTTCTTCTTCTCGTTCCGCTCCGCTGCCATGCGCACTCGCTCCTCTTCGGCGAGGCGGTCCCGCATCAAGGAAACTACCCCCTCGAGCTCTGCATTTTTTGCCGCCAAGTCTCGACTTTAAGATGCGTTGGCCTGTGCCTTAGCCAATGATTCCCTGGAGTCTTGGAGCGCCATTGAAAGACTAGCTTTTTCTGCTTCTAATTCCACCACCCTTTCCCTCGCCACATCACAATCCTGGACCCCCTTGTTCAACTTGTCCAAGTACGTCCGAAACCGACGCGATACCTTCGAAGCAACAACAGCCCCCTAGGAATGAAGAAGAAAAATGTTAAAAGACAGAGAGATCAGTAATATAAGATCAAAAGGGAGAATACTTTTAAATAATGGTCCATGGAGATTTCACAAAGAGAGAGGTCGTTAATTTCCTCAAATAAGGCCACAGATTTGTTGTAGGGAGAAAAAGCTACGCGCATTTTTATTAAAGACGGGGCTGTAACGGCCCCCCTCTCAAAATCTGAAGCCGAAAAGTCTGACAAGTCAAACCGGACAAAAGAGGAACCAACACCACCCGCGGGGGTCGGTTGGTTCAAAGGCAAAATTCCTCCGCCCGAAAGGGGGTCATCTTGAGAAGTAAGAATCGTAGGCCCCGATCCCTTCCTCATGACGAGGCGAGGAGTGGCGGGCGTTCAGTTTGGACTGCTCCAACGGTTTTAATGCCCCGCCACCTCCGCATTATCACCTCCTGCATCGACCGTCAAAACACGAGAGGACATCACACCCTAACGGTGGCGGGAAAAGTGTCGAGTACGACCTTCTGCCGGTGGGGTGTCGAGTGGAAACGCGTTTAGCGAAGACCACGAGTCTCCCCTATCGCGGGGCGGCCATACCTTCAGCTGCTCCGTCGCGCTCTACGAAGCGAGGAAAATCATCGTCATCCTCACCGCCCAAATCAATAGTCTCCACTCCTGGGATCCCTAAAAACGAATACCCGGGGGATTGCCCCTCGCCAACACGCACATCCACAGAGGAATCAAGTAGGAGGGTCGAGGGAATCTCCTCCGTGGCAATTGGGACTGATGTGGTCTCGGGAAGACCCGCTTCCGGAACGATCGGCATATCTGAGGGCTCGTCACTAATAGCGAAGGATAGCGCCGGAGGCCCCACGGCGTCAGCGAGAGCCGAAGGGGCGGCGGGAGAGGCGTATCCGTGATGAGCCGGAGGAATCACCTTAATCGGCTGGATTCCTCCTCACCCCAATCCTCATCCTCGTCGTCGTCATCCCCAAATCCTCGCTCCGCTAGAAGTGGCGACAACCTGGGGCGAGCCGCAGGCTAACCTCGCCCGCTTGGCCGGACGAGGAGAACAGACTGACCCTCTGGGATGAGGGACCGCACGGCGCCCCCAATCAGTGAAATGAGAGCATCGGGTGACCCCAATAGCACTCATAGCGCCCTCGTACTCAACTGCCTGGCAAGGACCCAGAAGCCGGCGAGCCAATTTTTCGGCTGCCCCGCGCCCCAAATCTTGTATCCCTTCTGGCCGAACCACAGACACCGTGCCTCCCGACGACCGCTCCAGAGTAATGGCGGAACTCCTGGCTAAGGGGTCGATACGACACAAACAATATTCTTCAACCAAGTCCCGCATCGTACTCTGGCCACGAAGAGCCTTCAAATAATCAAGATATCCAATTTCTTCCGCAGTCGCGCTCTAATTGGGGGACCGAATTGCACGGACCGGACCCATCGAAGTGTAAAGGGAAGAGTCTGGACCCACTGTGACACCTCGGAGTGTCGCAACCTTATACAATGTGAATGTTGAGGACAAAAACTCTATGGAATGTGGAATTTAGGTTAAAACCTTTCGGCTTGAGGTTTACTCGCGTTTTTGGGCCGGTTGAAGTGTTATGTCGCCACGGAGTGTCGTATCCTTAATTATTGAGCATGATGAGGCTATAAACATTATGAGATGTGGAAATAAGGTTAAAACCATAGGAATTGGAGGTTAATAGTTTTTCAGGGCCGTTTAGGGCGTTTTAGGGTTTTGGGCCTTCGGGAGTTTTGGGCCTTGGTGGGCTTTGGAGGGATTGAGAGGACTCTTATTGGACTAGGGCAGGGTGTGGGGCTGGTAAAAGGGCTCCCCTGCCCCATGCGCCCTCCTCCACCTCTCCTCCCCCTCCCTAAGCCCTAGCCGCCCCATACCGTCGCCCCTCCCCTTCCTCCACCTCCCCTCCACCCCATGCAGCCCAAGGGTTGCCACCCCACCCCAGCACCTCGTGGATCCATCCCGTGGAAGCGAGGAGCGAGGAAGCGAGGAAGCGAGGAGCGAGAACGTGGAAGCGAGGAGCGGTCGCGAGGAGATCCGCGGAGATTGATTGGAGTTTTGTGCTTCGGGCAAAGGTATGAACATGGGGATCCTTGGAATTGATCTAGGTACTGTTATTAGGATGTTTATCAAGTTTTTAGATCAATTGGAGGCGTTGGTTTGAAGTAATTTGGGTTAGATCTAAACTTGTCCACGTTTCTGTTTTCGGACAGATTGAGCAGTCGAGCTAGGGTTCGAGTTTTCGTCAATTTAGAGTTCGAATCTGACCGTACGGACTTCTAGGAAGTTGTAGATAATTTAATTATCTTTCCGTGGACGTAAAGCACGTTAAATTCCGATCAGCCGTTTGAAAGTTATGGCTGTTTTACCGAGCGCCTAAAAATCTGTGACGTAATTGGAACAGATCTCGGTAATCTGTAGATTAAACAACTTTAGAGGCCGAATCAGACTTTCCTTATACCTAGAGAAAGTTGGGAAATTTCCTAGGCTACGCGAGGGTGTACTCGTTTAATTGATTCGGAGTCCCAGAACTCAAGTTATGCCTTTCGCAAGGCTGCTGTCCCGGCGGGACAGAACCTCTGTCTTTAGGTTTCGCGAGTAGTTGGTAATGTCGGGTTAGAAGGGGGTTGGCGTACTGTTTTGTGGGCATAATTGTGAGTGTGTGATACCTATGTGCAGGTGGTGTGACCCCGGGAGTGCCCTCTTCTTCCCGCCAATCCGTTGCACGTGTTTGAGGCAAGTGTGTTGTGATGGATAGCGAGTTGTAGGTTGCATGTTGAGATTAGATGGAATTGATTACATGATATATGTCCACTTGCCATGTGTTAATGATTGATATGATATGATGAGCATGTTTAACATATTATGATGCCATGTGTTAATATGTGAATTACATATGATAATTGGCATGGTTGCATGCATGTCATGAGATAGGGCGAGGGCGGTGAGAAAGTCTTAACTAGTCCGGCAAGGTCGGTGAGAAAGTTATGACTAATCCGGAACGCCATTGAGTAAGTCCTATGTCGTGATTCCATCCACGTGGTGTTTGGAAGGCGAGTAGGCACCCTCCATCTTCGGGATGGAAGGGAGGAAAGGGTGCACACCGACGGGTGTGTACTTCCCATACCGGTATGAGGTTCGGAGGGTCAGAGCATTGCATTACCGCGCATACAAATTAATGATGATGTTGATAAGTAATCATGAATGAGATGATATACATGATGGAAGATGTTATTGCCATGTTGTTATGCTTGTTGTCCATTGCGGTATGCTTCTTGAGTTTCGAACTCACCCTTGTGTTTTCTTGTTGTTTTAGGTACCATGAGAACGGCATGCGGGAAAGGGGAATAGTCACACGCTCACACGTTGCTTCACCTTAATGTTTCTCCAAGTCAATTCATTTAGTTTGATAATAAATTGCGTGTGATGGTCTTTTAAATTAAGTCTTAGCTTGGTTAATGAGAGTTCTATTGTTTGTTTGACACTCGGAACCTTAAGAGCTTAATGTTAGTCTTTTATTGTCGTTAAGACTTCATTTATTGCTGTTTTAGATGATCCTCTTATTGCCATATAATGCTATATTGTTGCTGTTCCTTAAATTCATGATAGAACAAAGGAGGTGCTGCCGAAATTTCGGTTTTTAGTCTATGCGCCTTTGCTGGAATTTTATGTTAATTGTGGTATTTAGTTGTTGTTTAGCTTTTGTTTGGTAGCATTCGGGCATATTAAATGCCGGGGTGTTACACCCACGAGGATTTGGTAATACCACCGTGACATCCACCCCGAATCCCATTTCCCCTTGGCGGCCGCTATCGGGATTTCCTTTACAAGGGATCTCTTCGTCTGGAAATTCAGAGAACCGAAACATGACTTGCGGCCTTCTCTCCCTGTCTTCTGTTGTTTTGGTTGCCAAAATGCATCTTCTATAAGAGAAAACAAGCGCCCCGTCAATTTGATCCCAGCCGGACGGAACGCCCATTCGATCTTGCCAATCTTACGATAGCATTAGGGGTAGCTGCGAAAACTCCGCTTGGAAAACCCGAATCTTGATGCTAGAGAGGCGGACGGCGAAAGCGAAGGCCGAATTGCACCCGTGCCGAATGCAAAATTACCCTAATGGAAAACTATTTTACACTACCCGCAGGGTACGGGTACGGGTAGTACCCGGGTAGGTTAGGTTCGGGTTTGAGTAGGGTCATTACAGTAAGACCATATTTTTTCGTTGCCCTTAATTTATTTTTGTCAGCCTGAATAAAGCCGACGATTAATACCTATATTTTCGTCAGCCCTAACTCAACCGACGATTAACACCTATATTTTCGTCGGCTTGAGTACAGACCGATGAAAATTAGAGGCGTCAGGGCATAGCCACCACGCTCCTTGTATTTTCATCGGCCTGAGTCCAGACCGACGAAAATAATCCCCTTATTTTCTTCGGCGTGAGGCCAGGCCGACGAAAACGATCCAAGATTTTCGTTGGTATGAGTCCAGACCGATGAAAATTTGAGGCGTTAGGGCACAACCATCGAGCTCCCTGTATTTTTGTTGAGACCGATGAAAACGAGCAATGCATTTTCGTCGGCATGAGGCCAAGCCGACGAAAATACTCGGATTAGGTCAGGTATCGAAAAAACCTTACCAGTCTGCTCACACACAAACTCGATCCCACCTCCCCCTGTATGCCCCGCCGCCCCCACATGCTCGCTGCCCTGACCCCCGCCGTTGCCTCCCCGGCCCCCGCGGCGGGCCTCCTTGGCCACCCGCCTCCCCATGGCCGGCGCCTCCCTGGCCGCCACCTCCCTCTGCCGACCACCTCACCGGTCGGCCACCACCTCCCCTGGCTGGCGCCTTCCTGTCTGGCCAGCGGCTCCGCTGGGCATGACCGCCACCAGACGTCGCCCTCATCGTTGGACGCCGCCCTCTCCATCGGACGTCGCTGCCCCTGACGCCGCTTCCTCGCACGTCGGAGCTGCATCGGCCACTACTCCCGATCAGTAGGTACTATAAGAAGCTCACAATTGTACCCGCATTGTTTAATTATATTGTTCCTTTATTATTGAATGGACATACATGCACCTAGATAATTATTTTATCTTCATTTCTTAATAGAGTAGTATCAATATGGGTGATAATCGAACATGGATGTATGTCGGCTGGAGAACAATAGGGAGTCACACGGACGAATGGGTAGAGAGGACACAAGCCTTTGCAGATCATGTTTTCTCTTTGAATCCACCTGGTGGTGTAGCGAAGTGTCCATGCAGCAAGTGCCATAATTTTGCTCGTAAGAGGAAGGAGGAAATCGAATTAGACTTGTTTAAATATGGATTCATGCCCAATTACTTAACTTGGTTTGAGCATGACGAGTCACGGTTGGGTTCTACATCTAACATAGTCCAAGATTATGATGACACAGAGGATAGATGCCAAGATATGGTGGAAGATCTTGGTCGACAGTACAGGGATGAACCGAAAGAATGACCTACCGAGGTTAAAGAATTTTATAGGCTTCTTACTGCTTCCAATGAGCCTTTGCATTAGTTTACCAATGTCACCCTTCTTGCTGCAGTGACACGGTTGATGGCTATCAAATCGAAATACAACTTGAGCAAAGATTGTTACAACGATTTGGTCAAATTGATATGTGATGTTCTTCCAGAGAATCATAAGATGTTGAAAGATCTTTATCGGTCCAGAAAAATGTTGGCAGGTTTGGGGATGCAATGTGAGAAGATACATGTGTGCCCCCAATAAGTGTATGTTATTCTGGAAGGATAATGTAGAACTGACACATTGTCTATATTACAAAGAGTCCCACGGTCGAGACCTTTGTCGCGGGGCACAAGGGGCCGATTCTACGCAGCCGAATCTACTTTGCAGCCAAAGGGCATTGGACAGCTTGGTTAGTCAATTGCCTTACTTTGTAACTCGTAATAACTAACCATTGGATAATTCTCTTTGTAACTCGTATGCATCGCAGGCTAAATATGGAGAGGAGATGGTTTGGACCCATGGTGAGGGCTACGACTGGAGGGCAGGAGATGTTGACGTTGGTGCCTTGTACCGGAGCGGCGGTGGCAGGAGTCACGGGAGGTTCTCCATGTTTGATGGATTCGTCGATTCCTCCACGACTCGAGACATGACGAGGGAGTTTCAGGCCTCGTCAAGTAGTACACGTACTGCTCGAGAGGCTAAGTTGGAGGAAAATTTGAGTAGACAAGAAACTCAGTAACAGGATTACATGAGGCAACAACAAGAATATCATAGGCAACAACAAGAAGCCATGTCTGCCTGGCACTCACAATTCAATGTAAGTTCATTTCCATATCACATACAATTTGACTTTGACGCCTTCAAACTGACTATGTGCAATTATTACACAAGATGTCTACTGCATTTTGAAGACCTATCAACCTTCCACCCCTTCCTCAATTTTAGACCACCCCTTCCTCCATTTATGACCTCACCATTCATGGTACTTGGCTTTCTATTCAATTTTTGTATATAGTTTTGTCAAATTGTTGAAGCTAACCATTTGCCTCCTTATATGATGTAGGGAATAGCTGGCTCGGCAGCTGGCTCGCAGGGAGGTGATGGTTCGCACAATGGCGCCGACTATGGTTCACCTCAGGTGAATGACGAGTTCAATGATGTGGTTAACTTGGGTTGAGATTCCGGTGAATGAAGTTGAATGGTTATGTATGTTTTTGTGACGATTTGTGATGGTATGCGTCTGATGTGGATTGTTGTTTATGTTTTGTGATGATTTGTTATGTTATAACTGTTATTGTGATGTTTGTGTGAATTGTGAATTGAATTGTTATTGTGATGTTTCTGAATATACTGTTATTGTGATGTTAGTGTGAATTGTGAAGTTGAATGGATCTATTTTAATTTTTTTTCCTGCATTCCTATATTTTCGTCAACCTAGAGTCGTAGCCGACGAACATACGTATACGTATTTTTGTTGGTTTGGATTGGCCGACGCAAATAATGGTATGTATTTTCGTCGGTTTGGTGTGCAGCCACCGAAAATATAACTACCTATTTTCGCCGGCCCGGGTATAAACCGATGAAAATGGCTGCGAGCCACGTTAGCCCGGCCTGACACTCCATATTTTCATCAGCCTGGCGTGGCCAGCTAACACTTTCGTTCAATCGGCTACTCCGCCGATCGAATCGGGTATGGTTCCATAATTTCAAGGTCCAATCCCGAGGAATCCGATCCCACATGGGGTAGTCACATACGCCGAACCCTTTGTCCCTTCACCTGATTTACCGGTTGATGTCCACCCACCTCAACATCAACCGGTCCGGCCTGGCCGACAACCCGAGTTCACACTCGGGGGGCAAGATGCCAGTTATTACAATTGGCACAACCCTAGCGATGCGTCAGCCATTAACATTGGCTGATCAAATTTCTACCATTTTGAGGGATCAATCGGCTTACAACCCAAAGGAAAAGTAATCGGCTATAGAAAGCCGTAACCAGATTACATAGACTGCATGCCGTATCCTCACAATTACAAGATTCCTGATTTTGCCAAATTTTCGGGAGACAACTCTGTAACCACCCTTGAACACGTCGAACGGTTCATTGCCCAGTGTGATGAAGCAGCCTAGTCCAATAGGCTGAAGATGAGGTTATTCCCTCTGTCTTTGTCAGGGACTGCTTTCACATGGTTCACAAACTTGCCCCCAAATTCGATCCACTTTTGGAATGATTTGGAAAGCCGATTCCATGAGTATTTCTTCTCGGGCAGCCCTGAACTTAGAATTTTGGATCTGAGTTCAGTTCGACAAAAGTTCGGTGAGTCCATTTTTTATTATGTCAGAAGATTTAGGGACGTACGAAATCGGTGCTTCAGCGTCACACTACCTGACAACCAATTAGCTGATTTAGCGTTCCAAGGGTTGATTCCCCCACTCAAGGATAAGTTCGTAGGGCAGGAGTTCTCCGACTTAGGCCATCTGCTTCATCATGTATCGGCACAAGAAAGCCAATATTCTGACAATAAAGGGTTCAAAGATAAGTTTAGGTTAAATGGGAATGAAAAGGCCAAGGTGAATATGGTCGATTGTAGCTCGAGTGAAGCCTCTGAAGATGATGAAGCAGAAATAAACATAGCCGAGTGGATAAAGGGTCCTAAAAAGTTAATCGTTTACTCGTGGCTTAAACCGACGAAAAATAAATCAGACGTCAAATATGCTTTTGACGTGGCTAAATGTGATCATATATTTGATTTATTATTGCATGAGAAATTGATATGATTACTGGAAGGGCATGTTATCCCATCGGCCGACGAAATTAAAAAATGAAGATATTGTAAGTGGCACCATTATTTTTAACATAACACTAATGATTGCAATATTTTTCGTCAACAGATACAGTCGGCCATCGAAGACGAATGACTGATGTTCGTAGAAGAACCGGCCATGCAAGTAGATGTAAATCCTTTTCCCATCAACATCGTCCAATGCTCACGCAAAGAGAAGGAGCCTATTGACGAAGATATTAAGCCGATTCGACAGGTCGACATCCAATCAAGCTCCAATGGTGATGAGACGCTGAGGATAACAATCGGCTCATTACAAATAGAAGCTATGAGCCCCCGGATCGGCTATCCGGAATCTCCTGTGTATTTCTGTACTAGTCCCAAATCAGCAGCTAGTACACACAGTCCAACAGTGAAGAATCAACAACCATATCACGATTACATATAACCAAGTAATAAGAACACCAAATAAAAGCAAAGACCTTAAGGTCAAGGTTACCATTATGGCCTGAACAGGTTGAACAACTTGAACAACTGCAGCGGAAGAAGATGACACAAAGTGGTAACCTATCCATATGCCCACAGGCAATCGAGTGGGGTACGCGTCGTAGTCTTTGGAATCTCCTTTGATAGCTTCCTTCACCTCTGAGATATGTTTAGAATGTAGCATGTGAGTACATAAAGTACTCAGCAAGTCTGGGAAAAATGCATAATGCAGGGCTGTCCAAGGATGGCATAATATGGTTCTTTTGCGTAAAGCCAAGTTTCATCAAACCATACTGTATTAATAAGTTTCACAAAGCATATTTTAGCAATTCTTTTTAACAATTGAATTATTTAATATTTCAGTGAAGGTTCTAGCCACCATTCACTAGTATACAAGCTCTATCCGCCACATCTCAAAAAGATCTGGATTCAATCCATCCACATGGCTATGTCTGCCATGGTTCACAAAAACAGGTTCAATCCACCTACCTGGCTCTAGCTGCCAGAAGCACACCCGAGAGTTCTAACCACTCCCGGATCCCAAAAGATCAGTTTTTAAAACAATTAAATAAAATCTACCAATATGAAAGCATTCAGCAAGCTTTGCCCTTGACCGTAGGCACGGCTATTCGAATAGTTTTAACTCTGCAGAGGTGTATAGCTTTACCCACAAGACATGATATTCCCTTGATGCCAAGCTATTAGCACACTTCCTTAGGTGTGTCGGCAGAGATATCATGACATGGCCTTTACAATGTATACACCTAACCCGACTCACCCGATGAGGTTTCACCGCTGTTAGGGTTCTATCCACCCAGTACAGAAGCCCCCTCTTGCGCCGTGTGGGGAGTACAACTTGCCTCTATCTGGCACCCACATTC
Organism: Rhipidocladum racemiflorum; assembly: GCA_036346355.1. Lineage (NCBI taxonomy): Eukaryota > Viridiplantae > Streptophyta > Magnoliopsida > Poales > Poaceae > Rhipidocladum > Rhipidocladum racemiflorum. The sequence goes on from CM070571.1 coordinate 70,425,281, forward strand.
CACCAATTGGCGAGTCTAAGTTAGGTTTCTACAAATTATTTAGCCAGGTCGTACCATGTTAGACATGTGGTTGTACGGTAATGCTTAGAATTGAGACAGTCATAAGTGTCAGTCCTTAATTGACTTGGGGCGGTACTTGCACAAACCAGGACCAGTGCTCTATCCACACCCGCCAGACCAACCATTCCGCCCAAGTCTAAACCATTTTTCATTTTATTTTTATTTTGTAAACCAACGGCAATACTCTTTGCCTATAACTATCCAACACAAGTTTTCAAGAGTTATATGAAATTCCCACCCATAGGTGAATACTGACCGATTGCGAGTCTAAGCATTTCTACCGAACTATTCTATTCCACCATTAGTTATTTAAAATTTTCAAATCTCAGTGTTGATAAAACTTTATTATAATTAAATCTGTACCCTTCAAAATTCATGAAATCACCAAGATCCTCAAAACTATCATGGCATTACATAATCCAGCCCAATTTAGTACTCCAACAAGTAAAGTCTTTGACATATGCAATCATGATTCCAAAATCATTCTAAGCTACTGACATCATTGCATATGAAACAATCTCCTCAAAATATAAGTCTCCTTATTGATTATCCATCATCTATACATCGATTAATCTTGTAATCTACTTGATCCATGAAGAATAATTCCTACTCTCATCCCTGAGCATCTTTCAAGAAAGATTATATAAATCCAAGATTTCATTAATTCACTGCCTATAGCTGTTTCCTTAAACAATGATACCAAGTTGACTAAAAAAATCACACATAATCCACATTATTCATAATCCCACATAAATGGTTATCGCGAAACCACATTTCACAAAATCATCTACTAAACCACCGTGTACGATTTTCAATATTATCCAATTAATCCACTGGGTATATTTGATAATATTATGTACTAAATCATCGAGTATCATTCTAAGCATCACCTATTGTAACCCTTCACATTGTCATCTCTAAATCACATAGTATGCTTGTTGAAATCCACCGAAATATAATTCCCCACTTATTCTATTTGATCCATAAGTATGACTCTCAATATTATTTATTTACTTTCACCGACTATTATTCTTAATATCATACATCTTCCAATTTTCCCCCAATCCATACAAATTATATTGCGAACCACTATCAAAATCCAACTCCTCAATATTTCAACTATCACCACTCATAGATTAATTTCATAATGACTACCCCCACATCAACACTAATATTTATCTAACTCCAATTTGCATTCCATACCATTAGTTCCATCTAAAATGTCTGCCAAATAGTCTTTTCCCCTAATTAAAGAATATTTTATCAAAAGTAATTATTATGGTGGATTACTGTACTATGGCGACAAAGGATCATGGATAACAATATCAAGGAGGTATGAACAACAGGTATAACTAATAGCCTAACGTCAACATCATCCTTTTAAATAGCAATGCACTTTGTAAAACATTGTAAAACATTTATAAATCATGGGATCAACATGTGTCAAGGAGACTTGCCTTCAGTCGCAGTGAGGACGTTGAACTCTTGAAGTCCGGCGGCGGGGTCGGTGGACTCGGCGGGATCCTCGGCTGCGCGCAAAACGGTACAACGAATAAATAAAATAAAATAAATAAAATCCAAAAATTATAAAGGTTATACTGGCAGGTAGATACTGAATTTAGATGAATTTAGGAATTTGAACGGAGTTAATCGGAGTTCGGACGGAAAAGTTATGAGCCTCCGAAGTTTGAAAATCCAGGAAAATGGAAGACGAAGGAATATTCCCGGAATCTTCTTTTTGGCAGATTTTTGATTTTTGGAGTGAATGGCAAGCGGGCCCATCCTGTCATAGAGGGGGCTTCTTCCTCAAAGCTTCAAAACAGAGGAGGCCATGGGGGGCTTGGGCTCCAGTGAGTCGAAGTGGCCCAGCGGTTGTGGCCGGCGTGGCGCCTGCGCCAGTGGCTGGCGGCGTCTGGCTGGCCTTTCGGCGGCGCTCGAAGCGGCGAGAGGCCTTGGCCCGGGGAAATCTGGCCAGCGAGGCAGCCGGGCCGAGTGGCCGAGGTGGAAGCTGGCGCAGCAGCCGTAGCGGCAGCGGGCAGCAGCGTGGTAACGGCAGCTTGGCGGCGTCAGCGGAGGCCGATGAAGCGCCTGGCCGGCGAGAGTGCGGCGGTGGCGCGCCGGCGCGATCTTGGCGCTTACATGGGGCATCGGCCGGCAGCGCCAGCGCTATGGCGATAAGCCGGAACGGCAGCGAGGCCACGCACACGGGGAAAAAACAGAGGAGGCACAAAAATTGCCAAAATTTTGAAAATTTGCAACAATTGAATGAATAACGATGCAACTTGAAAGATGGATCACCGAAATAACATCCCAAGGGAGTCAAGGTAGCAAGGAATCAAACCAAAGTTCACCGGAGGCGACGAATTCGACGAAACTCGACGGTTCGGCCGAAGCGACACAAACACGAAATTCGTCGTCGAATCTTGACGAATCCTAAAATTGATTGATGAGTTAGAATCTAGACATCCATACAAACACGAGGAAACAACCGGAATACCCAATGGCTCACCGGAGAGGAAGATACGAGGATGAACACGAAGAACACGAAAAATCTGGCTTCCTCGTCAGTTTTCTTGATCTAGCGGACGAATGAGTTGGAGAGGCAAAGAGAGGATGACACCACCGGGAAGAGGTCTCCAACACGAAGCAATGAGAGGTGGAATCTCGAAGTTTCATGGAGAGATAGCCAAGATATGGAGGAAAGAGTGATTTCGGTTTAATTGCTCGTGGAACCGTTTCCGGCGTGATTGAAGGCGAATGGATCACAGGAATGGGATCTCCTCGCCTTCTTCTTTCCAACTGTTCAAACGGATCGTGATTTGGTGGAGTTAATGGAAAGTTATGGTGATTGAAATCAAAGGCGTCATGCACGGGATGAAACCGAGCTTTCTCTGGAAACGGTTCGTTGGAGATGGTGCTACAGTAGTGCGATGCTACAGTAACCAGAGCTACAGTACCCAACACGTGGCAGCGCGTCATTGGTTGAGAGTGGCAAAGAATAAGGCGCGCGAGATAAAATAGCAAAAAGGGTTTAAAAATCCCGGAAAAATTCCTAAAAATATTAGGGAATATTTGGAACCCAATAAAATTGGTTTCATGGAATTTGGATGAAATTTGGAATTTAGAAAATTCCAGGACGGAAAAAAGGCTTTTGACGAAAGGCCGCGAGAGATAAAATACCAGAGGGTTTCCAAAAATCTTGGGAAAATTCCCAAAATGTTTTTATAATATTTGGGACATAATGCAATAGGTTCCGAGATTTTTGGAGCATTTTTGAACTCGGATGAAATTTCGGGTACTGACGGGAATCTGGAAATTCGATTTTTCGGACGGAGGGAAATTGAATTCCGATTTTGGATGGATAAGTATGCCAGGTTACTTAAACACCAATGAAAATCCAAATTTTGAATTTAATTAATTTAAATTAGATTTTTCCAGAAAGCCAAAAACGAGGATGTTACAGAAGCCAACCAAGACGGCCAAAACTCGAGAACTATAAAACCAAGGGGGCAGTTGCGCATCGGACAATGGTACAAAGCCGAGAGGTCCCCACCAAGAAAGCCAGCGATCCGGCCCAAACCAATATTATCTCAGCTCCTGGAAAAGTATGAGAGGATAAGCCATCGATAGAAGCAGCATCCTCGTCGGCCAGATAACTTATATTGGTCAGACGGTGAGGAAAAGGCTCACCGGTGATGTCCATTTTGGCAATTCTGTTGGGAGAGGAGAATGGCATTGCTGTCATTGCGATCGTGCCCAATGGAAAATCACCCTCGGGGGGATCAGCCAAGGCAATCGGTCAAAGAAAGACTGGCTAAACCTATCCATAACCGTCTAGGACCGAAGAATAAAAGGTCGGTCCAAGAAAGGTTGTTCATTCTAAATAAAGTCGAGCCCTCGGAGTCCACTAGTGAAACTAGCAATCTGGCCGAAAAAATTCGTAAGCCGATTGAGCCTAAACCAAGATGTGGTGTCCGTCAGGTCTCAGCCGATCCCAGCGGAGATGACTCCAGTGTTTAAGGACACAGGAAATGAGGGAGGCGGAGCAAGAAGAAGTAAGGGATCAAGTATTCAACAAATTAAGGCCAGTGCGGGTCATCAAACAAGAATGGAGGAGGAAAGATCAAACCGATGATGATTCGGACCAGTCGGCTGACTCGGGGTTGCCAATGATTCATGACGACACCCCTTCCATGGACATTAACATGGTATTCGCCCTGCAGGCTGAGTTTAAAACTAAAACCGAGTCAGCCAAAGAAACATTCAGCCAAATATGCCTCGAGGCACAAGATGCCGTGTTCAAAAAGCCTCAGGACGCACATCGGCACTTAAAGCTGTTGTACCTCAAGGGGCATATAAATGGCCGACCAATATCAAGGATGTTGGTGGATGGGGGAGCTACAGTTAATCTGATGCCACTTAGCACGTGGAAGAAGTTAGGCAAGTCCGATGAGGATTTAATCAAAACAAACATGGTCTTGAATGACTTCACTGAGGATCCCACCGAAGCAAAAGGAGTGATGGTCACAGAGCTGACAGTCGGCAGTAAGACCTTGCCGACTGCGTTTTTTGTCATTGAGGCCAAAGGGAACTACAGCGTACTCCTCAGCCGAGACTGGATTCATGCCAATTGTTGTGTACCATCAACCATGCATCAACTACTCGTGCAATGAAACGGGGACGAAGTTGAAGTAGTACCAGTCGATACATCGGCTCACATAGCGATGGCTAGTTCCGATGCGAATTGGCCGCGTGAGGAAGCCGAATGTATATCAGGTAAAGCTTTGGACGACTGCGATTTCATCTGTATTGGTAAATTGGGTCTGATGCCAATCAGTGTCAAGCCGGGCACATTCGAGCGGGCAAATCAAGTCTTGAGGAGATGGAGTCAGAAATGATGAAGGCTATACAAAGTAGGATGCAGAGCTATCGGCAAGTGACGGATTGCGGGGAAGCCATCGAGGACTTTCAGGAAGAAAAACTAGGACAAGGCTTTACTTCTGCCGATTTGCTTGAAGAAGTTGATAATGGAGAAGGTGATAGAAAAAGACCAACTTTTGTAAGTGCAAGGTTAGACGCAGACTACAGGGCCAAGTTGGTCGAGATACTTAAAGAATACAGGGATATTTTTGCTTGGGAGTATTATGAGATGCCTGGTTTAAGCCGACAATTAGTTGAGCATCAGCTACCTATAAAACCAGGATATCGACCGTTTAAACAATACCCGGGATGCTTTAATCCTGCCTTGTACAATGCTATTAAATAAGAAATAGAACGACTAGTAAAGGCCAAGTTTATCAGGCCTTGCCGATATGCTGAATGGGTCTCAAATATCGTCCTTGTAGTAAAGAAAAATGGCAAATTCTAAGTATGTGTAGACTTCAGAGACCTAAACAAAGCTACATCAAAAGAAAAATATCCAATGCCTATAGCCGATATGCTTATCGACGCTGCATCGGGCAATAAGATTATCAACTTCCTTGATGGGAATGCCAGGTATAATCAAATATTCATGGCGGAGGTCGACGTGTCTAAAACCGCCTTCAGATGCCCTAGGGCTCTAGAGTTGTATGAATGGACCGTTATGATGATCAGTTCGAAAAATGCTGGCGCCACTTATCAACGCGCTATGAATTTGATTTTCCATGATCTAATCATCCATATTGTTGAAATCTATATCGACGATGTCATCGTAAAATCCAAAGAAGATTGGCAACACTTGGCCGATTTGGAAAAAGTGTTTCAGAATACAAGGGCACATGGGCTAAAAATGAACCCTCTCAAATGTGTGTTCGGTGTATCGATTGGACAATTCCTCGGGTTCATGGTGCACGAAAGGGGGATTGAAGTCAACCAAGATAGGGTAAGAGCCATAGCCGACACCAAACCACCAATGTGCAAAATGAGCTACAGAAATTGGTCGGCAAGATTATCTACGGTGATTTATTTCAAACCTGTCCGGGCGAATGCGAGCTTTCACCCCATTGTTGAAACTAAAGGACAATCAAGAATTTATATGGGGGGCTGACCAGCAAAAGGCCTTTGACAATATTAAGGAGTATTTAATGAAACCTCCGATTCTGGCCGCACCAAGAAAAAGGGTGCCATTCAGATTAGATATATCGGCAGAAGATGAAACTATTGGGGCTGTCTTGGCACAAGAAGTCGACGGCAAAGAGCGGGTGATATTTTATTTAAGCCGATGACTCCTCGACACTGAAAGCAGGTATCCTTTCATGGAAAAATCGTGCTTATCCCTCTATTTCGCCTGTACAAAATTGAGGCACTATATCTTAACATCGACATGCACAATAGTCTGTAGAACCGATGTTGTCAAATATATGTTTTCTGCACCAATACTATGAGGATGACTTGGCAAATGGGCATATGCCCTGACCGAGTTCGACCTAACATTTGAATCGGCTAAGGCCGTCAAAGGGCAAGCTGTAGCCGATTTTATCACAGGGAGCGGCACTGTGACTGGGCTAGTCGCTGTCATTCCCTGGCAGTTGTATTTTGATGGGTCTGTATGCCAGGAAGGTGATGGCATTGGCATAATTCTGATTTCGCCAAAAGGGCACAACTTCGAGTTCGCATATCGGCTCAATAGCCAATGTTCTAATAATCAGGCAGAATACAAGGCACTACTCAAAGGGATTCAACTGTTGGAGAGCATCGGAATAAGTGATGTGGAGGTTTTTGGGGATTCATTATTAATCGTGCAGCAGGTCAGAAAGGAATTCCGATACAATGATGAAATATTGTTGCAATACCTGGAGCGATGCCTTCACCCTATCAGATCGTCTATGACGTTCTCCATCAAACACGTAGCGAGAGAAATGAACAATAGAGCTAATCTATTGGCACAACAGGCATCCGGGTATAAAAATCATAGCCAAGATGAAGTGATTGAATCGGTTGATAGAGCAATAATGTGTGCCGATGCCGCCGATTGGAGGACAAAAATAAAAGATTACCTGACAAATCCATAAAGGCCGACTGAGCGTAAAGTCAGGCAACAAGCATTAAAATACGTCATGTTGGAGGGAGTATTATACTTTCGAACGATGGAGGGGCTATTATTGAGATGTCTCAGAGCCGACGAAGCAAAGGTGGCGATGGGTGAAGTTCATGAGGGAATCTGCGGATCTCATCAATCGACTCACAAAATGAAGTGGATATTGAGGCGGACAGGGTCCTTTTGGCCGACAATGCTGGAAGATTGTTTCAGGTACTATAAAGGGTGTCAAACATGTCAGAAGTTCGGGAACGTGCAACTTGCACCTGCATCAGTATTACACCCAATCATCAAGCCATGGCCATTCAGATAATGGGTGATAGATGTAATCAGCCAAATTTCCCCAGCATCAAGCAAGGGCCATAAATTTATTCTTGCAGCAATAGATTATTTCTCAAAGTGGGTGGAAGTCGTGCCACTTAAAAAGGTTGCTAGTACAGAAGCAATCAAATTTGTTAACGAATACAACATCCATCGGTTTGGCATTCCACAAACCATCACGACCGATCAGGGGAGTGTTCATGTCCAACGAGTTCCAAGATTTTGCGAAAAGTTTGGGCATCAAATTGCTAACTCTTCACCATATTATGCTCAGGTTAATGGACAAGCCGAGTCCTCTAACAAAACCTTGATTAAATTAATAAAGAGGAAGATTGATGAGAAACCAAGAAATTGGCATTCGAAGCTATCAGAGGCATTATGGGCATATTGGCTAGCGTACCACGGGTCGACCAAGCTGTCTCAGTTCTAGTTAGTGTATGGACAGGAAGCCGTTCTGCCCATGGAAGTGAATATTAATTCTATGAGGATAGCCAGACAGAATGACTTATCGGCTAATGAATACAGAAACTTAATGATTCATAGTTTAGACGACTTAGCTGAAACAAGGCTGATTACATTGAATCAGCCTAAAATGAATAAGGAAAGGGTTGCTAGAGCTTATAATAAGAAAGTTGTGCCGAAGTCGTTCAACGAAGCCGATCTAGTATGGAAGACTATACTACCGATCGGGTCCAAAGAAAATTGATTCGGCAAGTGGTCACCGACGTGGGAAGGGTGTGCAGGATAAATTGGCTTGTCGACGGGAATTCATATATACTTGAAATGCTCGAAAGATCTATACTACCGAAGGTGATTAACGGAAAGTATATGAAGAAATACTACCCTAACGTATGGATCAGATCATGATTATAATAGTGGCATCAATATGAGAACAAGAACTAAGAAGAAAATAAATCGGTTAAAAAACTGATTCAATAAACATTACAAAAGCATCCAACAGTGTTTGGGCCAACATCGTTGAAAGGAACACAAGTTACAAGTCACACCCAGAGCCTGGCAGCCTAGCCCCTAAAGCCGATAAAGCAGCAGCTGCTTTAGCAATGGTCTCCTGGACGCTGTCCACTATCTGTTGGTCTTCCTTGGCATTGCCGGGGACGGGGACCATTTTCGCATATTGCTCCTTGACCTTAGCAACCACTTCACCGATGTCTTGATTTTGGTTTGCCAGTGAAGCAGCCGACTTGATGGCTCGCACATGATTATCAGCCAGTTGCTTGTTGAGCTCAGCCAACTTCTCCTCGAGCAACTTCTTGGCTGATTCGAGCTTCAAGATCTGGGCCTTCACGAACTTGTAGCCTGAAGCATCTTGATCAAATTTTTGCTTCTTGTACTTCACTTCGGCTACCAACCGGTCCAAGAGTCGCTGGTCGGCTTGCTGCGCCTCTCGCTAAGCGATTCTGGCTCTAGCTGCTTCCATGGCTTCCCTCTGGCCATCTAGATAGCAAACATCCAGAAGAGCCTTCATGGCTTCAGGAGGGAGATCAGCTTCGGCTGCCGCCATGGCGGTCCGCAAAGGTTACGTGTTTGCTAAGAGTCCTACCTCGGGCTGCACGACTTCATATAAGAGCTGATCCAACCTCTCTTGCATGCCAGGCGCAGAAGTCATGGCAGCCGACACTATGGATGATGCATCTATTATTTTGCGGATATCAGCTGAGTAGTCATCCGTGGCCATCACTTCAGGGTCGTCCAGATCATCTAGAGTAAAACCCAATAGGTCGGTTGGATTTGTCGATGGCACCAGAGGAGGTACGAAAGGAGACGTCGGGGCAAGCAGGGGCAAAACGGCTGACGGTGTGCCCTGGATATCGGCTAAAATATTTGCCACCTGCACTGATGCCGATGGCTGAAAAACAAGAATGATAATCATTAGTGAATACTTTAACCTGAAAGCATGGATGAAAACTTCAAGCGGTAAGAAATTACCCCGGTAGCCAATCCACCCAGATAGGTTTCGGCGCTATGCTGCCAAGGGCTTGGGGGGTTTCTTCACGGTGATCTTGTATGTTTTTTCTTTTACTGAGGGAAAGATCGGCCAAGATAGGTATCAATAAGAGGTAAAAAGTTATCATCAATTTAGGCAGAACTTACTTGTTGGATGCTGCTATTTTTCGATGTCCGACAGGGATGGGCTTTGGACGCCCAGGTTATTGGACGAGTAACCCGTGAGGCCCGTCGCCTGGCTCGACCTTTTTGCTGGCCAGCCAATGGCCGAAGGAGCCGATGAAGTTTTTACATCGGCTACCTTCTTACCGCCAGCCTTCTTTGTAGTTTGGTCCTGTGAAAGAACACGAAAACTCGGTCAGTCGGTAGGAGAAAAACGTTGAGGACAAAAGGACTCGAAAAGGTCAGTACCTCTATGGCTATCGATGAGTTAGTGTAACCGGAGGAGCTATCTCTCTCATTGGAGGTGTTGTCAGAAACTACCGCCGGTTGGTGGAAGTCAGGCAAAAATAGAGAAATAATAGCCGACAGAGTTCGATTCAGCAAAAGGGCCTCCGCTACGGAAGACCACCAAGAGGAAAATTGACTTGCCTGACGGGAGTTGTGGAGGAAGTGTGGTAGTTCTATGATTTGGAGATCGTCGGCTATTTCAAGAACAATATTGGCAGCCGTCTTGTTTGTCACCCTAGCTCTAGGTTGAAGTCGATCAAGGAGAGGCAAGCTAGGGATGACTTGGCCAAAGCCCAATTGACGGGCGTAAATTGAAGGGTGGTAGAATTCATAGGAGGACTAGAAAGTCCGATTCCTTGTATTCAGGCCCACATGAAAGATACTGGGATAGATGAAGAGTTTTTATAGATCCAAAGTTGAATGGGGCATCAAGGAACTGTCAGCATCTAGGTGCAGAAAGGAAGGCCATTGATGATCGGCTACATCACCATAAATGAAGAAATCTTGCTGACCAAAGATGACATTGTCCAGGTTCAAAAAGAATGTCAGATATTTCTTCAATCCGGCTGGGGTTATCTTCAACTCGCCAGTAGAGCACATTATATACCTTTCCCCTTGGGATCGGCTAGCTCTATATTGGGGAGTTGCACCTTCTGGATAATCCTCCCGAGGAAACGCCGCATCATCCAAAGGTTAAGAGATAATCAATCGGCCGAAAATGTAGTACAACCAGACTTGTATGAACCACAAGGGTTCCCCTATGTTGCCGACGACGAAGTTGGCAAATCCGGAGAAAAGCTGATTACGTATGATGTGCATCATCTGATAAACGGTGCCCAATAAAAATTTTCCTAAGGCAAGCCGACGACCCTCCACTAGCTGTTCTTCTATCAGCTGATATACTTGGGTTGGTCCAAGGGAGGCTCCGTAGAATAAATATCTCTCCAACTACAGATTGAGGAATGCAACATGCTCTTCATCCGATACTAGCCCATTCACTTTGTTGTTATGTTGAATATATTTACACCACCCTTCGCCCTTGGATTGGATCAGCAATTATATCTGGGCTTATCGCTGAAAGCCAATATTTGCTCACCATCAGGCCTAAGACAGCATAACTCAGTAGCATCTAGGAGGGTTGGGCCGATCGGGCCAGTCGGGAAGAGGAAAGCGTTGAAAGAATCCGACCAGAAATAACATGCCGTGGCCACCAAGGGCTCGTTGGGTTTAGGATTGGCTAGGCATAAAGGGAGGCACTCGACTATGCCCATCCTCTCCCATTCTTCTCTCTTCTGAGCCGATACCCTAATGTACCAAAATCGCCACCCTTTGAAGGCTATTGGCCAAGCTCTGAAACTCTTGCCCCACTCTTCTACATTATACCCGGCAGCCGATAGAGTGAGTCGGGGGACCTCCTGGTTGATAACTGTGTCGGCTCCTAGGTTTCCTACCGGCCCTAAGTAGTACTGATCATTGCTGTCAGGGATCGGGATGAATACCTGGGAGGGATCCATTTAGCCAACTTGGGAATCGATCGAGGGATTCGATGAGGGAGACTGAGGAAGCCGATTACTGCTAGTTCGAGAGCTCGAAGGCATAGAAATGACCGTGGGGGGCCCGCATATTTATATCGTGGTAAAAAGTTGAAACGACGGGAGAAAGTTTTGAAGCAACTCGTGCGGTTAAAGTGCATCGAGATTTTTACTGCGCCATTAATGGGACGGTTACCGAAGAAAGATTTCCTAAAAGACGATCGAGAAAGAGCCGATGGCAAAGGGCCGATAGGATTTTTGGAAGACAACAAGTTATCTTCCAAAAATGGGAGCATATGTTTGTGTCAAATTTTGGTATATATGGAAATATCGACAAAATAGGGCCTTGGGAGATTTGATGGTACACGGTGGAAGAAGTTTGGAAACAGGAATCCGTTTAGGAAACCTTGGTCTATCCGGACCCCTTTGTTACCGTATTGAAGGAGGACTCGGATCGGCTGGAGGGTATAAAAGATGAGCCTAGGCCAGGGTAGAAAACACAGACAACTACAACCATACTTACAGTTTCTCATTGCTTTTTTCTTCCTTGTAATAAGCTTTCCTTTGTAAGTCGACTAGATCAATAAAAGTTTGCGCATCGTCTATTATTGGTCTCGCCGATTTCATCACATGTTTGATTTGCTTTGTTTTGTTGCGCATCGTCTCTCGAAGCCAATCTGCCTTTACCCTTAGGTTAGCTTTGATCGGCTAATCTAGTTACATCCTGATTGGCTTTTTGCCGATCGGAGTTGCGCCGATCATCGTGTGATATCGATTTTCCATCTTATCGATTGCATATCGAATCGATTGGCATGCTAGAACCAGATGTTCGACTAGTGTGTTGAAGTTAGGAACCTACTTCCCCACGTCGCCTGCCTCCGCGATCGGCCGTAGGCTAGGGATCCACGGCCTCGAGGCTAATGCGGCGTCGTGCGTCGTCATGATCTCGCGGGCGGCGTCGGCGGACGAGGCGACGACGAGGGGCATTTCGCCGAGCTTGTGGTGAAGACTCTGCATGGCCGAGCTCTCGCACCGACTCCCTGCATGCATGCATGCAGCAACTAACTCATCCAAGTGTGCAGGTCCACGTCTCATGGCCGGTTCCTTACCATGCATGTGCACATCACATGCAACAAGATTACTACATTGATAAGATTAATATCTAACAAGAGTCAGACTGACTGACGTAAGGAGACACTCAGACAAGACAAGGAGGAGGAGGAGAGGTATCTAGCAGGCAACGACAATGAGGAGGAGGAGGGTATCTAGCAGGCAACGACAATGTATTTCCGGCCGTCCCAACCACCAGCCTGATTGCCTGAATAGTATTAATTACCAGTCGGGAGTAGAGGGGAGGGGAGGGGAGTCATTGAGCAGAGCACCAATACCAGTAGTAGCCATTACCCGCTGCGGCGGCGGCCATGGAAGGAGGAGGAGCAGCAGCGGAGGAGGATTCCAACAAGAATCAAGAGAGGAGTGTGGTGGTTGTGCCTGCGCCGCGGCCGCGCAAGGGAGTGACCTCCTGCGCGCTCGACCTGCTCGAGTGGGCCGCTGTCCGCCTCGTCTACGACAAGTCCAAGCCGCTCCACTGGCTCTCCGGTAACTTCGCCCCTGTCCGCGACGAGACCCCGCCGTTTCCCGACCTCCCCGTCCGCGGCCACCTCCCAGTACGTCAGTCCTCCTTAGACCATCTCCAACCCATTCCCGTCCCCTCCCTCGTTCCTTTCGCGAAGGGATTCCCATTCCCTTCAGCGCTCCAACGGGTTCCCTTCAACATTCCCTTCAGCCTGGGATTCTCTCTCCCATTCCCTCCAGGAAGGGATTCTCTCTCCTTTCCCTATACAATTCCCTTTAAAGGGAATCTGTTGAAGATGAGTGGAAATAAAGGGAATGGGAATGGGGAAGGGAACAGGGAAGGGAATGAAACGAAGGGAATATGGTTGGAGATGGTCTTACTTAGTTACTCTTGCAATTGATCGTACATACACAGTGGCGGTACTAGGGGGCAAAAAATTTAGAAATGCTATATATATATATATATATATATATATATATATATATATATATATATATATATTCAATAGATTAAATATGTTGATGAATTTATTTCGATTTTGATAGTTTGAGATTTTTAAAACCTTAGAACTATTTATATTACTTTTATCAAATTTCAAATATATATGTTGTATTTATGATATTACAAAATGATTATATAAGACTATAAATTTATACGTATGAAGTGTGCACATCAAGAGATTACAATACCATTTTGAGCTCGAAAATCGCCACTGCTCATCACCGAGTTTCGTTGAAAATCGGTAGAAAGTGAATGGTTTCGAAATCAAACTCTTTGAACTCGGCGGTAAAAAAAAGAAAAGAAAAATGACTAATTTTGCCGATTTTTGACTGGTTTTCTTCGAAAATTTGGCAAACTAAGCGAAACAATTTGGAAACCGATTTTTGATTGATTTTCGAGCAATTTTCACCAATTTTCGAGTGGTTTACGTCGTATAAAATTTTCTAATTTTTTTGAATTGAACCAATTTATCAACCGGTATAGTTTATCAAGCCGACTCGATACGATCGAAAATCATGATTTTTATTAATATTTGAAACTATGTGCACACTCATCGAAAATTTTCTAGTTCCGCCACTGTACATACATGACTGGCCTGTCAATCTGTTATACTGTAACTGCAACTGCCGTCGGTCAAAATCTCTTCTTTTTCCCTATAAAAAAAAAACCTGTAGCTCAGCTCCCTCTAAACTGACATTCTGTAGCTAGCTCTCCTATAAATACAAGTCCAAATCGTCAGTTGAGATTATACTAGTCCTACATCGTTAGTCAGTCGTCAAGGATTCATTGGATATTACAAAATGCTTAGGAGGTGACACACTGACACTTGATTTCTTTACTCAGCCGAGAGATACCTGTAGTTAATGCTTGGCACCTTGTTTCCATAGAAGTAGTACTACCTTGCAAAGATGTGCTCTTAATTTGTCCTCAATTAATACTTTGTTCTTTCTTGTATGTCGAAAACCTTGGTTTTCTTAATTTACAGGATTAAACTAATTACTACTCATCTTCCATCCCTCCTCTTCTCTCCTGTCTGCTTGCGTCCTCTTCATTAGTGTTTTTTTTAATCCTTTGCATTCTCCTGACTTACGTGGCGAAGTCAGAAAACAGTGATATCTGGAAAATAGGTACGATCATTAATATGATAGGGAAAGATTGTTGCCAAAGTCTGTGTAAGAACTGCGAGCTATAAACATCCTGGATTTCCCTGAAGTTACAGCTTGTTTACCTTACATTGTTTGTTGGGGGCAATTATTCTCAATTCAAAATTTCTCTAACAAAGCTTATCGTAGGGCGTACAATTGTACAAATCATAATGCCAGGCAGATGGCTCATACTGAAAATTGATATACATCCTAGCGAACTACGTGTTTGTGAGTACGTTTTCCTTTTTGATTGTGGTAAAAATTCCTTTTTAGGCATATCCTACTAGATCTTTATCTTCACTTGCTAATTCAAGTTATGTACGGTAGAGACAAGATTTGACCTTTATATCAAACTTCTTCTGGAAGCAAATTAATTACATTTTGATCATAGTGTTACTTCTTGACCGTACGTCTACAGGAGTGCTTGAATGGAGAGTTTGTCAGGGTGGGGCCTAATCCGAAGTTTGTCCCTGCCGCAGGTTATCATTGGTATAACTCTTACTCGATGACAATTTTCTTTCTTAAAGACATTATTCTTGTCACTCTTCGAGTTTCCTTCAAAAGGTTAAACATCATTTGTGGTCCCAAGGGCATTTAAACACTGGCTGTTATGTTCTTTTCAATAGCGTGACTAAACCGGAAGAAACTGTACAGTACAGTTTTATAAGATCTAAAAGTTATCCATATGTGCATTAACGTACACACGTCTGCCTTGATGCACACGCAAGTGAGCACACATTTTAGTGTAGTAGTACTTTTTTTTGTAATGCAAATGTCCATCACACACCTGTTGCTTCCAATAATTAAGCGTCACATTTCTAATTGATTTCTTATTTTTTTATTTTTTTTTGGCAGGTTTGATGGAGATGGGTATGTGTTATAACCTCTTCCATTTGGAATACTATATATCTAGCTGTAGTGCTGTCCATGTTCTCATGTTTTGAGAACAAGTTTTCATGCAACTTTATATTACTGTTTCATGGCCGTATTGGCCATGCTATAGATCACTGTTTTACGCCAACTTTAGATTTTTCTAATCTCAATGTTTCGACAACAAGTTTGCAATACTATAGCTCATGACCTTTGAGAAATCAAGGGTTGATCTACGTTTCAATGTTTTTGGGCCGACACGCACAAAATATTCTTAGATCAAATATACACTACTACAGAATCAGCTTCTACAAGCGGTTTGGAACCACTTCTAGAAGCGGTTTTACAACCGCTTCTAGGCAACCGGTTGTGATACCTCGAAGGGTATCACAAGCGGTTCTAGGAACCGCTTGTGGTGGTGCCACACCAAGCGGTAAAAGGTAGTAATAATATCGTGGGAACGGGATTCGAACCCACGACCAGCACTCCATCCTCGTGACTCGCCTCATCCATCTAGCCAACCCACCCACGCATGCTCTCTGATAGAGTAGGGCACGCATTCCTTTTATTATTTCTAAAACTGGGCTTCTACAAGCGGTTCGTGACACGAACCCCTTCTGAATAGGGTCTTTAGAAGCGGTTCGTGTCACGAACCCCTTCTAAAGCTTGACTTTAGAAGCGGTTCGTGACACCAACCCCTTCTAAAGCTTTAGAACACGAACCGCTTGTAAAGACCTTTAGAAGGGGTTCGTGTCACGAACCGCTTCTAAAGGTGGGGCTTTAGAAGGGGTTCGTGCCACGAACCGCTTCTAGAGATCCCCTCCGACCTGTTACAACGAACCGCTTCTGGTGCGAGCATTACAACCGGTTCGCACCAAACCGTTTCTAATAGACCGTTTGTGATGCCCGATTTTGTAGTAGTGATATATCCCTTACTATAGCTCATGTTTTGATTGCATTATTTTTTTTTTGGAAATATTCTCTTTATAGTTTGAGGTGCACAGCATATTTGCATTGCTACAGGTCATGGCTTTATAAAATTATAGTATTTTTTAAATTTCAATGTTTCATCACCATATCATTAATACTTCATATAGTTCAAGAGCAGTTCTGAAAAAAATGATCTTGGGTGCAAATATGTCATGTTGTACCGCATGGTTTGATTGTTAGAAAGTAATCAAGACTTTCCATTAATTGTTGCTTTGCAATGTTATGGAAGGAAAGAAAAGATTGGAAAGTAATCCATTCCAATGTTGGTTTGCCATGTTGTAAGGCAAGTAGAGATCACAACGCAATTACCAGCTGGATCAAATCAATTTGTTTCCTTCTTTAAGTTTTTTCATAGATAGATCTATGTATGTACTATAAATACTAGCCCTAAGGTTTAGATGAATAGCACACGAGAAAATTACCCCAAAAGTTCATTGTTCGCTTGGATGTGTTTCTTTGATCTGTTATTTGCATGATCTGTTATTTGCATGCAGTTGCTCCTAGGCCGGAAACCAACATTGATGACATTTTTTTGGGGGAAATTTCACTTTGTAGTTTCAAGGGTAGATTTGCCTTGCTATAGGTCACGGTCTTATGGCATTTTTTGTTTCCACCCCCCTAAATTTGAATGCTAGCAACACTTCGTAGATTCAGGGAATTAAGTTCTGCAAAAGATTTTCTTTGTTGCAAATATGTCATACTATTGCTCATGGCATGATGCCATTTTTGGGAAAAATTCACTTTGTGGTTTCAAGGGCCGATGTGCCTTGTTATAGCTCACGGTTTGTGGGGGGCTCCGGTCATAGAATAGTGATTCATGCCATTATTGTTGCACTAAATTGGTAATTAGTGCAGCCCGTACAGCGTCTGATCACTTTTCTAGAACCGTACCAGCTGGATTGGGGTCAATCAGTCGGCCCTTTGCACGGGCTGCGTGCGCTAGTTCCAACTGGTTGAATCCAACCCGAGCTTCCCGCAAATATGTGTTTCTGTGCTAGTTCTCTAGATCAGTAGCCTAGCACCACATATTCCAAACAAAGTGCATCACAACACTTAAGTAACTGCAAAGGCATATATATATATATATATATATATATATATATATATATATATATATATTAATTACTGGACTTCAGTTATTACATCCGGTTCAATAATACACAACAGACCAACTGGCCTAGAACAACCCGAAAGAAACAAAAGTACAGCTGTAGTAGTGGCAGCGGTGTGCCTTCCGAACCCAGAGGCAACTGATGAGTGTAAGACTCGATTAGCTCTCTGAACTCGCCTTCCGGGTCGATGTCATCTTCTCCTGCACCTTCTGCTTCTCACGTTATCATTTAGAGCAAACGGTGAGTACACATATGTACTCGCAAAACTTTAATGTTTGCAAGTATAATAGATATGCAGGTTATGGCAATAGAGCAGGCCTCTACACCAAGTTAGAGTTGCATGAAGCTAAATTTGTTTGCAATAGAATAATAGATTCAAAGCATTGCGAAATTTTATGAGAGCATTTGATATAGAAATAATTACAATAAATATCTAATGCAATAATCATAAACCATCTAACATCCAATAATTTATTGCATCCATCCACCACTCAATTTCTCTAATCATCACACAGATGATTAAGTCCACCAACCCAATAATCATTCTTCAGACCAACTGAACGCATCTCCAACTTCTTGACCTATTCAAACCACCACCCAAATAACCGGACCATTTTCCCGAAATCATTTATGAAAAAGTCAAAACTGAAACACTATACATGACAATATTTTCCAAGCTGCTCTTGACCGTGAGCACGGCTAATCAATTAGCTTTATTCTTTGCAGAGATTGTACACTTTACCCACATGACACATTCCAGCAATCATGTCAAACATAACACGGATACTTATAGTACCCACTTTGCTAGACTGTGATGAAACCGTTCCACTTGCTGGAGTCTAGTCTTGCATCAGTCCCGGTGATGTGCGCTCTTTGCTATGGGTGGGAGATACTCTCGTACACACAGTACACTCCCAGACTGGGTGGAAGTATAGCTCGTACACATAGTACTGGTACTTTTTCCCCAACCCGCTTCACACACAGTTCCAACGATGGTTGGCACTCCATCGTGTCCTTTACCCATAACAAAGCATACACCGTTGTATTGAAATACTCCGACCCCAGCACGACGGCGTGGGAGTACCTAGAACAACACCAGTACCTTCGGTGTCTATCCAACTACTTTGACCTACCACAATGCAAGACCAAATTCCAACTCCTGTACTGAGTTTAGGCCATCCCATACTAGCACATGTGGTTGCACTTGTGACCCAGTTAATAGCGTCAAGTTCAGTCCTTAGCGTGGCTCAGGCGAGACCTTCAACCGTTCACCCGGCAAAATTTCCACCTTACCCCTTTTATTTGCCATTTTTACTAAAATAATTGTTTCTACCAAAATCACTATTTCCGAAATTCCCATTTGTATTCCAAAGAGATTTTCATTGATTGATTCTTCCGATCACATAAGCTTTTCTACTGCTGGACTAAGCGAATGCAGTTATTATCTGTATAACCTGGTCGATATTCAATATAATGTCTAAACTTAACCTAGGGTTTGACAAGGTTATCGCGACAAGTATAATTGAGATATTCCACCAAGTCTAGGTTTATCTACCATTTTCCCGCAAAATAGCAACTTTATAGAATTTACGCGCATGCATAATAATTTAAAGCGATCAAATTACATTTGCAATTGTGGGATCAATATGTTCAATGGGGGTGCTTGCCTGTTTGCTCTTCGTCAAACGTGCCCTCGAGAACGTAATCTAGATCCTCGTTGGCAGCTCCCGACGTGTTGTCGCCTAAACGATCGTGCGACAAAAGGAACAACGAAGAACCAATAAGATTGAGAGAAACGAGGCAATTAGAATACTTAAAACAAAACAACACTACTCTAGCGAGCGAGGGAACGAATAAATAAATGAAACTCAACTTTTCTCTAGACACCGGCAGTACCGGTGTTGAAACTCCGGTAGTGCCACCTTACTACCTGCAGTACCGACCACCGGGCCCGGTAGTGCCGGAGACCAAAAGGGGACTCTCTAGAAAATAACTACCAGCACGTTAGATGCGGTACTACTGCTCGAGCGGCAGTACCGGCCTCATAACGTCGGTAGTGCCGGCTTTAGTGCGAAATTAGGGTTTTACAAAATGGGATTTTGTGCAAACGAACTTGAAACTTCAAAGCGATTGTATGGCTAGGTTCTTAGCGATGTTAGGGGCCCATTCACGTAACCCACTTGAGGTTTCAACTTCGTTTGACCTAATTTCACACCTGAGGAACTCAAAAGTCCTGATTTACGCTGAATTTCGACTTTCGACCCGAATTGAGTCCAAACTCAATTCTTTTTGCAAGAATCGAACTTTAGCGACATCGAATATATTCTAAAATTATTTCCCCTACTTTTGGAGCTAGGGTTTCAAGGAATACCTCCAAAAATCACAAAAATGACTTTTAGGCGAATAAATCTGACAAAAGGGTAAATTAGGGTTTTTGGTTTGATTTCTTCGCACTACCTAATTCTTTAGAACCTAACCTATGTCCAGAAACTTACCCAAGAAAAGATCAACCTCAACACTAGGTTTTTCTAAGGTTTAAGCAAAAGGAGGAAAAATAGTACAACAGAGAGGTTAGGGTTTTGAGCTCAGATTGCGACAGATTGAACTAGAACTCGATTCCACTCACCTCAAGGCTTCTCTAGGGCTTGAGGGAGCTGATCACCACCGTGTCTTGCCTTGGCTTGATCTTAAAATCACCGGAGAGGAGAGATCAAGATAAGAGATTGGAGTGGAGTGGAGAGATTGAGAGAGAGGGAGAGCTCCAAAGAGAGAGAGAGAGAGAGGGAGTGAGTGAGAGTGAGGAGAAATGAGAACCAGCTGGGGGAGGTGAAGGAGTCGGGGAAGACTCTGGAAGAAGGATGAGGTGGCACTGGGATGGGCAATGGGCAATGACAGGCCGCCAAAACCCGCTCGCCTTTAGTTCTGCAAGACGGCCATAGGCGGCGCAGATCTGTCATGCTCGGGTCAAGAAACTCCGATTTTCCACATAATGCTTCAAAACTCAAAATTTCTTCCATAGGACTTTTTGAATGGAGTCTAGGATACCAAAGAAAGGTTTCTAGGCTTTGGTTGCTACGGAATTCTAGTCGAAACACGAAACAGGGCATCGGGTCAAAATCGATTGACACGTCTCGAACAATTCAACCCTGTCACGAATAACACCGAATTAAGAACCAATTAAACTACAAGACAAGATTAGGCACTTAATTAGCTAATTACAAATACAAGGTGTTACACGGTTTTAGGGCAATTTTAGTTTATCTAAAATTTAAAGCTACAAACCCAGATTTGGCATGCAATAGCTCACAATTTACAAGAAATTTTACTTCGGTCTATGTTTCAAATATTCGGGCTAGATTTGCCAACAAGAAATTTTACTTGGATCTATGCTTCAAATACTGGGACCAGATTTGCCAAAGTTGTTTTGTGATGCAAATTTGACATGCTGTAGCTCATGGTTATCATGCAACTTTTCTTACAACATCATTTTGTGGTTTCATCGGCTTATGCATTACACTATATTTCACAGTTATAAAGCAATTTCAATTTACAACATCATTTTGTGGTTTCATCGGCTTATACATTACACTATATTTCACAGTTATAAAGCAATTTCAATTTTGTCTATGTTTCAAAGTTTTAATGCCAGATTTGCTATGCTATAGCTTATGTGGTATTTTCCCAGCTTTACTTAATTAGAACTGGACTTGAAAGCTTTAGAGTAGATCAAAATTTCCTTCAATGCAGATCTTCCATGTTATAGCTCTCATTTTTAGTCAATTTTTTCTAATAGCTTTATATCACTTTTTCCTGGCAATATTAGCCACGATATAGATCACAGTTCCAATTCTAGTATTTTCTAAATTTCAATTTTTAGAAGCCGTATTAATACGCCCACAATTTTTTATTAAATAAGCTTTGCGCTATGTTTTTAAAATTTTTGGTCGGATATGCAAAAAGTGATCTTTGGTGCAATTATATCATACTATATAGCTCATGATTCAATGCCCTTGCCCCCCCAAAAAAAAAGAGTCACTTCGTAGTTTCAGTGGCAGATTTGGCTTGCTATAGGTCATACTTTTATGGCTACTTTAGTTTTATTTTTCTAAATTTCAATGTTTTAGCACCGTGTTAGCAATACTTCATAGATTCGGAGCAGTTATGTAGAAAATGGTCGTTGGTGCAAATATGCCATGCTATAGCTCATATTGTTTGTATTAGAAATAGCACTTATATTTATCACGAGGGCAATAGGCCAGAATACACACACACTACTACATGAATGTACATTATAATCTATTCTTTTTCGTCATCACATTCAGTTTTGGTGGCAATAGAAAGTCTAACAACAGTGATGAGGAAGCGCTATCACAGTCGATTTTCGCCCGATTGTGATAAACGGTCATCACAATCAGTTCTTTGCTAGAACCAATCGGTTCTAGCTCAACCGATTGTGATGAGCCCATTTCACTATTGTTGATTGGTTTATAGTATGCATATCATATTCACAATATATATAGAACACAAACACTTTACAATACACATATCACATTCGTTAACATTAATATAGAACACAAACATACTTAACAGTCAGTACACATGCATCGATCTACCCATTCATCCAATTAAAAGACAACGATACACTTGACAAATATTGTGCACGTGTTTATGGAATACACTTGACAACATTTTATAGAGCAAGCGATGAATCCAAGCTCCATGTCTGCATTGTATTTGGTCTACACCAACTCCTCGGCTTTGCAGCCATGCCCATTTGTCATTGCCATGAATCTGGAAATGATTGGAAAATTAGTATAGAATATAATGGGCAAATAAGGAAATATAGTTAATTTCGACAAGAAGAAATCACACTACATCAAAGTTTAGTCCTATTACATTTTAAGATCAGTCGATTTTGTACCAGTACACACATGTTCTTCCTGAAGTTCCTTACCAGTACAAGAAGAAATAAAGTAAAGAGTTTTTAAACTATATGTATGAAGTTTCTTACCAAGAAGAAATAAAGTAAAGAGCTTTTAAACTATATGTATGAAGTTTCTCACTAGTACACACATGTTCTTCCTGGAACCTTCCTGCAACCTAAAGTAGAAACTTGCATAAATTACTATCGAAGTGCTCCATGCAGCGATTTCTTTCGAAACCAAGAAATGCAATACCAAGATCCACATCTCTTATGAAGTAATCCTTCCATCCCATTGCCTAACTGCCTTCACCTCGGCTCCTCTCTCTCTCTATATATATATATATATACATATATATATATATATGTATAGCTATATATGTATACGTATATACATATATATATATATATACGTATATACGTATGTATATACATATATACAGTGCAAGTGCCTGGGAGAGGAGCAAGTGGAGGAGATGAGTGGTGAGCACAAGAGTGTGTATAAATATATAGGGCAGTGGATTTCCCAGCAAAATTATTTTGAAAATTGGAACCCGCTCGACACACAAATTTCACTTTGGCAGGACTATCCCGAGCACATCACAATCGGTTCTGAGCTAGAACCGATTGTGATGTGTTGTGATGTGGTGTCCATCACACCTTTAATTCTATTTTGCTATCTATTCAAGTCCAAGCCGAGTCAATCTCCACTTTGCCAAATCCGAGTCCGAGAAGTAGTATTTGTGCACCTGTCATTAAAATGGCCATAACTTTTGCATACGGTGTCCGTTTTCGACGTACGAGTACTCGAATCTAAGAGAACGAAGAGATATATTTGAAAATCCTTAAATCAAAGTCCAGGCCTAAGTCGCAATTTTTTTGCGAGTTTTTGGAAAAAAGTGTTGACCCAGAAAAACGTCGTTTAGGGCCTCAAAACAGCCTCTGAAGTTTCGGTACCCATTTTCGCCGATCATTTGCTGTCTAGTTTGAGTTTGTTTTCATTATAGCTTGTGTAATCCTTGTTTCCGGTCCATATTTTAGAGTGTGCTCATTTGTGAGAGTTTGATTATAAAATTAAAAAAATTATATAAAAGTCTCCTGGATTATTCCAGAAGCAATTACATTTGATCATTCTTTTCATCTGAAATTTTTAGACTGAAGTACCCCATCTAAAAACTAAAAATTTTAGATCCCGTGACCTAGTCAGTCTCAGACAATAGGATTATTGACCTAAGTTAATGAATTAGACTAGATTAACTTATCTAAATTCTCACCATGGATCCAAGCTCCAAAGGTTCCAATTGAGATGATCCCCTCATCACAATTGGTTCTAGCTCAGAACTCGGCAATGATGCCATCACAACTGGTGGCCAAAAACTCACCATTCTCCACGCGCTGTAGTGGTACGCCTCGGCGAGTAGAGCTGAGTCGAGCGGCCGACCGAGGCGGCGACACGAGCTCACGGAGGAGGAGGCGGCTTGCTAGGGGCAGTTGGCCAGAGGCAGGAGGAGATAGCCGTAGATGGAAACGGACGGCGCAAGTGCAATGACCGTAAAAAAAAACTTAACCCTAAATTGGTTGTGATACTATGTTAGGAATAGCATTTGAATTTATCATGCATATACAAGCAGGTATAAAAGGGAAGCCTATACAAAACAATATGTGATACTAATAATCTCTATACAATATTACTAGTAATCTCTATGGAGGACAATATAGTATACTATTTAACAATTTTATGCCACTTTTCTTAAAAGTTTATACTTTTGGTTTCAAGCTCAGATCTGTCTTTGCTATAGCTTACGGTTTTAAAACAGTTTTAGTTTTATCTAAATGTCAATGCTACCATGCCAAATTTGGCATGCTATAACTCATAGTTTACAAGAAATTTTACTTAGATCTACGCTTAAAAGAAATGGTCCAGATTTGCAAAAATTGTTCAATGGTGCAAATTTGACATACTATTGCTCATGGTTTCATGCAAATCTTCTTGGAACTTCATTTTGTTTCAACGGCAGATGTATTATACCATAGTTCATTTTTTAGGCGATTTTAGTTTTGTCTATGTTTCAAATTTTCAACTCCAGATTTACCATACTATAGGTCATGTTTTTCCTCTGTTTTACTTAGAATTGGAATTCAGAGCTTTGGAGCAAATCTGGCAAAACTATTCTTCGGTGCAAATCTTCCATACTATAGACAGTTCGGGGACATTTTTTTGTACAACTTATTTGGTATGCTATATATCATTGTTCTTAGTATTTTCTAAATTTCAATGCTTCGAAGCCATATGCGAAATATAGCTCACAGTTTTGGACAAATTAAACTTCAAGCTATGCTTCAAAGTGCTGAGGTGGTTCTGCAAAAAAAAAAGGTGGTTCTGCAAAAAAAAAAAAAATCTTAAATGCAAATAGCCATGTTATACCCCATGGTTTGATGCCTTTTTCAAAAGAAATGTCACTTTGTACTTTCAGGGGTAGATTTGACTTGCTACACGTCAAGGCTTTAAGCCTTTAACACAATTTTACTTTTATCTAAATTTTTTATGCTTCAATGCCAGATTTGGCATGTACTGTTTTTGGGAAGAAAATATTTACAACTTTACTTCAGTGATTTGTTTTCATACATTTTTTTTTCTTGGAACTTCGTTTTATTGTTTCAAGGGCAGATTTATGATATTACAGCTCACAGTTTGAAGGCAATTTAGTTTAGCTATTTTAAGGCAATGCTAGCTTTATCTAAATTTGAATATTTCGATGATAGTACCTGTACTACAGCCCATGGTTTTTGGGCAATTTTAATTAGAACTATAACTTCGTGGATTTGGGGCTGATTGTTCAAATTGTGCAAATCTACAATATTATAGCTCATGGTTTGATGGAGTTTCTCTTAGAATTTCATATTATGGTTTCTTAGGCGGATGTTTCGTATCATAGATCAAATTTCAAAGAACTTTTACTTTTATTTTGAACTAGTTTTGATGTTTTCAATCTGTATTGAAACGATTTGCTTTGCTGTTTGCAATTTTGGTGGAATCTTACATATAGTAATATATTGACTTTCCTTTGCAAATTTGACATGCAATAACTTATTTTTCGAGACAATGCATCTTTAAGTGAGGTTTGTGCTGGTTAATCTTATATTTGGTAATTACTACTAATCAGTTTTGGGGGCAGATTGTACACATCTAGTCAGTAATTCAGTATTTGGCACAAGCATTCAAGATTAGCATGTGTTTTGCAAAAGAACTTGGATCCTGTGTAAAAAGCTTTTCTCTTGGCATGGCAGAGTTTAAATAATTTCCTGTTCATTGAGCATTTGTTTTCTTAATCTGAAAAGTTTTTATGTGGACTAGAGTGGTTCCCTCATATGTTGCAAATTTTATCTTTGTGGCTCTTGTGTGTTTATATTTTGAGTGGACGGTATATTCTATTTGAATCACTTCTTGATGTTGCAAATGTTAGCTCTGATGTTATGCATGTTTGTCCCAATATCTAGACACATAGATGACATAACTATTCTATTCTATTTAAATGATTTTCTGATGTTGTAAGTGCTGGCGCGGAATTTATGCATGGTTGTCTAAATATTTCAGAAGCACTATATAATTCATTGCAGTGGAAGTTATCCATAGAGTTCTGGAAGTAGTTCTTCACAGCTATCCAACACTCCTCATAACTCATTAAAATTAGTACATTTGTACTATCATGAAGTTGCCTCCACTCAGTTGGTGACAAAAATAATGTACTGACTATACAATTGACACCATTCCATGCTGTATGATCAATTTAACAGTAGCACTCCATATGGAATTTGATTATTTCCAGTCCTCATCAAAAAATAAAAACATGAAGGACCAGAATGATAAGCATGTGAATAATCTTTTGGGTTGGAAAATACTATTGATGTGTTAGGCTCCACTTGTGAACCTCACATGCGATGGTATTTTCCATTTTGTATCTTTGTGATAGTACCGAGCAAATTTTCTCTCCTTATCTTTTTGGATAGAGATATAGGAATGTAACGAAGAAAGTAATGTGAATAATCATTAGGATTTGCAAACTGTTTTATATCGTCATAAGATCTTCATTGTTTATTACAGAATGATCCATGCAATGCGTATTAAAGATGGAAAAGCTACCTATGTATCAAGATATGTGAAGACTTCTCGTCTCAAGCAAGAAGAGTATTTTGGTGGAGCAAAATTTATGAAGGTAACTTTACTTGTTTGACTCAAAAACCTGAATGTGTTCTTAGCAATTAGCCAATTATTACTGTAATACTTTCTTCCCTCCATCTCCAAAGTGTGTTCTGTTTAGCTTATTGGTGAGTGTAACTTTTCTACTTGGTTCATTAAGATTCTAATACATACTATGCATATGTTTAACTTAATCACCATTTGTGCTTTGAAAATATTTGTTTTTAATCAGCTTAGTTCTTAATGACATAGCTAATCAGATGCCCAATATAATTATCTAGGGTTAAAAAGTGTTGAACTATTTTTGTTAATTTCCTCTGCTTGTCAGTTGTCAACTTGCCATATCTCCATAGAGACCTCTCTTCTGATGATCTTAGTTTTTTTGCTGCTACAATGATTGCATGTTTGGACTTTGGACACTATTTTATTCGGGCTGATGGCATCAATAAATGATAATCTCAAGAATAATCTTTACATTGTACCATCTAACAGTTTAAGGCCAACATTGATCCTGCTAACTCAAAACCCCTAACTCTTCCTATCCCCGTTGGGTTTAGTGATGGCCATCTACAAAATCAGCTGTACATGCATGTGATTTTTCCCCCCTTCATATTTATAGATTGGAGATCTGAAGGGGTTTTTTGGATTGTTTATGGTCCAAATGCTACAACTTCGGAAAAAACTCAGTGTCTTGGATTTTACTTATGGATTTGGTACAGGTACCTTCATCTTCTGCTGTGTCTGTCACTTATCTAGGGCATTTATTTGTCACTGAATGATGTATATCTACATATCCTCAATGACCATTTGATTTTAGCGGCAATTTGTTTATCTGTTACCAACCTTTTTCAGCAAATACTGCACTTATATATCATCATGGTAAACTTATGGCCCTGTCGGAAGCAGATAAGCCCTGTAAGTTCTCAACCGGTTAACACATCTTTTCCATATCCACGTACATATGCCATTGGAAATGCAACAGTATGGGGCCTTTTTTGGCTGTTGTGATTGTGTTAGCTAACTTTTATGTAGATATAAAACCGGTGAAATTTCCCCAAAACTGAGTAGAAACGTTACCAGCCTTGTGGCCGACAACAAAAAATAATAAAGAAATCAAAATGCTGAT
Source organism: Rhipidocladum racemiflorum (assembly GCA_036346355.1). Taxonomy (NCBI): domain Eukaryota; kingdom Viridiplantae; phylum Streptophyta; class Magnoliopsida; order Poales; family Poaceae; genus Rhipidocladum; species Rhipidocladum racemiflorum. Next base: position 70,453,066 of record CM070571.1, read on the forward strand.
ATTTGTAAAGCAATATAAAGAATGTCCTGAGTAATTATTGCATTATATGTTGTGCACAATTATCATTTCATATGTAGTGTAAGACACCAAGCACAGTATGTTGTGGGTGATTGCTGTCATACACCATCTACTGTAGGAATGCTGATATTTTCTCATGGAGAATTGTGCATGCTACATGAATTTATTTTCAACCTGCATCTAAGAAAACTACGTGTACAGATTGTGGTATTTGTTACAGCTTATTGCAATTTGTTATCCTGCACAAATCCTACATCCATCGCAATAGTTATGCGACTGTGGAAGTGTGGAACATGACTATGTTGGTATTTAGATATTGTTAAGGTCCTTGAAGATGGAGACTTGCAAACTATTGGATTGTTGGATTATGACAAAAGGTTGAAACATTCTTTCACTGCTCATCCAAAGGTTGACCCATTTACAGGTAAAGTGCAGTGACTCGTGCTATTTTGTGCTTTCTTTTTTCCCCTGACAATCGGATTACATGTTGTATTTACCCTTCTTTCAGATGAAATGTTCACCTTTGGATACTCACATGAACCTCCTTATTGTACATACCGGGTCATTACCAAGGACGGAGTTATGCTTGATCCTGTTCCGATAACAATACCAGAATCTGTAATGATGCATGACTTTGCCATCACAGAGAATTATTCTATTTTCATGGACCTCCCTTTGTTGTTCCGACCAAAGGTGCGTGATGTTTGTGCACACACTTAGCAATTTGTGGGCAATGCCATCAACATAGGCAATTAAATGATTAGTTGTTGCCCCTTGTGTCATTGTGACAATAAATAAACATAGTATGGTTCGTAGTACATCTGAAGAACATCATTGCCAACCAGAGCCTGTTGAACAAAATCTGGGAAGACTGTTTCAGCTTGTACAACTTTTTAATCAACAGCCAATACACCTTTTTAGCATTTTACTTATTAGAGAATCCTAGGGAAAATCCATGTCCATGTTTTTTTGAGATTGGCATGTGAACTGCCTTCTTTTACCTATGTTTTTTCCGCACCATTTTTTTATATTCAGTTGAAGGATGTCCTAGGGAATATTTGTCGCATGGGATAGAGCATGTGTTTGTTTTAGCAGTTGGTTAATGGTGTGTACACCTATTCATAATTTGACTTCTATTGTTCTCTATTCTTGTATAAAGGAAATGGTGAAGAATGGTGAGTTTATCTACAAGTTTGATTCTACAAAGAAAGCTCGTTTTGGTATACTCCCACGATATGAAAAGGATGACAAACACATCAGATGGTTTGAACTCCCCAATTGCTTCATATTCCATAATGGTATGCCATCTGTAACCTTTTTCTTGAATGCTGAATATATTCTTTTTATATCATTTATCATGAATTCACGTCATGGCCTTAATGGCCGGTTACTAGTTGCTGTAATTCTTGCTATTTAAAGTGGAATAGAGTCTTAAAATGTGGTGATTCCTGCCGCACAAAATTCCTCCTGTTCCAGGTGCTCGTAAATGTGTTTGATCGGCTGATTGCATACAGAGTATCATCAGCTCTTTTTTCCGACACTTGGTATCAGAGCCATGTCGGCTCCTGCGGCCCGTGGTTCAAACACTCCTCTGAGGAGGCGCCAGGTGCGCTCGCCATCACCTCCTCCACGCCGACCGCGGCACTGCGATGCCGGTGGCCACGAGATCGTTGTGCAGCACGTTGTGAGGGAGATTAGTGGCGGCAGATCGTATTCGACACTGACGAAGACCAACTATTCCGACTGGGCGGAGCTCATGCGTGTCATGTTGTAGGCACGGGGCCTATGGGTGGCGGTGAGCTATGGCACCGACGACTACATCAAGGATCAGATGGCTCTCGAGGCCATCGCTAAAGCCGTGCCGGCGGAGATGATGGGCACCATCGCAGGGAAGGCCACGGCTAGGATCTCATGGGATGCGATCAAAACGATGAACATCGGCGTCGAGCGCGTCCGCAAGCCAAAGGCGAGCACACTCTGTCGGGAGTTCGGCGCGCTCAAGTTTCGCGATGGTGAGACAGTGGGCGAGTTCGGCATCCGCATCACTGGGATCGCGATTCAGCTCGCGGTGCTTGGAAACGACTGTGAAGAGGAAGAGATTGTGCTCAAATTTTTGCAGGCAGTGCCGCCGAGATATGCGCAGATCGCCATGGAAATCGAGACGTTGATGGACCTTGACGGGCTCTCCGTTGAGGAGCTCATCGGGCGTCTCAAGGTGGCGGAGGAGAGTCATGACCTGGGCGGAGGCAGTAATTCTAGCGGTGGCTCCATCGCTAGGCCGAACATCACGGAGGAGGAGCTGCTCGCACGTATCACCTCGCGACTGAAACTCTTCGGCGAGGGTTTGTCGGAGCAAGGTAAGAGCTCGAGCTCGGGCCAACGGAGGGGCCGTGGGCGCGGCCGCGACAAGGACAACTCCAAGCCGACCAAGACCGGCGGCAATGGTGGGGGCGGCACGGTCGTGAATGACCAGTGTCGGTATTGCGGCAAGAAGGGTCACTGGTCCCACGAGTGCCTCAAGAAGAAGCGTGACGAGCAGGCCTATGTGGCCCAGGTGGAGGAGGACCAGGAGCCCACTTTATTGATAGCCGCTGCATCCCCGCTCATGAATGTGACGATGGAGTCGGTGGAGCTTGTTGTGGATCGTCTCTTTGTTCAGCTGGGTGAGAAGGGCGACGGTGCATGCACCTGATGGATCCTCAACACGGGCTCTACCAACCATATGACCGGTGCCAAGTCTGCCTTCTCCGAGCTCAACACCGGCGTGCGCAGCACCGTCAAGTTTGGTGACGGGTCTGTGGTTGGCATCGAGGGTTGTGGCACCATCCTCTTCACGTGCAAGAATGGGGGCACCAAGCACTCACCGGGGTGTACCACATCCCGTGCCTCACCACCAACATCATTAGCTTGGGGAAGCTCAACGAGGATGGCTTCAACATCCACATCGGTGGCGGTGTGCTTCGGATTTGGGACGAACGCCGTTGACTACTGGCAAAGGTGCACCGATTGCCCAGCCGTCTCTGCGTGCTCACGGTGGACATCGCCAGACTGGTGTGCCTAGCGACGCAGGGCACCAGCGCGGCGTGTGATGGCATGCGAGGTACGGCCACCTCAACTTCCACGGTCTCCGTGAGCTGGCGCAGAAGGAGATGGTGCGAGGACTGCTGCGAATCGACCACGTCGACCAGGTCTGTAATAGTTGCCTCGCCGGGAAGCAGCGACACCTAGCGTTCCCGGGCAAAGCTTCGTACCGGGCAATGCAGAAGCTAGAGCTAGTGCACAGTGACCTTTGTACGTTGGTGACGCCAGCGACACCCAGTGGCAACCGTTTCTTTCTCCTTCTCGTCAATGACCTGAGCCACTACATGTGGCTCGTGCTGCTAAGCTTGAAGGATCAGGCATCATTAGCATTCGTTCGGTTCTAGGCTGAAGCTGAAGCAGAAGCAGGGAGGAAGGTGGGAATGATGTGCATCGACCACGACGATGAGTTCACGGCGCGTGCCTTCATCGACTACTGTGCACATCAGGGCATTCAGCGGCACCTCACCGTGCCGTACACACCCCAGCAAAACAGCGTGGAGGAGAGGCGCAACTAGATGGTGATGGGCATGGCGAGAAGTATGATGAAGGCGATGGCGATGCCAAGTTGGTTTTGGGGGGAGGCGGTGACCACGGCAGTGTTCGTGTTGAATCGCGCTCCGACACAAAGCGTCGATGGGAAGACACCGTATGAGGTATGGCATGGCTCCCGGCCACCAGTGCATTTCCTTCGCACATTCGGGTGTATTGCACATGTGAAGGCGGCCGGCAAGCACCTCGCCAAGCTCGATGACAGGAGTGCGCCCATGGTGTTCATGGACTATGAACCAGGGACCAAGGCCTATCCATTCTACAATCCAGCCTCACATCGCGTTCGCATCTCTCGTGATGCGGTGTTTGAAGAAGATCGCGGCTAGGATTGGGGCGCAGACAAAGGAGCCAGGCCAGGTGATGATGCTAAACCGTTCTATGTCAAGTTCCTCTCGGTGCCTGCGGGACAAAGCAACATTGACACGCCGGCAACGTTTACACCACCAACGACTCCAGCCAGCACTGCGATGCCCACGTGCGGGTCTGAGGCCCGTACACCACCGGTGCCACCGGCGGTTGAGTTCATGTCGCCACCAAGCGGGGAACTCGATCTAGATGACGACCACGATGATGCGCCACATCGATTTCGCACTCTGGACAATGTTCTTGGTGCGGCGACGCCTCCGGGGCATGCCAACCGTGAGCTTGCTGAAGAGCTCATGCTGGCGATCATCGATGAGCCTGCGTCTGTGGAGGAGGCGAAGAAGAGTTGTGAATGGCGCAAGGCGATGTTGGAGGAGATGGCGTCAATTGAGCAAAACGAGACATGGTCGTTGGTAAGCTTGCCTCCTGGGCAGCGTGCCATTGGCTTGAAGTGGGTGTTCAAGCTCAAACGAGATGAACACGGCGAGGTGGTGAAGCACAAGGTGTGTCTCGTCACCAAAGGGTACGTGCAGCACTAGGGGATTGATTACAAGGAGGTGTTCGCGCCTGTTGCAAGGATGGAGTCGGTGCGCATGGTGCTCACCGTGGCTGTGATTCGCGGTTGGCTCGTGCACCACATGAACATCAAGTCGGTGTTCCCTAATGGTGAGCTGGCAGAGGAGGTTTACGTTGCGCAACCGCTTGGCTTCACCACCGTCGGATATGGGGAGAAGGTCCTGAAGCTGCATAAGGCTTTGTACGAGCTGTGATAAGCTCCACGGGCGTGGAACACCAAACTAGACACGAGCCTGCACATACTCGGGTTCACCTGGAGCGAGTGCGAGCTTGGCCTGTACACGCACGGCATTGAGCAAACCCGACTGGTGGTGGGCATCTACGTGGACAATCTCATCATTGCGGGGGAGCTCGCCGATGAAATCGACTCATTCAAGGCAGAGATGAAGAAGATGTTCCAAATGAGTGATCTGGGAACCCTCTCATATTATCTCGATATCGAGGTAAAACAAGGGAGGCACGGCATCGAACTGGGTCAAGCTGCCTACGCCAAGAAGCTGCTGGAGAAAGGAGGCATGGGTAGGTGCAATCCGTGCGTGACACCGATGGAGACTCGCCTCAAGCTGTCCAAGCAGTCTTTGTCGCCGGCGATCGACATGACGGAGTATCGCAGTCTCATCGGTAGCATGTGGTACTTGATGCACACTCGGCCTGATCTCGCGTTCTCCGTGGGATACTTGAGTCGATTCATGGAGGACCCGAAGCAGGAGCACATGGCGGTGATGAAGCACTTGCTCTGGTATGTCGCAGGCACAATTGACTACGGCTTGGTGTACACGCGAGGCGATGCTAAGCTCGATCTTGTGGGCTACAGCAATAGTGACATGGCAGGAGACGTAGATGACCTGAAGAGCACATCTGGCATCATCTTCTTCCTCGGCGGCAACCCTGTGACTTGGTAGTCACAGAAGCAGTGGGTAGTCTCCTTGTCATCGTGCGAGGCAGAGTATATTGCAGGTGCAGCGGCAACTTGCCAAGGTGTTTGGCTCAGGCGGCTGCTTAGCGATGTAATCGGCGTCGAGTCGTCCCCACCACAATTGAAGATGGACAACATGTCCACAATCGCTTTCAGCAAGAACCCCGTTCTACACGATCGGAGTAAACATATCGACACCAAATTTCACTACATTTGTGAGTGTGTTGACATCGGGGCAATTGGCTTGGAGTTCGTGGGTACTCAGGAGCAACTCGCAAACATTTTGACGAAGCCGCTCGGAAGGGTCAAGTTCCAGGAACTCCGCGGGCGGATCGGCGTCACCAAGCTTAGATGAACGACGCCAGTATTAGGGGGAGATAGTTACATAATCCAAGCATCGTGCATAGCTTCGGTTGCATGTTTTTTCATAGAGCAGTTTTTGCTTGTAATTAAGTTTCTGTTTCTGATCATTCATTCAGTTGTTTCTTGCATGTTCAATTTCTGTTGGCATTCACGTCATGGCCTCAATGGCCGGTTACTACTTGCTGTAATTCTTGCTATTTAAAACGGAATAGAGTCTGAAAATGTGGTGATTCCTGCTGCACAAAATTCCTCCTGTTCCAGGTGCTCGTAAATGTGTTTGATCGGCTGATTGCATACAATGCATTATCGGCTGATTTTTTGATCGGCTGATTGTATACAGAGTATCATCGGCTCTTTTTTTCAACAAAAAAACAGAAACAAATAGTGAGAAAAAGGAAAAAAGAAGATAATTTTGGAGAATTAATAGCAGGCACAACCAAAGCTAGAGCCTTTTCTTGTTACTTTGTTAGACTATGCAGCTCCATGCATTGCACAATCTAATTTGAAAGGTTATCAACTATGTGAGGAAATGATATTATCTTTTTTTTGAAGTAAAGGCAGGAGCTCTGCCAAATCTATTAAGTAAGGGGAAGAAGCAAGGTCTCATCCAAGAGAAGACAAGTCAAGTAAGAAAGTAAAGACAACACCCAAAAGCACAACAAGAACCCCCAACCGCCCGGGAGTCTAGAACTGCCGGGCGGACCTCGTCACTAAACTGAAGCTAGAAATGTCACTAAGAGTTTTTTGAACAACATCGGACCTGCCAGAGGAAATGATATTATCAGTACTTCATTTCATGATAGTCTTCTTAGTGAACTGATCACCAAAAATATCTCGTCACAGCCAATGCTTGGGAAGAGGGTGACGAAGTCATTCTAATTACCTGCCGCCTCGAGAATCCAGGTTTGGACAAGGTGAACGTTTACCAAAGCGACAAGCTTGAGAACTTCAGGGATGAGCTGTATATACCTGCAACCTCAATCTATATTTTAGTTCCAAGCAATGCAATTCTTGGCCTGATGTTATATTTTGTAGGTATGAGATGAGATTCAACATGAAAACCGGTACTGCTTCACAAAAGCAACTGTCTGTTTCTGCTGTAGATTTTCCTCGAATTAATGAGAGTTACACTGGCAGGTACTTGTATTAATTGCAAGTTTCAATTTCAAGAAGTAACGATCCTTTTGTAGGATGTCATGCGCAGGATGCTTATTGTCAGTTGCATCATTTCCCCTCTCTGTAATGATCATATTATCTAGCACTGTCAACCCAGCATAACTGAGAGTTTGTATTTAGATGCTTTATGAAGCTATCCTACTTTTCAATTGGTTACCTTGTTGAAAGCAGAAAGCAGCGTTACGTCTACTGCACTATACTGGACAGCAGAACAAAGGTGACTGGCATCATAAAATTTGATCTACACGCTGAACCAGAGAGTGGCAAGAAACAACTTGAAGTGGGAGGAAATGCGAGAGGCATATATGACTTGGGACCTGGTATATTCGGTTCAGAGGCAATTTTTGTACCTAAGCAGCCAGGTGTATCTGCAGAAGAAGATGATGGTTATTTGATGTTCTTTGTGCATGACGAGAATACAGGGTACTCCTTTCCTTCCCTACATCACTCAGGGCAGAGGCATGATTAATTGCTTAGTGTCACCCCACATAGCAAGCCTGAAATGCTGAGCACGCAACGCTTTTTATGTCAAAACTCAACATACCAACATCTTCGTCTCTTATATATCAGTTTTATAATTACGTTGTAACGAAGCTTTAATTTGACATTTGTGTGATGGATGCAGGATATCTGAAGTACATGTGATTGATGCAAAGACAATGTCTGCTGATCCAGTAGCAGTTGTTGAGCTACCAAACCGGGTCCCTTACGGATTCCATGCCTTCTTTGTAAATGAGGTACTAAAAAGTTCTGCTCTTTTCTCCTGCTACAAACTAGGAATTGTTGTGCCATTTATGAAGTATAGTTTTGTTTTGGCAGCAACACCTTTCTGCCATTTCTTGTGTAGTCAAAATTCACAACTTATGGTTATATTAACAAGATAATTTAGCCTGAAATATCGTTTCAAATGGACAGAAAAGAGAACACACTATATCTAGCTATACCTACATGAAATTCTTCTGACGTGACATCTTCGAATACTCAAAAGCACTGGTATTAATTATGGTTCAACTTGCTCCGAAAAACAATTGATAGGTGTTTAAGGCTTTAAGCTTGTATACACTTAGGCTTTCCGTATGTTTTTTTTTTACAATTCAACAAAATCTCGTTTGTCTTTCACAGGAACAACTGGCACAACAAGCAGAGGAGCAGTGAACTGACGACTCGACCTGCAGATTATTCTGCGCTACCGCAGAAAAAAAGGGGTGATACATAAGAGGTAATAGTTACTCTCAAATAAGTGTGCAATGGACTGCTAGATACAGTTGGACTAGCCTCAAAAAATAGTTCCATATATGTAACTCTCCCGGATGAGCTATATATAGACATGTGTATGTTGTGTATAACTTATTTTCCGCTACCAAGGAAAATTGTTAGCTATCTTACTGCTTGATTGCTTGCTAATTACTCTGTTTTCGAGAGAGAGAAAAGGTTGCTTCACTTGCTTGCTTGCATGCATGCATGCTGCGTGTGTTGGCAGCTGAACTACATGCGTGCTGCGTACGACAAGTTCTTGATTTTTCTCTCTCTAAAGAGTAAGGCAGATGCTCTGCCGATCAATTATAGCGAGAAAGGGAGCACAACGTCCGGATTTTTCTTGTCAAAAGGATCACATTACATTACAGGGAAGTAATAGAACAACGGTGGAGGCGGCTCAGAGCTTCAAAGGAATTTTTCTCAACTTCTCTCAAGAGATTAAAACGAATGAGCAGACTTGTTCCCAAAGAAAGAAGAGACGTACCGCGTATATGGGCATCGTATATCTGATATACGCCACAATCAGTTATCCGATGCTAGCTACACTAGTAACATATACACGTACGTCATCTTGATTCTTGCCAGACCAATTTTACCTGGTTAATCTAATATTGAACGGAGCATATATAGCTGCTGGCTTGCATGCATTGTAATCAATGATCAGTTCCTATCTTTTTTTTTTCTTTCTTTTTTTTTTCTGAGACCAATGAGTTCTTCTCCTTTGGAGGCCAAAGTCAAACGCCCTGTATGTCTTCGTTGGTGCGTACGTACGTGTGGTACCAACTACAAGTCGTAACAACGAAGGATTCATAGGCCATACTTGCAAACAGTGAAACAGATCTCGCGCGATTTGTTCAATGACGCTACATGGACCGGAGATTTCTTCAGTCCGCGGGCGGCCTCAGAAATGGATGGCCTCTTTTCACTGATGGCACTTCCAATACGTTAATATCAGCAGATTCTAAAGAATATCTGTTGGAGTTTAAGCCCATAGATGCAAATGGCTTATTAAAGTCTCTAAACCTTTTGAGGTTAGTTGCAGGACTTTAGTATGCCATTATGAAATCGTGCTTATTCAAAATATGCCACAATGAAACTGTGCTTATTTGAATAAACAAGGTTTCATAATGGTATCGTTCGAAAAAGCAAATGAACGATGGCAAATCTTGAATAAGCGGTTCCTACAGTGGCATATATCCTAAGATCCCTAGGGTTTTTCTATGTCATAGCTTTCGCAACAGAGGCTTTTTGGTTCTCCATGAAATTCTAATTTGACTCGTCCTCCATGATCTTCATGTGTTTTTCCCCTTGTGTCCCCATACTATCATCGTCCTTACCACCAAACATCCGATCTACACACTGTATGTTGATGTTAGGATGTCCCGGATGCATCCTAATGGTTTCACTCAACGTCGACCCTGCAGACCTTCTATCAGGTTTTTCAACACTAGTGCTCCCAATTTTTTGCAGAGATCTCTGTAAGGCCTGACAAGTGCTGGATACCGACAGGCATAGTAGTACTGTATCGATCCGCTCCGTGGGCATTGAAACCTAGCTTGAGCTTCCGGAGATTAGGCATTGCACCTGCCTCAAATTTCAACCAAGCGACACTGCACCTGAACTTGAAGCACTTGAGAACTGAGAATCCTGCTCTGTCAAAGACAACCCTTTCTGCAGGCTTTGTGTGGACATACAGCGACAGAACAGTGAGTGCAGCCAATCCTCTAAGAACATCAACATCACTCCTCGCTAGTTCCCTAACCCCCATCTTTAAAATGCAGAGCTTGCCGAGATGTCCAAACCACGTGGGGACGGTGGAGAAGATGCAAACGCGCAGCGACAACTCTAGCCTCTGAATAAGGGCAGGGGGAGAGGACACAATGCTCAAACCATCACCAGAAATGCTCCTGCTTGTAGCACCAGCAATATCCAGAATATTTACATACGGGGAGCCGCCTACCAGAGTTAAAGACTTGAGGTTACAGAGTTTCCCCAGGATTGAGCCTAGGAATTGCATGTTATTTTTCAGCTGGCCAAGGCTCTGCACATTCTCTATTGAGTTACCACTGAGATCAAAGTATCCCATTGATCTAAAAAAAGATCAAAGTATCCCAGTGTGCGAAGCTGTGTCATGTGGTCAATCCCATTGGGAAGGTTTGTCTTACCAGGAAGATTGAGGTGCAGCAAGCTTGGCAAACAAATGATGTCTGATGGGACTGCACTTGCTCTTGCATCTATTTTTAGTGTCTCCAAACACTGCAGACCTCGCATCTGTGTCCGTAATTCTAAGGTGACATTACATGTGACCTCCAAATATCTCAATCGAAAAAGTTCTGAAATTCTAGTGAGATCGAAATTGATGCTATCCTCATCACCCCAAACATGTAGGATTAGAACTTGAAGAATCCGAAACTCCACAATGGAAGGTAGACACTTGAAGACCCCAAAAAATGTGAGTGTTCGAACTTGTGATAGTCTCATATTTGTTGGTGGCGTTGCATCTTCTGTATTACCAAAGTGAAGAGACAGTCGACGAACCTTGTCAGCAAATCTTGTAGTTGTCTGAGAATGATCTATAGCAATGACAAAATTCTCTTCTATAGACTTGTATGCAATAAGCTTAAGTACCATGTGGTGCACAACACAGGACAAAATCTCACTGTTGTCATTGATACGTACAGGTTGGATCATTCTCCTACTGACGAGCTCATCAAAATAGCTCCCAAAAATTTCTTCCTTGTCTTGCTCTTCTATTGAACAGGGAAAACCTTCAGCTATCCATTGCTTAACCAATTCATCCTTCCAAATTATGTAGTCCTCTTCATATATACTAAGATATAGCATGCATGCCTTCAAATGAGAAGGAAGATTGTTGTAGCTAAGGTTTAGTACTTGTTTCATCCCTTCCAAAGTGTTATGAATATGACTTGTATTCAATATGAGGGCCAATGGCCACAATATATAGAGTACATGAGGGAAAGGAATAACATGACTCTATCTCTAATATAGATACTAAAATAACTATAAGAGATAATATATCCTTAACACTCCCACAAATGCAAGGCGTATGCAATAGCATTGCATTTGGAAGGGATGAACTAAAATAGGAAAAATCCAAAGTCATAGTCCTGAAGAAGCCGTCGTAGTATGTAACTCTAGAAACATCGAGCTGACGAAGAACAGCCAACGAAGAACCCAGTCGATGATGAAAAGTCGACGAAGAAGCCAAATCGACGAACCGAAGTCGAATGTAGGGCCGAGTCGACGAAGAAAAGTCAACGAAGAAGCCAAATCGACAAACGGAAGTCGAAGGTAGAGCCGAGTCGACGAAGAAGAGCCGACGGTAGAGCTGAGTCGACGAATAAGAACCGACGAGGCCGACAAAATGAGTCGAGCCGAGGTAATAAGAGTTGACAGAATGAGCCAAGCCAATAAAACAGCTGAGCGACGATAGAATCAAAAAGCTAAAGACTTGGATGGATGCAACGGAAGACTCAAGAAAATACTAGAAATTACTAGTCGCATCACTAAAAAAAACAGTAACCTGAAAGCCATCAAGCCAACGAAAGAGGCAAGAAGCCATAGCCGACCGAACTGGCGCCAAGCCAGCCATGTAGATCCGGAAGCCAGTTCGGGAACCAAACGGATTAGATCCGGTTGAAGACGATATTTTTTTTTGGACTTCACTCCACGAACGTGAGTCTCTGGAAGTGAACTAGGGACTTCTGAAATCCGATCGGGACTACCCTTCACAGATCGGAACTTGAAGCTTTTATTCACCAAAATTGAACCAGACCGAAGCTTGGACTTGAAGCAACTAGAGGTGAAGCAACTAGATGTTCCTAACGAGTCAATCCTTGCGGACGTGAACTGCTTCAAGCCACTCCTTTCAGGGTCGTGAACTGTGCTTCTCAAAATCCATCGAGACAAAGAGCTCCTCACGGGCGTCGGTGATGCCGAACTGACGAGCGGAGAAGCGACGGTCGGCGTCAACACGTCTGCGCATGTGCATCAGCGTGGCGAACTCCAACAGCCACGCTACAGCGGGAAGCCGCGGCAATGCACTGCGGAGATGCGCTCCGGCCGAAGATGCACTGCGCCCAGAGTTCAAGGCGTTGGTGGCGGCGCAAATCGAAGGACCGAGGCCGGTGGCGACACAAGGGCGACTGGAGAGCAGCATCGCAGAAATCGAGGACGGCGATGACCGGTGGCTCGACGGCGACGAAGCGTCGAAAGGCGGCGCGTCAGATGGCGGCACGCGAGGAGATCTAAAACCAGGTACGTGGACGCTCCGTGTGGAAGCAGAAGATGACGTCGCCGGCGTGTGGAGGCTGGATCGGCGGAAGATGGTGGCGACGAAGATGACGTCGCCGATGTGATGTGCGGGTGCCGTCTAGGGAGTCACCTCCTCCCGGGGCAGCGGAATAGATCTAAAACAAATGGAAGGTTTGGAAAAAAAACTAGAGCCTCGATACCACGTTATGAATACGACTCAGATTCATATGAGCCAATGGCCACAATATATAGAGTACATGAGGGAAAAGAATAACATGACTCTATCTCTAATATAGATACTAGAATAACTATAAGAGATAATATATCCTTAACACAAAGTAGTATTTGTCCTCAAACCATAACCTAAGGATTTATTTACATAATCCCATTACTCTGGTTTGACCACCTGGTTTGGTAAAAGACTGCAAATAGTAACAATTGCTAGTGGCACACTACCACATTTTCGTGTAATATTGTTCGAAACGTCACTGAGTTCTGGAGGGCATTCGTATCGAGAGCCAAACACTGAATTGAAAAAAATAACTTTCTTGAATCATCATCGCCAAGTGGTTTCATCATAAAGATATACTTAGATTCATAACCACAGCATTTGTGAGCTACATCCTCAATTTATGTCATTATTAGTATTCGGCTGCAAATGTTGTCATCCGGCAAAGCACAATTAAGAATACCCATGTTAATGTAGCCCATACATCATCAACTACGATCAAGTACCTGAGAAATATTGTTGCACAGTTGTCAAACTAATAGAAAAGCCAGAAATAATTAAGTGTTCGCATGAAACCGCCTAAGAAAAACATTAGCATTTCAACATATAAAAGAATAAGAAAACTATAGTTGTCACTTCACACTTTAGAGGACTAACTGGTTAAAATCATCGTCACCCCCAAATAGCATCTAACTAATCGATATATCAATAATAACGCATTAAGATGAAGCAACAACATGTTGTATGATTAAATCACACTAACGAACTTCTCACAATGATCTTAAGTACTTCTAATCTTCATTGAAAATTGTACAAATTCTTTCATCAATCAGGATAGAAAAAGAACACATGAACCATTATTTTAGTTGTAGATTGTTGGAATAGTCCCACATTGGTTGTGGGGAAGGCTTGAGCATGGTTTATAAGGGTGAGGGAGCACCTCCTCATTAAGCTAGCTTTTTGGGGGATGACCCAAGAGACCTTGGCTCGCTGCTCGGGTTGGGCCTGACTTGGAATCCGAACGCGCTAGGTGTGGTAGTCCGGCTAACAAGTGGTATTAGAGCCCATGTGTGGCCCAGGGGGGCCTAGGTGTGGCCCCAGGGGGAGCCCAAGTGGGCCTAAGGGGGCCCAGGAGGAGCCTAGGGGGGCCTAGGTGTGGCCCAAGGGGAGCCCAGATGTGGCCCAGGTGTGGCCCAGGGGGCCCAAGGGTGGCCCAGGTAGCCCAAGTGGTTCCTAGATAATCTCAGCTCAATGTGTGAGGGGGAGATTGTTGGAATAGTCACACATTGGTTGTGGGGAGGGCTTGAGCATGGTTTATAAGGGTGAGGGAGCACCTCCTCATTGAGCTAGCTTTTTGGGGGGGGGAGATGGCCCAAGAGACCTTGCCCCACTACTCGGGTTGGGCCTGACCTGGGATCCGAACGTGCTAGGTGTAGCGGTCCGGCTAACAAGTGGTATCAGAGTCCAGGGGGAGCCTAGGGGGGCCTAGGTGTGGTTCCAGGTGTGGCCCAAGGGGAGCCCAGGTGTGGCCCAAGGGGAGCCCAAGGGGAGCCCAGGGGGCCCAGGTGTGGCCCAGGGGGAGCCCAGGTGTTGCCCAGGAGGTGGCCCAGGGGGGCCAAGGGTGGCCCTGGTAGCCCAAGTGGTTCCTAGATAATCTCGGCCCAATGTGTGAGGGGGAGATTGTTGGAATAGTCCCACATTGGTTGTGGGGAGGGCTTGAGCATGGTTTATAAGGGTGAGGGAGCACCTTCTCATTGAGCTAGCTTTTTGGGGTGAAATGGCCCAAGAGAACTTGGCCCGCTGCTCGGGTTGGGTCTGACCTGGGATCTGGACGCGCTAGGTGTGGCGGTCCGGCTAACATAGATCACAATTAATAGCAGCTCCTTAGATCTCGAAAACATACAAGGGACAACAATTTATAACATGGCATCTTCATTTCTTAATTAAATTATGTATTTATCAGTTGCAGTAAAAATATAGTCTCTACTATATAAAGTGAGAGTTTCTTCCCACGTCACATTAATTGCTCTGCTTAATTGCCCTACTTAATTGCCCTGCTTAATTGCCCTAAGCAAGAAACGAAGCGTTGCTTTAATTAGCCAGCTTTTGCAACAAACAAAGCGTTAAAGATAGATGTTTGATCTTATGAAATAATATTTTTTATTTTTTAATCTTTATTTTTCGTTATCAATTTTGTTTTTCGTAGCAACGCACGGGCATATAACTAGTACCTCTTATCTTGCAGATGAGTCCTGATATCGGCAATTAGATTATGCACCTTCCAAGTGTCAGGAGGCTGATGCGGCCGAACTTGTGAGAGCATGCTGGCGAGAAGTCTCCTCATATTAGGCTTTTGGGACGCCCGCACAAAAGCCCGGCAATCAAATTGCCCTCCAAGCTTACAAAATATTTCGTTGGCAAGTGTGGTCTTACCAATGCCTGCAACTCCAACAGTGGACACAACCTTGAGCTTTTGCTTTCCATCCTTAATCAGCAACTCTTCAAGCTTGTTCATAGGGGCATCAATACCAACAAGATCAGCAGACTCTCCATACACTATGTGATGCGGAGAGCGAAAAGGGACATCATATATAGGAGTAGGAGGAGTAGTACGGCCGATGCCACCAAGATTAATATACACTTTGTGTCGTTGAAGCACCTCCTGCACACGCGTGCTGAATTCTTTGATCTTGTTGGCCATCCATAGGCGCTGCTTTAGCTTATCGTAGAGCCGATTTGTCTTACGCAATGTAAATTTGCGACCAGGAATTTTGCAGACATACTTGCTCTTGGAATCGGCAGCGTGCTCGTACTGGTCGATGCAGTCGTCGACGTCATATGACAGTTCACGCACCTCCTTCATCCAACAGTTCACCATCACCGAAGGGTAGTCCAATCTTGAGATGTGATCCTGAAGAATAGCTACTATTTCCTCGAGATCACGCTTGATGAGCGGTATCTCATCCTCCGCGCCCTTGGGCAGCGTGTAGCCGTGACGCATTAGCTCATTGAGCTTCACGGGAAGTTTGAACACGGCGCCTCCCAAAGCAGAGATCGGAGCATCCATGGATTCCTCTGAAGCCAAAGTGCATGGCACAGATTAGCTGCGTACTCACTAAGAACGATCCTAAATAAAAGCAAAAGCAAATACAGAGACACAAAACGTGCATACAGAACTACCTCTACTAGTTCAGGTCATCAAAATATCATGAACTACCTCTCCGAGCAACTGAGGTGGAAGGAGAGACTTCTTTCCTTTTGCTTCATTTCCTTATCTCCATGATCCTTTTCTTTCTTTGGGGCCTTTGGGGGTAACATCTCTATCTTCGGCTCTCTTATTAAAAATTAATTTAAATTAATTAATTTAAAGAGTTGGATGTTATTCGGAGTTTTAATTATTTTAACATCTCTTCTCATCCAAATTTTTGGATTTAATTCCATATTCATCCGATAAATCATTATTCTATTCCAATTCAAATTCTAAACCATTTCCCTTAGCTAAATTCGAATCTAAAATTTATTTTTCGGTTCAAAATCTAATTCCAAACCTCATTTGAAATTCCAATCGAATTCCCAGAATTCTTCTAAAATTCAAAATTCATCTTTTTCTCCCTAATAGGCCAAGCCCAATAGCTCATTACTATTCATCATGTTCTACCTCTAGCTTGTGCACGGCAAAATGTTCACCCATGGCAAGCTCCAACTTCAATTCTTCATATCTTCCAAAATAATCCATCAAATTTAGTGGGATTCAAAGCATTGCGACCGTATTGATGAGAGGAGTTATTTCCCTGTGGTTTCCACTCAATTCCTCTCCTGGAACAGCTCCATTTACTCCCAAACTGAATTGCCTTCTCTCATCAATATCTCGGTTGTTTCTCTTCTCTCCACATGCCCAAGGCCTCTAAAGCTGTGTCTTGATGTCCCCTATGTGATGCTCACCATTCCCCACTATTTCCCTGCTCTCTTCCACTCCAAAATTTGCAAAAATCGCCAGCCGACGTAAACCAAAGGCATCGACGTGTCAACTTTTGCTCCGGTGAGCCAACTGAAGTTCCGTTCACATTGTTGTGTGCGTCTCGTCGCCACGATCAAAAACCCTCAAGAAATTTTGATTTTCATTGCAGGATGGTGACGAATTTCTCGTTTGAACGTTGCCGACCGAACCGTCTTCTCGGCATTGATTCCGTCGTCTCCGTAATACTCTCCTAAATCAGATCCCACCGATGGATTCGCATCGCCGAGAACTTTCCTATGCTTACCTTTCCCAGCCCCGCAACCTTCTCTGGCCGCCTCTTGCCACGTTGCCCTGTGCATCTCCATCTCCTGGCCCCACCGCACGTTGCTCTAGCCCCCGACCGCCGCCGAGCGCCGCCACTCCGGCCTCACACCGTGCGCCACTGTCCGTCGCCGCGTGTGCTCGCCGCCCCGCCGCCGTGTAATAATCTAACTTAGACTCGCCTGATGGTGGAATGTGGGTGCCGGAAGGAGGCAATTTGTTTTTCCCACACGACGCAAGAGGGGGCTTCTGTATTGGGTGGATGGAACCCTAACAGTGGTGAAACCTTAGCGGGTGGAGTCGGGTTAGATTATTACATTGTAAAGGCCTCTAGATATTCACTTTGTCGCACGCCTAAGGAAGCATGTTATGGCCGACAATAAAAATGAAATCTCTTGTGAGTAAAGTGTACAACCTCTGCAGAGTGTAAAACTATTCGAATAGCTGTGCCTACGGTCAAGTGCGGGCAAGGAATGCTTTCATATTGGTAGACTTTGTTTTTGTTTTAAAAAATAATGTTTTGGGATCAGGGAGTGGTTAGAACTCCCGGATGTGTTCCTGACAGCGGGTGTTAGTCAAGTGGTTGGAACCTGTTTTGAATCATGACGGATGGAGTCATTTGCTGGATAATCATGATCTTTTAAAATGTACAGTTAGAGCCTGTATACTAGTGTTGGTGGCTAGAACCCTCACTAGAGTTATAAATAATTTCAATTGTACAAATAATTGTTAAAAATGCTTTGTAAAAATTAATACTAGTAATGTTTGTTAAAATTTGGCTTTGAGCAAAAGAACCATATTAAGCCATCTTTTCAAACCCCTACATAATGCATCATTACCAGACTTGTTGAGTACGTCTGTACTCGCGTGCTACTCTCAATTTAATTATCAGAAGCTTTTCAAGATGATGTGGAAGATGGTGAGTACTTCGATGAGTTCGATGGAGGAAATCATGCAAACTAGGCGCGTGTTCCCCAGTTGTCTGTATGTGGAGTTTATTTGGTTTTACTTTTGTTTCTTGTTTCCACTGCTGTAATCTTAAGGTCATGTGACCTCGTATTGTAATAAGTGGCCTTTCGGTCGGTACTCGGTATTTATATTTACATTTCGTTCTTTTTTGTTATGATACATCACTGTGAAATGTGTGTACTAGCGTTGATCTGGGACTAGTACAGAAATACACAGAAGATTTCGGGTAGGTCCCACATTGGGCTTCTTCGGCACTTCAGTTTACATCTAACAATGACTCGTATGGAGACTAGGGTTAACAAAATCGACGAAAATCATGCGATTTTCGCCCATATCGTCACGGTCCAATATCAAAACCGGTCAATAAACCGATTCGATTAAAAAAATTTCAAAAATTTGAAAAATTTTACGTGTCAAAAACAGGTCGAAAATCGATGGAAATCGGTCGATTTTCGTCAAAAATCATCGAAAATCGATCACACAAAAGCTCAACAAGGTTGTCGATTTTCCACGAAAATCGAGGATTTTTGAAATTTTTTTTTCAAAAATCTGGTTTTTGAATTTATGCGATTTTTGATGATTTTCAGCTCGATTTTTGCGATTATCGAAAATTACTGTTCATCTAAAAATCACGAAAACGATTTTGTGAACCCTGATGGAGACAGGCATTGGAATCAACTCTTGGTCATTGCCTGTCAATTATTTAGTCGCCCTCACGCCTTAAGAGAACACAAGTACTACTAATTGGGTCTCTCTCTAAGCCAGCTAGCTTTCTTCAGGATAAACAAGAAATACCAAATTACCATCTGGGCCATAGTACTGTTGTTTCAGACCATCTGGGCCATATTATGAGAGTGTTTTTACGATAAATCCATCCATAGGAAGTGCCAATTATAGGCCCACACTACTATAGATTCGTACATCACAATCGGTTCTTTTTGGTCATCACAGTCGGTTTTGGAGGCGATAGAAAGTCCAACGACAGTGATAAGATAGATATATCACAGTCGGTTTTTAACCGACACTAATAATATCTTAGCACTGTCGGTTCTTTTTCGGAACTGACTGTGATAATAAACTTATCACAATCGGTTTTCTCGTAGAACCGATTGAGGTAAGTATAATATCACAATCGGTTCTTTTTCAGAACCGATTCAAATGATTACATTATCACAATCGGTTTTTTATTGGAACCGATGGGGATAAGTATATTATCACAATCGGTTCTTTATTAGAACCGATTGTGATACTACAAATATCTCAATCGGTTCCAGTAAGAACCGATTGTGATACTGTACGTATCCCAATCGGTTTCAAGAAAGAATCGATTGTGATGATGTTACTGTCCACCGTTCGAAAATAGCCTCGCATTCACAATATGACACAAATAGCCTCGCATTCACAATATGACACATTCATCACAATCCACAATATCACAGAACATATATACATCACAATCTACACACATTACATTCACATTAATATTGTTTACAATCTGTAACAGATCACATTCACATAAATTTTGTTTACACTTTATGAACTAGTATTTGCTTGAATGGTCTCTATATCTACCATCCTCCGTTATAACTTCTGTCCAGTACCACTGGCATAAATGGTCTCGTAATTTCTTGAGATCAGTGTTGGTTAGGCTCTTCCGGAGGATATCAAGGTCCTGCAAAATAGATAGTAGTGCATTAATATATTTAAGTCTGAAATTTTGATTGTAAAAGGCTTATAGTATTATGCTTGTAAACAAATATCACATTGACAGTAGTGCAAATAATCAGCTCTATACCTTAGGGAAACGATCTGCGCGACCAACCAAAATGAGCATGTGATGCATCACGTAAAATCCACACAGATCATCGCACCCTTGTTGATGACACTGTGAACAAAGAAACATAAATTAGGAGACGAATTAAAAATAGGTGTCAGAAATAAATCCTATGATAGACACTTGTACCTTGAAGCGCTTCCACTCCAGTTTGGTGCCTTGTTTATCATTGTGTCGGCCATGTTCAGCAACGTAAGACAAGAAAGCCCTATACATTGCAGAGATGCCATTGAGGTAAAAAACATCTAACGTAGTTCAATATGTAAAAGTGTTAGGTTAGAGGAATGTACTTATTTCTGCAAAACAGGCTCGATCGCATAGTCCATCGGTCTATTTTCGAGTGAGTTCAACGTGTAGACCTTGTTTTGACTCGGAACAACCACAAGTAGAACCCAATGGTTGCTTATTTCACGGTACACAGTGCAAGAGAATAAGTTCATATACGGTTGAAGTGTGTACATGTAATTGAATTGTATAGTAGTACATACTCCTGGTGGTACGGGAAGAGAATGAAGTCCTTTTTCGCCTCGTCATGCAATGATCGCTTGATGTATCCTGCAAGGAACTCCGATTGAAGCCTAGCCATGGTCGCAGACACCATCTCGGGTCGACAAACCCGACAGTGGTGTCGACCCGCCACGGCCACGCCTCATGATCCTGCAATTCATGTCAATTGTTAAAAAATATAATACAAAATCAGTTAAAAGTCATATGAATGAGTATGGTGCGATACTCACAGCGTCCAGGATCGTATGGTAGAAATATCGACGGCATTCAAGCTGTACATAAATTATAGATCCTCAAATCCGACTGGGAAGGTCCCATCCTCTTTGCGGTGGAATTGTCCCCCTCGATACTTCACTGTGAAATCGTGGCGAGGCTTGGCCTCATGTGACTTATCGATGTACCATCCATGTAGGTGGCGAGTAAACAAGCCTAAAGTATTCAATTCATGGCTTGCGATAAAGGGCTTTCCATGTATGTACCGCTTGTGATCATCAGGGTGCTCTGTGTCCTCTGACAACTTTGCCTTCTTCACGGAGGGACTCTCTGAACTCTGCTTTGTGTCTTTACTCAGCGTGGTAGAAGTCCTTTTGCGCACCACCTGCGCACCAGCATTTGTAGCTGCAGTCGTAGGTGCAGGAGGTGCAGCTGCAGCCCTAGGTGCAGGTTGTGTAGCAGGGGCAGGAGCATGTGCAGCAGTAGTAGCAGGAGCAGTAGTAGCAGCAGGTGCAGCAGCAGCAGCAGTAGGAGGAGGAGTATCAGTAAAAGGAGCAGGGGCTGCACCAACAGTAGTAGTAGTAGGAGCAGGAGAAGCAGGAGCAGGAGCAGTAGGTGTAGCAGAAGCAGCATGAGCAGGAGAAGCAGGAAGCGAGTGCGATAGCAGAGTAGCAGTGATAGCAGTGATAGCGAGCGATAGTAGCAGTGAGTGCAGTAGTACCAAAGCGATAGCAGTAATAGTACCTGCAGCAGGAGGAGGTGCTTGCACTACGACACCCGTCGCGGGCCACTTCATGAAGGACATCCGTGCTTGCCCGAGAGTGGCGATATCTTCGTTCGAGGGGAACTCCAGGGCATGAGACAGGTAAACATCGTGGACACAGTCCACCTGCACCCTCATGTAGCCCTTCCCCAAAGGTATACCATGCACCGTGTCATCCTCCTTGCTGGGAAATGCAACCCCACGCGCAGCCTCAGTTTGTATTCCGTCGTCGATCAGGACTAGCTGGCACTTGGCAGGACCCTGCAAGAAGTGATCAGCATCTTCATCATAATCTTTGTTAAGCTTACTCATGTACCTTTCGGTCCGAAACAGTTATTACCTTGAGGTGTGGAATGCGCAGTTCCTTATTGGAAGCGCAGCTGCTAGGGTGTAGCATAGGCGATAGTTCAGGACTGATTCTCGGAGAACATCGCCATCATCTCAGCCTTTAACTCCTCCTTCATCTGCGTCCTAATCCGCGCCTCACGTGCTTCCCATGATCTTGCCCTGGCACTGGAAACGCTCTCCTCTACAAAGAAGGACTTCTTCGTATGCCCTGCACCTGCGGCAAGCACCCGACCCTTATGATCGGGCTTCCCGATTGCCAAACACAGGATGTCCCTTGACCCTTGGCTTTGAAATGCTCCTTGCTCTTTCTTTTGGCTTACCTCCTCCTGCAGGTCGCAAATATAAATTATTGCTAAAATACAATGGGAAGGGTCAGATGCAATGTACTATGTTAGATATCTTACGATGGTCGTGACGATCTGTGCCGTCGAGGGGTTTGGAACGACAATCTGACCGTTAGAGGTTTTCTGAGTCCTTGCTAATACCCAGTCGCGTGCCCACTCCTCGCATATATGGGAGTAAGGCATCGTTGTCCCAGAGGTTGCACACTCCTCGGCTAGTTGCGCCCACTCTGCCTTCTTCCCTACATACCCACCGGAACCGAGGTGGTGCGCGTGTGTGTTACGCCTCTGTATAGCGATATTCTTCTCTCTCAGCTCCTCCGCCTCGGGCGTATTCCTCATCCTTGCGAACTCCTCCCAAACCTCGAGAGTAACAAATGGATACCTTTCGAAGGGAGTACGGTTTTTCAACACGAACTCGGCATGCATGGTAACCCTGAAATGCCTCAAAGCCACACCCATTCTCTTCAAGGCGTACCGTCTCGCATGGATTTCATCTTCCTCTTGTATAATCCATTTCCCCTTAACTTCGTCCCACAGCCAGTTCTTCTGCTCGTCACTTACTTCCTTCCTCCAGTCCTTAACTGTGATTGGCACTCTCTCCCTCACCAATTGGCCGAGAAAAGAGGAGTAGCGCCCCTTAAACTTGCTAGGACCCGTGCAAACCCCCGTGGCATTGAAGTTGAGGACTTGCAGTGTTCTCCCTGTGGCTCCTTTATTCGGTCCTCTGCCCTTTCTGACCTTCCTCGATGGGGTAGCAGCACCTTCTTCTCTCTCTGGCGTTGAGCCGGTGCTCTCTCTTTGCGACATTCCGAACTAAGTACGTATAGGTCAAACCTAAACTTGATGAGAGAAAGCAATTCAAATTTCTGACATGATTATATCTCACATAAGAGAAAGCAATTCAAATGTCTATCTGTAGACCATCTAAGTACGTACATACCAACGATGACTCCTTATCTCCAATTAGGTTAGGTCCTAATCCCATTTGAGGATATGTGGCTCAGGCAAGTTCCTAAGCTATTGTACAACTCTAGAGAAAATTTGGCTGACATCTCCCACTGTTCTCCAAATACACGTCTCGACAACAGGTCAAGAGGGTGTGTATTCAGAGAACACCAGGGAGATGCGGCCGAAACTTTCTCTAGAGTTTGTACAACAGCTTAAGAACTTGCCCGAGCCACATATCCTCGAACTGTCCAAAATACGTGGACAATTCGAGACTGCTTATTTATAAATATGCCATTTTAGCATACTTATAAACAAGCACCCTCGAACGGGAGACGCATAGGTTACGCAACTAAACTCGAAAATAAAGTGCGATAATATAGCAGATGTTACAAGTTTCAAATTGCACTGAGAATATAATATGCACATATTACTATAGAAGGGTTGCTAAATTAATTAGCCAACATGGATTGCGCTCAGATTGCTATAGAAGGGTTGCTAAATTAATTAGCCGTCCAACTTCTAGATGCAAATATATCACAGGCTTTTACATCTGAAAATTTCAGGATTACAACCCTAGAACAAAGATCGCTCTAGCATGTATGAATAAGTACAAAGATAGCACAGAAGGAATATAGCATCGCTCTAACCTTACCACAATGCATTAAGAGCAAGTGCCACCAAATTGTCGACTAAGAGCGAAATGAATAAGCACAAGATCGCTCTAACCCTAGAACAATGCATTAAGAGCAAGTGCCACCAAAATGTCGACTAAGAGCAGTACTTATCTAGGTCTAGCAAGTTCTGTAATGATCAGATTAATCAAGCCTCAATTTTAAGCAATCATCATCGAGCTATTTACAACCAATAACAGCCCACAAATCCGACATCGTTTCTACATACCGAACCGAGTCGGCAATGGGGAGGAGCCCGAGGGGTCAGCCGACGGGGGAGGAGCTACCGGGGGGGACGCGCCGATGGGGGTGGTGGGGGGGAGCCGCCGAGGGGGAGGAGCCGGAGGGGGAGACGCCCACGGGGTACCCGCCGATGGGGGAGGTGCCGGGGGGAGGAGCCGGAGGGGGAGGCACCACAGGGGGAGGAGCCGGAGGGGGAGGTGGTCGAGCTAGGGTTGTGGAAATGAGGATGAAACGAAATCAGTGCGCACCGAAATGTATATGCCCGCCGATCGCAATATGTAATATCTGTGTCGGTTATTTAAAACAACCGATCGCAATATGTACACTAACTGTATCGGTTCTCTAAATAAACCGATCGCAATATATACTATCTATGTCGGTTCTATACAAAAACCGATCGCAATATATACTATCTGTATCGGTTTCCTAAAAGAACCGATTGTGATGACTATGATCCAATCTCTAATTTTTTTGAAACAGAGTCTTCATTCAAAAGAGTCGAAAAGTCAAATCTTTTTCAAATTTGCTATACTATAAGATCCATTTGACATATATATTCTACAAAATGCTAAATTATACAGGGAATTCTTACAACTTAATTTATTTACAATACAACCCTTCTTGATGATCTACACGCATATAATGTGTTCCATGTGTGCAGTCGTCACCGCTAAGACATGCCCCATCTGCAAACGGAGGTGTTTCATCAAATTGGTTGTACTCCTCATAACCATATCTACTTCTGCAATAAAAGAACTTTACACCCCTCATAACCATATATACTTCTGCAATTCTTTTGAACTCCTTAACTCCCCTCTGAAATTCAGCACTCACACAGCTTTTTTGATACATCCATTCTTCACGGTCCATCTACAATTAAACCGCAAACAATAAATTAATAATGCCCTAATCAATGAAATAAAAGAAGGGTTGAAGCATTATCAAAGTTGAGAGATTGAATGATCTGTTGACCAACTAAGTACATACGTACCAACGATGACTCCTAATTGCTAATTAGGACAGGTCCTAATCCCATTCGAGGATATGTGGTTCGAGCAAGTTCCTAAGCTATTGTACTAACTCTAGAGAAAATTTCGGCAGCATCTCCCCGCTGTTCTCCAAATACACGTCTCGACAACATGTCAAGAGGATGTGTATTCGGAGAACACCGGCGAGGGAGATGCTGCAGAAACTTTCTCTACAGCTTGTACAACAGCTTAGGAACTTGCTCGAGCCACATATCCTCAAACTGTCCAAAAAACGTGGACAATTCGAGACTGCTTATTTATAAATATGCCATTTTAGCATACTTATAAACAAGCACCCTCGAACGGGAGACGCATAGGTTACGCAACCTAATTAACTACTATACTATTGATCATATTATAATTATCTTAAAACAATTATCTCTAATATATAAAGTGAGAGTTTCTTCCCACGTCATTTCATCAAAATTACCAGTTCTGCCATTCTTTAATTACACACCTCTTTAATTAACCACTCCAGGTGTGAATGGGAGACAGCACACAAGACCATTCTTTAATTACCCCTCTTTAATTAATTAACCACTCCAGGCGCAAGAAAGCGTCGTAACGCTTCATTTACATAGAAATATAGAAATACTGCTTCAATAGTGTCCTACTGTATAAGGTATTATTTGCATAACATATTTTCTTGTTTCATGTTATCGTAATAGCAGGATAGCCGTTCAAAATGTAGATACTGTTGCAACGCACGGGCACCTTACTAGTATGACATGTAATGTCCACATTCATGAAATAGAGAATTAATGCTGATCACCTTTTGAGGAAAACCACAAATGAGGGGAAATCTAGCTCCTAATCAAGCTAGCTAGGGTTTCAATTAACATTAACCTTCAACCCACTGATGATCTCCTCCACGATTTAATTTCTCAACCATACACTCTCCTAATGACAGATAGCACAATCACCAAATCAAAATCGAATAATGTACATTAATACAAAATACGATGGATTTGAAGGAATGGCGCCCACCTTTTGAAGAAAGACACAAATAAGCTAGGCAGGAAAATAGAGAAATCCCCTCAATGCATCAAATTAATTACCCTCTTCACACACATTTTCAAGACTTTCATATTTTCTCATCCAAATATAAGTTTAAACCAGAGTAATAGTTTTTAGGCAATGGCGGATTTTATTTAGCTCCAGAACACCAACTCGACGAGAGTAAATAAGTTCATCCTGAGTCCCGACGGCGCACACACACACACACACACACACACACACACACACACACACACATATATATATATATATATACATGAAAACTTCATCACAATCGGTTCTATACAAGAACCGTTTGTGATTAAATAGTTATCACCGTCGCCTATATATAAAACCGACTATAATAATTTGTATCCTCATCACTGTCGGTTTGTTTACAGAATCGATACAGATAACATATCACAGTCGGTTCTTAAAGTAAACCGACTGTAATAATATTAGTCATCCCAGTCGGTTCTATATAAGAACCGACACGGATATTCATCCACCCTCTTCGTCTTCCCCGCCAATTTGACCGTTCAAACGTAGCATTGATCACCATCGCGTTCCCCGATCAATATATAAAAGTACGCAGCAGCTAGTCCTGGTAATCGGTAGTCTAGCTTCCATATAGCTCCTGTCTTCTCTGCCTCTTCGACCGCAGCAATGGCAGCGCCTCCTTCTCCGGCAGGGTCTGACTCCACCGTGGAGTCACCTATCTTCCATCCTCCAGCATCCTCACCGCCGCCGGCAGCGCCGCCTCACTCCGGCAGGGCGCCTCCCCACCTGTCTCCCGACGTCTCTCCCGGTGCCTCACCCCGGCTGGGCACCTCCAACGCCAGCAGGAAGCGCCCTAGAGAGGACGAGGAGGAGGAGGAGGAGGAGGAGGACGACGACGACGACGAGGAGAAGCACGACGACGACGACGAGGATCAGGAGATCATCCGTTGGGGCACCGGTGTGTCCTCTGGGTCGTCATCGTCGGAGGATGATCACCCAGGCAGCGACGATGATCAGCTGCCCTTCTACGACTACGACGGCGGTGACAGCGGTGATAGCCATGGCCTGTCGTTCTATAATTAAGTAAATTAAATGCATGCATGTGATCTGTGAACAATATATAGATATCTGTGCTGAAAGCCAGTTGTGCTTTCATTATATATACATATCTGTTTTGTTCATGTGGCAGCGGCTTTTTTTTTGTTCTTGAAATGCGTGCGTCTTGGCGCGTTCCATATCACAATCGATCGGTGATTCTTGTCACTCTAAGGAATTGGAACCCGGTCTTCAAAGAAGTGATGATGTTGCGTATGATGCAGTTCTGCGATTGGCCTAGATGCCGAACCAAAGTCTTTTCCTGCTGGACGTCAGAAGTGAATGGACACATTGCATATGTCGGAGAAAGAACTTTGCCGAAGAAAAGAAGACAATACTCCTCGAGCTGAATTATGTTACTATTAGTTTTGTTTTTGCGGATGTTGTTGCGCTCGTAAGATGATGTTATATATTTTGCGTATGTTGCAGTTTTTCTATGGTTGGTCTGTGTTGGAGTTTGTTTTTTTCTTGTTCCCTGAAGGCGCAATGTCTGACTGGAGGATCTCACAAAAACTATGTTTCTGTTGAACTGTTCTTGGTGTCATCTATTAATGGAACTGGGGCATTCTGTTGCCATCTAAAAATCATCACAATCAGTTCTGGAAAAGAACTGATTGTGATAAGCCCTGTGCTTATCACAATCGGTTTCTTCCTAAATCCGATTGTGATAATACCTACTCATTACAATCGGTTCTGGAAAAGAACTGATTGTGATAACCCCTGTGCTCAGAACAATCGGTTTCTTCCCAATACCGATTGTGATAATACCTACTCATTACAATCGGTTCTAGATAAAAACCGATTGTGATAACAAAATTATTATCACATATAGAACCGATTGGGATTATTATTGTAGCACAATCGGTTTCCAGTAAGAACCGATTGTGATAACCTGTTACGAAGATTTCCAAATGGAATATACTTATCACAATCGGTTTTTTAGTCAAAAGTTTAGAACCAACACAGATGAAGCGATAGTAATGTGCCATTCTGTAGTAGTGCCATACGCATTGTAGATTTCCAATTCCTCTTGAGAGGTATATTTTTTTAAAAAAGTTATACAAATATTAAAGTAGAAAAAGAAAGATATATAAAGATTACTTAGCCATTCGATTGATTTAAGATACCAAAACTTGTATGAGAGGGTAATACATTCAAAGACTGCTCGATCCTTTTTCACGTGGCTCAGTTACCTGTTTACCCCATCAACGGACGCAGCCCCTTCCGTGCGAACTCGCTGTCGTCCGCGTCGGCCTGCCTCCGCGACATCCCCACCGAACGTATTGATTGGTTTTGTGTGTAGATCTGTTGGAGATTGATCAAAAGTTCGTTCTTGATTTTTTTGATACGATAATAATTCGTTCTCTCTGGTAGGGATGAAAACGGTACGGAAACGGTCGGTAAATGACGGTTCCGTTTTCGTTTTCACATTTTTTACCGGTAACGGAAACGAAATCGGAAACCCCGGAAACGGATACGGACACGGATAGTGACGGAAACGAAATCGGAACGGAACGGAACGGATACGGAAACGAAAGCGAAAAATTCTACAAGAACATAGTAGAGAATTACAATATACATGACCACAAGAACAATATAGCCCATTCCACATCTAAGGTGGACACAAGAATAGTGCTATGTTCACTGATATCACTAGAAAATTTTTCTCAAGTTTGTCAGCTAATGGCACATTATTTGTCTCCCATATCAGATCATCATGTCCTCATCCATATAATTATTATTGATATCCTATTGCTCTACCAACTACAAAGGTTTAGCACCCTAAAATTTGTATATTATTATTCGATGTTCATTTATGATTTTTAGATTTATCTTGGATTTTCTCGGAGTATATAAATACTATTTTGCATTTTTAGATTTATAAAATTAATTTATTTATAAAAAAATTATGCTGAAAATAATTTTTCTAGGTTCAAAATATTCCAAAGTATTTTTGAGAATTTTTGTGGAATTTTTGAACTCTATTTAGTATTTTATATAAAACCATTTGTATTTATGAAATTATTTTAATTCAAAAATAAATATAAACTCTCTTCTCATTTTTGGGCCAAGCCCATTTCCCTTTCCGGCCCGTTTCCGTTTTTAGTTTCCGGTTTCACTTATATGGAATTTCCGTTTCCGTTTCCGTCGGAATTGGCTCTCCCGTTTCCGTTTCCGTTTCCGACAAAAAATTTCCGTTTCCGTTTTCGTACTGATATTTTCCGTTTTCGTTTCCGAAAAAGAGCTTCCGTTTCCGTTTTTCTTCGGAACGGTCGGGAACTTTCCATTCCGTTTTCACCCCTACTCTCTGGCATCGAGTCATTGTTGATTCTAAATTTAGTCATATCTGAAATTTCTAGTTGCTGCTAACAGCTAAGCAGTTAGAGAAAGTGATTACAGAATTAATGCAGTACTATACTGTGTGCTATGTTAGCTGCTACGTTTCAGAAAATGCTTACAGAACTATTTAGTCACTTTTTTAGAGCTTCTAGCTTGTTAGCCGCAATGTTTCACAGATTGCTATGTCTGAACATTTACAACTTGATATGAATTTGTAAGAGAGTCGATTCGTCTTTTTTTCCCTTCTTTGTTGCCTTTATGAGGTACGTGGTCGAATAAGATAATGATGAGCAAAAGGTAGTACAGTCTTTTTACATGGATCCTTCTTATTCATGGATGGAGTGGGAGGCAATTTCCTAACGAAACACCTCTCGTATTGCTCCAACTTCTCAGGGTCAGAGGAGTGGATCTATGAGTGAAGCTAGAGTTAAAGAGTTACAAAACCTCGAAGACGGGATCAATATAACACAATACATCATGTTGAAGGATGCCACTGGATCAAAAACTGGTACGTCTCTCTTTTCTGATGACCGAAGACGAGAGTCTACAGCAGTTAAAACTCTACCATGAAAGTGTGAAACTGATACAGCGTTGGCACTAGATTTTAAGATCTCTTTGTGTGTAAAGAAAGACCATACATACCCTAGCACATCCGACGAGTATGATACAATACTAGTAGGGTGCCCGTACGTTGCAACGGGATATCAAAAGGTGTGCATAAAACATATGATTGTATGTACCATAAATGATGCAAAATTCTCAGATATCATTACTACATTAAAGCCGTCCAGAGGAAATAAGGCTGTCATAAGTGTTCCAAAAATATAACTTGCAAAATGATTATTTGATCAAATAAGGTCATTTTTCAGATAAACTAGTTACATGCCCGTGCGTTGCTACGAAAAACAAAATTGATAACGAAAAATAAAGATTAAAAAATAAAAAAATTATTTCACAAAATCAAACATCTATCTTTAACGCTTTGTTTCTTGCGAAAGCTGGCTAATTAAAGCAACGCTTCGTTTCTTGCATAGGGCAATTAAGCAGGGCAATTAAGCGGCAATTAATAACGTGGGAAGAACGGACCACTGCCACCAAGTGCTGCTTTAGAACAGTAGAGATAGTACTACCCATGTTTAGTAAACTTTTTGCTTTGTATTCAAATTCTAGAAAGAAGAGCATCTAAGCTATAATCATTTAGGCTAAATAGAATAAAGAACGTACATGCTCATGGACAAAATTTATCTCGAACAATCTAATAGAATATTGGAAGGAACTATTTGATCAATGACTGCGTATGCTGCTGACGCTGGTTCTCCTTCAACTTCTCCTTGGGTGAGAGCTTGTCACTGATTAGTGTGATCTTCCAACAGTCTACTTGGAGGAAACCGACCCAGCTTTTGGTATAACTGTGTCTAAGTCAGGTCCGACTATACATCTACATCTAAGTAGCCAGCATAGCCAATTCTAAGCTCCATTACTATGAGCTTCAGCAGACAGTGTCATTAATTCTTGCAAACCGGAATCATGGACTTCTAGATAGTCAAGAGCTAGTTGATCCATCAACTGCCAGATCCTATTCATCCCTGTGACCTCTCGAAACTGAAGTCCTGCACAAACATGAAGAGAGCATAGTAAGTTCTGAGATGTCCTTTGTGATATAAGTAGACTTGTGAAGGTAACAACACATCCGACCTTATTTTAGAGAAACTGAATGTAAGGGGCGACGTTGGCTGCGTGTGGGTGAAGAGGGATGTGGCTACACATGGGGGGCGCCGGGCATAGGGGGAGCCAGATCTGGAAGGGGAGCAGCACGGGGAGCGACGACGTCATCTGGAGGTGTAGCGGCGGGCGGCTGCGTCGGGAGTGAGGGGGCGGCGTGGGGCACGGCGGGTGAGGTGGGCCAAACCTCGAAGGGGGAGCCACGGCGGCCACGGGTGTTGCCGGCGACGGCGGCTGGCGTCTTCAAAGACGACGCAGTGGCGGCGGGTCTCGACGCTGGCGACCACGGGTGCTTGCCGGCGAAGCGGCAGCGCGTCTTTGTGGCGCGGTGGCGGCGGGTCTCCGACGCGGTGACCACGGGTGCTTGCCGGCGACGAAGCGACGTCTTCAGCGCGGCGCAGGTGGCGGCGGGTCGCCGAGGCGGCGGCCACAGGTGATTGCCGGCGACGAAGTGGCTTCGACGCAGCGCAGGTGCACGAGCGAGCGATTGGGGCACCACGGGTTTAGGGGCGGCGCACACGGGCGAGCGATTGGGGGCCACACGGGCGGGCGATTGGGGGCCACACGGGATGAATCGGGTGATTTGGTCCATCAGATTTGATGAAGTGATGTGATAAAACATCTTAGCGCTTGATTATGAGGAAACCGGATTTCTGGGTGCACGTGTTAGGGTGAACAAAGAAAAGGTATCCTCTGTGGGGGCAGAATAGTGTGTGCATGTAGAAAAGAATTAACTGGTGAATTATAAAGGGGTAAAGAAAGATGAGTCTATGAGCTTATTAACTAACCACTCCACGATGCTTAATTTGAAGAGTGGACACAATAAAGAGTTCTTGCGGCGTGCTGCGCTAATGCTCAGCACACCAATACTCCGCATTAGAATATACCATCTGGTATATATACCAAGAAGGCCAATGCTTCAAAATTCTAAGTCCAGTAGGAACGGGATTCTGATGCTAGAATTGTCTTAATTTCCATGGTTTAGATCGATGGAACAAGTGAAGTATACCAAGGGCAATTAGGCACGACGCAAGGTACCAATTTACTAAACATCTGCCTTTTGTTTTATTGAATTAGTTATTTTCAGTACTTTGAAGGTATTTTTTTACGAGTTATAATAAACATAAATACCATAGTATCTAGAGATCAACACCACAAAAAGAATTGACAAAAAACGTTTTATAGAAGATATTATATAACTTTTGTATTATGATCGTTTCTATACTGAGCCCAGACATGCAACTCCTCGGCATGTGTGTGTTACTGAGACATTAGACAATTAGTTTAACTGAAGTTGGAAAAAAATGAGAGAATATATTAATTGAAAAATAACGACTGTTATAATCACTAAGGAGAAAGAAAATAGTATTAACTAACCATGCAAATGTGCGTCTGCTTAGCTAGATCCCATTAAGAAGACTTGCAAAATATCTATATCTTTGGCGGAATAATTATACGTTATTATGAAAAGATTTATATTAGACGTCTCATTATAAACGGTTTTGAAAAATCATTTGTGTTAAATATAATCATAGATGATTTTATAATAACCATCGAAGTTATCAATTATATCACAGACGATTTGTGACTAAAACCGTCGGCTATAAGCTGTCATTGCTGTCAATTAATATCATTAATGGTTGGTGGCTAAAATCGTCACTGACGGTTAATATTGCAGAGAACTGTGTGAAGTATGTACAGTTTTCCATGTGACTTCCCTCGTTCTGTTGCGCCCTCTCCCGGAAAAATCGAAATACTATACAACATATGACACGTATTTACAGATGTACACAACATGTTTGCATATTTACAAAAATCTCTACTATTCCCGAAACCTCAAAATTCGTTTAGCCTTTACCGAAGCCTCAAATTTCGTTTACAATGTATTTGAAATTTCAAATTTCGGCAAAGGGTGAAATTGAAACCTCAAATTTCGGGTATGAGGTGGCACCTCATACCCGAATCCTCAAATTTCGGGTATGAGCTGCCACCTCATACCCGAAAATGCACATTTCGGCTATGAGTTTTCCCTCTCTCTCTCTCTCTCTCTCTCTCTCTCTCTATTTTGCTTTTTCTCTGATTTTTGGCAAATTTTGAAATCTATACAAAACAGCGGCCGTATTTTCAATTCTATACAACAATTGA
Source organism: Rhipidocladum racemiflorum (assembly GCA_036346355.1). Lineage (NCBI taxonomy): Eukaryota > Viridiplantae > Streptophyta > Magnoliopsida > Poales > Poaceae > Rhipidocladum > Rhipidocladum racemiflorum. The sequence goes on from CM070571.1 coordinate 70,486,314, forward strand.
ACGTATCTGCCAAAAACCCAACTGTATTCGCTATACTATTTCGCGAAAACATGTATAATCAACATGAAATAGCGAATACAGTGTATAACCAACACCAACTAGCGAGTACACTGAATAATCAAAACGGTACAGCGAATACCTGTATTCGCTTTGTGGTGTAGCGAATACATGGTGTATTCGCTACACCCTATAGCGAATACAGGGGGGCCTACCCATTGAACTGCAGCTATACACGGCAATGCACACTCACTACAACGTCGCTTTGATGGATGATTTGGCGTTTGATGCTTTCATATGAGGCAGATGCAAACTCACTGCAGCCATGTCTCCCAAGAGCAAGATCATAATCAAGTGTGTATATATATAGCAATTACCAGTATTTGCAGCATGAGGTAGTGAATACAGGCTGGCTTCCTTTTTTGTGTTTTTTTGAACGGAGCCGAATACACTGTATTTTTTGATCGCAAAATGAAATAGTTTGGAATACTATACAAATTGTCCATCGCTTATACAAATATGAAAACATAATCATTTATTTACAGAAATCGCAGTCATATCCGAAATTTGTAAATTCGTTTATTCTTCCCCGAAACATGAAATACTGTCTAACATGTATTTGAAAAATCAAATTTTGATAAGTCTAGTGCAATAACCCTAAGTACAGTCGACAACAACTCATGTTATGAATAGTTCAGCTTATTGAGACAGAAATAACGACATTGCAACGGAGAGCCCTTCTAGTGAACGAAATAACAGCAGCAACATAACATTACAGCATAGGAAATGCTAAAATAATGGCTTGAAGTTAACATGCCTTAGGTGAACGAAACAACAAGGGGCCTTCTGCTACACTACTGAGTGCGCTGGGGATATTTCCCCTTGCGCAACCCATCGGTGCCTGCCGCCCTGGTCCTAGCCGCCCTCTCGCGCTTCCTCTCACGCTCGGCCTCCCGCTCGGCCGCCAGGCGCTGCCGTTCGGCCTCCCTCTCTGCACGCATTTCTTCGGCAACCTTCATGCGCTTCTCCTCCTCCTGCTGCTCACGGCACTGCAGCTCTACCATAGCTCTGCGATGCGAGTACTCCCAATTCCGCATCCTCTCCATCTCAGGAGTCTGCTCCGCGTCGTAGAATCTGATGAACTCGCATAATGGAGGCTGCAGTTGGTGACAACAGATGGTATAACAGTGTTAAGGTTTGGACGGTCTGATGCAACACCAAATGCGAGTACGAACATACCGGGCTTCTCCGCCGCATCCGCATCCCCAGCATTGGCTCAGAGTCGTGGTTGCGGCAGCTCCAGTACCTCATACCGTATGTGTATGAGTTGTCTACAGACTGCGGAAAGCGGTAAGGATCCCCGCATAGGCACATGGAGACCTCCGTGCCTTCGGGGATGGATTCGACAACGCTGTGCCTTGGGGGCGAAGGGAACTCCTTTGGCACCGGTTGGTTGGGCGGCGAACTTGTGCTTTGTGGATTGGATTGCTTGCTTCGTGTGATTATTTGGAGGCGAGCACTGGGGTTTAAATAGCCAGCCACCAGCCATAGGAGAGAGTCGGCTAAATTTTTTTGCTGGTATGGTGGTAGTGGATGTCTACCACTCCCTCAGCCGGTTTTTGCATTGCAGTGCTGGTGAGGGGCTTCTCCACATAACTGGAGCATGGTTGTCACCCATGATGAAAGCTGCAATGACTGTATGAAAGCTGCAATGACTATCACGCTTTGTGAAAGCTGCATGACCTGTGACGCTTCGGAAAAGCTACACGACCTGTCACGCTTCGCCAAAGGTGATGGATGCTTTCATTTATGACACGCCAATGCTGTGTCGTGCATACAGTAGGTTGGAAAAGCAGACGTGGATGTGTTCTGTTCTCACATCGTTTGAGAAAGTAAAAGCGACTGATTGGACAACACTCTGCACACCACCAAGCAACAAAGCACTAGCAATCTCGGAGCAAAGCGACAAGGTCAGCTAGAATGCTTTCTACAGTTTTGCGGATGATAAAAGCTGGAAAATGTGTGTCAGGACCCCGAATTTGCAAATCCGGACCCTCTGTGTATTCAGCACTAGTCCAGGAACGCGCTAGTGCACACAGTCTTAACATCGGTATATATCACAATCATACCAATCGATACTATCAAAGTACTTTATTTAAATAATCAAAGGGTTACTTGACCTTATGGTCAAGATACAAATATATGCCTTGCAAGGCGAAACTTATTAAAAGAGAAATAATAGCAGCGGAAAATCAAATAAACCGTGGCGCCATCCAAAGATACCACAGTAACCGACCGGGCTCGCATCCCCTAAGTAGAGCGGGTCTTCTTGGAAATCCTCCTCAAAGCTGGCGTAGTCTCCTCTTCAGCGGTATTGTGTTGAGGCAAGGGTGAGTACTTGGTACTCGGCAAGTCATGCCTGTAATGCAAGCTAATATACTATATGCATGGCTTGGTACAAAGGAATAGCTCAAGGTATATTTGCGAAATGACTTTTGACAAGTAATAAAAGTAGATTCGAAAGCAGTAGAAATAAGTAAAGCATAAATAACTTTCAAGAAATTTAATAAACATTTTTCCCCATCCTAAACCACATTTCCATCATCTTCATTGTTAAACCAACCCACCTTTCAAATCCAAGTTATTTTCAGAAAGTCTAACCCTTGACTGTAATTCCGAGCATTGTCGATCTGCAGTGGACTCGGCTATTTATATAGATTCTCAACTCTGCAGAGGTTATGCACTTTACCCACAAGATACAGTCAAACACCACAAAGGCGAGTTCCCGTAACAAAGCCTTTCGGAAGCCTCAAACAACACAGGTGGTCCTCTCCGGTTCGTGCTCTACACCATCCCTTCCCTTAGCCAAGGCGAAGTATGGGACCAACACACCGTTAGATGGGTATCTGGCCACAGCCACGATACGCTCCCCCGTACAATCACACAAACGGTGTAACTGACACCCTGAGGCTCCACAAGTGAGTCCTTAGCGACTTAGTCAACTAGGGCCGTCCCATTCGACCATGTGGTTGCAAGTATGACCAGTTCAAAGGCTTGCAAGGTTAAGTCCTTAGAGTGACCAGGGCAAGACTACCCGAAAAACCAAATCAACATCCCGATTGCCACACCGCCCACCTGATTACTCTTGCCACATGCCCCTGGCCGAAATCGTTTATCAAACCCCGTTGATTACCATGCACCACGTGCCATCAACATCACATGATACTTTTCCAAAACAGGTTCAAGATATCATTAAGTCAATATTAACATTTGATTGTCCAAAATCATGTTATGAGCACGTAGCGAGTCTAAGCAAGATACTACAACGGTCTAAACCCATGTTGGCAATTTAATAATGTCCAACTAGTAAACCACAACTAGGGTGACAAGGGATCATGGCACATACTTAAATAATCAAGGTGTCATACAAAGAAATTGGTATTTATCTAACCCCCATGTTTAAACAAAGTATCTTTCTAATTGATCTAGCATGCAATAGTTTAAATCAAAATAGATTTCGAAATAGGATTAACATGGTCAAAGCACAACTTGCCTTCAAAAAGTACTTGCTCTTGGTCTTGAGTTGGATCCTGAGTCAACACTTCTCCTTCGAATCCTTAGGCACTTCAACGTCTAATCGTAAAGAGTTAAAATAGCAAATACACAAATAAACACTAGGCAAAAACATCCCAAAACTCCAAATAAAATCCAAAAACAGAGAGAACATAATTTTCTGGATTTTTAGAAACTGGAATCGTTCAAATCGGAGTTAAAATGCAAAAGTTATGATTTATTAAAGTTTAAATAATCATTTAAATAATATTACAGAGAAAAACTTTAGTCCAAAAATTAAATAAAATTCATATTTAGGTAGATCTCAATTTTATACAAATTTAGAAATTTGAACCACTCAAATCGGAGTTGAAACGCAAAAGTTATAAGCGTTTGAAGTTTGAATCTAAATTTGAATCAATATTTCGAATTAATAAATCATTTTCTTTTGCGGAAATTAATTATTGCGTCAGCATGGACACGTGTCAGCTCCTGATTGGCTGGCTGACGTCAGCCGGTCCATGACGTAGTCCACGCTCGGCTCGGGTCTACCGTGGACTCGGTCCACGACTCCACGTGAGACTGACATGTGGGACCACTCGGGTGACGTCATCGGCGTCGGCGTCACTGGTTTCAGCCAGTCTTTGACATGTGGGACCCACCGTGGCGTCATGGGTGACGTCGGCGCTTGGCTGGATTAGCCAGCGACATGCGGGCCCTCGACACGCGGGCCGCGTGTCGGGCCGTTACACGCACGCTGCGGCGCGCCGACCGCGCGTCGGTCCAACTTCCAAGACGCTGCGTGGCACAATCTCGGCCGTTGATTCGAAAATCAACGTCCCAGTTGGATCGGGTGGCGCGACGCTCGGGGTGAGCGTGGCCAATCTGGACCGTTGGATCTAAATCAACGGCCGGGATTAGATCCGAGGATCTAAACGTGATCTCACCGTGACGGCCCGATCTAGATCGGACGGCCGTCTGAAGTTCGCGAGGGTCGGCGATGGCGCGCGGCGTTGGCTTGACCGGAGGCGAAGACGGCGACCTCCGTCGCGGCGTTCCGTGCAACTCCGGCGTGAAGGCGGCACTCCCAGGCGTAGCGGCGCGACAGGCGATCTCGGCTCGGGTTTGGTGTCGTCGGAAGACGGCGGATCTGGCGAGATCAACGAAGAATCATGGCGGAAGACCTCCTCTACTCCGGCGAGCAATAGCGGGGCGGCGGCGGCGGCTCGAGCGAGGTGAGAAGGGGGCTCAGTGCCAGGCGGTTGTGCGCTTCCGATGGCGGCGGCGGCGTATTTAAAGGGGGCCTCGGCTTCCGTGTAGAGCGCGAAACCGAGGTTGACACCGACGGGCGGCGGAGGTCTCCGGCTTCCGGATCCGGCGAGGATGACGAAATCGCGGCCGTCCCACATGGCGCGATCAGCGGCCACGATGGCTTGGCGCCAAGCGGGTCGGTCCGGACACGGCTTCGGGTCGAAGTCGATCGATCATGGCCGTTGGATCTCGATCAAGCCGATCCACGTGGAGTTAAGGTTCAACGTGGTTCGGTCAAGTCGGTCGGGCTCGGTCGGACTCGAGTCCGACTTCGGTTACGACTTCGATCGGAGGAATAGTACTTGACCGAGTTGAATTTCCAGCGATTTAATATTTAAAATAATTCCGATAATTCATTTAATTCATTAAAAATAGCAAAAGACTCGAGAAAAATTCGGAAAAATTCTGGAAAATACTTTGGATCATTTTGGACTCAAATAAAATATTTCCAACAAAATTTTATTTGCAAAATTAAATTCTTTAATTATTTCAAAATGGAATAAATTCAAATAAATTCCAAATAAATCCAAATAAATTCGAGAAAATTCCAAAAATTCACCAAAGTGCCAAATCACACATGAATTTAGGAAAAGTAAAATTTTGGGGTGTTACAAACCTCCCCTTAATAGAATCTCGTCCACAGAGATTCGTGGCTTACTAAAGGAATAGGTTTGGAAACTCTTTCTTCAAATCCTCTTCAGCTCCCAAGTCGCTTCGCTTTCTTCATGGTTGCTCCTTTGAACTCTACAAAAGCGGGTTGACTTGTTTCTAGTTTCTCGATCCATTGTGTCCGTAATCCTCACGGGATGTTCCTTATAAGTCAAATCTTCTTGCAACTCAATTGACTCTAGCGGTGTCTGCTCTCAGAACTCGGAGACACTTCTTTAATCGGGACACATGGAACACGTCATGCACTCCTGCTAGCGATCGTGGCAACTCCGGTGGTAAGCAACCGCCTCTGCGGCTCAAAACCTTAAATGGTCCAACATAACGGGTGCGAGTTTCCCTTTGGCATGGAACCTCTTAACTCCCCGAGAGGCGTAACTCTGAGGTATACAAAGTCTTACAGTTCAAAACTCAAATCTCGGCGACGATTGTCCGCATAACTCTTCTCGCCGAGATTGGGCTATCTTCAACCTTTCCCTAATCATAGCGACCGCTCTTGACTTCTTGAAGAATATCAGGCCCAAAGACACGGCGCCACGGCCTCTCATTCCAATTCAATGGCGTCCGACAGTGGTCGACCATACAAAGTGCCTCAAAAGGTGACATCTCAGTAAACTAGCCTCGATAACTATTGTTGTAATCGAACTCGGCATACGGCAAACTCTTATCCCAAGAGGTAGCATAAGCTAATGCACAAGCTCTTAACATATCCTCCGAGTCTGGTTGACTCTTTCGGTCTGTCCATCCGTCTGTGGATGATAAGTCAGTATCTTGAAGTTCAAGCGGGTTCCCATGGCTTCATGCAACTTATTCCAGAACCTTGAGGTAAATTGGGTACCTCTGTCTGATACAATCCTCTTTGGCACTCCGTGCAAGCAGACAATCGATCATGTATAATTACGCTAATTTATCTCAGAGTAAGTGGTCTTCACGGGGATAAAATGGGCTACTTTAGTCAAGCGATCCACTATAACCCATATGGAGTCATAACCTCCTTGAGTCTTCGGCAAACCGGTAATGAAATCCATTCCGATTTCCTCCCACTTCCACTCAGGTATTTTCAGCGGTTGTAGCAATCCTGCTGGTCTCTGATGCATTGCCTTGACTCTACGCACACGTCGCACAATGCAACATGCTCGGCAACTTCACGTTTCATACTCGGCCACCGAATCTCTCCTTGAGATCCTCGATACATCTGGGCGCTTCCAGGATGAATTGAGTACTTAGAGTCATGGGCTTCTTCCAAAATCAGTTGCTTTAACTCCTTTTTGTTAGGCACACAAATGCGATCCTTCATCCACAACGTGCCTTGCTCATCCAACTTGAAGTCCTCTGCCTTGCCTTCCTCCTTTTTGGACTTAATCCTACGGATCCTGTCATCATCCTTCTGTCCTTCTCGGATCTGATCCTCTAGGGTAGGCTTTACTTCCAATGCGGCCAAGAATCCGCTAGGTACAACCTCAATCTCCATTTTCCGAAAATCCTTACATAACTCATCCTGGCTTGTGGCTAGCATCGCACTCACGGTATGGCTTTTCCGACTTAGGGCATCGGCTACTACGTTGGCCTTCCCGGGATGGTAATGGATTCCAACATTGTAGTCCTTGATCAACTCTAGCCATCTCCTCTGTCTCATATTCAGGTCCGACTGGGTGAATATGTACTTAAGGCTCTTATGATCCGTATATACTTCACATCTGTTTCCAATCAGATAGTGACGCCATATCTTCAAGGCATGCACTACGGCAGCTAACTCTAAGTCATGTGTCGGATAATTTTCCTCATGCGGCCTCAACTGCCTCGATGCATAAGCGACGACCTTTCCATTCTGCATCAGCACACATCCAAGTCCTTGGCGCGATGCGTCACAATAAATATCGAAGCTTTGAGCAACATCCGGTAGAACTAACACCGGTGCTGGTGTCAATCGCTTCTTCGACTCCTCAAATCCTTTCTCACATTCTCAAGCGTCCATGCAAACTTCTTTTCCTTCTTCAGCAATTGCGTAAGAGGTTTCGCAATTGTCGAGAAGCCTTCGATGAAAGCTGGCGGTAGTATCCTGCCATTCCAAGGAAACCCCGAATGGGTCACGATCCTCTACTGTTCCCAATGTAACACAGCTTCTACTTTGCTTGGATCTACGGCGACTCCTTCTGCGGTCATTACATGTCCAAGAAACTCCACCTTGTCCTTCCAAAACTCACACTTGCTGAACTTGGCGAAAAGTTGTCGTTCCTCGGCTTTTCCAAAACTTCGCCTTAAGTGTTCGGCATGTTCATCCTCCTGTCTTGGAGTAAATTAGGATATCGTCTATGAACACGACGACAAACTTGTCCAGATATTCCATGAACACCTTATTCATCATATTCATGAAATAGTGGCGCATTAAATTCGACCCAAAGGACATAGCGTAAACTCGTAATGTCCATATCTTGACGAGAATGCAGTCTTGAATATCTTACGATCGGATCTTCAATCGATGGTATCGATCTCAGATCGATCTTGGAGAAAACTCCGGCTCCTCTTAATCGATCAAACAAATCATCAATCCTGGGTAGCGGATACTTATTCTTCACGGTGACTTCATTGAGTGCACGGTAGTCAATGCACATCCTGAAACTCCGTCCTTCTTCTTGACAAACAAAACTGGTGCTCCCCACGGCGACTAACTTGGTCCGATAAATCCTTTCTCCATTAACTCTTCTAGCTGTTTCTTCATCTCTACCAACTCCTCGGTAGACATCCGATAGGGTCTCTTTGCTATCGGTCTTTGTGCAGTACAAGCTCTATCACAAACTCTATGTCCCCTGTGCGCGGCATACCAGGTAGATCTTCGGGAAAACATCGGGTACTCATTCACTACCGGGACATCCTCTATGCTGATTGCCTTGGTACTGTTAACCATCAATCGCTCCATCTCTAAGCTGCAGTGGCTTGGAATTCCACTTTCTTCCCACACGGGCTCTCAATGAGATAGTCCTTTGTCCACAATCCAATACTGACCTTGTGCTTGGATAACCAATCCATTCCCAATATGACGTCTAAGGTCCGGGTCTCCAAAATTATAAGGTTTGCTAGGAACTCTATTCCATCTATTAGTATTCTCACCGGAACATCCTACTTCCGTTCGGAGTTCGGAACCAGGGGTTTGAACTAAAAGCATGCACTTAAGTCTTGCAATTCTCAAGTCATTTCTAGTAGCAAAGCCTTGCGAAACAAGCGAATGCGAAGCTCGAGTCAAACAAAGCTGTTGCAGTGTACTTGAGTTAACAAGTAACTTACCCAAGACTGACGTCCGTAGAGCATTCTGCGGTGTATCTGCGGTGACATGGTTGACTCGGCCTCTCACCACGGTGCAGGGTGTGGCTCTGGTCTTTGGCGTCCTAGCTGAGGTGGTTCCTAGGTTGAAGCGAATCGGGTCGCTCCTCGTCTTCTTTGGACAGCTGTTGGCAAAGTGTCCTGGCTCGTTGCGATTGTAACAGCGTCTCAACATTCCTTCTTTGTTCGCACGGAGTAAGCGTTTCTAGCGGGGGCTGGGGTCTGATAGTTACGATTGGCGGGTCTTGGTGCTTTGGGATGGTGTCCTCGTTGCATTCGTGGTTGGAATCGAAGAATTGATTTGGTGCAACTCTCAGCGCTATTGCGTTCTCTGGCGTGATCCTTCTTTGTTGCATCCTGCGCTTCTGTTCTCATCCAGTTCCTTGCGCTTGTCCTCAAGGATAAGTGCCTTATTCACCAACTCTTGGAAATCTGGAAAGGTGTGGGTGATCAATCCTACTTGCAATCTGAGTTGAGTCCCTTCATAAAGCGAGGCATGCCTGGATTTATCTGTCGCTACATCCTCGGTGCGTAGCGTGCTAGGCTGTGTGAACTTGTTCAGGTAGTCGACCACCTGGTGATTACCTTGCTTGATGCTCTGAACTCCTCCTTCTTAAGGTCCATGATTCCTTCAGCACGTGATCTTTGTCGAATCTGGTGTGAACTCTTCCCAAGTGATATCTTGAGGGTTCTCTTGCGTGGCACAAGTTCTCCCACCATTCTTGGCAATGTTTCTTCCAAATTCCGGTGATGAGAAGCGTAGAGTACCTTCTCATTCCCTATGCATTGAGCTATGTGTAGCTTCCTCTCAATTGATCTTAACCAATCATCGGCCTCCAATGGATTGGCATTCCCAGAGAAAGTGGGTGGGTGAGTTCTCATGAACTCGATAGTCTTGTATTCGGCGTGGTCCCCGATTAACTTGATTAGCGGTGGCCTGAGCGATGACGTGCTGCATTTGTTGCATCATAGCATGCATCAATCGAGTCTGAGCAGCAAGAAATGCTCCAAAATTCTGCATATCAATCGGGCGGTGATGGTGCTCCATCATTGGGGTTTTCCTGTGGCGAGAACCACTCCCATTGCCTCCAAAGTTTCCACGGGTATTCACCATCTGTCGATTTGCTCTAGGTTTAGAGATGAGAGGGAAACAAGAATAGACAAGTAATATGGAACTTATGCGGGGCGAAAGGTGTAGCCTTAAGGTCCAACTTTATTATTAGTAACTTGGTATGGTCGCTTACAATGCCTAAGGGCCTTGCAACACATCTTTGCACACTCAAAGAAACAAAGCAAATCCAAATCGAACTAACTCTGGAGTCTGACGCCTAAAAGGGTGACTCTTTATTCTATGACGCGACTCGGCGAAGGAGTCTCACTATAGAACCTATGCTCACTCATCGAGAAAACCTCCATCTGTCACAAGAGTGCTTTACGTAAGAACTCGGAATTTTTAAATTGTGACAAGGTAAGGGAAAATTTCAGCAAGAGACAAGAACAGAGAGAAGGGGATAAGTCGAGAGGTCATTTCTTGTCTTCACAAATTTTTAGCTTTAGAAAATAGGTTTTATCCTCACTACGACCATTCTAACTTAGGGTTGAGCCTACAGTCAAGTATGGCTCTGATACCACCTCTGTCGGGACCCCGAATTTGCAAATCCGGACCCTCTGTGTATTCAGCACTAGTCCAGGAACGCGCTAGTGCACACAGTCTTAACATCGGTATATATCACAATCATACCAATCGATACTATCAAAGTACTTTATTTAAATAATCAAAGGGTTACTTGACCTTATGGTCAAGATACAAATATATGCCTTGCAAGGCGAAACTTATTAAAAGAGAAATAACAGCAGCGGAAAATCAAATAACTTCGTGGCGCCATCCAGTATACCACAGGCAACTGACTGGGCTCGCATCCCTAAGTAGACGGGTCTTCTTGGAAATCCTCCTCCGAAACTGGCGTAGTCTCCTCTTCAACTGGTATTGTGTTGAGGCAAGGGTGAGTACTTGGTACTCAGCAAGTCATGCACAGAATGCAAGCTAATATACTATATGCATGGCTTGGTACAAAGGAATAGCTCAAGGTATATTTGCAAGAAATGACTTTTGACAAGTAATAAAAGTAGATTCGAAAGCAAAGAGAAATAAGTAAAGCATAAATAACTTTCAAGAAATTTAATAAACATTTTTCCCCATCCTAAACCACATTTCCATCATCTTCATTGTTAAACCAACCCACCTTTCAAATCCAAGTTATTTTCGAAAGTCTAACCCTTGACATTGTAATTCCGAGCATTGTCGATCACTAGTGGACTCGGCTATTTAAATAGATTCTCAACTCTGCAGAGGTTATGCACTTTACCCACAAGATACAAATCAAACACCACAAAGGCGAAGTTCAGTAACAAAGCCTTTGGAAGCCTCAAACAACACAGGTGGTCCTCTCAGGTCAGTGCTCTACACCATCCCTTCCCTTAGCCAAGGCGAAGTATGGGACCAACACACCGTTAGATGGGTATCGGCCCACACCCACGATACGCTCCACAGAACAATCACACAAACGGTGTAGCCGACACCCTGAGTCTCCATAAGTGAGTCCTTAGCGTATTAGTCAACTTGGGTCGTCCATTTCCAGGCATGTTGTTGCTAGTATGAAGGAGTTAAATTGCTTGCTTGGTTAAGTCCTTAGAGTGTCCAGGGCAAGACTACCCGAAAACCAAATCAACATCCCGATGCCACACCGGCCCACTGATTACTCTTGCCACATGCCGGTCGAAAATGTTTATCAAACCCCGCTTGATTACCATGCACCACGTGCCATCAACATCACATGATACTTTTCCAAAAGCAGGTTCAAGATATCATTAAGTCAATATTAACATTTGATTGTCCAAAATCATGTTATGAGCACGAGTGTGTCTAAGCGGTATACTACAACGGTCTAAACCCATGTTGGCAATTTAATAATGTCCAACTAGTAAACCACAACTAGGGTGACAAGGGATCATGGCACATACTTAAATAATCAAGGTGTCATACAGCAAATTGTTATTTATCTAACCCCCATGTTTAAACAAAGTATCTTTCTAATTGATCTAGCATGCAATAGTTTAAATCAAAATAGATTTCGAAATAGGATCAACATGGTCAAAGCACAACTTGCCTTCAAAAAGTACTTGCTCTTGGTCTTGAGTTGGATCCTGAGTCAACACTTCTCCTTGAATCCTTCCTAAGACTTCAACGTCTACTCGTAAAGCGTGCAAATAGCAAATACACAAATAAACACTAGGCAAAAACATCCCAAAACTCCAAATAAAATCCAAACAGAGAGAACATAATTTTCTGGATTTTTAGAAACTGGAATCGTTCAAATCGGAGTTAAAATGCAAAAGTTATGATTTATTAAAGTTTAAATAATCAATTAAATAATATTACAGAGAAAAACTTTAGTCCAAAAATTAAATAAAATTCATATTTAGGTAGATCTCAATTTTATACAAATTTAGAAATTTGAACCACTCAAATCGGAGTTGAAACGCAAAAGTTATAAGCGTTTGAAGTTTGAATCTAAATTTGAATCAATATTTCGAATTAATAAATCATTTTCTTTTGGAAATTAATTATTATACAAGCATGGACACGTGTCGGCTCCTGATTGGCTGGTGGCGTCGGTACCGGTCCATGGGCGTAGTCCACGCTCGGCTCGGGTCATCGTGGACTCGGTCCCACGACTCCACGTGAGGCCCGACATGTGGGACCACTCGGGTGACGTCATCGGCCGGCGTCGGCGGGACTTCGGCCACGATCTTTGACATGTGGGACCTTTGTGACGTCATGGGTGACGTCAGCGCTTGGCTGGATTAGCCACTGACATGCGGGCCCTCTGACACGCGGGCCCCGCGTGTCAGCGTCACACGCACGCCGCTGATTCGGCGACCGCCGCGTCGGTCCAACTTCCAAGACGCGTGGCACAATCTCGGCCGTTGATTCAAAATCAACGCCCCAGTATTGATCGCGACGACGCCAGGGTGAACGTGGCCAATCTGGACCGTTGGATCTAAATCCAACGGCCGGGATTAGATCAGAGGATCTAAACGTGATCTCACCGTGACGGTCCGATCTAGATCGGACGGCCGTCCGAGTTCGCGAGGGTGATGGCGAGTGGCGGCGTTGGCTTGACCGGAGACGAAGGCAGCGACCTCCGTCAGGCGTTCCCGTGCAACTCCGGCGTGAAGGCCGGCACTCGGCGCGCGGCGACACGGCGATCTCGGGCCTGGTTTGGTGTCGCTTAAGACGGCGGATGCGCGAGGATCAACGAAGAATCGCGGCGGAAGACCTCCTCTACTCCGGCGAGCAATAAGCGGGCGACGGCGGTGGCTCGAGCGAGGTGAGAAGGGGGCTCAGTGCGGACGGTTGCCAGCGCTTCCGATGGCGGCGGCGGCGTATTTAAAGGGCCTCGGCTTCCGTGTAGAGCCTTGAAACCGAGGTTGACACTGACGGCGGGCGGAGGTCTCGGCTTCCGGATCCGGCGAGGCAGCGAAAATCGCGGCGCCGTCACGCGGGCGCGATCAACGGCCACGATGGCTTGGCGCCAAGCGGGTCGGTCGGCCCGACGGCTCGGGTCGGTCGGTCGATCATGACCGTTGGATCTCGATCAGAAGCGGTCCACGTGGTTAAGGTTCAACGTGGTTCGGTCAAGTCGGTGGCTCGGTCGACTCGAGTCCGACTTCGGTTACGACTTCGGTCGGAGGAATAGTACTTGACCGAGTTGAATTTCCAGCGATTTAATATTTAAAATAATTCGATAATTCATTTAATTCATTAAAAATAGCAAAAGACTCAGAAAAATTCCAGAAAAATTCTGGAAAATACTTTGGATCATTTTGGACTCAAATAAAATATTTCCAACAAAATTTTATTTGCAAAATTAAATTCTTTAATTATTTCAAAATGGAATAAATTCAAATAAATTCCAAATAAATCCAAATAAATTCCAGAAAATTCCAAAAATTCACCAAAGTGCCAAATCACACATGAATTTAGGAAAAGTAAAATTTTGGGGTGTTACAATGTGATACGACATAAGGTTGCTAAAGCTGATATGACAAAAGATGAAATAGTTGACATGACAACACATTTGGAAAACTGATTTGACAAAAAGCTAGAAAAGATGACAACACGCACGCCCAGCTTTGTCGAGTGAAATGACAACATTTGGATACTAATTTATCACCGAATTGAACACACCGCGGCGACTTTGATAGGCCACTTACACAACATGTTGGTTGCTATAAATACGGAGGCACCCACCACAAACATTCCACACTGAGCATTTTCATATCCTCTTCTTCCTCTTGCTCAAAACTTTTTCTTCGTCATCCCACTTCGTCTCTTCTGTTTTGGCCATGTCTCAGACCTCAAGCTCAGCGAATCGGAGGGCCCTTGCGCTTGCCAACGCAAGACGGGTCAATTGCCCTAATTGCCACGTAGAAGCTAATGTGTTCTACTGTACCAATCCGACAAATAAAGGCCGGGTGTTTTATAAGTGCCCTAATTTCTCTGTAAGTCAAAATATATTTCGATTTCTTCAGGTTTTTTGATGATTACTCTCCTGCGCGAGTTGGTAATAATATAACAATGTTCGCACCGTCATGTAGTCTACAGGATGCCAATATTTTCAGTGGGCAGACAACTTGAATACACCGAGGGAGCATCCTACTACGATAGTACCAGAGAGGACCCTGGCCGGGGTAGAGAAGAGGATGGACGTCGAGCAAAAACTTAACATGCTAACGTTTAAGATGGAGCGCATTTTAGATCACATAAAGTGGTTAGAAAAGATGATATATGTAGTTATCCTTGTGTTAGTTTTTTCTGCAGTTGTGCACTAGTCCGTGATGTACGCGTCATGCATGTTTACATCTTTTTCTATGTCGTGCAATGGAACGGTTCAGTTTGCGTGGTCTATTTTATCTCATTTTAATGGATGCTTTCGTTTATGACATGCCAACCCATAGCGCGAGCTGTCATATTACTAGGGTGAAGTTAAAGCTGAGTACTTTATTGCGCTTCTTCACAATGCAACTGAAGGGGCTGAGAAAACTCGTGGTCAACGGACGGACTAAGTGCTAATTTCACTAAGACTACTGATGTAGTCTTTCGAGTACAGAAAAACAAGCCAAAGAAGAAGTGAACAAAAATAAAGGTGGTGGCCCCGGCAGTCACTCGTCGTCGATGATTTGGATCTGGCTTGCGGTGTCCTCGGCCTCATCCTCCGGCGTTGCGGTGGCGATGTCCGGGTCTTGAACCTCCATTAGCCCGGCCACGTGCGTCGCTGCCTCGCGCACATGCGCGTGTACCTGGGCCCCGTCTCCCTCAATACCGGTGGCAACAACCATCGGATCGAATGAGGCATCGTGGCTAGCACAGCAGGCTAGCACGAACGTCGCAGTGGTAATCGCGACTTCCTGTCCTTCTCGTGTGGAGCGAGCGGCCAAGGCGGCTGGCAAGCCGTTGAGTGCCTCGGCGACCCAAGTAATGCTATGGGCGTACTGCAGGGCTGATGGGTCGATCGGCTCGCGAAGGGCCACCCCAAGCGGCCGTAGGCATATCTCCATGCGCTGGTAAGCTGGTCTGAGCATGATGGTGAGGTTGTGCAGCGTGCGACGCAGCTCCCCCACCGCCTCCTGCTGCGTCGCCTTGGCCTCCTGCGCTTGCGTGAGCAGGGCCGCCACAGTCACCCTCTCCTGGGCTAGCAGTGCCTCCGCTTTTTCCTTCTCCTCGCGCAGCGCCACGATCTGTTCGGCCAGTTGCGCTTCGTGCTGGATGGCCGCCGTGAGGAGGGCTGACGAGGCTGCGTGCACCTCGCCAAGTTTGACAAGAAGCGTGGCCAGGTGGGAGGTTGAAGCGTTGGGGATGCCAAAGCCGGGCTTTGGCCAGAATCTTTGGCGCCCGGCAGCGTCCACTTGGGCGGTTTCGGAGGCGCCGGGTGGAGCACCTTGGGCGGCCGCCCTAGAAGGCAACCGAAAGTAGAATGCAGTCGTTGGCAGCGCGAGCACACCCTGGCGGGCAGTGCCAGTGAGCCTTGGTGCCGATGTGGTCGGCACCATCGGAGTTGGCGTGGGCAGAGCGGATTTTGTTGAAGTTGGCACCGACGAGGATGGCACTGAAGGAGTTGTTGTCGGTGGATCTGGTGTCAAATCCCGGGCAGCGGACGTCATCACTTTAGATGAAGACGCTGCCGCTAATGATGCGCTTCGAGCCGCAGCGGAGTTGGCGGCGGCCGGAGTCCGGTCCTCGGTGCAAGGCCTTTTCAGGATAGCACCTGAGGCGTCCGGATGGACTGGGTGCATACCGCCGCTCCGATCATCAGCAGAGCCCGAGTCCATGATTATGAAGGGAACGCGGGCCAGCAGCGCCACAGGGCCAGTGGAGTCCATCGCAGGAAACATCTTGATGATCCAGAGGCGCTCTGCGAACTCTAGATGCATAGAGGCTGGACCCCGGTGGGGAAATCCAGACACCTAGTATTGGCGGGAGTAGTCTGGTCAGCCATTTGGAGATTGTAGGACCGTCCAAGTTCCCTTCACCTGCCGAAGAAAGGAAGACAAGATTGTTGGTTGATGGCGACCACAAAAAAATACACGTACTCATAAGGAGACTGGGAAACTCACGACCCGGGTGCGTGCGAGTCAAGTCGTTGTCACCGGAGTACTGCCATGCTGGGCGGGCACATCGACGAAGGGGACTGATCCTCTGGCCAACGAAGTCCCGGACTACTAGCGCCCCGGTCAGGCCGGCGTCTCGCAGCCGGTTGACGCGGGGCACCATCAACAGGATGACTATTGTCTACTCGACAAGCGAGCCCCAACTCTCGCGGGCATCCGCCGGCGCGCTGGGCACTGCGAGAGCTTCAATCCCGCTATTGTCGCCGGCATACAGCCAGTCGTTCCGCCACACCTTCCACTTTGACTTCGCTTGGAAGGAAATGTAGTGGGCAGCCGACCCGTCACGGAGGCGAAAATGGCAACTCCCCACGGCCTCACCATCGGCGAGCCCATGGAGAGTGTAGAAGTACTGGAAGAGAGGAAGATTGGGCATTACCCCTACGAACATCTCGCAGAGGTGTGCGAAGATAGCGAGGGTGAGGACAGAGTTGGGAGTGAGGTGAAGGTGGCTGATTTCGTAGAAGTGGAGGACGGTGAAGAAGAATTCGGAGAAGGGCGGCACCAAGCCCGCCAGCAATCCCCAGGCGAAGAAGACGATCTCCTCGGGTTCGCACCGCGTTGCGAGGGTTCCATGGCGGAGTTGGAGGGAACCCTCGACCGCGATCCTGGAGAGCGCCGCCACCCTCGCCCTGTCGACAGAGGAAGCTGGGAAGGATTGCACCATTGGAGCAAGACCAAGGGTTTCAGACGGAGTAGTTGAAAGGGCAGAAAACAACGTCCGCAGGGGCAAAAAAGAGCGTGAAACCGCTGGTCATGGAGTCGCGTACATATAGGCCCCTCACACGGGCAATCATCCTACGTGGCAGCTTGGCAAGCAGGCGGGCATTGAGGCCCCACTCGCGGGCCGATCGACCCACGTGGCGTCCTGGCGAGTAGGCAGGCGGTTAGGCCCCACTCGCCGGGCGACCGACACACGTGGCAGCCTGGCGAGCAGGCGGGCATTCAGGCCCCACTCGCTGGGCGACCGGCCCACGTGGCGCCCTGGCGAACAGGCGGGTGTTTAGGTCGCACTCGATGGGCGACCGGGACACGTGGCGGCATTGCGAACAGGCGGGCTAACAGGCCCCACTCGCCGGGAAACCGCCCCACTTGTTGTCATATCACGTTTTTCAGCCTTCTGTCATGGCAGCTTTTTCTGCATTTTGTCATATGAGTGTTTTCAGCGTGTTGTCTTAGCACCCTTGTTAGCCTTTTGTCATATCAGCATTTGGAGCTATTTGTCATTATTGTTTATTTTTAATACGTTCATTTGTCATACCACCTTTTTCAGCCTTTTGTCATATCATCATATTCAGCTTTGTGGCATTTCAGCTAACAGACGAAAGGACGCAAGGTGGCGCCCAAGCGGGCATTCATGCCCCACTCGTCGGGCGACCGGCCCACGTGGCGCCCAGGCCAGCAGAAGGGCGTTCAGGCCGCACTTGTCGGATGACCGGCCCACGTGGCGCCCTGGCGAGCAGGCGGGCCGTCATGCCCCACTCGCCAGGCAACCAACCCACTTGTTGTCATTTCACGTTTTTCAACCTTCTATATTGGCATCTTTTCTGCATTTAGTCATATCAGTGTTTTCAGCGTGTTGTCATATCACCATTCTCAGCCTTTTGGCATATCACCATTGTCAGCCTTTTGTCATGTCAATATTTGGAGTTATTTGCCATTGTTGTTTATTTTTAATACGTTCATTTGTTATATCACCTTTTTCAGCTTTTTGCCATATCATCATATTCAGCTTTGTGGCATATCGGTTAACATACAAAAGGACGCAAGGTTGAATGATTATTGTCGGTGAATATGGTAGTCCATACACGAAATAAAAAATCTGCTCCATTCAACCAAAAAAAAATAACTTTGAATAACTTGGTCAACATAACATAAAGCTTCATTATAATACAAATTGCATTACAGTACAACACATAACACATAACTACATTAGAACTTTCCCGAATCATCACTATCGATGTCAACGCCCTCTTCTTCGAAGAACTGCCAACGGTCACGTTTGCCATCATCATCGCTATGGTAGTAAGACGGAAGAACTAAATTAGGGCCTACAGCTTCGAGGTTTCCTTCTATGGCACGCTGAAGGAACCGATCATAAGCTTTAGGGTCATCTTCTTGTTCAGGCTATTCTCCGTCTGTTTGCGGTAATTCACGTAACGTTAGTCTATTGAGTTCCTGCCCGAGGTACATCATCTGCTGTACCCTGGGCAGCGTCCTGTCTGGTATTGTAGTAGTAGGATACTCTCTTGATGTATGCAGGCGGTGAGCCCACTGAAAATATTGGCATTCGGTAGGTTACACGACATTGCGAGCATGGTTATATCAAACTCGAGGAGGAGAATAATCATCAAAATATGAAGAAATCGAATTACATTTAGACGTACAGAGAAATTAGGGCATTTATAAAACACACGTCCGTTATTTGGTGCAGCGGTGGAGTAGAGCACTTGAGCTTCCACATGGCAGTGAGGACAAATCACCCGCCCTGCATTGGGAACCGCTGATCTTGACAAGTGACACATTGCTTTTGCTGAAGCGTCAAACGCTGAAGAGGTTACGAGCAAGACGAGGAAGACAATATAAAATGCTGGACAGTTCAGTGAGGATATATATGCTCAACGTTTTCTCTTTGGGTTGTGAAACCCCTCTCGTTGTCAATTTATAACGAGAGAAATGCATGCATCTGCCAACGGCAATAATGCAGCTAGTGGTGCGGGGGAACCGGTGTCGGCCCCCCTCCTCGGTAGACTCCCTCCCGCCACCTGTGCCGCCCCCCCCTCGGCAGACTCCCTCCCGCCACCTTTGCCCCCCCAGCAGACTCCCTACCGCCACCTGTCCCGGCCCCCCCTCGGCAGTCTCACTCCCGCCACCTGTGCCCCCCAGTCGGCAGACTCCCTCCCGCCACCCGTGCCCCCCCAGCAGACTCCCTCCCGTCACCTGTCCCCCCCCCCTTGGCAGACTCCCTCCCGCCACCTGTGGCGGCCCCGCCCCCTCGGCAGTCTCCCACCTGCCACCTGTGCCGGTCCCTCCATGTATGCTGGCCCCACCCCCTCGGCAGACTCCCTAAGTGTATGTCTGATTACGCCTTTTAAGCCTTTTGTTATATCATCTATTTCAGCTTTTTGTCATATCACCATTTCCAGCCTTTTATCATATCAGCCTTTTCATATCACCATTTCCAGCCTTTTATCATGTCATCTTTTTTATCCTTCTATGATATCATATTTTTCAGCCTTCTGCCGCGAATATGGTAATTACGGGTATTGCGCGAGTACATATTAGATGGAATGAAAGTTGTAAACGGAATATTTTTACAGGATATGGTAGTCCGTATAATAATGAGAAAGTCCGATCTGTCCGACCCAAAAATACCTTTCAACATTATTTTTTCCGGCCCACCGAAAACCCTTCATCGTCATGGTTTGGCTGCGACTATGATAATTAGGGGTATTGCGCGAGTTCATATTACATGCAATTAAAGGTGAAAATGGAATATTTCTACTGGATATAGTAGTCCGTATAACAATGAGCAAGTCCGCTCCGTCCGACCCAAAAAATAGCTTCGAACATTATTTTTTACAGGCGGCCGAAAACCCTTCGTCGTTGTGGTTAGGCTGCGACTATGATAATTAGGGGTTTTGCGCGAGTTCGTATGACATGCAATGAAAGTTGTAAATGGAATATTTCTTCTGGATATGGTTGTCCATATATCAATGAGCATGTCTGCTCCGTCCGACCCAAAAAATAGCTTCGAACATTATTTTCTACGGGCGGCCGAAAATCCTTCGTCGTCATGGTTCGGCCGCGACTATGATAATTAGGGGTTATGCGCGAGTTCGTATTACATGCAATGAAAGGTGTAAATGGAATATTTCTTCTGGATATCGTAGTCCATATATCAATGAGCAAGTCTGCTCCGTTCGACCCAAAAAATAGCTTCGAACATTATTTTCTGTAGGATCGAAGTATACGAATATAGCAATTAGAGGGGGGTGAATGATTGTACGGAAGCTAAAATCAAATTCTTGATCTACTAAAAGTTCACCCCAAAACAGAACCAAATAATTGCCTCGTATTCGATAAAAATAGAATGACAGAGGTTCGGTAAAACGCAAATTCCTGGAGATCCACCTGTCAGAACGATCTGAAATTTGGACACAAGAAACTAGATTCCAATACGAATCGAACCCAAAAAGAATAAGCTCGATCGGACTTACGGATCAAAAGTTATGAACCTCGCAAGCTTGCAGTGATAGAAGATGACGAGAATAGATCTAACTAGAATTGTAGCTCGCCGAAAGATTTGAAGAACTTGATCTTTATTTCTCCTTTCTTTTGACTAAAGTACTCCAAACAAAAGAGTACAACCCTAAAGCTTGCTCAAAGCTTGATGCCCTTCAACAGGAGACAACCCCTCCTATTTAAAGGAGCAAAACACAAGGAGTCATGAATACAATTCCTACTCCTAATCCTAGAAGGAGTCCCACTCCTAATCCTAGAAAGAGTATGTATTCAACACAACTCCTCTTGGCCCAACCTGGCCGAGTACAACTCTTGCACGTGTATGGCAACCCTACCATACTCACGTGACTAACACTTTGCACGTGAATGACCTCCTTCCATTCTCACGTGACTAACCATTCTTCATGTGCACCATTCTCTTAGCCCGAACGTCCCGCATGACATCCTTGACCACCAAGACCTCAGTTCCCCCTGAACCTAGTCCCGAACCTCAGTTCCTCCATGAACCTAGTTCCGGTCCTGTCATCGACCACATTCGCCCTCGAGCAATACCTGCACATGAACAAACCACAAAACGATTCCGAGCACAAGTCCGCGACTTGACTCAACATTAGTCCATGCAAATACTCACACGAGCATTGCATAAAGTCCGCTTGAAAAAAAGCATCATGAAATTCTCACAAATTTCATAATCTCAAATTCAAACCAGAATTCAATTCCAAAATTGCTCAAAACCCTAATCGAGCAAAAAACCATTCACGCCGGACCAAAAATCCGGTCCGGCGCAAACTTGAAAACAGACGTCAAAAATCCACCTTGCTTGTGGAGGGGAGAGTCCGTCGCACACGCGAAACTTACTGGTTTTGGAAGTTTTAGTCCGGCTCAAAAACGTTTGAAAACACGTTCACGGCGGACCAAAGAAAAGCGGTCCAGCGTACAAGGGAAACTTAATGTTTCTTGAAACTTTGGTCCGGCACAAAAGAGAACTTCACTGTTTCTTGTCAAATTGTCGAACTCTCAACTCATGCACAAAACACATTTTCCAAGTTCAAATCTTAGCCAATTTTTTAGCACATGATTTCACAATCTCCCTCTTGATGAAAACATTGGCAACACCAATTAGAATTGAACATTTGGCATTCATTTTACAAAAGATTTTGAAATCCAAAGGATTAATGACCAAAAAGAGAAAAAACACAGAATTCCCCCTTTGACCAAAATGCAAAGCAAAATCTCCCCCTGAGAAGGAAAATGTGTGTGAATGTGCAATGTGCCCAAAAATTCCAAAAATCTCCAAACTTCTCCCAAAATTCTTAAACTTTTCAACGATTCCCAAATTTCTCCCCCTTTGACAATGGATTCATCAAGAGTACAAAAGAGAGATTTGTTCAAAATTTTTCTTGTAGCAATGATTTCACAAGGAGAAACAAGGAGTGCCAAGATAGCAAAAGATGAGCTCATTCGATGATATAACCTTATATATCACATAATATGCAAAATACATGATCTTAATGTGATGTTAACAAGTTAGGGAATGACATGCATCTCAACCTCAATTCAGTCAACTATAGCCAAGTACTAAGCAAGACCTTTAGTAGAAAAACAAAGACTCAAAATTGAAGCAACTAACAAATCAGGGCGAGCAAGTAGTTTCAACTCCAATCTAGTAGACCATTTTAATCTTTGAACAATAAACTGCATGTGGCATGCTTGAAGCATACTTCTTTTATTTTCTAGGAGTGGCATGCTTGAAGCATACATCTTATTTTGAGGGAATGGTATGCTTGAAGCATACATCTTATCTTTTTAGGGAAAGCAAGCCTGAAGCACATAACTTGAAGCTTTTGCTTTTAACAACCCCTTTTTTATATTGATTCCCTTTTCTTTTTCCTTTTTCTTTGATTGTAAACATGCAAAAGTGATTAAAGGTCTTATGAAAGAGTAAAGTTGAAAACACACTTGCTTCATAGCCCAAATTTGTCAAGAAGATTCAATATCAAGCCTAGAAGAGTAAGATATCATAGAGTATTTAGCTATAGGCTGTCAGACCAAGGAATTCCGCAATGTCGTTTTTAGTTCAAGTGAGACAATTTAGATTATCATATATTAGCTCAATTACATAATATATAAAGAAATATGATAAAGTAAGCTCATCAAGTAAAAACTTGGCAAGGAAACTCCCCCTCAAAACAAACCTATTGGATGAACAATCCCAAGTTCTCCCCGAATAAAAGTAAAACGAGAAGAGGACAAAGGTTTTGTGAAAATGTCTGCCAATTGATGTTCAATATCCACATGGTGAAGCATAATGTTGCCTTTTTCAACATGATCTCTAAGAAAGTGAAATCTGATGTCAATGTGTCCAAGAAAGAGAATTACTCAAGAAGTGGCATGAACCAGATGTACTTTTTCTATCAATTCTACATCCTCCAAATTCAAAGATCGTGAGAAAGCTCTTAAACTAATGCATGAGGAAGCAGAAAGCCAAATGCCAAAATCTTGACTACCACGGAGATACCTTAAAATCCTCTTGATAGCTTGTCGATGTGAAGCACGCGGGGAAGCTTGAAAATGAGCACACAAGCACACAACAAACTCCAATTATCTCATCCTCAACAGCATCATCATCATCTTCATCAACAAAGATACTCTCCCCCTAAACATATGCACATGTACCTGCACTATTTGGACTAGTGCGTTTTGCGAAAACAGAGGTGGAAGAAGCATCTTGAAAAATAACACTTTTAGCACGAGATGCACGAGTGAAGGAGGAGAACCAATTCTTATCATCGGACATGTGGCGTGAGAATCCGGAATCCACTAGCCATATGTTCTCCTTCCTCGCGTGAGAAGCCTACATAGAAGCAGAAAGTGTCGAGGTCTCGGTACTGGGGTTAGAAATAAGATGTTTAGGAATCCAGTACTGAGACACATGACGCACAACAGTAGGCACAACACGAGCATTCTTATGCACAAAGATAGACTTATCTTTTCCCGTGTTCATACCAACAAAAGGTGTTTGCATCACCCTAGGCACATAATGAAAAATAAAGCGTGCCTGTCTGAAATTAGACCTAGCCTTAGTTCTTTCTTTCTTTTGTTGTTTGGCTAGTCTAAAGCAAAAATCTACTAAATGTCCATCTCTACCACAATGAGTGCAAGTGTACTTAACAGGATGTTTGGCTTTAGAAGTAGAAGCATCATTTGCATTCATCATAGTAGAAGATAACACTCCAGCAGACTTAAAGACAATTTTCTTAGGCTCATCGACAATTTCAAATTTTCCTCCTTCAAGTGATTTAACAACAGTGGGAGCATGTGATTTATGATGAGCATAAGAATCAAAACCTAAACCTTTGTTATGAGTGCTGACTTTTGATTGATCCAAGATCATGTTTAGGTTTTTCTTTCATTTAGTGAAATGTTCTAATGACTTTTCCAAGTAATCAATTTTTCAAGAAAGAGTTAAACAATTATTACAGGGAACGTTCACTTTTCCTTTTTGCTTGCAACAAGTTGAGCATGAAAAAACCTCATGTGTAAGCAAATCTTCTGTCATTTGAGAAGCCCTAGCATTTGCATCATGCAACTTCAATTCTAGTATGGAGCATTTAGAACATGGAGTTGTATCATGCAAATCAATGGTAGAACAACTAGCATGTTTAACAAGTTTCTCATTTTTCTCATTTTCAGCATTGATTTGCTCTAACAAGGAAACATGTTCTTTCCTAAGCAAAGTAAGCTCATTGTAAATTAAGTCACATGATTTGCAAGCATCATCATCAGGAATCAAGGTTTTAAGTCTAGCAATTTCAACATTCAATGACTCCACAACAAAATCATATTTCTTAATTTTCTTGTCACGTTTATCAAGCAATTTACCAAGTCGAGCAACAACAATAGCTAATTCATCGTAAGAAGGATCTACCTCATTGAAGTCGCTGTTGTGGTCGTCCTCAGTGAAGCTGTTGCTGCTTTTAGCCATGAGACACAACCCCGTCAACTCATGCTTGCTAGGAGTTGCATCGTCCTCACTGCTCTCCGAATCCACATCGCTCAAATTGACTTGTTCAAGAGCGGAAAGAACTCGGTGGATAACTTTGCTGTTGATAAAGCTTTTCTTCTTTCTATTACTTGAAGAGAACTTCTTCTTCTCTTTTCTTCTGTCGTTGTCCTTCTCCTCCCTTGATGCTTTACTTGCAAGTTTTGGACAGTTTAGAAGAATATGCTCGAGATCACCACACTCATAGCATCTTGGAGGATCACCACCACCTCTCTTTCTCTTTATCACATTTTGCAAAGCTTTGTTAAAGCGAGAAGAGAGTAGTCACAAGTCTTCTTCTGGGAATTGCTCAATCTGTTCATCGGTTAGTGAAGACAAGAAAGATAGAGCAAAACTTTAAGCAGCACCATTATGAGATATGCTACATTGAGATGTCAAAGCAATTGATTTATGATCATTCTTTCTATCAAGAACATCTAATTCATGAGTTTTTAACTTAGAATACAGAACATCTAATGTAAGTGAACTCATGATAGTAGATTCTCTAATGGATGTAACTTTCATCTCCCAAATAGACATGTCTAATGCACCAAGCAATTGTCTAGCATTAGCAGCATCATCAAAGCTAATTCCAACAACACGCAAATTGCTAAGAATCTTATTAAAGCGTGCAAAGAAATCATCTAACGACTCACCGGGTTTATCTCAAATCGCATGTATTCTTTTTTGTAAAGATCTTGACGAACCTCTTTGATAGTATTAGAACTCTCATGGTAATCACAAAGAGATTTCCATACCTCATATGCGGATTTGATATGGATCACATGATCAAAATCGCTGCGTCCCAAACCTTGGATGATCAAGTTGCGCGCCTTGCTGTTTGCTTCAACATGTGTGCGATTGGTGTCGTTGACGTTGTCGTTTGCCGGGATTTCATATGGCTTGTAGACCTTCTCCCAAATTGTGAAGCCTTGTGCTTCGATGAATGCCTCCATCTTGGCCTTCCAAAACTGAAAATCAATACCATCGAACACAAATGGTTTTGTCGAATAACGATCCATTAATCTAATCACCGATTAAGATAGATTAGAAAAACCTTACTCTGGTACTGTCGGGACCCGAATTTGCAAATCCGGACCCTCTGTGTATTCAGCACTAGTCCAGGAACGCGCTAGTGCACACAGTCTTAACATCGGTAAATATCACAATCATACCACTCGATACTAATAAAGTACTTTAATTAAATAGTCAAACTGGTTACTCGACCTTATGGTCAAGTTACAAAGATACGCCACGCAGGGCGAAACTTATTAAGAGAGAAATAATAGCAGCGAAAAAATAAGATAACTTCGTGGCGCCATCCAAAGATACCACAGTAACCGACTGGGCTCGCTCCCTAAGTAGACGGTTCCTCTTGGAGCTCCTCCTCCAAAGCTGGTGTAGTCTCCTCTTCAACTGGTGTTGTATTGCGGCAAGGGTGAGTACTTGGTACTCAGCAAGTCATGCACAAAATGCAAGCTAATATACTACATGCATGGCTTAATACAAAGGAATAGCTCAGGGTATATTTGCGGTAAAACAGCATTTGACAAGTAGCATAAGTAGATTCGAAAGCAATAGAAACAGGTATAAGATCGATAACTTTTCCTGGAGTTTAATCAACATCTTTCCCATTCCTAATCTACATTTCCATCAACCTCATTATTTAACCAAACCCCACCTTTCAAGTCCAAGTTATTTTCAAGAAAGTCTAACCCTTGACTGTAATTCCCGAGCGATGTCCAATACCGCGGACACGGCTATTCGAATAGATTTTACACTCTGCAGAGGTTATGCACTTTACCCACAAGATACAGTCAAACACCACAAAGGCGAGTTCCCGTAACAAAGTATTTCGGAAACTTCTAACAATACAAGTGGTCCTTTCCGGTGTTGCACACTAACCCTTCCCTTAGCTAAGGCGAAGTTTAGGCCAACCAACCGTTAGATGGGTACCTGGCTGCAGCCCCGGTACGCTCCCCCGTTCAACTTACACAAAGGGTGTAGTTGACATCCTGAGGTCCCACAGGTACGTTATTAGCAACTTAATCAACTAGGTCCATCCTATTACAGAAATGTGGTTGCACGTTTGACCCAGTTCAAAGGCATGCAAGGTTAAGTCCTTAGGGTGACCAGGGCAAGACTACCCGAAGAACCAAACCAACGTTCCCGGTGCCACAACTGGCCCACCCGATCAATCTTGCCACATGCCCCAGTCAAAAGCCATTTATCAAACCCCCAGTTGATTACCATGCACCACGTGCCATCAACATCACATGATACCTTCCCAAAACAGGTTCAATATATCATTAAGTCAATATTAACATTTGATTGTCCAAAAACCATGTCATGAGCACGTAGCAGGTCTAAGCAGTATTCTATACGGTCTAAAATCCCATGTTGGCAATTCAGTAATGTCCAACTAGTAAACCACAACTAGGGTGACAAGGGTCATGGCACATATTTAAGTAATCAAGGTGTCATACAGCAAATTGGCATTTATCAAATTTTCCATATTTAAATAAAGTATTTTCTAATCGAACTAGCATGCAATAAATTAAATCAAAATAGGTTTCCAAAATGGAATCAACATGGTCAAAGCATAACTTGCCTTCAAAAAGTACTTGCTCTTGGTCCTGAGCTGGCACCTGGGTCAATACTTCTCCTTCGAATCCTTCCAGCACTTCAACGTCTACTCGTAACGCGTGCAAATAGCAACAAATGAATAAAACAGTAGACAAAAAGTGTCCAAACATCCAAATAAATTTCATAAACAGAGAGGACATAATTTTATGAAATTTTAGAAACTGGAATCGTCAAATTCGGAGTTTAAACGCGAAAGTTATAGCATTTTGAAGTTTAAATAATCAATTAAATAATATTACAGAGAAAAACTTTAGTCCAAAAATTAAATAAAATTCATCATTAGGTAGATCTCAATTTTATACAAATTTTGAAATTTGAATCACTCAAATCGGAGTTAAACTGCAAAAGTTATAAGCATTTGAAGTTTGAATCAAATTTGAATTCAATAATTCGGATTAATAAATCATTTTCTTTTTCGGAAATTCATTTATTGCGTCAACAGGGACACGTGTCAGCCCCTGATTGGGCGGCTGACGTCAGCCGGTCCATGGATGTGGTCCATGGTTTGGCTCGGGTCTACCGTGGACCCGGTCCACGGCTCCCCATGAGACTGACAGGTGGGACCCACTGGGGTGACGTCATTGCTGACGTCAGCGGGGACTCAGCACGCTACTGACAGGTGCGACCCACTGGTGACGTCATGGGTGACGTCACTGACGTGTGGGCCTGCGTTGTCAGCGGTTGGGTTCACGCGCGCACGGGCGTGGTCGACAGTGGGCCCTTCGACACGCGCGCCCCGCTGCGTGTCGAGACACGCTCCATCGCCGCGTGGCGCCGACCGCGACGGCCGACTTCCACCACGCAGGTGATCTCGGCCGTTGATTCGAAAATCAACGGCCGATTGGATCTCGTGACGACGCGTTTGGGGTGAACGTGGCCAATCTGGACCGTTCGATCTTGATCGGACGGTCAAGATTCCATCTAACGCATACAACGCGGGTTAACGCTAACCGTTTGATCTAAATCTAATGGCTGAGAATGGATCTAGTACTGTGCGGTGACGGCTACGTGGCACAATCCAAGTCGTTGGATCTAGATCCAACGGTTGAGATTAGATCTGGAAATTTCAATGTGGAACTCACCGGGGGTGACGTGGCGAGATCTGGGGTGTTGGATCTGGATCGGACGGTGGAGCGAGCTCGGGGTCCGGCGATGGCTTGCGGCGGTGCTAACCCACCGGAGACGGGGAAGGCAACCACTGTAGGATCGAAGTATACGAATATAGCAATCAGAGGGGGGTGAATGATTGTGCGGAAGCTAAAACCAAATTCTTGATCTACTAAATGTTCACCCCAAAATAGAACCAAATAATTGCCTCGTATTCGACAAAAACAGAATGACAGAGGTTCGGTAAAACAAGAATTCGTAGAGATCCAACCATTAGATTGATCTGCAATTTGGACACAAAAAACTAGATTCCAATACGAATCGAACCCAAAAAGAATCAGCTCGATCGGACTTACGGATCAAAAGTTATGAGCTTCGCAAGCTTGCTATTCCAGAACTTGACGAAAACTAATCTAATCAAAACTTTAAGATTAAACAAGATCTTCAAAAGATTAATCAACTAGACTTTGAGGAAATCTAAATCAATACCCTAGAAAGGTTTTTGATGGATCAAATCATGATAAAACTCAAGAATCAAAAACCAATCTAGAATTAGAGCAAACATGCAAAAAAGAACCAAAACAGAAAACACTGTAGCAACGTGGTTACTGTAGCACGCAAGAATCTTGGAAGAATTGATCTTTATTTCTTTTGTCTAAAGTACTCTCATCAAAAGAGTACAAACCCTAAAACTGAGCTTGAGGCTCTCAATGCGCTCAGCTCCGATTGATGCCCTTCAACAGGAGATACCCCTCCTATTTAAAGGAGCAAAACACAAAGAGTTCTGAATACAATTCCTAATCTAGAAGGAGTATGTATACAACTCCTCTTGGCCCAACCTGGCCGAGTACAACTCTTGCACGCGTATGGCAACCCTACCATACTCACGTGACTAACACTTTGCACGCGTATGGCCACCTGCCATACTCACGTGACTAACACTTTGCACGCGAATGACCTCCTACCATTCTCACGTGACTAACCATTCTTCATGTGCACCATTCTCTTAGCCCGAACGTCCCGCATGACATACTTGACCACCAAGACCTCAGTTCCTCCCTGAACCTAGTCCCGAACCTCAGCTCCTCCATGAACCTAGTTCCGGTCACGTCATCGACCACGTTCGTCTTCGAGCAATACCTGCACATGAACAAACCACAAAACAATTCCGAGCACAAGTCCACGACTTGACTCACATCAATCCATGCAAATACTCACACGAGCATTGCATAAAGTCCACTTCAAGCATCATAAAATTCTCACAAATTTCATAATCTCAAAAACAAATCAAACACAATTCCAATTTTGCTCAAAACCCTAATCGAGCAAAAACGCATTCACGACGGACCAAAAAATATGGTCCGGCGTACACATGAAAAAGTCACTCAAAAAACCATTCACGACGGACCAAAAATTTTTGTCCGGCGTACATGTAAAACTTACTGTTTTTAAGAACTTGGTCAGAGCAAAAACCTTGAAGCACAATTACGACATACCAAAAAAATGGGTCTGTTGCATATGGGAAAACGAGGTTGCCAAAAACATGTGTATGATGAGATCAAAAATTTGGTTTGTCATACATAGGAAAAACGAGGTCGCCAGCATGTGTATGATAGACCAAAAATTTGGTTTGTCATACATGGGAAAAACAAGGTCGCCAAAAGCATGTGTATGACAGACCAAAAAATTTGGTTTGTCATACATGGGAAAAACAAGGTCGCCAAAAGCATGTGTATGACAGACCAAAAAATTTGGTTTGTCATACATGGGAAAAACAAGGTCGCCAAAAGCATGTGTATGACAGACCAAAAAATTTGGTTTGTCATACATGGGAAAAACGCGATTTCTTGAACAAGCGTAAAAGCATCTAAATCACGTTTATGACAGACCAAAAAGTTTGGTCCGTCATACATGCGAAACTCAGTGTTTTTGGATGTTTGGTCAGGCGCAAATGCAAAGTCTCTGTTTTTGGATGTTTGAATGTTTGGTCCTTCATGCAAGCAATTTTGCAAGATTAATCCTAACCAATTTTTCAGCACAAAATCAAGCCAATTTTTCATCACATGATTCACAACCACGTTGACGGCGTTGCGGGGTGACTCCGGCGACGTGAAGGGTCTCCACTGGCGCGGCTTGACCTCACGGTTCTGGAACTGGGCTCAACGGCGGCGGAGGACGGCGGACGGCGGCGGAATCGGCACTTGAACGCGGCGGAACGCTCCTCCAACTCCGACGAGCGATTGCGGCGGCTTGGGCGGCGTGAGCTAGGGCTACAGTGCGCCACGAAATTAGGCAACCCGGCGGCGGTGGCACATTAAATACCTCGGCGTTCGCAAAAACGCGAAACGAGGGCCCACGACGCGGCGGCGAGTCCGGCGATCGAGAGGGTGACGTGGCACGCGCGACAACCGTTGGATCAAGATCCAGCGGTGCAAAGGTTTGGGCTCGTTCGACTGGCGAGGCCGGGCTTTGGCCGGGCTCTGCTCGAGTGACGTATTCAATCTCGGCCGTTTGATCTTGATCGGACGGTCGAGAGGGTTAGGCACGGTTGGGTTCGAGTCGGACTCGAACTCGAGTCTGACTCGGGCTCGGTCGGTGGAACAGTACAAACCCACTCGCCAATTTCCAGCGATTTAATAATTCAAATTAATTCCCAGAAATTCATTTAATTCATTAAAAATAGCAAAAGACTCAGAAAAATTCTGGAAAATATTTTAGAACATTTTGGACTCAAATAAAATATTTCCAACAAATTTTTATTTGCAAAGTTTAATTCTTTAATTATTTCAAAATGGAATAAATTCAAATAAATCCAAATAAATTCCAGAAAATTCCAAAAATTCACCAAAGTGCCAAATCACTCATGAATTCAAGAAAAGCAAAATTTTGGGGTGTTACAAACCTCCCCCCTTAACAGAATCTCGTCCCCGAGATTCAGGGCTTTCTAAAGAAATAGGTTTGGAAACTCTTTCTTCAAATCCTCCTCGCGCTCCCAAGTTGCTTCACTCTCCACATGGTTGCTCCATTGAACTCTGCAGAAACGGGTTGACTTGTTTCTCGTCTCTCGATCCATTGTGTCTAGAATCTTCACGGGGTGTTCCTTGTAGGTCAGATCCTCTTATAACTCGATTGACTCTAGCGGTGTCTGCTCCTCAGGTACTCGGAGACACTTCTTCAGTTGGGACACGTGGAACACGTCATGCACTCCTGCTAGTGATTGCGGTAACTCTAGCTGATAAGCAACTTCACCTCTGTGGCTGAGAACCTTGAATGGTCCAACATATCTCGGCGCGAGTTTTCCTTTGGCATGGAATCTCTTAACTCCTCTGAGCGGTGTGACTCTGAGATACACGAAATCCTCTGGTTCAAAACTCAGGTCTCGGCGACGGTTGTTAGCATAACTCTTCTGTCGCGATTGGGCTATCTTTAATCTCTCCCTGATCATGGCAATCTGTCCTTCGGCTTCTTGAAGAATATCCGGCCCAAAGACACAGCTTTCACCTGTCTCATTCCAGTTCAACGGTGTCCGACAGGGTCGACCATATAGTGCTTCAAATGGTGTCATTTGCAAACTTGCTTGGTAACTGTTGTTGTAGCTGAACTCGGCTACGGCAGACTTCTATCCCAAGAGGTAGCATAAGCTAAAGCACAAGCTCGTAGCATGTCCTCTAGAATCTGATTAACTCTTTCTGTTTGCCCATCCGTGCATGGATGATAAGTCATCTTGAAGTTCAAACGGGTTCCCATGGCTTCATGCAGCTTGTTCCAAAACCTCGAGGTAAACTGGGTACCTCTGTCCGATACAATCTTCTTTGGCACACCATGTAAACAGACAATCCTGGTCATATACAACTCTGCTAATTTATCTCCCGAGTAGGTTGTCTTTACAGGAATAAAGTGGGCCACCTTAGTCAAGCGGTCTATTATGACCCATATGGAGTCATAACCTCCTTGAGTCTTGGGTAAACCAGTAATGAAGTCCATTCCGATTTCTTCCCACTTCCACTCAGGTATCTTCAATGGCTGCAAGCAATCTCACGGTCTCCTCTGATGCATTGCCTTGACTCTCTGACATATGTCGCACAACGCAACATGCTCGGCAACCTCGCGCTTCATGCTCGGCCACCAGAACCTTTCCTTCAAATCCTGATACATCTTGACACTTCCAGGATGAATTGAATACTTGGAGTCATGGGCTTCTTCTAGAATCAATTGCTTCAGCTCCTTCTTGTTCGGCACACAAATGCGACCCTTCATCCATAACGTGCCTTGCTCATCCAACTTGAAGTCCTCTGCCTTGCCTTCATCCATGTTGGACTTAATCCTTCGGATCTTGTCATCATCCTTCTGTCCTTCTCGGATCTGATCTTCTAGGGTAGGCTTCACTTCTAATGCGGCCAAGAATCCTTTTGGTACGACTTCAATCTGCATTCTCTGGAAATCCTCACATAGCTCATCCTGACTTGCGGCTAGCAACATGTTCACAGTATGGCTTTTCCGACTCAGAGCATCGGCCACCACGTTGGCCTTTCCTGGATGGTAATGGATTCCAACGTTGTAGTCCTTGATTAACTCTAACCATCTCCTCTGCCTCATGTTCAGGTCTGATTGGGTGAAGATGTACTTAAGACTCTTATGGTCCGTGTATACTTCACATCTGTTTCCAATCAGATAGTGACGCCACAACTTCAGAGCATGCACTACGGCAGCTAGCTCTAAGTCATGCGTGGGATAATTCTCCTCATGCGGCCTCAACTGCCTTGATGCATAAGCGACGACCTTTCCGTTCTGCATCAACACACATCCAAGTCCTTGACGCGATGCATCACAATAAATATCAAAGTTCTGATTGACGTCCGGTAAAACCAACACCGGTGCTGATGTCAATCACTTCTTCAGTTCTTGAAAACCTTTCTCGCACTCTGGCGTCCATGCAAACTTCTTCTCCTTCTTCAGCAATTGCGTAAGAGGTTTCGCAATTGTCGAAAAGCCTTCAATGAAATGGCGGTAGTAACCTGCCATTCCTAGGAAACTCCGGATCTGGGTCACGGTCTTTGGCTGCTCCCAATGTAACACAGCTTCTACCTTGCTTGGATCAACGGCAACTCCTTCTACGGTCATTACATGTCCGAGGAACTCCACCTTGTCCTTCCAAAAGTCACACTTGCTGAACTTGGCGAAAAGTTGCTGTTCCCTCAGCTTTTCCAACACTCGCCTCAAGTGATCTGCATGTTCGTCCTCTGTCTTGGAGTAGATCAAGATATCATCTATAAACACAACAACAAACTTGTCCAAATACTCCATGAACACCTTATTCATCATATTCATGAAATATGCTGGCGCATTCGTCAAACCAAAGGACATAACTGTGAACTCGTAATGTCCATATCTCGACGAGAATGCGGTCTTCGGAATATCCTCTGATCGGATCTTCAACTGGTGGTATCCCGATCTCAAATCAATCTTAGAGAAAACTCCGGCTCCTCTCAGCTGATCAAACAAATCATCGATCCTGGGTAGCGGATACTTATTCTTCACGGTGACTTCATTGAGTGCACGGTAGTCAATGCACATCCTGAAACTCCCGTCCTTCTTCTTGACAAACAGAACTGGCGCTCCCCACGGCGACGAACTCGGTCTGATAAATCCTTTCTCCATTAACTCTTCGAGTAGCTTCTTCATTTCTACCAATTCTTCGGTGGACATCCGATAAGGTCTCTTTGCTATCGGTGCTGTTCCAGGTACAAGCTCTATCACAAACTCTATGTCTTGGTCTGGCGGCATACCAGGTAGATCTTCAGGAAAGACATCTGGGTTCTCATTCACCACTGAAACATCTTCTATACTGATTGCCTTGGTACTGTTAACCATCAATTGTCCATCTCTAACGGCAGTAGCTTGGAATTCCACTTTCTTTCCACACGGGCTCTCCACTGAGATAATCCTTCGTCCACAACCTAATACGGCCTTGTGCTTGGATAACCAATCCATTCCCAAAATAACTTCTAAGGTCTGGGTCTCCAAAATAATAAGGTTCGCTAGGAACTCTATCCCATCTATTAGTATTCTCACCCCAGAACATCCTACTTTCGTTCGGAGTTCGGAACCAGGGGTTTGAACTAAAAGCATGCATTTAAGTCTTGCAATCTCCAAATCATTTTTAGCAGCAAAGCCTTGAGAAACAAACGAATGCGAAGCTCTGGAATCAAACAAAAGCTATTGCTGCAGTGCCGAGTTGATAAGTAACTTACCCAAGACGACATCCGTGGCATTCTAAAGTGCATCTCGCGGTGACATGGTTGACTTCGGCCTCTCACCACGATCTGGTGTGGCTCCTGGCTGTCTTTGTCCCTCGGTTGGCTCGTGCTGGCATCCTGGTGGTGTGGATCCCAGTTGAAGCGATCGGGTCACTCTCGCTTTGTCTTCTTAGGACAAGCTGTTGGCAAAGTGTCCTGGTTCGTTGCGCTTGTAGCAGCCGCTCACTGCCCCCTCGCTGATCGCTGCAAGCGCGATTCTGGCTGGGGCTGAAGTCTGATAGTTCTGATTGACGAGTCTTGGTGCTGGCGACGGTGTCCTTGTATCATTTTGTTGTTGGAATCTGAAAAACTGATTTGGCGCAACCCTCAAGCGTTGTTGCGCTCTCTGACGCGATCCCTGATGTTGCATCCTGCGCTTCCTGTTCTCATCCAGTTCCTTGCGCTTGTCCTCAAGAATAAGCGCCTTATTCACAAGATACTAGAAATCTGGAAAGGTGTGGGTGATCAGTCCCACCTGCAATCCTGAGTTAAGTCCCTTCATGAAACAAGACTGTCTGGCTTTATCTGTCGCTACGTCTTCAGGTGCGTAACGTGCAAGCTGTGTGAACTTATTCAGGTATTCGGCCACCGGCTGGCTGCCTTGCTTCAGTGCTCTGAACTCCTCCTTCTTGAGGTCCATAATTCCTTCTGGCACATGATACTAGCGAAATGCAGCTGTAAACTCCTCCCAAGTGATGTCCTGTGGGTTATCCGCATAAGCGCCAGGTTCTCCCACCATTCGTAATTTGTTCCTTCCAACTGATGAGAAGCGTAGAGTACTTTCTCATTTCCCATGCATTGAGCAATGTGTATCTTCCTCTCAATTGACCTTAACCAGTCATCGGCTTCCAACGGGTTAGCATTCCCGGAGAAAGTGGGTGGATGAGTCCTCATGAACTCTGACAGTCTTGTATTCTGGCATTGTCCCTGATTAACTTGATTAGCAGTGGCCTGAGCGGTGACATGCTGCATCTGTTGCATCATGGCATGCATCAACTGAGTCTGAGCGGCAAGAAAAGCTCCAAAATTCTGCATGTCCACTGGCGGTGCTGGTGCTCCATCATTGGGGTTTTCAGCTGGGCGAGAACCACTGCCATTGCCTCCAAGGTTTCCGCGGGTGTTCACCATTTGTCGATTGCTCCAAGGTTTAGAGATGAGAGGGAACAAGAATAGACAAGTAACAGGGAAACTTATGCGGGGGAAAAGTGTAACTCAAAATCCAACTTTATTAATAATAATAACTTGGTATGGTTGCTTACAATGCCTAAGGGCCTTGCAACACATACTGCACACTCAGCAAACAATGAAAAACCAACGCCTCCAAAGGGCGACTCTTATTCTATAACGCGACTCGGCAAAGGAGTCTCAACCTCAAAACCTACGCTCACTCGTCGAGAAAACCTCCACTGCCTCCTCGCGGCGGGTGCGGCGGCATCGGCGCGAAACAATCGCCATGCCCTGCAACTGCAGTTGTGGTCGACGACGCGGCGTCTTCCTCCGACTCTGGATCTGGCTGTTGCTGTGGCTGTGGCGCGGGTGCAGGTGGTGCCTCTTCTGGTTCCTCCTCTGGGTCTGGAGCATCCAACTCCAACACTGGATCGGGGCCCTGTCCATACAGTGCAGTTTCCAATTCTGCGATCCTTTCCGCAGCAAAAGCGACATACTCACGAGCATTCTCCAAGTGCTTCTTCCTTTCCTCAACCTGTTCGTGGGCCTTTTTCAACTCCTGAACTGTGTCCTCGATCAGCTCCTCCTGAGCGGCGACAAATCTGGCTAAGTGGGTGACGGTAGCATCCTCATCTTCTATCGGCTTCCGTTGAACTCTGTTGTCTCGGCGTGGGTGGTGACGGAATCGCGTGCCTTCGGCTCCTGGAGTAAGTGCGGGCGATATGCTGCATCGCTCGACGCGACACTTCCTGGATTCCCATCTCAAAGGTAGACCTCCTGGCGGTGAAGTGGAAAGGGCGGCTGAACTTTGTCTTCTCTCGGGCATACACCGTGATCCTGACGTCCCATCCTATGACTTCTCCTGCCTGCACGAGTGTAGTCCCTCGGTAGAGCGGTCTCTCAAAACCTCCAAGGAACTGAAGCATGCGCCACAACTCGGCAGCGTAGCCTCCTTCACGCTCGGCGTAGTTGTTCTTCATCATCATCTATCAAAGGATACTTGCGTAAGAGCGCAACATTTTAAAATCGATGTGGAAGCCGAAAAGAACTCAACAAGGGGTATGAACAAGAAAGAAAGAGGTAAGTCGAGAATTCATTCATTATCTTGACCATTTTTAACTTTTAGAAAATAGGTTTTATCCTCACTACGACCAATCTAACTATGGGTGAGCCTACAGTCAGTATGGCTCTGATACCACCTCTGTCGGGACCTGAATTTGCAAATCCGGACCCTCTGTGTATTCAGCACTAATCCAGGAACGCGCTAGTGCACACAGTCTTAACATCGGTAAATATCACAATCATACCACTCGATACTAATAAAGTACTTCAATTAAATAGTCAAACTGGTTACTCGACCTTATGGTCAAGTTACAAAGATACGCCACGCAGGGCGAAACTTATTAAGAGAGAAATAATAGCAGCGGAAAAATAAGATAACTTCGTGGCGCCATCCAGTATACCACAGGCAACTGACTGGGCTCGCTCCCTAAGTAGACGGTTCCTCTTGGAGCTCCTCCTCCAAAGCTGGTGTAGTCTCCTCTTCAACTGGTGTTGTATTGCGGCAAGGGTGAGTACTTGGTACTCAGCAAGTCATGCACAAAATGCAAGCTAATATACTACATGCATGGCTTAATACAAAGGAATAGCTCAGGGTATATTTGCGGTAAAACAGCATTTGACAAGTAGCATAAGTAGATTTGAAAGCAATAGAAACAGGTATAAGATCGATAACTTTTCCTGGAGTTTAATCAACATCTTTCCCATTCCTAATCTACATTTCCATCAACCTCATTATTTAACCAAACCCCACCTTTCAAGTCCAAGTTATTTTCAAGAAAGTCTAACCCTTGACTGTAATTCCCGAGCGATGTCCAATACCGCGGACACGGCTATTCGAATAGATTTTACACTCTGCAGAGGTTATGCACTTTACCCACAAGATACAAGTCAAACACCACAAAGGCGAGTTCCTCGTAACAAAGTCTTTGGAAACTTCTAACAATACAAGTGGTCCTCTGGTGTTGCACACTAACCCTTCCCTTAGCTAAGGCGAAGTTTAGGGCAACCAACCGTTAGATGGGTACCGCCGCAGCCCTCGGCAGACGCCCCCCTGCTCAACTTACACAAAGGGTGTAGTTGACATCCTGAGGTCCCACAGTTACGTTATTAGCAACTTAATCAACTAGGTCCGTCCCATTACAGACATGTGGTTGCACGTTTGACCCAGTTCAAAGGCTTGCAAGGTTAAGTCCTTAGGGTGACCAGGGCAAGACTACGCAAAGAACCAAACCAACGTTCCCGGTGCCACAACTGGCCCACCCGATCAATCTTGCCACATGCCCCAGTCAAAAGCTATTTATCAAACCCCCAGTTGATTACCATGCACCACGTGCCATCAACATCACATGATACCTTCCCAAAACAGGTTCAATATATCATTAAGTCAATATTAACATTTGATTGTCCAAAAACCATGTCATGAGCACGAAAGGTGCTCCAAGCAGTATTCTATACGGTCTAAAATCCCATGTTGGCAATTTAGTAATGTCCAACTAGTAAACCACAACTAGGGTGACAAGGGTCATGGCACATATTTAAGTAATCAAGGTGTCATACAGCAAATTGGCATTTATCTAATTTCCCATATTTAAATAAAGTATTTTCTAATTGAACTAGCATGCAATAAATTAAATCAAAATAGGTTTCCAAAATGGGATCAACATGGTCAAAGCACAACTTGCCTTCAAAAAGTACTTGCTCTTGGTCTTGAGCTGGCTCCTGGGTCAATACTTCTCCTTCGAATCCTTCTGGCACTTCAACGTCTACTCGTAACGCGTGCAAATAGCAACAAATGAATAAAACAGTAGACAAAAAATGTCCAAACATCCAAATAAAGTTCATAAACAGAGAGGACATAATTTTATGAAATTTTAGAAACTGGAATCGTCAAATTCGGAGTTTAAACGCGAAAGTTATAGCATTTGAAGTTTAAATAATCAATTAAATAATATTACAGAGAAAAACTTTAGTCCAAAAATTAAATAAAATTCATCATTAGGTAGATCTC
Source organism: Rhipidocladum racemiflorum (assembly GCA_036346355.1). Taxonomy (NCBI): domain Eukaryota; kingdom Viridiplantae; phylum Streptophyta; class Magnoliopsida; order Poales; family Poaceae; genus Rhipidocladum; species Rhipidocladum racemiflorum. Next base: position 70,525,459 of record CM070571.1, read on the forward strand.
AATTTTATACAAATTTAGAAATTTGAATCACTCAAATCGGAGTTAAACTGCAAAAGTTATAAGCATTTGAAGTTTGAATCAAATTTGAATTCAATAATTCGGATTAATAAATCATTTTCTTTTTCGGAAATTCATTTATTGCGTCAGCAGGGACACGTGTCAGCCACGATTGAGCCGGTGGCGTCGGTAAACCCATGGGCGTGGTCCATGGTTTGGCTCCGAGTCTCTAGTGGACCGGCCCACGGCTCCCGTGAGGCGGCAGTGGGACCTAATCGGGGTGACGTCATTCTTGCCGTCGTGAGGACTCAAAGACGCCATCGACGGTGGGACCCGCGGTGACGTCATGGGTGATGTCATCGGCGTGTGGGCCTGCCTTTGTCGGCCATTGGTTCACCTTCGCGATGGCGTGGCTGACAGGTGGGCCCTCTGACACGCAGGCCCCGCGTGTCAGAGACACGCTCCCACGCGCGGCGCTGACCGCGACGGTCAGACTTCCAGCCACGTGGTGCGATCTCGGCCGTTGATTGGAAAATCAACGGCCCATATTGGATCTAGTGACGCACGTTTGGGGTGAACGTGGCCAATCTGGACCGTTCGATCTTGATCGGACGGTCAAGATTCCATCTAACGCATACAACGCGGGTTAATGCTAACCGTTTGATCTAAATCTAACGGCTGAGAATGGATCTAGTACTGTGCGGTGAAGGCTACGTGGCACAATCCAAGCCGTTGGATCTAGATCCAACGATTGAGATTAGATCTGGGAATTTCAACGTGGAACTCACCGGGGGTGACGTGGCGAGATCTGGGGCGTTGGATCTGGATCGGACGGTGGAGCGAGCTCGGGGTCCGGCGATGGCTTGCGGCAGCGCTGGCCGACCGGAGATGGGGACGCCGACCACGGCGACGGCGTTGCGGGGCGACTCCGGTGACGTGAAGGGTCTCCACTGGCGCGGCTTGACCTCACGATTCGAATCGGGCTCACCTACGGAAGCGAGGACGGGCGGACGGCGAAGGTCGGCACTTGAACGCGGCGAACGCCTTCCAACTCCGGCGGCGATTGCGGTGGTTTGCGGCGGCAAGCGGCGTGAGCTAGGGCTACGAAAGTGCGCCGACGAAATCGGCAACCCGGAAACGGCGGTGGCACATTAAATACCCCTCGACGTCCCGCTAAAACGCGGGAAACGAGAGCCCCACGCGACGCGGCGGGCGAGTCGGCGGCGACACGGAGAGGGTGATGTGGCACGCGCACAGCCGTTGGATCAAGATCCAACGGTGCAAAGGTTTGGGCTCGGTCGACTGACGGCGAAATTTGGCCGGCCTTGGGCTGCCTCTGCTCAGTGGCGTGGCTCAATCTACTGCTCGATCTTGATCGGACTGATCGAGAGTGGTTAGGCACACTGCGGTTCGAGTTCAAGTCGTCGAACTCGAGTCTGAATCGGGCTCGGTCGGTGGAACAGTACAAACCCACTCGCCAATTTCCAGCAATTTAATAATTCAAATTAATTCCCAGCAATTCATTTAATTCATTAAAAATAGCAAAAGACTCAGAAAAATTCCAGAAAAATTCTGGAAAATATTTTGGAACATTTTGGACTCAAATAAAATATTTCCAACAAATTTTTATTTGCAAAGTTTAATTCTTTAATTATTTCAAAATGGAATAAATTCAAATAAATTCCAAATAAATTCCAGAAAATTCCAAAAATTCATCAAAGTGCCAAATCACTCATGAATTCAAGAAAAGCAATATTTTGGGGTGTTACAGATGCCACTTGTAGGATCGAATTATACGAATATAGCAAATAGAGGGGGGCTGAATGATTGTGCGGAAGCTAAAACCAAATTCTTGATCTACTAAAAGTTCACCCCAAAATAGAACCAAATAATTGCCTCGTATTCGACAAAAACAGAATGATAGAGGTTTGGTAAAACACGAATTCCCGGAGATCCATTTGTCGGAACGATCTAAAATTTGGACAGAAGAAACTAGATTCCAATACGATTCGAACCCTAAAAGAATCAGCTCGATCGGACTTACAGATCAAAATTTATGAACCTCGCAAGCTTGCAGTGATAGAAGATGACGAGAATAGATCTAACTAGAATTGTAGCTCACCGAAAGATTTGAAGAACTTGATCTTTATTTCTCCTTTCTTTTGTCTAAAGTACTCCAAACAAAAGAGTACAACCCTAAAGCTTGCTCAAAGCTTGATGCCCTTCAACAGGAGACAACCCCTCCTATTTAAAGAAACAAAACACAAGGAGTCATGAATACAATTCCTACTCCTAATCCTAAAAGGAGTCCCACTCCTAATCCTAGAAGGAGTCCCACTCCTAATCCTAGAAAGAGTATGTATTCAACAAAACTCCTCTTGGCCCAACCTGGCCGAGTACAACTCTTGCACGCGTATGGCAACCCTACCATACTCACGTGACTAACACTTTGCACGCGAATGACCTCCTGCCATTCTCACGTGACTAACCATTCTTCATGTGCACCATTCTCGTAGCCCGAATGTCCCGCATCACATCTTTGACCACCAAGACCTCAGTTCCCACTGAACCTAGTCCCGAACCTCAGTTCCTCCATGAACCTAGTTCCGGTCTCGTCATCGACCACATTCGCCCTCGGGCAATACCTGCACATGAACAAACTACAAAACGAATCCGAGCACAAGTCCGCGACTTGACTCAACATTAGTCCATGCAAATACTCACGCAAGCATTGCATAAAGTCCGCTTGAAAACAAGCATCATGAAATTCTCACAAATTTCATAATCTCAAATTCAAACCAGAATTCAATTCCAAAATTGCTCAAAACCCTAATCGAGCAAAAAACCATTCACGCCGGACCAAAAATCCAGTCCGGCGCAAACGTGAAAACAGCCGTAAAAAATCCACCTTGCTTGTGGAGGGGAGAGTCCGTCGTACACGCGAAACTTACTGGTTTTGGAAGTTTCAGTCCGGCTCAAAAACATTTGAAAACACGTTCACGGCGGACCAAAGAATAGCGATCCGGCGTACAAGGGAAACTTACTGTTTCTTGAAACTTTGGTCCAGCATAAAAGAGAACTTCACTGTTTCTTGTCAAATTGTTGAACTCATGCACAAAACACATTTTCCATGTTCAAATCTTAGCCAATTTTTCAGCATATGATTTCACAATTTCTACGGGCGGCCGAAAATCCTTCGTCGTCATGGTTCGGCCGCGACTATGATAATTAGGGGTTTTGCACGAGTTCGTATTACATGCAATGAAAGGTGTAAATGGAATATTTCTTCTAGATATCGTAGTCCATATATCAATGAGCAAGCCCGCTCCATCCGACCCAAAAAATAGCTCGAACATTATTTTCTACGGGCGGCCGAAAATGCTTCGTCGTCATGGTTCGGCCGCAACTATGATAATTAGGGGTTTTGCGCGAGTTCGTATTACATGCAACGAAAGGTGTAAATGGAATATTTCTTCTGGATATGGTAGTCCATATATCAATGAGCAAGTCTGCTCCGTCCGACCAAAAAAATAGCTTCGAACATTATTTTTTACGGGCGGCCGAAAACCCATCGTCGTCATGGTTCGACCGCGACTATGATAATTGGGGGTTTTGCGCGAGTTCATATTACATGCAATGAAATGTGTAAATGGAATATTTCTTCTGGATATGGTAGTCCATATATCAATGAGAAAGTCCGCTCCGTCCGACCCAAAAAATAGCTTCGAACATTATTTTTTACGGGCGGCCGAAAACCCTTCGTCGCCATGGTTCGGCCGTGACTATGATAATTAGGGGTATTGCGCGAGTACATATTACATGCAATGAAACGTGTAAATGGAATATTTCTTCTGGATATGGTAGTCCGTATAACAATGAGGATGTCCGCTCCATCCGACCCAAAAAATAGCTCCGAACATTATTTTTTACAGGCGGCCGAAAACCCTTAGTCATCATGGTTCGACCGCAACTATGATAATTAGGGGTATTGCGTGAGTTCATATTACATGCAATGGAAAGTGTAAATGGAATATTTCTTCTGGATATGGTAGTCCATGTATCACTGAGCAAGTCCGCTCCGTCCGACCCGAAAAATAGGTTCGAACATTATTTTTTACAAGCGGCCGAAAACCCTTCGTCGTCATGGTTTGGCCGCGACTATAATAATTAGGGGTATTGCGCGAGTTCATATTACATGCAAGGAAAGGTGTCCATGAGATATTTTTATAGGATATCATAGTCCGTGTACTAAATATTATTGCACGAGCACATATTAGACTACATATTACAACATCAACAACCACAAAGCTAGGACAAACTAGCAAGTTCCTGAAATTACTAGAAATTTCGGCAGCACCTCTCCTAAAACTAGGACATCCACTCAGCAGAAAGAAGACAACATTTATTACGACAAGAACATAACGCAACTTAAGAGAACCAACCAATCACAAACATGGGTCATGGTATGAACTAACCATCATGACCCAACTTATCACATGCAACTACCACAAATTAATTACAACATATAGACTCATTAAGATTACAAGCGATGAGTTAGTATGAAACTGTGTTGGGACAAAATGTGTTCGTGCCAGCACTCCCATCCATGCATGTCGGCTTCAAGGTACCTACGAAGAATAGACAAACAAGCGTGAGTCCAACACTCAGCCAAGTACAATAGATACAACGGCAATATGAATTAACGCATTCAAATCAATAACATGCTCGTAACTCGTGAACCAAATTACAAATGAGCAAACATCTGTAACAAGAAACACATACAAACTCCATCATAGTACAACACATGACAAATAGTTCAAGAAACGCATACAACCTCCATCCTATGAATTTCGGCAGCACCTCCCCGAAAACTAGGACATCCACTTGGCAGACAAAAGAAAACATTTAATATAACAATAACATAAAGCAACTTAAGATAACCAACCAAGCACAAACATGGGTAATGGTATGAAGTAACCATCATGACCCAACTAAGCACATGCAACTGCCACAAATTAATTAGAAGACATAAACTCATTAAGATTACAAGCGATAAGTTAGTACGAAATTGGGGTGATGCAAAACGTGTTCGTGCCAGTACTCCCATCCATGCATGTCGGCTTCAATGTACCTACAAACAATAGACAAACAAGCATTAGTCGAATACTCAGCCAAGTACAACAAATAGCAATGACAATATCAATGAACGAATTCAAATCAATAACATGCCCATACCTCTTAAACTAATTAACAAATGAGCACACATCTATAAGCTTGAAGCATCACCGTCTCCCTCTCCGCCGTTGAGCCTGCCTTCTGATCTCGTCCTCCTGGCTGAACACCATTGGTGGACGTATCTCCCTTTGTCCCGCGGCTTGTGACGGACCAAACATCCCCGTGCCTGCTGGTACATCCAAATCCTCGTCTTGGGGAGGGGGAGCCCATTGCGACAGAGTATCCTCCTCCGCTCGCGGTGATTGCGTTGAACCATGCCTCTGGATCAATGGTCCCTAAGGGAGCCGTATGGTGTACGTATGTCGATGTTTGTGAGGTTCTCACCTGGTGCGGAGGAGGCCCTTGTAGCCGCGCTCCTAGTAGGCCAGTGAAGGTAGGTGCATTGAAGAAGTCCTCGTCAAAAACTTCGGGACCGCTCCATTGGGGTGTGGGAGTGACCTCTGCCCCAAAGGACTGTGATACATGGGGCACATGGCGGAGGTGATGATTTGGAAGGACCCGGGTATGTCGTCATGTTGTGTAGGACTCGGTCTTTCGTCAGCTGGTACATCAACAGGTGGGACGAAGTGACGTCGCGACAAATGACTCGGTGCATGGGACATGGATGCACGTCGAGTGACATCGGCCACCTCAGCACTGGACGGACGGACGGTGCAGGATCGCCTCGACTGTGAGCTAGCGGCAGGTTCCTTGGGAGATGAGCCGTAGCTGCGGCCGTGTGTCCGTGACCATCCTCCAAGGCCACGGATAGTGGAAATGAATCGTGCCCCTGGATGCGAGGTACCCTCTCATCTAATTTGTTGCTGATGAGGAGCTAGAGGTTCCTTCAGTTTGCCCTTAAGTCGGTCCGGCAGGTATCTGACTCGGATCCCTCCTGCGTCTGCATAGCATTACTAGGGTATTAGAACTTGGGTTAAGAAATTTGCGGAGGACATTACTACGATATTGTAAGTACCAAAATGTGGACTTGTCGAGATCGATCCTCATGACAGGACATTGCTCTTTCATCGACCTCGTTGCTAAGCAATGTGGCGCGCGTGCGCGGACGGTACCATTTCAGGTAGTTATTATATTCCTGGAACTCGTATGGCCCAGAGGGAAAGACAACCTCCTGAAATGCACTCTTGTTCCACCGCGTAATGTGGGTGGCATGGACGTTGTTCCAGTCCGCTGCGGCCGCACTGCCCTTCGCGCTTCTCCTACAAATGAAGGACGTTAGATTGTCAAATTTGCATAGAGAGGGCGAACATTGAAAATAAGTAAATGCATACCCATGAGATCTCCCGCCGTCCCGCGGTGGTGGAACGGGGAGTATCTGCCAAAAACCGAACTGCCTCTGGATTCGTTCGGGCGAGTACACCTCAACCGCGTTCATGTAGAGTAGGAAGCATGTGGTCATCCACAGGGGGTAGTCCACCGTGCACCAGGTAGATATTTGGGCATTCGTCGCAAGCTCTGCGGCTCTTTGCGGTGACCATGGATCCCAGTTCACATGTGCTGCGGTCAGCAGGTCTAGATCGGCATGTAAGACGCTGCGTAGCTTCAGTGGTCACCCTTCGGCGACCATCGAAGTCGTGCGTGCATCCAACGGTACCCCATTGTAGGCCGATTGGGATCTGTCATGGCAGCGTTGACGGCAACAGGGTAGTAGCTCGTATGTATCTCTGGCCGAGAGATCGGAAAGTACTCCCAACCCCACATCTGAAGGAGTTGCAGGCATCTGGTAATAATGCCCCTGTAAGTCTGGCGATGGCATGCATCGCACAATCCACGGTACATGTCCGCTAGGACCGCAGATCCCCAGCTGTAGGCCGGGATGTCATCAGGGTCACCGGCCAACTAACGAGCAATCCACACAATGTGCGGGAAGATTAGGTCTCCTGCGGTGGACGTGAACATCACACCACCCAACAAGTAAATGCGAGGTAGAACCTGCGTAGTGGCGTACAACTTGTATCTTAAATCGGCATCAGGTGGGCAGGGATTGTACTCCTGCAATGTCTGTAGCCAAGTCATGGACACCCCATTTTCCTTCTGTTCGTACAGGACACCAAACCTGCATGAACTCCAGATTAAGAGAGTTGATAATAACGTGCACATTATGAACATAAAACAACGAGTGGTTGTAATACCTTCCCGTTATGTAGTGCTATCAGTGCTGCTTGCTGGGGTGATGAAGAAATAATGGCTGTCCCCTGATGGGCAGACCGGTTAGCATGGCCACATCCCTCAACGTAATGGACATCTCAACAAATGGTAGGTGAAATGTGTGTGTCTCCGGCCGCTATCGGTCCACGAGACCAGTAAGGAGCGCATGATCAATCACAGGCATGGGTTTGGTCTGCCCTCCTCCGAGATGAGCCCCATCCATGAGAAGTGAAAATGGTAGTAGACCCGCACGACCTAGTCGTTGCACAAGTTAAAGAAGTTGGACTATCAATTCCACTATCGACTAGGTCGTGCGGGTCTACTACCATTTGCACTTCTCATGGATGGGGCTCAGCTCGGAGGAGGCGTACTCAAACCCATGCCTCGCCATTGATCGTGGCGCTTCTTCGGGTCTCGTGGACCGATGGCGGCCGGAGACACACACATTTCACCTACCGTTTGGTGAGATGTCCATTACGTTGAGGGATGTGGCCATGCTAACCGGCCTGCCCATCATGGGACAGCCGTTGGTTCTTCGTCGCCCCAGCAGGCAGCACTGACAGCACTACATAACGGGAAGGTATTACAACCACTCGTTGTTTTGTGTTCGTAATGTGCACGTTATTATCAACTCTCTTAATCCGGAGTTCATGCAGGTTTGGTGTCCCATACGAACAGAAGGAAAATGGGGTGTCCATGACTTGGCTGCAGACATTGCAAGAGTACAATCCCTGCTGACCTGATGCCGACGAAGATATAGTGCTACGCCATACGAGGTCTACATGTACTACTTGCTGGGTGGTGTGTTGTTCATGTCCACCGCAGGAGACCTGATCTTCCCGCACATTGTGTGGATTGCTCGTCAGTTGGCCGGTGACCCTGATGACATCCCGGCCTACAGCTGGGGATCTACGGTCCTGGCGGACACGTACCATTGAATGTGCGATGCATGCCATCGCCAGACTTACATGGGCACTATTACCGGATGCCTGCAACTCCTTCAGATGTGGAGTTGGGAGTACCTTTCGATCTCTCGGCCAAAGATCCATACGAGCTACTACCTTGTTGCCGTCAACACTGCCATGACAGATCCCAATCGGCCTACAATGGGGTACCGTTGGATGCACGCATGACTTCGATGGTCGCCGGAGGGTGACCACTCGATCTACAAGCGTGTTGTCGCCGATCTAGACCTGCTGACCGCAGCACATGTGAACTGGGATCCATGGTCACCGCAAAGAGCCGTAGAGCTTGTGACGAACGCCCAAATATCTACCTGGTGCACGGTGGACTACCCCCTGTGGATGACCACATGCTTCCTACTCTACATGAACGCGGTTGAGGTGTACTCGCCCGAACGGATCCAGAGGCAGTTCGTTTTCCGGCAGATAGTCACTGTTCCACCACCGCGGGACGGCGGGAGATCTCACGGGTATGCATTTACTTATTTTCAATGTTTGCCCTCTCTATGCAAATTTGACAATCTAACATCCTTGCATTTGTAGGAGAAGCGTGCTATGCGGCGCATCATAAATGACCGGACCAACGTCCATGCCACCCACATTACGCGGTGGAACGAGAGTGCATTTTAGGAGGTTGTCTTTCCCTCTGTCCATACGATCCCCAGGAATATGACAACTACCTGACATGGTACCGTCCGCGCACGCGTGCCACATTGCTTAGCAATGAGGTCGACGAAAGAGCAATGTCCTATCATGAGGACCGATCTCGACAAGTCTACATTTTGGTACTTACAATATCGTTGTAATGTCCACCGCAAATTTCATAACCCAAGTTCTAATACCCCAGTAATGCTATGCAGACGTAGGAGGGATCCGAGCTGTATACCGAAGAGGACCGACTTTGCGGGGCAAACTGAAGGCACCTCTAGCTCCTCATCAGCAAAAAATTAGATGAGAAGGTACCTCGCGTCCAGGGAGGCACGATTCATGTCCGCTATCTGTGGCCATGGAGGATGGTCACGGACACACGGCCGCAGCTGCGGCTCATCTCCCATGGAACCTACCGCTAGCTCATACCGAAATGATTCTCGCACCGGCCCGTCCGGCCCAGTTGCCGAGGTGGCCGATGTTGCTCGACGTGCATCCATGTCCCATGCACCGAGCCATTCGTCGCGACGTCACTTCGTCCCACCTGTTGAAGTACCAGCTGACGAAAGACCGGGTCCTACACAACATGACGACATACCTGGTCCTTCCAGTCATCACCCTCCCACAGATGTGCCCCATGTATCACAGTCCTTTGGGGCATAGATCACTCCCACACCCCAATGGAGCGGGCCCGAAGTTTTTGACGAGGACTTCTTCAATGCGTCTACCTTCACTGGCCTACTAGGCGCGCAGCTACAGGGGCCTCCTCCACACCAGGCGGGGACCTCAGAAACATCGACATACGTACACCATGCGGCTCCCTTAGGGACTGTTGATCTAGAGGCATGGTTCAACGCAATCACCGCGAGCGGAGGAGGATACTCCATTGCAACGGCCCCCCTCCCCGAGACGAGGATTTGGATGTACAGTCCAGCAGGCATGGGGAGGTTTGGTCCGTCACAAGCCACAGGACAAAAGGAAGATACGTCCACCAATGGTGTTCAGCCCCGAGAACGAGATCAGAAGGCAGGCTCAACGGCGGAGAGGTAGACGGTGACGCTTCAAGCTTATAGATGTGTGCTCATTTGCTAATTGGTTTAAGAGGTATGAGCATGTTATTGATTTGAATTCGTTCATTGATATTGTCATTGCTATTTGTTGTACTTGGCTGAGTATTCAACTAACGCTTGTTTGTCTATTGTTTGTAGGTACCTTGAAGCCGACATGCAAGGATGGGAGTGCTGGCACGAACACGTTTTGCATCACCCCAATTTCGTACTAACTTATCGCTTGTAATCTTAATGAGTTTATGTATTGTAATTAATTTGTGGCAGTTGCATGTGCTTAGTTGGGTCATGATGGTTACTTCATACCATGATCCATGTTTGTGCTTGGTTGGTTATCTTAAGTTGCTTTATGTTGTTGTTATATTAAATGCTGTCTTTTGTTTGCTGAGTGGATGTCCTAGTTTTAGGGGAGGTGCTGCCGAAATTTATAGGATGGAGTTTGTATGCGTTTCTTGAACTATTTGTCATGTGTTGTACTATGATGGAGTTTGTATGTGTTTCTTGTTACAGATGTGTGCTCATTTGTTATTTCGTTCACGTGTTAAGAGCATGTTATTGATTTGAATGTGTTAATTCATATTGTCGTTGTATCTACTGTACTTGGCTGAGTGTTGGACTCACGCTTGTTTGTCTATTCTTCGTAGGTACGTTGAAGCCGACATGCATGGATGGGACTGCTGGCACGAACACATTTTGTCCCAACACAGTTTCATACTAACTCATCGCTTGTAATCTTAATGAGTCTATATGTTGTAATTAATTTGTGGTAGTTGCATGTGATAAGTTGGGTCATGATGGTTAGTTCATACCATGAACCATGTTTGTGATTGGTTGGTTCTCTTAAGTTGCGTTATGTTCTTGTCGTATTAAATGTTGTCTTCTTTCTGCTGAGTGGATGTCTTAGTTTTAGGGGAGGTGCTGCCGAAATTTCTAGTAATTTCGGGAACTTGCTAGCATATCCTAGCTTTGTGGTAGTTGATGTTGTAATATGTAATCTAATATGTGCTTATGCAATAATATTTAGTACACAGACTATCATATCCTGTAAAAATATCTCATGTACACCTTTCCTTGCATGTAATATGAACTCATGTAATACCCCTAATTATTATAGTCGTGGCCAAACCATGACAACAAAGGGTTTTCGGCCGCCCGTAAAAAATAATGTTCGAAGCTATTTTTTAGGGTCAGACGGAGCGGACTTGCTCAGTGATACATGGACTACCATATCCATAAGAAATATTCCATTTACACCTTTCATTGCATGTAATATGAACTCGCGCAATACCCCTAATTATCATAGTCGCGGCTGAACTATGACAACGAAGGGTTTTCGGCCGCCCGTAAAAAATAATGTTCGAAGGTATTTTTGGGACCGGACGGAGCGAACTTGCTCATTGATATATGGACTACCATATCCAGAAGAAATATTCCATTTACACCTTTCATTGTATGTAATACGAACTCGCGACAAACCACTAATTATCATAGTCGCGGCCGAACCATGACGACGAAGGGTTTTCACCGCCAGAGAAAATAATGTTCGAAGCTATTTTTTTGGTCGGACGAAGCGGACTTGCTCATTGATAAATGTACAACCATATCCAGAAGAAATATTCCATTTACACCTTTCATTGTATGTAATACGAACTCGCGACAAACCACTAATTATCATAGTCGCGGCCGAACCATGACGACGAAGTGTTTTCGGCCGCCCGTAGAAAATAATGTTCGAAGCTATTTTTTTGGTCGGACGAAGCGGACTTGCTCATTGATAAATGTACAACCATATCCAGAAGAAATATTCCATTTACACCTTTCATTGCATGTAATACGAACTCGCGCAAAACCCCTAATTATCATAGTCGCGGCCGAACCATGACGAGAAAGGGTTTTCGGCCGCCCGTAAAAAATAATGTTCGAAGCTATTTTTTTGGTCGGATGGAGCAGACTTCCTCATTGTTATACGGACTACCATATCCAGTAGAAATATTCTATTTACACCTTTCATTGCATGTAATATGAACTCGCGCAATACCCCTAATTGTCATAGTCACGGCCAAACCATGACGATGAAGGGTTTTCGGCGAGCCGAAAGAAATAATGTTGAGAGGTATTTTTTGGGTCGGACGGAGCGGACTTTCACATTTTTATACGGACTACCATATCCGGTAAAAATATTCCGTTTACAACTTTCATTGCATCTAATATGCACTCGCGCAATACCCGTAATTACCATATTCGCGGCAAAAGGCTGAAAAATATGATATGACAGAAGACTGAAAAAGATGATATAACAAAAGGCTGGAAATGGTGATATGAAAAAGCTGATATGACAAAAGTCTGGAAATGGTGATATGACAGAAAGCTGAAATAGATGATATGACAAAAGGCTTAAAAAAGTAGTCACACATACACTTAGGGAGTCTGCCGAGGGGGTGGGGCTAGCATACACGGAGGGACCGGCATAGGTGGAGGGTGGGAGACTGCCGAGGAGGCGGGCCCGCCATAGGTGGCGGGAGGGAGTCTGCCGAGGGGGGTCCCGGGACAGGTGGCGGGAGGGAGTCTGCTGGGGGGGCAGCACAGGTGGCGGGAGGGAGTCTGCCGACTAGGGGGCGGCACAGGTGGCGGGAGGGAGACTGCCGAGGGGGGGCCGGGACAGGTGGCGGGAGGGAGTCTGCCGAGGGGGTGGGGCCGGCACAGGTTCACTCGCACCACTAGCTGCATTATTGCCGTTGGCAGATGCATGCATTTCTCTCGCTATAAATTGACAACGCGAGGGGTTTCACAACCCAAAGAGAAAACGTTGAGCATACATATCATCACTGAACCGTCCAGCATTTTATATTGTCTTCCTCGTCTTGCTCGTAACCTCTTCAGCGTTTGACGCTTCAGCAAAAGCAATGTCTCTCGCGTCAAGATCAGCGGTTCCCAATGCAGGGCGGGTGATTTGCCCTCACTGCCATGTGGAAGCTCAAGTGCTCTACTCCACCACTGCGCCAAATAACGAACGTGTGTTTTATAGATGGCCTAATTTCTCTGTACTTCTAAATGTAATTCGATTTCTTCATGTTTTGATGATTATTCTCCTGCTCGAGTTTGATATATCCATGCTCGCACTATCGTGTAGCCTACCGGATGCCAATATTTTTAGTGGGCTCACCGCCTGCATACATCAAGGGAGCATCCTACTACTACAATACCAGACAGGACGCTGCCCAGCGTAAAGCAGATGATGGACCTCGGGCAGGAACTCAATAGGCTAACGTTACGTGAATTACCGCAAATAGACGGAGAACAGCCTGAACAAGAAGATGAACCTAAAGCTTATGATCGGTTCCTTCAGCGTGCTGTAGAAGGAAACCTCGAAGCTGTAGGCCCTAATTTAGTTCTTCCGTCTGACTACCATAGCGATGATGATGGCAAACGTGACTATTCGCAGTTCTTCGAAGATGAGGGCGTTGACATCGATAGTGATGATTCGGGAAAGTTCTAATGCAGTTATGTGTTATGTGTTGTACTGTAATGCAGTTTGTACTATAATGAAGCTTTATGTTATGTTGACCAAGTTATTCAAAGTTATTTTTTTTCGGTTGAATGGAGTAGATTTTTTTACTTCGTGTATGGACTACCATATTCACCGACAACAATCATTCAACCTTGCGTCCTTTTGTATGTTAGCCGATATGCCACAAAGCTGAATATGATGATATGACAAAAGGCTGAAAATGGTGATATGACAAATGAACGTATTAAAAATAAACAACAATGACAAATAGCTCCAAATACTGACATGACAAAAGGCTGACAATGGTGATATACCAAAAGGCTGAGAAGGGTGATATGACAACACGCTGAAAACACTGATATGACTAAATGCAGAAAATATGCCAATACAGAAGGTTGAAAAACATGAAATGACAACAAGTGGGTTGGTTGCCTGGCGAGTGGGGTATGACGGCCCGCCTGCTCGCCAGGGCGCCATGTGGGCCGGTCATCCGACAAATGCGGCCAGAACGCCCTCCTACTGGCCTGGGCGCCACGTGGGCCGGTCACCCGACGAGTGGGGCATGAACGCCCACTTGGGCGCCACCTTGCGTCCTTTTGTCTGTTAGTTAAAATGCCACAAAGCTGAATATGATGATATGACAAAAGGCTGAAAAAGGTGGTATAACAAATGAACGTATTAAAAATAAACAACAATGACAAATAGCTCCAAATGCTGATATGACAAAAGGCTGACAATGGTGATATGCCAAAAGGTTGACAAGGGTGATAAGACAACACACCCGCCCGTCGAGTGCGGCCTAAACGCCCGCCTGTTCGCTAGGGCGCCACGTGCGCCGGTCGCCCAGCGAGTGGGGCCTGAACGCCCGCCTGCTCGCTAGGCTGCCACGTGTGTCGGTCGCCCGGCGAGTGGGGCCTAACCGCCTGCCTGCTCGCTAGGGCGCCACGTGGGCCGGTCAGCCCGCAAGTGGGGCCTCAACGCCCGCCTGCTCGCCAGGCTGCCACGTAGGCTGATCGCCTGTGTGAGGGGCCAATATGTACGCGACTCCATGACCAGCGGTTTCACGCTCTTTCTTGCCCCTACGGGCGTTGCTTTCTACCCTTTCAACTCCTCCGTTTGAAACCCTTGGTCTTGCTCCATTGGTGCAATCCTTCCCAGCTTCCTCTATCGACAGGGCAAGGGTGGCGGCGCTCTCCAGGATCGCGGTCGAGGGTTCCCTCCAACTCCGCCATGGAACCCTCTCACCGCGGTGCGAACCCGGGGAGATCGTCGTCTTTGCCTGGGGATTGCTGGCGAGCTTGGTGCCGCCCTTCTCCGAATTCTTCTTCACCGTCCTCCACTTCTATGAAATCAACCACCTTCACCTCACTCCCAACTCTGTCCTCACCCTTGCTATCTGCGCACACCTTTACGAGATGTTCTTAGGGGTAATGCCCAATCTTCCTCTCTTCCGATACTTCTACACTCTCCGTGGGCTCGCCAATGGTGAGGCCGTGGGGAGTTGCCATTTTCGCCTCCGCGACGGGTCGGCAGCCCACTACATTTCCTTCCAAGCGAAGTCAAAGTGGAAGGCATGGCGGAACGACTGGCTGTATGCCGGTGATGATATCGATATCGATGCTCTCGCAGTACCCAGCGCGCCGGCGGATGCCCGCGAGAGTTGGGGCTCGCTTGTCGAGGAGACAACAGTCATCCTGTCGATGGTGGCCCGCGTCAACCGGCTGTGAGACGCCGGCCTGACTGGGGCGCTAGTAGTCCGGGACTTCGTTGGCCGGAGGATCAGCCCCCTTCGTCGACGTGCCCGCCCAGCATGGCAGTACTCCGGTGACAACGACTTGACCCGCACGCACCCGGGCCGTGAGTTTCCCAGTCTCCTTATGAGTACGTATCTTTTTTTGTGGTGGCCATCAACCAACAATCTTGTCTTCCTTTCTTCGGCAGGTGAAGGGAACTTGGACTGTCACGCAATCTCCAAATGGCTGATCGGACTGCTCCCGCCAATATTGGGTGGTCTGGATTTCCCCACCGAGGTCCAGCCTCTATGCCATCTAGAGTTCGCAGAGCGCCTCTGGATCGTCAAGATGTTTCCTGCGATGGACTCCACTGGCCCTGCGGCGCTGCTGGCCCACGGTCCCTTCATAATCATGGACTCGGGCTCTGCTGACGATCGGAGCGGCGGTAAGCACCCGATCCATCCGGACGCCTCAGGTGCTATCCCGAAAAGGCCTCGCACCAAGGACCGGATTCCGGCCGCCGCCGACTCCACCGCGGCTCAAAGCGCGTCAATAGCGGCGGCGGCTTCATCTGCGGTGATGACGTCCGCTGCCAGGGATTAGACACCGGATCCACTTTCGACAACTCCTTCGGTGCAATCCTCATCGGTGCCAACTCCATCGAAATCCGCTTTGCCCACGCCAACTCCGATGGTGCCGACCACATCGGCACCAAGGCTCATTGGCACTGCCCGCCAGGGGCGTGCTCGCACTGCCAACGGCTGCATTCAACTTTCGGTTGCCTTCGAGGGCGGCCGCCCAAGGTGCTCCACCCGGTGCCTCCGAAACCGCCCAAGTGGACATCGTCGGCGCCAGCACTTCTGCCTAGCCCGCTTCGATCATCCCCAACGCTTCAACCTCCTGCCTGGCCACGCTGCTTGCCGAACTTGGCAATGCGCACACAACCTCGTCAGCCCTCCTCACGGCGGCCATCCAAAGACGGCGGCGAGGCCGGTCGTGGCATCGTGCGGCGAGGAGAAGGACAAAGCGGAGGCACTGCTAGCCCAGGAGAGGGTGACTGTGGCGGCCCTGCTCATGCAAGCGCAGGAGGCCAAGGTGGTGCAAGAGGAGGTGGGGGGAGCCGCGTCGCACGCTGCACAACCTCACCGTCATCCTCGGACCAGCTTACTAGCGCATGGCGAAATGCCTACGGCCGCTTGGGGTGGCCCTTTGTGAGCCGACCGAGCCATCAGCCCTGTAGTACGCCCATAGCATTACTCGGCTCGCCGAGGCATTCAACGGCTCGCTAGCCGCCTTGGCCGCTCGCTCCACACGAGAAGGGAAGGAAATCGCAGTTACCACTACGACGTTCGTGCTGGCCTGCTGCGCTAGCCACGATGCCTCATTCGATCCGATGGTTGTTTCCGCCGGTATTGAGGGATTCGAGGCCCAGGTACACGCTCGTGTGCGCGAGGCGGCGGCTCACGTGGCCGGGCTGATGGAGGTTCAAGACCCAGACATCGCCGCTGCAACGCCGGAGGACGAGGCCAAGGACACCGTAGGCCAGATCCAAATCATCGACGACGAGTGACTACCAGGGCCACCACCTTTATTTTTGTTCACTTCTTCTTTAGCTTGTTTTTCTGTACTCGAAAGACTACATCAGTAGTCTTAGTGAAATTAGCACTTAGTCCGTCCGTTGACCACGAGTTTTCTCAGCCCCTTCAATTGCATTGTGAAGAAGCTCAATAAAGTATTCAGGTTTAACTCCACCCTAGTAATATGACAGCTCGCGCTATGGGTAGGTGTGTCATAAACGAAAGCATCCATTAAAATGAGATAAAATAGACCATGCAAACTGAACCGATCCATTGCACGACATAGAAAAAGATGTAAACATGCATGACGCATACATACGGACTAGTGCACAACTGCAGAAAAAACTAACACAAGGATAACTACATACATCATCTTTTCTAACCACTTTATGTGATCTAAAATGCGCTCCACCTTAAACGTTAGCATGTTAAGTTTTTGCTCAACGTCCATCCTCTGCTCTACCCCAGCCAGGGTCCTCTCTGGTACTATCGTAGTAGGATGTTCCCTCGGTGTATTCAAGTTGTCTGCCCACTGAAAATATTGGCATCCTGTAGACTACATGACGGTGCGAACATTATTATATTATTACCAACTCGCGCAGGAGAGTAATCATCGAAAAACCTGAAGAAATCGAAATATATTTTGACTTACAGAGAAATTAGGGCACTTATAAAACACCCGACCGTTATGTGTCGGAGTGGTAGAGTAGAACACATTAGCTTCTACGTGGCAATTATGGCAATTGACCCGTCTTGCGTTGTCAAGTGCAAGGGCCCTCCGATTCGCTGAGCTTGAGGTCTGAGACATGGCCTTAACAGAAGAGACGAAGTGGGATGACGAAGAAGAAGTTTTGAGCAAGAGGAAGAAGAGGATATGAAAATGCTCAGTGTGGAATGTATGTGCTGGGTGCCTCCATATTTATAGCAACCAACATGTTGTGTAAGTGGCCTATCATAGCTGATGCAAGTGTGTTCAATTCGAGCATTTCACTCTGACAAAGCTGGGTGTGCGTGTTGTCATCTTTTCTAGCTTTTTTGTCAAATCAGTTTTCCAAATGTGTTGTCATTTCAACTATTTCATCTTTTGTCATATCAGCTTTTGCAACCTTATGTCGTATCACATTTTCCAGCTTTTGTCATCCGCACAACTGTAGAAAGCATTCTAGCTGACCTTGTCGCTTTGCTCCGAGGTTGCCAGTGCTTTGTTGCTTGGTGGTGTGCAGAGTGTTGTCCAATCAGCCGCTTTTACTTTCTCAAACGATGTGAGAACACAACACATCCGTGCCTGATTTTCCAACCTACTATATGCACGACACTGCATTGGCGTGTCATAAATGAAAGCATCCATCACCTTTGGCGAAGCGTGACAGGTCGTGCAGCTTTTTCGAAGCGTGACAGGTCGTGCAGCTTTCACAAAGAGTGACAGTCATTGCAGTTTTCATACAGTCATTGCAGCTTTCATCATGGGTGACAGCCATGCTCCAGTTATGTGGAGAAGCCCCTCACCAGCACTGCAATGCAAAAACCGGCTGAGGGAGTGAAAGACATCCAGTACCACCATACCAGCAATAAACTTTAGCTGACTCTCTCCTATGGCTGGTGGCTGGCTATTTAAACCTCAGTGCTCGCCTCTGAATAATCACACGAAGCAAGCAATCCAAACCACGAAGCACAAGTTCGCCGCCCAACCAACCGGTGCCAATGGAGTTCCCTTCGCCCCCAAGGCACAGCGTTGTCGAATCCATCCCCGAAGGCACGGAGGTCTCCATGTGCCTATGCGGGGATCCTTGTCGCTTTAGGCAGTCTGTAGACAACTCATACACATATGGTATGAGGTACTGGAGCTGTCGCAACCACGACTCTGAGCCAATGCTAGGCATGCAGATGCGGTGGAGAAGCCCGGTATGTTCCTACTCGCATTTGCTGTTGCATCAGACCGTCTAAACCTTGACACTGTTATACCATCTGTTGTCACCAACTGCAGCCTCCATTATGCGAGTTCGTCAGATTCTATGACGCGGAGCAGACTCCTGAGATGGAGAGGATGCGGAATTGGGAGTACTCGCATCACAGAGCTATGGTAGAGCTGCAGTGCCGTGAGCAGCAGGAGGAGGAGAAGCGCATGAAGGTTGCCGAAGAAATGCGTGCAGAGAGGGAGGCCGAACGGCAGCACCTGGCGGCCGAGCGGTAGACCGAGCGTGAGAGGAAGCGCGAGAGGGCGGCTAGGACCAGGGCGGCAGGCACCGATGGGTTGCGCAAGGGGAAATATCCCCAGCGCACTCAATAGTGTAGTAGAAGGCCCCTTGTTGTTTCGTTCACCTAAGGCATGTTAACTTCAAGCCATTATTTCTGCATTTCCTATGCTGTAATGTTATGTTGTTGCTGTTATTTCGTTCACTAGAAGGGCTCTCCGTTGCAATGTCGTTATTTCTGTCTCAATAAGCTGAACTATTCATAACATGAGTTATTGTCGACTATACTTAGGGTTATTGCACTGGACTTACCGAAATTTGATTTTTCAAATACATGTTAGACAGTATTTCATGTTTCGGGGAAGAATAAACGAATTTACAAATTTCGGATATGACTGCGATTTCTGTAAATAAATGATTATGTTTTCATATTTGTATAAGCGATGGACAATTTGTATAGTATTCCAGATTATTTCATTTTGCGATAAAAAAATACAGTGTATTCGGCTCCGATCAAAAAAACACACAAAAAAAGGAAGCCAGCCTGTATTCGCTACCTCATGCTGCAAATTCTGGTAATCGCTACATATATATACACACTTGATTATGATCTTGCTCTTGGGAGACATGGTTGCAGTGAGTTTGCATCTGCCTCGTATGAAAGCATCAAGCGCCAAATCATCCATCAAAGCGACACTGTAGTGAGTGTGCATTGCTGTGTATAGCTGCAGTTCAATGGGTAGGCCCGCTGTATTCGCTATAGGGTGTAGTGAATAGACCCTGTATTCGCTACACCACAAAGCGAATATAGGTATTCGTTGCACCGTTTTGATTATTCAGTGTACTCGCTAGTTGATGTTGGTTATACACTGTATTCGCTATTTCGTGTTGATTATACATATTTTCGCGAAATAGTATAGCGAATACAGTTGGGTTTTTGGCAAATACGTTCAATTGTTGTATAGAATTGAAAATACGGCCGTTGTTTTGTATAGATTTCAAAATTTGCCAAAAAATCAGAGAAAAAGCAAAAAACAATAAAGAGAGAGCGGGAAAACTCATAGCCGAAATGTGCATTTTCGAGTATGAGGTGGCAGCTCATACCCAAAATTTGAGGATTCAGGTATGAGGTGCCACCTCATACCCGAAATTTGAGATTTCAATTTCACCCTTTGCCGAAATTTGAAAATTCAAATACATTATAAACAAAATTTGAGGTTTCGGTAAAGGCTAAACGAATTTTGAGGTTTCGGAAATAGTAGAGATTTTTGAAAATATGCAAACATGTTGTGTACATACGTAAATATGTGCCATATGTTGTATAGTATTCCGATTTTTCACTTGCTCCCTCTCCCAGCCACCGCTCCCTTCTCTCCTCTCCCCCGAGTGCCATCTCCCTCTCCCCCGAGCGCCACCACCCTTGCCCGCGCCACCGCCATCCTTCCCCTGTGCCGGCACCCACCTCTGACCTCCCCATTCCTTCCTCTTTCCCTCCCTTTCTCCCCTCTTATACCGCCACTGCCTAGACATCCGCCACAGCATCCGGATGGAGGACCCCACTATCCCCCTTCATACATTGGTTGTATATAGGTTATCACAACTCACAACGTAAGATCCAGAGGGGATGGCGCGAGAGGGAGGAGGTGGAGGGGCCATGGCGGCGGCGAGGTACGGGATAGTGGGGGTGGGGATGATGGGGAGGGAGCATCCCCACAACCTTGCCCACCTCGCCGGAGAAGCCCAGCGGGAGCAGTCCGTCCAAGTCCGGGTCACCTGCCTCACCGATCCCCACTCGGAGTCCTCCTCCTCAGCCCCTGGCTCGCCGACGAGCTCGGCCACATATTCAGATTATATACACAGCCGTCCTACATGAATGCGATAGTCACTGCCTTACTGGTTGTAGTAGTGTAACAGTCAGCTAGGTTCTGAAGTATCTTGTCGGCCATTTATTCCATCCCAATTATTAGATTATAGAATACCATGTATGGCAATTCCATTCAAAATATGTGCCACAAATATTCAGATTATGGATGATAGACTATTGGACTATGCAATTGTATGTGTGTTTTCCAATCTCTACCAAAATTTTAACAGCTAGAAGATTTAAGACCCTTTCAAGTCACGATTAGTACAGGAATTTTGCAAGAAGGTGAGGTATGCCATAATTTGGTCGGAAGTTGAGTTATGCGATGTAATATTCATCTATGTTTTCTGTTCTGACATTTATGGAATGCTGGATGGCATTTGAATTCCTTGAGTGATGATAAATAGATTTTTCAACCCATCAAACAACTTTTGAGCTCTTCTGATTATAGTAAATACTATTCAGTTAAAACTTAAAACAATGCTGCTTGATTCCTGAAAAGTTCTCTCTCAATGCAAAGCGGATATTATTGATAATGCATATATAATAGTAGAATTTGACAATGGCTCTCGTGGAATCCTTGATCTCTGCATGTTTCTTTGAAGGCGGTAGAAATGAGCGAGGAAACTTACATTCTTTGGTGACATTGGAAAGGTACAACTAGATTGTTCTTTTGCTATTTGGATGCATATAGCAAATAACTCCACATAAGCCTTTTCTTCTATGGTCAGTTTGCAGTTTGGTTTCCTGTATGTCTCTTCACCCCTATATTTCCTATGTGATTAATCTTCAGAAGTAAATTTTCTGCTGGAGAATGTATCATCTCTTTGTACATTAGCATATTAGCTATATTTGACTAATTCCATATCATTTCTTTATTCAGGAAAGTGTGAAATAGTAGAAGTCCTACTATATAAAGGAGCTTATATTGATTCATTAACTATCGGTGGGGCAGCATTGCATTATTTTTGGACTTGGTAAGGAGTTTATCATGTTTTTCCCTTGTAGGTGGTAGAAAGTACTATGGGCCTTCCTCATGTGGCAGGCTGTTGTTTGTAGTGAAATATTTATTTTTCTTGGCTTTCACAAAATTCCTTATGAATAGAGCATCATATTCTTGATCTGTTTCTTGGCTCTGCTGCCTCTTGCGTTGGAAATCTATAATCCAAACATCTACTAGAGACATGCATTTCATTGGTCTACCTTGTAACAATCAGGCAAATAACAAAGGTACAGAAGTACAATTGATAAATGCCCTAGACAAGAGGGAGATCTTGTTTTGGCCTCTTTTTCTTGTAATGTCTCTTAACCTAACCTCCCCCTCTCCACCTTCTCGTTTTCACATCACCGATTTACCATGACTACTTTGTGTTGGTTATGCTATGTTTTGCTTCTTCTTGATAATAATTAATCTTCTACATGCATACAAATTTAGGACTAATTTTTTTACGGAGAATTGTGATATCTTTTCTGAGGAACACATGTGAAATGTTTGCAAAAAAACAACATATACAGATTATGTTGGCTTCCAAACGAAATTTACTATGACTTAGATGCTCGAAATTTTTGCTAAGTTTGTACATTTTACTATGACTTGGATGTTTCAAATTTACCATGGCTAAGTCTCCTAATTTACCTTGACTTGATACTTCATGGTCATGGTAAATTTGCCATGACTTGGATACTTCATGGTGTAAATTTGCCATGACTTGGATACTTCATGGTAAATGTGGAGTCTTAGTCGTGGTAAATTTGAAGTATCCAAGTCATGATAAATGTACAGACTTAGCCAAAATTTGAAGCATCCAAGTCATGGAAGAATGTATCGTATGTTTTGTAGTGCTGAACCAATATTTTTTTTTTTGAATAAAAGGCAGGAGCTCTGCTGCTCAATTAAGGAGAGAGTAAATCAGAGTACAAGGAACCGAAAAATAAACAGGGGTCTGAAAACCGGGGAACCCCTGTCAAAACACAAAGAACACCACAACTTCCCTATAGGCCCTGAAGGCCTACAGACCGAAAGAGACTAAGGGACTACTCCGGAGCTAAATCCTTCATCGCCACGAGTAAGTTCGAACAGTCTTGGATAGCAAGTTGAACTACTGTCATCACTGTCGAGTACTTGTTGCTGAAAATCCGCGCGTTGCGCTCTTTCCAAATATTCCAACAAGCAAAAATTAGTATCCCATCCAGACGCCTACGGCTTTCTTTGGGGGTAAGCAGCTGGATTGCTTGCCACCAGGAAGTAAAGTTCTGCCCTGAGAAAATCCCCGCTTGCAAGAGGTCTTTGAAGGCAGAGGCCAAAGATGAGGGGCCACACTTGCTTAGCAAACGGGCAAGACAACATGAGATGATTGGACGAATCCTCTCCTAAACCATAGAGACAGCACACCGGACTATTTGGCCAGCCCCTCAAAGCTAAATTGTCGACAGTCTGTAACCTGTTTTGGATTAAAAGCCAAGCGAAGAACCTACACTTATTCTAGGTTTTTGCTTTCCAAATTCGCGAGAAATTATGTTCTGGGAAGGTCCCAAAGAACTGCACCCTGTACGCTGACTTGGTTGAATACTGACCATCCTGAGTCCAACGCCAGGTTATCACATCTGGATTCTCTGGTTGCAAGTGGATTTCCTGTAAGAGACTCCAGAGGGTGAGGAATTCCTGCAACTGTGCCCCTATACAGATACGCCTAAGCGGAACCATCCAATTGTTATTTGAAAGACTGTGCTTGACTGTGGCATTTCTCCTTCGAACAAGGCTAAAGCACTGCGACGCTATTTTGCACGGGGACGAGCCATTTAGCCACTTGGACGTCCAGAACGTGGCCACTTCCCGATTCCCTACCTGTAAGGATGTGCTAGCCTCAAAGAGGGCCAGATCCGATTCTAAACAAGGAATCGTCATGTCTTTCCACAACTTGGCTGAATCCTTCCAGGCATACCAGAGCCACCTCAGACGCAGCGCCCTGCCAAAGGCCTCCAATTGCTTGATCCCCAATCCACCTAGCAATTTAGGCCTGCAAATTTTCTTCCAATTTACAAGACAGTGTCCTCCCTTACAGTTTAGCTCTCCTCTCCGGAGGAAATTCCTACGCATCCTGTCTATTTTTTTGAGCACCCACGCGGATCCTGGGAAAATAGTCAAGTGGTAGGTCGGGATCGCCGACAAAACTGCGTCAACCAGAATGAGTCTGCCCGCTTTGGAAAGTAGGGCTCCTTTCCAGCCTGCCAATCTGCTTGACACTTTGTCTAGCATGGCCTGCCAATCTGATTTCTTGAGGCCATTTGGACGAAGTGGCAGTCCTAGGTACCTGGCAGGGAAGGACTTAAGAGTAGCCTGGAATTCCTGTACCACCGTCTCGAACTCTATTTCCTCACAACGGATGGGGTAGATTTCAGATTTGTGAAAATTGACTTTAAGCCCTGTTGCCTGACCGAAAGCCTGAAGTAATCCATGTAACAACCGAGCTTCTTCCGGGTCTGGGTTGAGGAAAAGGGCTACATCATCCGCGTACATGGAGGTGCACAGGTGTGCAGGACGTCTCCCTATCTGCTGAAAGATCTGAGCCTGTGAAGCAGCGACAAAAAGCCTTTGTAGAGGTTCTAGTGCCAAAATGAAGAGCATTGGCGAGAGAGGGTCTCCCTGTCTGAGTCCTCTCCTGTGCAAGACCTTTTTACCTGGGATTCCGTTCAGCAGAAATCTGGAAGAAGAAGCTGCTAGGAGTAAGGCAATCCAATCTCTCCATCTTTGCCCAAATCCAAACTGTGCTAGCATCTCAAGAAGATATTCCCAACTCACCGAGTCAAAGGCTTTTGCGATGTCCAACTTGACAAAGAGTGAAGGTACTTTTTTTGAATGTAGTTCGGATATGAGGCTTTTAGTGAGCAAAAAGCTATCATGAATAGATCTACTCCTGATAAAAGCATTTTGGTTGGCGGAGATAGGGATGGAACCGAATACGGATATTTTCCGACCGACCACCGGCGAATTGATTTGGATGATGATTTGGATAGTTCCACGGATATCGATTGATTTCCGGATAAGGATATGGATGTGAGATAATTTACATGGATACAGATACGGATATGGAACAACGATTATCCGATGGATACGGAATATCCGAGTTTTGTTCGGATAATATCCGAATATGACATCGTATATTATCCGAATAACACGTTTGAGAATAAGGCGTTAACAATTTAACATGTTTCACTTGTTTTGTAGAGACTGGTGCATTGGATGACAAGATATAATGTGTTCATGTGTGCTAGATGCTAAATTGGAGATATTTGGGTAAAGGTGGTACAGAAATTGGCAAGTGGCGTTTGGAGGGCTACTTAGGATTCGACATATGCGGTACCAAATCATTCGTTCAATTTATTGCAATGGGGGTACATTGTTACTCACAGAGTCACATGTATGACAAGCTAGGGATAAAAAGGAAAAAAAAAAGACATACAAATATATTTCTTTTGGGATTTTGAATTTAAATTTGGACCGATTTTGGAAAAAAACTGAAATTGGATTTTAAAATATCCGACTAATATTATTCGTATCCATGTTGATTCCGATCCGTATTCGATCTGTATTCGTAACCGATATTATCCTGTATAATTCATATCCGATTCTATATTCGACACTATTCGTATTCGATTCTGTATTCGATAAAAAATACGGATACAGATATGAATAGGACGATATTCGACCGTATCCGATCCGATCACATCCCTAGGCGGAGATCAGGGACTGGAGGAAGGGCGCCAACCTGTTCGCTAGAAGTTTGGAGAGAATTTTCCCAACGATGTGAATGAGACTAATCGGCCTAAAATCTGCGACGGTGCTGCAAACCTGCTTTTTTGGAACTAAGACCACAATTGCTTCATTTAAGAGGTGCATCCCCCTCCCTTTAGATTGTAGAAGTGATGAACCACCACCATTAAGTCTTCTTTCACTAAATTCCAGCAGGCCTTGTAGAAAAGGCCAATGAAGCCATTTGGACCAGGTGCTTTTGCCGAAGGAAGGGAGGCGACAACGTCCTTAAGCTCCTGCATAGTAAAAGGCTGCTCCAAGCTTAGAAGATTAACTACAGGCCCATCAAGAAGGGACCAATTGAGAGTTGCCTCTCTTTTGTGAGCAGCACCTAGGAGGTTTTTGTAGAAATGAAATATCTCATCCTGTTTGTCTTCAAAGGAAGAATCTACTCCTTGCTCCGTCTGCAAAGTGGCTATGAATTGCTTACGCTTTCGAGCAATTGTCCTCAGGTGGAAGAACTTAGTATTAGTGTCTCCCTCCCTGATGTAGCTGAGGCGAGACCTCTGTTTAAGTCGGATTCCCTGGATTGCTGCCAGACCCAACAATATGCACTTCAGTTTCCCCTTAAACTCTAGCTCTTCTTGTGAAAGAGCTCTTTCTTCCTGCACTCTATCCAGTTGGCAAACAATCTCCGCTGCTATCGCCATTTGGAGGCACAGGACTCCAATCAGTCCCCGACTCCAAAGCCGGAGAGCCTTAGCAGTTCTGGACAGCTTGGTGTGGAATCTCCGGCACAAATCGAGGGAATTTACCGGCTTATCCCAAGCTGTTTGAACCACCTGAAGGAAGCCAGGCAATCTCGGCCAGAATTCTTCAAACCTGAAAGCCTTTACCTTTTCCACTACCGGGTTAAAGAGCAGTAAAGGGCAGTGGTCCGAAATTAGAGATGACAGGGCCTGGAGAATGCAGTTGGGGTGCCGGAGATCCCAATCTTTTGAGGCAAAAACTCTGTCAATTCGAGTTAGGGTGGGGTTGTGCGTTCCACTGGTCCAAGTAAAATTCCTTCCTGTTAGCTCCACTTCCTTTAACTGCGTCGCATTAATCAAACCTCTAAAAGCCTGCATCAGCCCTGTACAAGACCAAGAACTTCCATCCAGCGGAGAGGTAACCTTGGTTGTCAATGTGTTTGCTGTGCTGGAGAAGTTTGACAAAGAGTAGTGCTTGTCCGAGCAAGCTAGGAGGATTCTTCCTCTTGTTCCTTCAGCCGGCAGGAAGCCAAAATTTTGACAGAAATCTGGTCCTAAAGTGTCTCTGACTAGTACCTGGTCCCAATGTTGTAACTTTGTCTCCTGTAAGCATACTATTACAGCTTTTGTGTCAAAGACAAGGCTCCTAACAACTGCTCGTCTAGCGGGCGCATTTAATCCCCGCACGTTCCAGTAGAGGATGCGGCAATCCACAGTCATTTGAGATGGGAAGAAGCACCTGAGTGAAAGTCGAACCTGTTCGAAATCTGCATACCTGTGAGCAGGAAGAGCTCGGCCGGAAAGGTCACCCCCCCGACACCCGAACCAAACCACAACGACGCAACGCACCAGGAGGCAACACAGACCAACAAGACAGATAGCAACATAAAAGCGCTTCTTAGGATAAATAACATAGAACTTCCACAAAGAGTGAAACACCAAGGGCCAACAGCACTGACTTGGGCCCGACTAAGGAGACCCACAGGGGGGCCGACAACAGGGTGACGAGCTACAGAGGGGCGCGAGGGACCAGAGGAGACGCGCCGGATACACGAGAACAAAAGCCAACTCGAAACAACAAAAGGGCTCGACATAAACCCGACACAGGACAACAAAAGCAAAACAGATCCAGACTACAGAAGCCTAGACTTCAAACTGGCTGCACCTCCCAGGTGCTAGCTCCTACAGTGGTGCCTAAATCAAGGCTTCCTTGGACACCTGCTAGCTGCGCGAACGCCTTCAGGACGTCAGGCGCCAAAGGCTTCTCAAACACTGCCAAGTATCTGCGCAAAGCATTGTCATCTAAGGAGGTACTGTTCGAAACAATACCCAGCTTCTTTGCCAGCTGAAGCTGCGCCTTCTCAGTAGCTGTCATCTTGGGGCAGGATTTGCTTGCTAAACGCACACTTCTTCGCTGAAAGGTAAGCCGACGCGGTTTGCATAAAGCCGTAACTGGCTCCACCTCAGGAAGGAGAGGCTGAGGGGGTTTCCTGATTACCCTGGAGAGGAAGTCTTGAGAGTTTGGGGCCTTTTGGCAAGGCTCCACCTGGTTACAGTGAGTCTGGGATCCCTGCAGATGCTCCTCAAACATCGGGTCCATCTTTGGAGAGTCCTGTTCCATCCCAGAGGGGCTGCCTATAAACATCAATTCCTCCTGCCGTTGGTCCTCTCTATTGACCCCCAATCTGTTTCCAGAATTTTGAGAAACTTCCTGCCCTGCCAACCCAGACCAAGGGGGTAAGCCCGAAAGCTGCTCCAGGGCTTGGGACGCGCCTTGAATCTGAGGAGTAGAACCAACTATCAGGGGATCTCTTTTTGGCAGGGATCTGGTTCTATCTCTAAGAATAGGCCAGTTCTCTGTTATCTGACAGGAACGGGAGAAATGCTGGAGAAGGGGTTTTTGAAGAATCCCAACCTGGCCTTCTATGCCTGAGTCTAGCAATCTCCTGCTACCTGTCACCTGCTGCCTGGAGCCTCTCTGCTGACGGTTTGTCCTTCCTGCTCTGCTCTGAAGTCTCTGGCTGAGGTTGAGGCCCGAAGGCGGGACATCCCAGCCGGAGGTTCTTTTGCGCCCTGCCTCATCCGGAGGGGAACGATCGCGCTCCCGGAATTGCAGACGATGGTGAATGTTGCTGCGCGAGGATCTCACCCCGTCCATGGCTCCCAACTTCCAGGCATAAAAATGTCTTCGAGGCCAGTCATCATCCGGACGGATGGGCGACGGTTCCCCGCTAATGTTGCTATGTCCCGGGCTGAGAGAGTTGCCCGCGGACCAGCTGACTTCAGGGGGGTCAAAGTCCAGGACCTGCGCAAGGTGAATTAGGACTTCATATGCCAGGAAGGAAGGGGGTGGCCTGTGCTCCGGAGCTGGGCTTAGAATTCCCAACTCTAGGAAGTGCCCTGAAGAGGGATCTACAGCGTAGAGCTCTTGGATGCAGATCTTTCCAGTCTTCGGGATGGAGTCGACATCCTCGGTCCGAAGGCAAAGGCAAAGACAGGTTGTCTCATACTCATTAGCCGGATCAACAATGGAGTGAAGCGTTACACCGGCTTCATCCAGGAGTGAGGAGGCGACCTGCACCGTCCAGGCATGACGGGGGAGGCCCTCAATACAAATCCTAGCCTTGAACCGAGGTTTAACCGAATTGGCTTGAACAAATCGAGTCCAAGGCAAGATTTTAAAGTCAATGTCATCACCTGTGAACCTGGAATCCTCCAACAGCTCAGTCTTCAGTTCAAAGGAGCTGCACCGAACTAAATAGGTGCTGAACCAATATGATATAAACAATTTTATGTGAGAACTGTCTGTGATAATTATATATCACAAACAGTTCTGACCAATAACCGTCTGTGATATGTATTTCACAGATAGTTCGGAAACTATCTGTGATGTGTAACGATTATCACTGACACATTGTTACAAACGGTTCAAAAAATCGTTTGTGATGATAATTCCGAATTGTCTGTGATGTCCTTTTCTGTAGTAGTGATAGAAGAAGCCGTATATCTTTCATAGACTGCTCAAAAATACTTCTTCATTTTTTAACTCTAGCCCGGTAGTTGTGGGGCACCGCCTCGAACGGTCTTGGTGGCGGCAGCGCTTCAGGCGTGGTTTCAGGCGGTGGTCGGCGCTCTTTGGGGGCACGAGTGTTGCTAGCAACAGTTTTGGGTTTGCGCGTGGCTCTGTTGACATGCGCACACAACAGCAGGCGTGCATGGACTAAGCCATAAACAGTAATTCCATGTAGAGTAATTCAATCTAAAACCCTAATTAGCAAGAAAATCATCTAGAGTCTAGAGAGCAACAATTAATCTACATGATTAATCTAATGGCATGGGGATTAAAAAGAGGGAATCCGGTGACATACTGTTAGGTCTTGGAGAGCCGTCGTGCTGATAACGTGTTGAATAATAAATTGATCATCGTAGATCAATCCCAATACTAATTAATAATATTGAGAATACCCGAATAATAATCACAAAATATAAGAACACAAGATATAGAGGATCTTAGCTTTTTCTTTTCTCATTATTGATTGTAGATTTTCTTCTCTTTTACAATGGAGTGTTGTATTTATAGCCAAAACTCCTCAGGGCAGTCTCAGAAGTCGTCCAATAAAGCCGGGAGTTCAGTTGTAGAGTTTAGATATATCTCAACAATAATTACTTGTATACTGAGCCCAGACTTGCGACTCCTCGGCATTTGTATGTTACCGAGACATTAGACAATTGATTTATCTGAAGTTAGAAAAAAAAGAGAGAATATATTATTTGGAAAATAATGACAGTTATAATCGCTAATCAGAAAGAATAATTGTATAACTGCGCGTGCAAATGTGCGGCTGCTTAGCTAGATCCCACGAAGAAGACTTACAAAATATCTATATCACTAGCGTGGATTAATTATAGAAGAAGCCGTATGTATATCTATGATAGCCTGTTTAGGATCAAGCTGTTTTTCCATGAAAGCATGTTTGAATATTATGTTCCTAGGTCCATACATCATTATTTCTCAAATTGATTTTTTAATCAAATATTTCAATTTCCTCTCGTATGTTTTTGGCTTCAAAGGTTTATTATTGTTTCTAAGTATTGGAGTTAAATGTATACGATACTGCCACTGTTCAAGAATATGATGTGTTGGATATTGATACCATCTCCAATATGCAACTTTGACCACTCCTTTTTACATGAATACATTCATAAAATAATATAAAATTATTATATTATGAAGGTATTTTTCATGACTAATCTAATAATACCATTTCCACACGACCAATCTAGTTTTTCTTATAATAGTAATCAAAGTTTAAAAAATTAACTACATGATTTCTAAAACCGTATATATCTGATGCGAGTACGTACTACGTAGGGAGCAACTGGGCTTAGAAAAACGTTACCTTGTAATAGAATCTGAGATTCGGCGAGCTCCTGCGATTAATCAGCTTCCACCCTTCTGGTCGTGGGGGATCACCAGTCACCACACCCACCCTCTGCACATTAATCGCTATCTGAGCTGAAATAAAGCTTAAATGGAACAATCAGATATCTACCCCTGATAAACACCAAAGAAGTAAAGAAGCCAAGTTTAGACTTACCGGCTGGCTCGGTTGGTAGCAGACTAGCAGGCGATGGCGATTTTAGAATAGTGGAGCAGATTGCCGTGGTTGGTACCCTTCTTGCCTTCGCTTCCTCAGCAGTCAACCCAAAGTAATGCACAGCAAGGGGAGGAGAGGAAAGCGCCAGGAACAATGGAACATCATTTAAAGGAAGCTGCACAAGCACAAGTGCACAACCACCTATCTCACGTACGTCCACCCTCACCAGGCGTATGGGCCCGTCGGACATCGGTACCTTCCTCGAAGTTACAAATTATTCCCTCCGGCCGAATAAAATGTTTTAGATATCATACAACTTCTAAAATATAATTTTAACTACTTATTTTTATTACAATATATTTATAAAATTTTAAAATTATAATATTATAAAAGTAGTTTTTGGAATAAATCTACATGTATAATTTTTATGTGTCTATTCTAAATATTCAAAAAATATCAGTAGACAACATTTACAATATTTGACTGTATGTTAACTAAAACGACTTTATTTTATGACCCAAGTGAGTACAATTTGGTGGCAGATCATCATTATTTTTCATACATGGACACTATGACTGAGTGTCAATGAGAGGCAAAAGCCACTTGATTATCTACGTTACCAACTACCTAGTGTGAGGATGGACGTATCCATATTACCATATGTCTAGGATCAACGAGGTTAGTCAAAATTATGGTTTAGTACCGACAAGGCAAGGTCACTACTCCGTTAACACGTCCCAAACGGACGGGATCGGACATTCCGTTTTCGGGTGTTAATGAGGCAAAGGCAACACACGTCTGTGTTTGATGAAGTCAGACATACACATGACTGGACACCGACGAGGCAAAAGTCATCCTCTTCATGTATCAACATATCCTTTCCATAAATCAACACAACGATAGCTACTGTAACCGAACATCGGCGAAACAAAACCACATACATCACTATAGCACCCATGCTTGGCACCGGAACACCACATGTGTATTTCTGTACTAGTCCCAGATCAGTAGCTAGTACACACAGTCAAACAGTGATGAATCAACAACCATATCACGACTACATATAACCAAGTAATAATAACACCAAATAAAAGCAAAGTCCTTATGGTCAAGGTTTACCATTACTACCTTTACAGTCTGAACAAGTTGAATAACTGCAGCGAAAGACGATAACACCAAGTGGTGACCCATCCATATGCCCACAGGCAATCGAGTGGGATGCGCGTCCTAATCCTTGGAATCTTCTTTGGTAGCTTCAATCATTTATGAGATATGTTTAGAATGTAGCATGTGAGTACCTAAAGTACTCCGCAAGTCTGGGAAAGATGCATAATACAGGGCTATCCAAAGATGGCTTATTATGGTTCTTTTGCACAAAGAAATACTTGCATAAACTTTACATATAATATTTTCACAAAACTGTTTTAGCAAATATTTGTACAGTTAAAATTATCAATAACTCTAGTGAAGGTTCTAGCCACCAATCACTAGTATACAGGCTCTAACCGCCACAATTCAAAAAGATCAGAGTTCAATCTATCCACATGGCTCTGTCCGCCATGGTTCACAAAAACAGGTTCAATCCACCTACCTGGCTCTAGCCGCTAGAAGCACATCTGAGAGTTCTAACCACTCACAGATCCCAAAACATTGTTTTAAAAACCAAAGTATACCAATATGAAAGCATTCTTCACACACCCTTGACCATAGGCACGGCTATTCGAATAGTTTTTCACTCTGAAGAGATGTACAACTTTACCCACAAGACATGATCAACTCTTTGTGCAAAGTACTATTAACACACTTCCTTTGGTGTGTCGGCAGAGAGATCATGCCAAGACCTTTACAATGCATCTACCTAGCCCGACTCCACCCGCTGAGGTTTCACCGCTGTTAGGGTTCTATCTACCCAGTACAGAAGCCCCCTCTTGCGCCGTGTGAGAAAAACAGTCTTGCCTCTATCTGGCATCCACATTCTACCATCTGGTGAAGTCAAAGCTAGGTCTATACAAATTATTTAGCCAGGTCGTGCCCACTTTGACATGTGGTTGTACTGTTGTGCTTAGAATGGACAATCATAAGCGTTGGTCCTTAATTGACTTGGGGCGGTACTTACACAAACCGAGACCAGTGCTCTATCCGCACCCGCCAAATAAATCGTTCCGCCCAAGTCTAAATTATTTTTATCTTATTTTTATTTTGTAAACCAACGGCAATACCTTTTGCCTATAAATTTCCAACACAAGTTTTCAAGAGTTATAAGAAATTCCCCCCCATAGGTGCATACTGACCGATTACGAGTCTAAGCATTTCCACCGAACTATTCTATTCCACCAACAACTTATTTAATAATCTTCAATTCTCAGTGTTGATAAAAAATATTATAATCAATTCTGTAACCTCCAAAATTCATGAAGTCACCAAAAGCCGCATTGGATCATTCTTTCAAACGAGCAACTTTAACCCAGCCTAATCGGTTGATCTTTGGAAACAATATATATAGCAATTTCCCTACGGGCAAAAAGATGATTGTATACTCAACTACTCAAGTACCTACAGAGCCACCGGTAGCTGGGGCGGCCACCCCACCATGCCTAAAGGGAGGGTCTGCCCCTGTACTCAAGTACTTACAGAGCCATTCGGCTCGAAGTTCAGCTGCGTTTGGACTCCTCAACTTGTTCAAGCATTCTTTGGACATCGGTACCTTCCTCGAAGTTACAAATTATTCCCTCTGGCCGAATAAAATGTTTTAGATATCATACAACTTCTAAAATATAATTTTAACTACTTATTTTTATTATAATATATTTATAAAATTATAAAATTATAATATTATGAAAGAAGTTTTTGGAATAAATCTACATGTATAATTTTTATGTGTCTATTCTAAATATTCAAAAAATATCAGTAGACAACATTTACAATATTTGACTGTATGTTAACTAAAACGACTTTGTTTTATGACCAAAGTGAGTACAATTTGGTGGCAGATCATCATTATTTTTCATATATGGACACTATGACTGAGTGTCAATGTGAGGCAAAAGCCACTTTACAATACAGGAATCCGCCAAATTTTCGTCGGCCAAAAGCCGATGAAAATAGGGCTTTCCCAACGAAAATAACCGTTTTAGACTGTAAACGAAAATAAATGACGAAAATAACCCGACGAAAAAAGGCACATTTTACGAATGCGCTAAAATAGAGTTTTTAAATCCGGTCGCAAATCTAACCGAAGCGAAAAAGGTGCCCGATGACCATTATTTTAGTCGGCCAACCAAAAGCCGGCGAAAATAGTTATTTTCATCGGCCGGACTTCTGACCAAGCGAAAATCTTGGGCATTTGCCGTCGGCCATACCTAGCCGAAGCGAAAATCTGGAATTTGCCTGAAGTATTTTAGTCGACCTGGCAATGACGAAAATCTTTGGGATGTGCAGCAAAAAAAAAGCATGCAGGCAAATTCAGATGAAATATAATAACCATTCACGACCACGCAACAACAAGCGGCATCAACCACCACGAAACATTCACCATTTGCGAGAAGTCACATTCACATCACAAATGTAAACGACATCAACCATTCACCATTACAGCAAACGACATCAACCACCGTTCGACACATTCACATCACAAATGCAAAGTCATATCACAAAACCATCCGACTCGAAACCATCGTTCTAACTATTAATGTTGTTCCCACTATTAGGGTTATTCGAGTTATGTGCACTACCTCCAGACGTGAGGAAACCATCGACATTTGGGAACCTTCTGGAGCGTGTGAGGTTGAACCCTGTAGAAAGGACATATATAATTTGATGTTAGTCTTGAATTGCAAATAACTAGAACAAAATGGAAAAGTATATGTATGTACCTGTGCTGGTGGAGGTGGCGAGGAAATCTGAGGAGGAGGAAATTTGGAGCTCGTAACCTGAAATGAGGCCCCATTTGCGAGAAGCATTCCTACATAAGCAACGTGTTAGATCTCATACATTTAGGTGTCTAACTAAAAATTATCGAGCTAAACACTTAATCACTAAATTGAACATTTTTAACTTACTTGTAGATAGGTCTGAAAGTACTCTTGCTGTCTTCTCATGTTTCTCAACTCGTCCTCGTGTTGCGCTAGGCGCTCCTGCTGTAGCCTCAGTTCTTCCTTTGATTGTAATGACTCTTCTTTGAAGCCTTGTCTCGAGAGGAGCGGCGCTGCTCTGTGATGACTGTGGCGTTCTTGCTTGGCTCAAAGCAGCGTCGAGTCCACAACCCCATTGAACATTGAGTACCTTAAAGACATTAGAAACAAATGTATTCATTAATTGCAACTACACACTCACAATCAAATCATAATTCCCGACAACTTTTAGAAGGGCGGATAATCTCTCACCTTCCATGGCTCTTGCCTCCACCGCTGGTACAGCTTTGGACATCAAGGTCTTCCCTCCTCGATCATTACTACGGGCCATGACGTCGAACCATTTCATCCCCATATTTCTCTGCATGGTATTGTTAACACAACAATTTGAAAGATCATATTACTTCAAAATAGAGTAAACAACTTACAAGCCTCTCGATCATTTTTGGTGCATAGCCGATTAAGTGTGTAGGATCCCTGCTCATGTGTCCCCGAAGATATGTCTCTATGTAGCTAGGGGCAATGCCACTTTCAGCCTCCTATAATCGAAAGTTAGTACCATGCATCTGAAATCATGATGAACTCAATATATAGACATACCATGCGCTTCGCTAAGCGTAGGTGTCCATCGGCGCCATACGGTGCGAGCAGGATCACTGCCTCTCGATTGTCTCTCTTCTTGTTCGACTTGGCAACAAAAGCAGGCGATGCCCAATACGCACAAAGAGCCTGCCAAGCATCAGGACACTTCAGTAACCAGGGGACGGTTACCTGCAGGTAGTCATCCTCGCGTAGGTAGATCTTGGATGCCCCGAGCTTCTTGTTCATCTTCTCCTGCTTCACCCTCTTGTAGAACATGCAAACCGCATGGATTCTAGCATTGGAGATCATGTCCTTCACCACCCTTGCCGCTGCCTTGTTGAACACCTTGTGCGCCTTCTCGCGATTGACAGGGACATCCTCGTCCTGCAAACGGTATCTCTCCTGCAACAACAATGCTTAAGTTGTGCCACAATAATTTAATTTATATGTATGAACTGTACAAACATAATTAAGGAACTTACCCAGAAATCGTGCCACACCTCGTCAGCAACGGTGCCATGCCGGACATCAAGAGCCAACCTGTAGTGCTCCCATTTAAGGGCGGATCTTCTTGCGCCGTTGATTTCCACCAAGCTTGGGTAGTGGTGGCGGCGAGATGGCTCCAGGGACAGAGTTAACCTTTGCCTATCTTTGTGGCGTCCCTCCCACGCCACGTCATTCCATTGCCTACATTTCATGAAATCAAACCGATTAGTTATACAACAAATTTCAAATATAGATTTACAAAATAACTTACCAGTCCCCGCAAGGGACGATCAACCTCCGTAACCTATGTTCAACCGCTGGGGGTATGTTGTTACATCCCTAGAACCTAAAAATAACCAAACATGAGAATGCAAAGTCTATGCACAGTATAACATGCTAATAAGTACCTGAAGGACTATGTACGAGGTGCATCATCATCATCCTCCTCTGCTCCGTCTCCCTCGGCACCCTCATCCTCCTCTGCTCCGTCTCCCTCGTCCCCCTCATCCTCTTCACTGTCGTCCTCCTCATCCTGTGCCTCAGAACCCGGCTCTGCAGAGCAACCTCCTCGAGAACCCGGCTACTACAGGAGCAACCTCCTCAGAACCAAGTACTGCAGGAGCAACCTCCTCCTGTGCCTCCTCCAAACACCTCTCAAACGATCTCTGCCTGCTCCTAGTCGAGGCACTCCCATGGAAGAGGGAGTCCTTACTCCTACCAGTCTGACTCCTAGAAGAAGAGCTGCCGGTGCTCTTGGAGACCACCTTGCGGGCATGCTTGAAAAAAGAATTCATCTGTAAAAATTTAAAATAGAGTTAGATTGCGCATTTAAAAAAGCAAGGTAGCAACAATATGAAAATATAAAAATTTGGAAGATATATACCAATAATATGTATGTATCAAAACTCGTCAATGTCTTGAGGTTCATCGGTGAATCGTTGTACAGAAACATGTTTTCTCTGAGGCCGTCGAATTCTTATAGAACCTCGTTTTCGTTTCTTTCTTGGATCAGGCTGAACTATTAGGTCTGTGGCATCTGTGGCTAGTCCGTCGAGCCCAAACCCATCGGTAACCCAAAAAGATCTTGGCATACCTTCTTCCTGATATGCATCAATTTGCTGGTTGTCCATGGCACTGTCGACATAATTAGCATCGCTAGGGCTATATAACCGTTCACGGGGATTCACTTTATAAGCAACCCACCAAGCACTCAAGCTAGGGCACGCATACGGCAAGTAATACACCTGCTCCACCTGGTGAGAAATTACAAATTTGTCAAAACCTTCAAGCCGTGATTGGTGCCTGATCTCCACCATGCCAAATTCGTTCTCACGTGTGCCATTGTTGGGATCAAACCAATCACATTCAAAGAAAACTACTCTCAGATCTTTGGAACCCCCGAACTTGAACTCAACTATGTTTTGAATAATGCCATAGTAGTTAATTTCACGCCCACATGCATCGCATGCCTTAGTTACGACTCCACTGTTCACGGTGGCTGCAAGGGGGCGTTTTGTTTCGAATTTTGCAGAGCGAAATCGAAACCCGTTGACGTCATAACGACCGAAGTTCCTTGCCCTAACGGTTCCATGTGATAGCTGTCGCAGGTCCTCATGGACGTCGGCATCGAGCATACACTGTACAGGTTAAGGCATGGAAAATTAACACTGGTCTTTGGTTAAAAAAAAGAGCAAAAGAAAAGTACATGTTTTTGACACCAAGCAACGAAACTAGGGCAACCATTTAACCCATCGCGATGTAGTTTGTCCAGTTGTTTGCTCGTAGGTTGACGAGTAGATCTCCAATGTTGTTGGTCGAACATTCTGCTTGTCAGCTAAGCTAATGAGAATAGTGTAAAGAATAACTTTTGAAATACAATATACAAATCAATACTTACACGAAATATTTGTCCATTTCTTCAATGTTGGAGTACATATATAGCAAAGCCGAGTTCCATTCTATTGGTGACACCTGACGAGTAAATCTTGCCGCAAAGCGACTTTACCCTTCCAGCGAAAAATTTGAAGATCACTCATAGGTGCTTCTTGACAATGTGATACTGCGCGTTATGCTTGGCATTCACATTGCGCTCATCGGCAATCGTCTTTGGAGAAGTTCGATATCTCTTTAAGAGCATATGCCTCTGCGATGCACCCTTCAACCCTAGCCTTGTTGCGTCACGGATGCCCTTATCTTTTCAAACCTCTTTCTATCGCATACATCCACTGCATCTTGCACAGGTCCACCAACCTCCGCCGTAAGGCAAATGTACCAAGAGATGTTGCATGGCGTTCATAAATCCAGGTGGAAATACACATTGCTCCATCTTGCAAACAAGCAATGGTATTTCTTTCTTCAACTTTTGCATCATCTTCTTCGTGATTTCTTTAGCACATAACTGCACGTAGAAAAAGCTAAGTTACGCTAACGTTCTCCACAATTCATCCTTGAAGTAGCCACGAAACATTACGAGGAGAAGTCTTTCCGTGATGATGTGGTAATCATGGCTCTTAAGACCATTTAGCTTCGGTCTTGACATTCACATGCACGCCTTTAGGTTAGCTGCATAGACATCTGGAAATTTGATACTTTTCATCCACCGGAGCACTTCTTTCTTCTCTTGAGGTTTAAGACAATATGGAGCTCGTGGCCTGGCTATTCGTCCTCCTAAATCTTGTATGAGCTCAAGTGCTGGCCGATCGCAAATCTCGGCCAAGTCTCTTCGTGCCTTAACATTGTCTTTTGTTTTGTCTTTGACATCAAAGCACATACTTATAATGCTTTATACGACATTACGCTCTTGGTGCATGACATCTACATTGTGCATAAGAATCAATGCTTTTGCGTAAGGGAGACTCCATATTGCACAAATATGAGTCCAATTATGGTCATCTTTGAAACCTTCAAAACCGCCATCTGTTGGTATGAGTATTGTGCCAGGCGACTATCTCAAGCCAGGTCAAACGGTTTGGCGGGCCCTTTGTAATAGTGGTGTCCTTCCGGAATGCAGTACTAAGTTTCCTAAAAGGGTGATTATGTGGCAAAAACCGTCGATGGCAATCAAAGAAACATAACTTTCCACCATGTAGTACCCGGAATGCATCTGAGTCAGCCATACATATGGGACAACAAAACCGACCATGAACACTCCATCCAGCCCATATGCCATATCCTGGTAAATCATGGATCGACCACAAGTATGCAACACGCAAGGTAAAGTTTACTTTACCATAGCTGTCATATGCTTGTACCCCTATCCACAACTCTTTCAACTCTTCAATTAACGGTTGCATGAACATATTAAGGTGCTTCCCAGGATGATCAGGACCCGGTATGACAAGGGCTAGAAACACGTACTCATCTTTCATGCATAAAGCAGGTGGTAGGTTGTACGGCATAATAAAAACCGGCCAACAAGAGTACGGGATGGCACTTGTCGAAAGGTGTGAACCCATCATGTCGCCAACCCTATGCGAACATTCCTAGGGTCCTTGCAAAGTCGAGGTCGAAGCGGTCCAATGCCTTCCATGCCTCGGCATCTGACGGATGCACCATCACTCCATCACTACCACGAACACCTTCTTTATGCCACCTCATATGCCTAGCTGTTTTTTTAGATAAGTATAACCGTTTAAGCCTAGGTGTGATTGGCATGTAGCGAGTTGTTTCACCGCGACATTTGTCGTCACCGTTATGCCCTCATCATTTAACACCTCGACATATCTAGATTTTTTACAGAAGAGACATCGAGGTTCGTTGGCATATTCCTTCCAGAACAACATGCAATTATCTTCGCAAACATCAATCTTCTCATACTTCATCCCAAGGCCGGACAATAGCTTCTTCGACTGGTACATGTCCTTCGGCATCTTATGGTTCGGCGGAAGAATATCAATGATCAATTGGACCAGATCGTTGTAGCAGTTATTTGAAAAGTTATATTTCGACTTTATTGACATGAGTCGGCGTCACGGCCGCTAGGGCGGTCACGTTGGTGGAATCATGCAATTTCTCTTCCGAGGCCGAAAGGAGGCTATAGAACCTTTGAACCTTCGGCCTGGCTCTTCTTCCGAATTAACCTCAAAATCCCTACCAATATCATTCACCATCTCATCCATCCGATCTTCATCCTCATGGTCCGTCTCAATGGGTTGTGCCTCACCATGCTCGTACCATATCATGTAGTCAGGCATAAAACCAAACTTGCACAGTGGCGTTCCACATCCGGCAACGTGACGAGCAAAGTTTCGACACTTGTTACAGGGGCACTTTACAACACCACCGCGCCCCTGCAAATGCATTGTCCATGAACGCTGTGTTTTGACCCCCATTCTCTTGAATGTGCCCCATCTTACTCCAACCATCGTACATCCATCTCCGATCATCACCCATTATGGACGCTACAAGCGAGCAACAAGATCAATCACCCGTGTGGTATGGTTGCTAACGAGGCTCTCATCTTTGGGAAAGATAGGTCTTAAACTCCACCCAATAATGAACGCCAAAGCGCGGATTTATGATTTAATCAAATGCAGTCCGAACAAAATTTCGGCAGCATAACCCCGCTGTTCTCCGATTGCACACCCGATTGTGGTGCATCGGAGAACAACTGGGTTATCCACAGAAATTTCGTTCGAACTCTAAACGACTCGTCATAAATCCAATGCTCTGGCATCCATTCTTCATTGTCCAAAATGGGACAATTCGAACGACACACCTCACATGTACATGTGAGATGTGTCGCCCCGAACGGGTGACGATAGGCTTGGTGACACTAATCATGCATTGATAGTCCATTATAAACCAGCTGAGTTTTATTTACTACAGAAAGAGTAATGATTGGATTGTAAACGTACGCATATCAACACATACTCTATACACACATCACATATATGTTACACCCAATTGGCCAATTCTTATGCGCATGTGCATCGATCTGAAACCTCGATATTTCCATCAATTGAGCTAGACTCAGTTCACTTTGACAGTAGCATATGTATATTGAAAATTTATATAGAACTGGAAGCTTGAAAATCTATAGAGTCAAACCTAGAAATAGAAGCTTGATGGTACGATATATATCAATTGAGCTAGACTCAGTTCACATATACGTTGTTGTTGTTTACAAGCCTTTTCATATGTTTATACCATGCCACTTATGATGGTGCATTCAGCCTCAATAATCCAATAGAAGAGCCTCAAGTCAGTTTAGGTTTAAATTTGACTGATTAAACCTGTGGTTGATGATCTGTTTCCTAATCCTTGTTCCCTGAAGAACAGTTGTTAGTTCTTACTGATTTGGATGTGTTTATATATATCAACCTCTAAGTTGCTGAGCACAAAAAAATAACTCTTTTGAGGGTGCTATAAAGAAGCTCTTATACAGAGAATTAGGGTCAACTATACTACAGATAGTGGCTACCTAGCCTTCAAAAGTTTAGATTTCTAGATCAATGAGCTATTGCATTTTAGTGAAGCGAAGAATAGCTTTCGCTAATCGCTAGAAAAAAGAGTAAAACATATTGCCAACTATACACGATTAATTTATGATGGAATCTTTTTATTAGTATTTTCTTGTCTCTTCTAGGTCGGAGTTAGGAGTGGAATCTGCTCCTGCACTTGTTTTCTTGAAGGGACCAGGTGCCAAACCTGTTGTATACCATGGCAAGCTTCTTCCCCCTATTTCATTAGCTCTTTGGTTTGTTGCAGTGTGAAGTCCTAGGCTAATTGTTGACCTCTAATCCAGGAACCTTTAGTAAGTCATAGTTCACACATATAATGGAGGAGCATAAGCACCAAGGTATAATTAAGCTTGCTGTATGAATACTGATTATACTGAATTGCCATGCTATCATTGTTACACCTTTTTTAGTTGAAAAGAAAGTCGTGTTCTCTTCAATGCCATGCTATCATTGTTATACCTTCGGTGGAGGCGCTGATGGAGGCGAGGGCAGGGCGGCGATTGGAGCCAGACGGCAGCGAAGCGGCGAAGCGGCCTGAAGCGTCGGCGGGCGGCATGAAGCGGCATCGGAACATCAGCCGAAGCGGCGAGGAAGCCGTGCGGTAGGCGGGGCGGACGCCGGTGGCGGGCGCGGGACGACGAAGCGAACGCAGGCGTGGCGGCGTGAGGAGTGGTTGTGGCGGCGTGGCGATTGGTTGTGTGGCGCGGCGTGAGGTGCAAGACCTATTAAGCCAGCGGCAATTTCGTCGGCTACATTTCCGTAAGCGAAAACATATAAATGAGCACGTGTCACCGCAAACGCGGCCACCATATTTTCATCGGCTACAACGAGCCGACGTTAATCTTTTATTTTCATCGGCTTGTCGGTCAGCCGACGAAATAAATATATATTTTCGACGGCTTTGCTATGTGGCCGATGAAAAAACTTCATTGTCATCGGCTTGTCCTTTCAGCCGATGAAAATATAGATGTTGTCGTCGGTTTCCCTATGGCCGACGAAAATAAAAGATTAGAATTGTCGGTTTCTCC
Source organism: Rhipidocladum racemiflorum (assembly GCA_036346355.1). NCBI lineage: Eukaryota > Viridiplantae > Streptophyta > Magnoliopsida > Poales > Poaceae > Rhipidocladum > Rhipidocladum racemiflorum. The sequence continues at coordinate 70,568,175 of CM070571.1, forward strand.
CAAGCAGACGAAATTATAATTAGCCGACGAAAAATTAGTTGTTTCCTGTAGTGTTATTATCTACATTACAATCTACCTAGTGTGAGGATGGACGTATCCGTATTACGATATGTTAGGTTAGTCAAAATTATGGTCTAGTACCGACAAGGCAAGGTGACTACTCCGTTAACACGTCCCAAACGGACGGGATCGGACATTCCATTTTCAGGTGTTAATGAGGCAAAGGCAACACACGTCTGTGTTTGATGAAGTCAGGCATACACATGACTGGACACCGACGAGGCAAAAGTCATCCTCTTCATGTATCAACATATCCTTTCCATAAATCAACACAACGATAGCTACTGTAACCGAACATCGGCGAAACAAAACCACCTACATCACTGTAGCACCCCGTAACTGCTTTTCAGAACACCCTGTGTATTTCTGTACTAGTCCCAGATCAGTAGCTAGTACACACAGTCAAACAGTGATGAATCAACAACCATATCACGATTACATATAACCAAGTAATAATAACACCAAATAAAAGCAAAGTCTTTATGGTCAAAGTTTACCATTACTACCTTTACAGGCTGAACAACTTGAATAATTGCAGTGAAAGACGATAACACCAAGTGGTGACCCATCCATATGCCCACAGGCAATCGAGTGGGATGCGCTTCCTAATCCTTGGAATCTTCTTTGGCAACTTCAATTATTTATAATATTTTCACAAAGCCGTTTTATGTAGTATGTGAGTACCTAAAGTACTCCGCAAGTCTGGGAAAGATGCATAATACAGGGCTATCTAAAGATGGCTTATTATGGTTCTTTTGCACAAAGAAATACTTGCATAAACTTTACATATAATATTTTCACAAAGCCGTTTTAGCAAATATTTGTACAGTTAAAATTATTAATAACTCTAGTGAAGGTTCTAGCCACCAATCACTAGTATACAGGCTCTAACCGCCACAATTCAAAAAGATCAGGGTTCAATCTACCCACATGGCTCTGTCCGCCCTGATTCAGAAAAACAGGTTCAATCCACCTACCTGGCTATAGCCGCTAGAAGCACATCTGAGAGTTCTAACCACTCACAGATCCCAAAACGTTGTTTTAAAAACCAAAAACCAAAGTATACCAATATGAAAGCATTCTTCGCGCACCCTTGACCGTAGGCACGGCTATTCGAATAGTTTTTCACTCTGAAGAGGTGTACAACTTTACCCACAAGACATGATCAACTCTTTACGCAAAGTACTATTAACACACTTCCTTTGGTGTGTCGACAGAGAGATCGTGCCAAGACCTTTACAATGCATCTACCTAGCCCGACTCCACCCGCTGAGGTTTCACCGTTGTTAGGGTTCTATCCACCCAGTACAGAAGCCCCATCTTGCGTCGTGTGAGAAAAACAGTCTTGCCTCTATCCGGCATCCACATTCTACCATCTGGTGAAGTCAAAGCTAGGTCTATACAAATTATTTAGCCAGGTCATGCCCACTTGGACATGTGGTTGTACTGTTGTGCTTAGAATGGACAATCAAAAGCGTTGGTCATTAATTGACTTGGGGCGGTACTTGCACAAACCGAGACCAGTGCTCTATCCGCACCCGTCAAACAAATCATTCTGTCAAAGTCTAAATCATTTTTATCTTATTTTTATTTTGTAAACCAACGGCAATATCTTTTGCTTATAAATTTCCAACACAAGTTTTCAAGAGTTATAAGATATCCCCCCCATAGGTGCATACTGACCGATTACGAGTCTAAGCATTTCCACCGAACTATTCTATTCCACCAACAACTTATTTAATAATGTTCAATTCTCAGTGTTGATAAAAATTATTATAATCAATTCTGTAACCTCCAAAATTCATGAAGTCACCAAAAGCCGCATTGGATCATTCTTTCGAACGAGCAACTTTCACCCAGCCTAATCGGTTGATCTTTGGAAACAATATATATAGCAATTTCCCTACGGGAAAAAAGATGATTGTATACTCAACTACTCAAGTACTTACAGAGCCACCGGTAGCTGGGACAGCCGCCCCACCATGCCTAAAGGGAGGGTCCGCCCCTGTACTCAAGTACTTACAGAGCCATTCGGCTCGAAGTTCAGTTGCGTTTGGACTCCTCAACTTGTTCAAGCATGCTTTGTATTGCCAATTCAAGTGTCTTGTCCCTCCACATATACGAGAAATTAATTTAGTATTTCAATAATTTCAAGTTACAATCTCTACCATTTGACAATATTGGATTTCCTAGCTTCAGGTCATATGTTTCCAGCATGACACTTTTCGTCTAATAGTGCCAGTACTGCACCTAGACCCACCAATGTTGCCATCTGTGGACAAGGGAGAGATATCTTGTGTCTCCATCAGCTCTAGACTACCTTGGTACCCCTCGAAGCTCTCTGTACCGTTCATATGACAATTATCCATGCTGCAGTCTCCTATGCTTGGGAAGAGTTGATGTGCATTGATAGAAGTTGGTCTTTGTGCTATGACTCCTTGATAGTATACTGCTACTGAGGTTGGTCGGGGGATTTGATGATTTGTCCAAAAGTTGATCTCAACTTTAGAGAAAATCATCAAATTATTTCAGGTTGGTCGCTCCCACACCTTTGTGCCGTGACTCCTTAGTAGCGTATCGCTATTGCATGACTAATGAGCAAAGCAAATGGAGAAGAAAAACTTGTGAAAAATGTGATGGGAAGGTGAGATTTCTAGGATGGTAGGCTAAGCGATATTCTCCATCAGTTGTAAGGTTCAAAAAAGAATGAATAGGAGGATAGGCTAAGGAATATTAATTCTCTACCCGTTGCCTCTCATCTCTATGCGCTCTCTAGTCACGTCCGTTGCCTCTCATCTCTATGTCGCACGAGCGACATAGCCGCTAGGGTTTGGAGGGGATCGGGCAGGAGGTGGAGGCGAGGCTACAAGCGGCAATGAAAGAGCAGCGTGAGGGTATAGGTGAGGGCGACGGCACCGAGGGTGCCAGGAGAGCGGATCGAGGACACGAGGCCTTGAGGGCTCCGCGAGCCCCTATTTCATGGAGCTGTATCGGCCGATTGCAACACGGCGTGAGGAGGAATGGGCACCGAGGACCGACGCGTAAAAACACGAAAATGCCAGGCTCTCTACGCGCACAATGCCGACGTGGCAACGTTGAGAGCTTGCCATTCTCACTCCTTATAGGATAATTAATAACAGGAATCTGTCTGCAAATACGAAAAATGAAAGGGTTTTCTGCATGCAAAGCGATGACGTGGCTCATGCCAGGGCTTAGGAATTCTATACCTTGTAAGATAGTTTAATATTAATATTAATATGCGCGCTCTAGAGTCAAGTCACGTCACTTAAAACAAACATCACGCAGCACGGTAACAATGCAGGACAGCGAACAGCATGCTCAGCCCTCCACCACCTCCGGTTGCCAGGCCCTATGTCTAAACATGCATGCATCTTATGTTTTTCTGAGCCTGCTGGCTGCTGCCAGAGTTGCGCCACTGGTCCGTCCCATGCGGTTATGCCCTGAAGCCCATGCCATGCGCCTGCTTTTGTGGCTGCATGCTGCTCTCTCTCGTCTCTCTCTCTCTCCTCTCCCTCTCGTCGCTTTGGCGCTTTGCTACTAAAGGTCAAAAGCAACGGCTAAAAGCCTAAAACCATAGGAAAAGAGGAGCAGATAGGAAGAGACGTAAATAAAGGAGAGTAGCATGGTGCGAGGCTGCGAGCACGGGGGGTCTAGTGCACGCTCGAAAATCGAACACACAGCAACGTACGTTGGCATGCAGGCGAAGAGTGTCGATAGCCCGACGGCTACATGTTCCCATTCGTGCTCACCGTGCGAACGGCGGCAGATGCAGCGCACATCATGCAGCTCGGGCTCGCCGTGCCGCCTCGACCTAATCGGTTGATCTTCGAAAACAATATATCTAGCAATTTCCTTACGGCTAGAAAGATGATTGTATACCCAAGTACTTACGGAGCCAATCGAAGTTCAGCTGCGTACATTTGGACTCGTCCCTATTGTCCATGCACCCTCAACTTGTTCAAGCATGCTTTGCGGTGCCAGTTCAAGTGCCCCATCCCTCCACTTATATGAGAAGTTAATTAAGCATTTCAATAATTTCAAGTTACAATTTCTACCATTTGACCATTTCGGATTTCCTAGATTCAGGTCATGTGTTTTCAGCACGACGCTTTTCGTATAACAGTGCCAGTGCTGCACCTAGACCCACCAATGTTGTCATCTATGGATGAGAGAGAGATGTCATGTGTCTCCATCAGCTCTGGACTACCTTGGACTCCTCAATGCCCTCCATACCATTCATATATATGACGATCGTGTCCATGTTATAGTCTCTCATGCTTGGGGAGAGCTGACGAGCATTGATAGAAGTCGGAGCGGAAGAACTAGGGGAGCGGCGATGGGAGCATCCGTGGTTGGCCTTTGTGCTACGACTCTCCGATAATATACTGCTACCAAGGTTGGTCGCTCCCATACCTTCGTGCTGTGACTCCTTCGTAGCATATCGCTACTGTATTTTGTTGTACGCAGGGGCGGACCCTCCCTTTAGGCATGGTGGGGCAGCCGCCCCAGCTACCGGATCAATTTAAAACCTTCATTATACATGTGCGAAGAGTTGATGATTTCATTACTTGTCATGATCTTGGAAGTTTGGCCCTTGAAGATGGTCGAAACTGGAAAACATCTTGCTTTTCTATTGGTCTATTGCCTTATTGAGTTGGCATTGATCTTACCAGTGGCAACGGCATCGGTTGAAAGAGCCTTCTCGGCTATGCACTTAATCAAGACCGATTTGCGCAACAAGATGTACGTCTGATGATTGGCTCAATGACTTGATGTTGTGCTACATTGAGAAGGGCATTTTTTAAAGGATTTGATTGTGATAACATTAAGAATAGGTTTTAAGCCATAAAAAACCGGAGAATGGACTTGCCAACAAAACCTAGACAACTAAGACGTGTTTAGTGCTTAAGTAGTGGTATGTATTTCCATAATATTAATCATTTTTTAGTATATGATCACTTCATTATATCTCACTGGTCCTCATTTATCTATTTGTTAAATTGATAGGATAATCTATTATCTTTTGATCATTTGATGAATTTTGAATTATATGGTTGAAAAATTGGTGTTTACTCTTTATGTGAGAGGTATCATCTTAAATCTTCTTCTATGTCGTTCATTTACCGTTTACACTCTAATGTGTGTGATTGAAATACAAATGTAGTGTCTATGCGGTATATTTCTACTTTTGGTTGAGTTTATCACTTAAGTTCGCCCCATCTAATTTTTTTTGCTGGGTCCGCCACTGGTTGTATGGACTATTGAGACTAATGAGCAGAGCAAACGGGGAAGAAAAACTTGTGAAAAAATGAGCTGGGGAGGTGGGATTTATAGGATGGTAGGCTAAGCATCTCTATGCGCTCTCTAGTCACGTCACTAAAAAAACATCACGCAGCACGGTAGCAATGCAGAGCAGCGAACAGCGTCTTGCTGGGCCCTATCTCTCTACGTGGATGCATCTGATGTTTTTCTTAGCCTGCTGTCTGCTGCCAGAGTTGCGCCACTGATCCGTCACATGCGGTTATGCCCATGCCATGCGCCTGCTTTTGTGGCTGCATGCGCTGCCCTAGTACTATCTCTCTCTCGCCGCTTTGGCGCTTTGCTACGTGCTAGTGTACTACTTCAGCTAAAGGTCAAAAGCAACCGCGGCTAAAAGCCTAAAACCACAGGAAAAAAGAAGCAGACAGGAAGAGACGTAAATAAAGGAGAGTAGCATGGTGGGAGCACTGGGGGGTCTAGTGCACGCTCGAAAATCGAACACACAGCAGCGTACGTGGGCATGCAGGCGAAGGGTGTCGAGCCCGACGGCTACATGTTCCCATTCGTCCTCACGGCATGCGCGCAGCTCGCGACGTTGCGCGAAGGGCGGCAGCTGCAGGGGCACATCATGCAGCTCGGGCTCGCCGTGCCGCCCCGGCCCACCTGACGGGCCGTGCCATACCGTTCTCCGGCTGTTTGTACCATGCCAGCCCGGCCCATTACTACTGTGCCCGTGCCGTACAGCGATCGTGCCGTGCATATGGCGCCTTGGTCTAGCCTAAAAAAAACTCGGCCCAGCTCCCAGGCCTTGCCATGTATATTACAGTGGAAATATCATTATCAGCAAAATTAAGCAGTAGGATGTATTCAAGTCGAATAATGGATCAGTAGATTAGGATACATTACGTAGAATGAACTGCAGAAGGAATGGCCTACTCGATCAGTAATGTGCATTACTACAAAAAGATTTGAGACATGATACATTGTTCTGAGAGTTTTCACAAAATACGCGAGGTTCTTAAATTGCACGGCAATTACCATACATATCGACGGAAAACTTCACACAAAGAAACTACTGTAAATTTCATGGGAAAAATATAAAAACGAAATCCTTCATAGGATTATATTGAGACTGAAACTGTGATTCGATTGAATAAAACTACAAATTTTTTGTACAAACTATCAAAAAACTAAGTGCAAATGAAAACATGATATGGGAGCGCGTGATGCTGCTATATGGGAACAAACTGTTAAACCCATTATAAAATTCGGTCAATTATAAAACATATAGTTTTGTCATATAAGTTCTCCTAAAATCTATCGTTTGTGAAATAGAAACTAAAATATTTAAGTTTTCTGATAGTTTTTACAAGAAACACGTAGTTTTGTTAAATTTACTTGTTCATATGTACCCATCCCACATCAGAAGAAAGACACATCGATATATTTTTTTGGAAAGTAAAGTGGTATAAATGTTTAATTTGTTTGACACAAGAACAGAAATTGCTAACAGTAAATATATGGTCGTAGAAGTCAACGAGGGAAGGGCAAGCCTATGAAGCGGGTTCGCTGAGTCGCTCTCTTGTTTTCCCCAATGGCAAAGTGTACAACTCGTTTAAGGAGTACGCTGACAGTTAGGTCTCTCCTTAGGGCATGTACAGTGGTATAAATGGTCACTGTCTATATTATACCTCCATGTCATCTACAGATAGTACTAAAGACAACTTATACAATAGACTGTCTATATAGCTGTCTGTAATGATCTCTCATATGATTAATAGACTGTCTGTACAATGGTATACATACTATAAAGCTGTCTATAAGGCCGTCTGTTAAATAGTAGACAGCATATTTCTCTTTCTTCCCTCTCTCTCCTCCACATAATCCGAAATCTGATGTGGCATACCCTTATAGACAGCTGATATGTACCATCGTACATGCCCTTGTTCCCACTACTCAGTGAAAGTCTCCCAATAAAGTCTTTTTTGTGCAACTTGTCAAGTTAGTTCGCCTGATAAACTGAAAATATGTTAATTTAGTTTGGCATTTATCGGATTTTCGAACTAACAGAAGTTATTTTATCACCTCCTATGAAAAAGAAAGTCGTAGACTCGTAGTATCACCTATGGACCATAAGACGGCATACATTTGGCGGCTAGTTGGACATCTATTTTCAGAGTTGCAGTATTTTGAATGCTAGAAATAATAAGACACATAGTACAGATTAACATGTCAATTGTAATATAACCAATTAAAATTTGGAACTAAATGTATTAGCATACTGAAACACGATACACATGCCGATATCCTCAATACATATGCTTTTATGACTATGGCCGAAAGTGCGAGATACTTGAAATTTTAGTATTTTACTTCACCTATAGAAGTACTTTAAAAAAAAACTTAAAAAAGTATTTTCCAGTATATGTAAAAGTACAAAAATATGTAAGAGCTGGTAGAGATTAGTGTTTACTAGCATATCATAAGGATTTAAGGAGAGCCTTTGAAGAAATGATGGTAATACCAATCCCCTTTGCCCTGTGAGACTTTGACAGCCCAAAATCTCCAAATCCTTTAGGGAAGGAAAACTCTCAAACCTTTCATCAGGCAGAGACAGCAATTCTTTACAAAGGAAAACACGAATACTCTCGACAGCACTTAGATATTCAAGTCATCAAGGGTTGGCAATTTGTTGCTGCCACAAATGGATAAGTCAATAAGGGAACTGTTCACTTATCTGGTCTCCTCCTTCATTTTTATTTTGCAAAAAAAAAAAAAAAAGCTTTTCTCTATTTTTTTGTTGTTGCAAAACTAGCCCCCTCCGCATTATAGGAGCACAAAAGGCGTCTTCTGCGCTACAGTACCATGGAAGTACTGCAACACACTATAATACCGCACTAAAGTACCTTCCATGGTACTGTAGCACAAAAGCCCTCGTGGCACGTGCCCTGTCGTTCCTCCTAACCGTGGCAAGCTGTGTCCAATCGCTAAGGCCCAGCTGGTCCAATTGCTAAGGCTAAAGCACCAGACGGTGCCCTAGCCCCGGTCGATAGGGGCAATGGAAAACAAGGAGATGGCGGCGACCGAGTCCCCCGTCTCAGCCGCCTTGCAAGCGACGGTGAGGCACGGCTCTTCCGGAAACCGTTGCTCCTCTTCCTCTACCAGTGCTCCTTTAAAGCAAGTAGGGAGCTCCTCTTTGGTTTCATGTGGTGAAAAAATTCTCATATTTTATCGATTTCAAATCCCACAAATCCAGTTGAAGCTTTGGCTTGATTCTTGCTTTCCCGAAGCCCTCTTATGGTTCTTCGCACCATTCTGCTCTCAATTCACCCTGTGTATGCCGCTATCACGAGTAACCCAAGGTGACACGAGAATTTAACCTAGGCTGGCTGCTTGAGGCTTCCTGTGGAAGGCAAGGCGTGTGAGGTACTCTCAATTGCTGAGCTAGTGCGTTGACCTTGCTTGCTGGTTCGTTGATACGGCTCTTTGTGGTGTTGGATTGGCTCAGCTGTGGTGTTGCATTGTGTGGAGCCAGTCCTTTGAGGTTGGCTGTTCTTGTTCGACAAAGTTATCTCCCTAAGATAGGGAGTTAGTTCTAATGCTCTATGCTGCTTCAGCTGCCTCTCTGGATTGTTTAGTGGATTGCCTCACTTGGTGGTTCTTTGGTTTTGTATCTCTGAAACATTCACCATTGATTTCTGCGGCATTGCAGCAGTGATATTGTTTTATGGGATATCATTGTCGACTAGCCTAGCCTATTTTCAACGACAGCCAGTTGGCGCTTTGTGAGTATACTCAAATTGATGTACTGTTCGTTGTATGCAAAGGCTGCTAGACACTGTCTTGGGGACCTTGCATGTGGGGTGGCTATTTTTCTACAAAGATTGGGCTGTAGAGAAATAATTTGTGGCAACGCTCTCAGTTTTCCATAATCTAAAATTTACATGATTAGTTCAATTTCTTACCATTTGTTAATACTCATATATATAAGCACTGTGCGCTGTCATTGCTGGTACCTTACTGTTTTTGATTAATTTCATGCTCTTGTTCGCAGTAAGTTATGCATAGACAGTAGACTTGTCATGAGTTTAACATATATGTGATCTTAGGTAATCAATTGATTATGTTATACTCCCTCCGTTTCTTTTTATAAGGCGTATTTGGTTTCGTTAGGACAAGGCTTTGACCAACAATTACTCTATTAGCATATAATTTTTATGACACAAAATTGATATTAGCAGATTTGTATTCAAAAGTACTTATATATAATTATAATTTTGTATTGCATAAATGATATATTAATGAAGTAATCGTTGGTCAAAGTCTTGTCCTAATGAAACTAAATACGCCTTATAAAAAGAAATAGAGGGAGTAATTAACAGTCAAGTATTAAAATCTATGTCTAGCAAATCTGATTGGTAAGGTTGTCACAAATCAGTCTATGATTTTGTCCCTAGTGGTGAGAAGTCTTTTAATTAACGTAGGCCAACATCTAAGAATAATCTATTAATCAATTTGAACTTTTGTTGCTAGTTGTATGCCATTGTTACTTTTTATTATCATTTTTATACCTAGATACTTGATTATGAGGTTTTATGCTTTGATATTATCGAATATCATATTTTAGTATCCATGCATATGCTTATATGACATTGTTATCCTCTGGTTATTAATTATGCTTGGAATTTAAGTGAATAGAAATTTGCTAATACCATAATTTATCCAACAAATTATAATGTAGAATTCTTTCTTTATTACACTTAAAGATACAAAATTACTACTATTGTATTTAATTATATGCAGACCTATATTTGATCAATAAAGTCTAAAGTGAAGAAAGTTTGAAAGGACTTGGAGTAAGAAGTGTCGCATTTCAAAATAAATGTTATTGTTACGAAGATCTCGTCGAGTCGATCGAAATGAGTATATTATTTGCAATATTCGGAACTCAAACGATAAATATACTAGAAGATTTACAAGTGCAGATCCGTATGTCAAGTCGTGGACCCCCACTGTGGTGGGCCGGCCAGGCTCCGCCCTCCCCTCGGCCAACTAAGCGAAAACACCCCACGTCTAGTGACCCATATGAACGGTTTTATGAACGCCAACCTCTCCCTTCGGCAAAGCCATGAGTCCATACACTAGGGGGTCAACCCCCGGTAAGAGGAGGAGATGGATAAGGATCACCCCCTCTCCCCCCGCAATGAGGGGAAGTACCCTTCCGTGGCGAAGGAGGAAACCGGAGGGAATCACTCCCAGTCGCGCCTTCCTCCGACGTGAACCTAATGCTAAATCACCAATGTCTGACACCCTCCAACAACTCCTCCCAAATACATGGTGACGTGTCCAGGCAATCTGAGACCCCTACACAAGTGAAATTCCCGTCGAACCCCTATAAAAGGTGTACGAACATAGGGTAAAACCCAACGTATTAGAGGCGTGAGTCAATAAAAAAATTCAGATTAGCCCCTGGCAAGAATTAATAAAGAAAAAGAAAGCCAATCAATACGGGCATATCCAAGCCCGCCTATAAAGCGGAAAAGAAGACAGAGTAGAAGCGAGGTTCCCGAAAAACAAGAAGCGATCGGACGAGTAAGAAGAGAGAGACTCGGTGGTTCCACACCACCACACCGGGCGCCCGTCAGTGGGGAACCCAACCGCAAGGTGAAACCACCACTGCCGATCAAGCCCAAGGGTAAGTTTCACGCAACCATGCCACCAAAGAAAGGAAAGGAGGCAGTATTCAAGGGGCGGCAACGACGGCGAGCGAAGAACCAAGGCGGCGTCGAGAAGCCAATCGGAGATCCCCTGGACTTCGCATGACGAGACGCGGATACCACCGCAATGAAGCCGAAACATGGCGGGAACTTTACATCCACAGACTCCGGTGGCGTGCGCATAGCGAGCCCTCAAACGGCGGCCTCCGGCAGCGGATCTAACGGTTTCGACACCAGGAGGAGATGTGGCGGAAGCGTCGACACATCCGACTCATCGCCGAGACCCACGGAAATGAAGAAACCCACGGAGGAGGAACCGAGCTCGGGAGGAGATTGACCCCAACGTATGGGCGCCGATGGAAGCCAACGAGCAACTCATGGCAGAGTTGAGGCGTCTACAAGGACAATCTGACGGGGTCAATACGAATCACAAGATGAAAGCCCGAGCCGCGAGGTGTTATCTCCGGCCGATTGCGATGGCGCACTGAGGAAGATCACGATCCAAACCTCAAGACCCGCCTACGGGCCAAAAATGGCCCTCCCGGGAAGCTTCAAATTTCCCAACGTTAAGCCATATGGCGGTCGGACGGACCCAAGGGAGTTCCTCGCGTTTATGATACGGCGATTGAAGCGGCGGAGGAGATGATGACATCAAGGCGAAGGGGCTCCTTCGGCCCTTGAAGGCATAGCCTATCTGGTACTCTTCGTTGGAGCCCGATCGATCACTGTTGGCCACAACTCCGCTCCAAGCTTGAAGGCAACTTTCAGGGTAACTCGACGGAATGAAAGAGGAAAGTGACCTATTTGCGATCAAACAACGCGAAGGGGAAACCCTTAAAAGTTACTTCGGCGTTTCTCCGGATTAAGTGCCAGGTACGAGGAGTAAGCGACACTACTATCATCAATGCGGCACGTTGCGGCCTGCGTAGGGGACCGTTGGCGGAAAGGCTCGCTCGTAAAGAGGTGCGCACGGTGGAAGAACTCTTTGCGAAAATGAGGGAGTACGCGCGGGCGGAGGAAGACAACTCCCGAAGGGAAGACGGGCCCCAACAGGAGAAGCAAGAATTCGCTCCACGCAAGAGAGGGCGAGGGAAGGACCTCCCGCCCAACCCAAAAATGAGGGAACGATACCCAGAGCCAGGAAGAAGAGACGAGAGGAGGAGAATCCACCACATTGAAAAGCCAAGAGATCGGCAAGCCACGGGCGACAGGCCCGCGGAGCAGCAAAGACGAGGACCACCCCCGGGCCGAGGAAAACAAGACGAGGGAAGCCGAGTTAACAAGAAAGAAGGGACAGAGCCCCGGCAGTACTTCTGTGAATATCACGGGGAAAATATCACTCACGACACCATCCAATGCAAAGTGATCAACGGATATAGGCGGTTCGAGGCGAAACAAAGGGAAGTCAAGATGCATCCTGCGCCGCCGGAAGCGCCTCCTGTTGGGCGACAACACCCCCCTCGTGTAGGAATGAATCATCTCCGTCGCATTATCAACGTCATTGCGGGGGGCTCCTCATCACATCTCTCGTCAAAAAGACAGAGGAAGGCGTACGCCCGGCAAATTAACCACGTTGCAATTACCCCCACCACCCTTCCTCCCAGAAATGCGAACCAATCACATTCACACAGGAGGATGCCACGGGAGTACACTTCCCGCACCAAGATTCCTTGGTAGTAACCGCCATTATCGCCGATCGCTGGCACGCCGAATATTGGTAGATGGAGGGAGCGCCGCGGACATACTATCCATGGAGGCTTTCCGACAAATGATGATTCCACAAGATCGGTTGAAAAAATCGGAGGTGCCGCTGATGGGCTTTGGAGGAAGCACGGTCAGCACCCTGGGGCAATTGGAGCTTGAAGTCACATTCGCGACGCCTCAAACCAGCGTCACAAGTCGCGTCACATTCGATGTGGTAGACATGCCATTCCAATACAATGCGATCCTAGGCAGGGGCTCGTTGACAACCATGGGGGCCATAATTCATCACGGTTTCCTATGCATGAAAATCCCTACCGCAGATGGTGTCATCACGGTGCGAGGAGACCAAGCCTTGGCAAGGAAGATAGATATGGAGAACTCCACCTCAAGTCAAACACGTCCGCGCCATCGAGCTAGATCCCGTCGCACTGCGAATCGCGGCGGTGGCTCCCTAAACCACAACCCCAGGGAGAAACCCAACGGATACCGCTCAGGCCAGGAAGCAGCAAGACAGTAAGTATTGGCGCCATGTTGTCTCCAGAGGAGGAAAAACACTTGCTGCTGCTCCTCCAGGAATATGAAACCGTGTTAAGCTTGGGGGGCTCAAGACCTTCTGGCGCCCCGAGAGAAACCATTGAACATGCTCTGCCGTTAATCCAAACATGAAGCCTAGGAAGCAAAAATTGAGAAAACTTGCAGCGAGAAAGACAAGAAGGCTGCGAAGGTGGAAGTGGCTAAAGCTGCTCCAGCGGGAATCATCCATGAACTTCGATGCCGGATTGGTGGCCAACATCGTCTTAGTCAAGAAGGCTAGCGGGGCATGGAGGATGTGCATCGACTTCACTGATTTAAACAAAGCATGCCCGAAAGATGACTTCCCCCTGCCCCGCATCGACCAGCTGGTTGATTCAACCTCCGGTCGAGAAAGGATGAGCTTCCTTGATGCGTACTCTGGTTATCACCAAATCTATATGCAAGAAGGAGAGCGAAGACAAGACAGATTCGTTACTCCCTTCGGTACCTATTGCTTCGTGCGGATGCCTTCGGGCTCAAGAACGCAGTGCTACCTTCGCTCGACTCATCACGAAGATCTTCGCCGATCGATTGGGAAGAAATGTGGAAGCCTACGTTGGCGATATCATTGTCAAAAGTGAGAAGAAAGAAGATCACATCGGGGACCTCCGGGAAACTTTCAGAAATTTGATAAAAGGAAAGGTGAAGCTTAACCCGTCAAAATGCGTCTTCGGCGTGGACGCGGGAAAGCTGCTAGGCTTCTGGTCTCCCAACGGGCATAGAAGCGAATCCGTAGAAAGATAAGAGCTGTCCAAGACATGGCCCCACCAAGAAACCTGAAAGAAGTACAACGGTTGGCGGGGCGGATAGCGGCGCTCGATCGGTTCTTGCCAAAATCCAGCGAGCGAATCTGCGGTCTTTAAAGCCTTGCGCACAAACGATAGTTTAAATGCAGACGAGGAATGCCAACGCGCCTTCGATAACTTGAAGCAGAGCCTCGTGGAAATCCTGTCCTACAAAGCCCGAAGCAAGGTGAAGAGCACATTATATCTAGCAGCTAGCCCCTCGGCCGTAAGCGCCGTATTAGTGCGGCCTCAAGGCGCCAAACAACAGCCGGTCTACTTTGTCTCTGAAGCCCTCCAAGGAGCGAAGCTACGATACTCGGAAATGGAAAAACTGGCATATGCTCTGTTAATGGCATCTCGGAAGCTCCGGCATTATTTTCAAGCCAACCGCATCAAGGTGCCAACTACATATCCCCTAGGGTCTATGCTCTTCAGCAGGGAAAGCACGGGACGCATCAGCAAGTGGGCTGTCGAGCTAGCTCCCTTTGAATTAACCATAATTCCTCGCACGGCGATCAAAAGCCAAGCCCTTGTCGATTTCATGGTAGAATGGACCTCCCCAACCCCGGAGAACAACCAAACTCCAACAATGTGGTCCATCCACTCTGACGGGTCTTGGGGGGCGAGTGGGGCGGGAATAGCGGCGGTGATACACACACCCAGCGGAGAAAAAGTGGAGTTTGCAGCAAGGCTGGAATTTCCTTCAACTAACAATATAGCTGAGTATGAAGCGCTATTATTGGGTATCAGAAAAGCAAAGATCATGGGAGCAAGAAAGGCGATAATATACACCGACTCGAAACTCATTCAGGGGCACATCACCAAAGAATATCAAGTGAGGGATGAGCAGCTCCAGAAGTACGTCGAGATGGTCCGGACAATGGAGAAGGGCTTCACCGGGTTCACCGTTAATGCAATTCCCAGGTCTCAAAACGAACGCGCTGACGAGCTAGCCAAGATCGCAGCCACCGGAGGAAGCCTACCTTCGACAATCTTCTTCGAGATACTTCGCACCCTCCATTCCTTCCCGAGATAAACCTCATCGTTCGGGCGGCGGTGAAGACTGGAGTGATGAGATATACAACTACATCCTGGAGGGAGTTTTGCCAGACGAGGTTACACGGTAGAGGCGCGTCGAATGACGAGCATAGTAGTACGCCTTGATCAACGGCCTCTTGTTCCGTAGCGGCCTCTTCGCTCAGTGGCTCTGTTGCATCTCGCGAGAAGAAGGAGTTCAAGCCTTACTTGAAGCACACGAGGAGATTGCGGAGCGCACCAGGCCCCTAGGAATCTCGTGGAGAAAGCTATTCGGATGGGGCTCTATCGGCCTTCAGCGTTGCAAGATGCGGAGCACATGGTCCGACATCTTGTCATGCGTGCCAATGGATGACCAAACAAGCGAGGCCCGCCCAACGAATCGCATCACGGTACCCCGATGCGGCCCTTCGCCAAATGGGGAATAGACATTGTTGGGGCGCTTCCTAAAGCTCGAGCAAACCTTCGATTTTAATCGTCGCCATCGATTACTTCTCATTGGATCGAGGCAGAGCGATTGGCGAAGATAACCGCAGAGGCCGCCGTCAAATTCCTATGGAAAACAATTATCTGCCCGTCACGGGGTCCCTTACAGATCGTAACCGACAATGGGACTCAATTCGACTCTGGAAATTCGCGATTCGTGATAATCTCGGGATAAAGATCTGCTTCGCCTCGGTGGGTCATCCTCGGTCGAGCAGGCGGTGGAGCAGGCGAGCGGGTTACTTCTTGATGGCATAAAAAAGGCTTTACGGCTCTAAGAAGGGCTTTGGCCCGACGAGTGGATCACGTCTTATGGGCAACACGCGCCGGACTCAAGAGCGGCCGGGTTCTCCCCTTAGTCTCCTTTCCGGGGAAGAAGCCGTTTCTCTGCGGAGATCTGTGCAAAATCCTTACGAGTAATCAAAACCCCGACCCATGAGGCAATTGGCGTCACGTGTGATCTAAAGGAAGAACACAAGCTTCAAGCCTTAAAGACCATGAAAGCCTCACGCGGAGGCGTCCCACCAAGCTTCAACAAGAAGGTGAAGAAGCGTGAACTACACCCTGGAGACATGGTGCTCAAGCGGGCCGCTCCGGCCTTGCGAAGTTGGAAACGACACAGGAAGGACCATACATCATCCAAGAGTCAACAGCGAAGGGTGCCCACAAGCTCATTACCCCCTGCGGAGAAGAGATACCACGGACCTGGAACACCGACGCGCTCAAAAATTTTTTTCCGTAGGTGGTCGAATCCGAAGGAAAGAAATGTACCGATCCTTATCAATAAAATAATGGAAAGACATCGCGAGTTTGAGCCATCGTCATGTTCTCCAAGATTCAAATCAAGAAACCTATTAGGATTTCGCGGATGCTTGGTCGGGCATAAGTCCCACCCATCCCTCGCTCCGGAGACCCGTTGCCTCGTGCCGGGTAGGATTACGCGGATGCTTGGTCGGGCATAAGTCCCACCCATCCCTCGCTCCGGAGACCCGTTGCCTCGTGCCGGGTAGGATTTCGCGGATGCTTGGTCGGGCATAAGTCCCACCCATCCCTCGCTCCGGAGACCCGTTCCCTCGTGCCGGGTAGGATTTCGCGGATGCTTGGTCGGGCATAAGTCCCACCCATCCCTCGCTCCGGAGACCCGTTCCCTCGTGCCGGGTAGGATTACGCGGATGGTTGGTCGGGCATTAGTCCCACCCATCCCTCGCTCCGGAGACCCGTTGCCTCGTGCCGGGTAGGATTTCGCGGATGCTTGGTCGGGCATAAGTCCCACCCATCCTCGCTCAGGAGACCCGTTGCCTCGTGCGGGTAGGATTTCTCGCGGATGCTTGGTCGGGCATAAGTCCCACCCATCCTCGCTCCGGAGACCCGTTCCCTCGTGCCGGGTAGGATTACGCGGATGGTTGGTCGGGCATTAGTCCCACCCATCCCTCGCTCCGGAGACCCGTTGCCTCGTGCCGGGTAGGATTTCGCGGATGCTTGGTCGGGCATAAGTCCCACCCATCCCTCGCTCCGGAGACCCGTTGCCTCGTGCCGGGTAGGATTTGTGGATGCTTGGTCGGGCATAAGTCCCACCCATCCTCGCTCAGGAGACCCGTTGCCTCGTGGGGTAGGATTTCGCGGATGCTAGGTCGGGCATAAGTCCCACCCATCCTCGCTCAGGAGACCCGTTGCCTCGTCTTAGGGTAGGATTTCGCGGATGCTTGGTCGGGCATAAGTCCCACCCATCCCTCGCTCCGGAGACCCGTTGCCTCGTGCCGGGTAGGATTTCGCGGATGCTTGGTCGGGCATAAGTCCCACCCATCCCTCGCTCCGGAGACCCGTTGCTTCGTGCCGGGTAGGACTTCGCGGATGCTTGGTCGGGCATAAGTCCCACCCATCCCTCGCTCCGGAGACCCGTTGCCTCGTACCGGGTAGGATTTCGCGGATGCTTGGTCGGGCCTAAGTCCCACCCCTCCCTCGCTACAGACTCCCGTTGCCTCGCGCGGGGTAAGAATTCGTGGGTAGTTAGTCGCACCGACACTACAATTCGTTCGCTGTCCCCGTTCATCTATTCACGAAATAACCGTCCGGGTTAAGGTACCAACCTCACCTTCGCTCCGAAGGACCGGAGAACACGTCGTGCTACCCTCGCCAAGTCATTGAGAAAATACACCCAAGCCGGTATCCCGTCTTTCCCTCGGCAAGAAAGGAGGGGGTGCTTACGCATTATGCGACCATACGAGACCATTTCACGACTACTACTCAAGGCACGATAGGAAGCTAAGAATGTAAGATCAGAAGGAATTCCAAACAGAGAAGACAAAGAACAGATATAAGTACCAATCCCTGACTGGGAGTTACATAACATCGTCCCAAGCATACATAGAACAGTAATCCAACAAAAGCTTTTATACGAAACGAAGCGGACTTAGACGCGATTAGCACGCGCCACGGCTTCCGCGAGGGCGTCCTTGGCTTCCAGCAGCCGCGGCACCATCCCGATCAATATGTCGAGGTTGGCGAGGTCTCGGGCGAGGGCCTCCTCTGCGGCCATTATCATGTCGAAATCTGCCCATAGACCTTCAATGAAGGCCTCGAAATCGTCGTGGTGGGAAGACCCCGGAGCGAGCGTCACCCAGAGGATCGGGAACCATGATAGGGGCTCCCTCCTCCTCCAACGATGGCGGGATCTACGCCACAGCGGCCCCTCATCCAGGTTGGCAAAAATGGGGTCTTCTTCCATAATTTCCCGGGAGGTCGGCCATTGAAAAAGCAAAGGAAGGCGAGGAAGAGAGCGATCGCCTACTCGATACTAACAAGGTGGGCGAGGAAGGTGAAAAGGGCCAGAGTTAAATAATAACGCAAGAAGCCCAGCGTCTACACGTCCCCGAGAAGTTCGCCAGGACCATTAAGTCCCGCTAATACTCAAATCAGCGGCGTTTGGTCTCCATTGGGAGAAGCTAATCGCTTTTTTCGGACGAAGGGACCCGTAGAGCGAACGAACATACATGGTCATTTGATAAAATAAGTGATTTAACCCAAGTGTCTACAAAAATCCCCTCACACGAAGATACACCAACTAAGAAGGAGGCGGCTTCTCTTTGCCTTTCCCAGAGTCACGCATCACAGCACGAGCTCGACGAACTGACTCCCTTGCAGTGGGCTCCCCGTGCTGCTTCCAGAAATCTGACATAAAACTTGACGATAATCTAGATGCGGCGGAGGAAGGCTTCATAAGCGAAGGGATATCTCCGAACCCTGGTAACGACCAGGAGCAGAAGAAAAACCAAAATGCTCGCGTATATGAGTACATCCTTTTGCCTCCAATAGCTGAGCCGTTTTACGAGCCCAATCTCGTAGCGATGTCGCCGAAGGTCGATCTGAGAATCCCCAAAAATCTTAGTAGATTTCTCAAGGAAGGAGACAGCTTCCAGGCTGGAGGAAGGGATACGACTCGGAGCCGCATCAATACCAAACCGAGGGAGTTGCTGAAGGAAGGCCTCGGTAGCCCCGCGAATCCCCGAGACAACGGATTCCAATTCCGTCTGAACCATGTCGTGACGCTCCTCCGCTCGTTGAGCGTTACGAAGATGCATTTGAGCTTCGCTCCGCGCCGTTGCGAGTTGAGAGGGGAATTCCTCCACTTGCTTCTTCAACATGTTCTTGCCTTCTTCAGCAACCACCAATAGGTTTTTCAACTCCTCTATTCGATCATCCTTCTTCTTTTCGTTTCGCTCCGCCGCCATGCGGGCTCGCTCCTCCTCGGCGAGACGGTCCCTCATCAGAGAAATTACCCCCTCCAGTTCTGCATTTTTCGCAGCCAAGTCCCGACTGCGGGGCGCTTGGCTACACCTTGGCCATGAGTCCTCCGAGTCTGAAGTGCCCTTGAAAGATTAGCCTTCTCCGCCTCTAATCCCGCTACTCGTTCCTTCGGCCTCACAATCCTGGACCCCTTGTTGAACCGACCCAGAAATCGTCCAGAAATCGACGTGTTATCTCTCAAGCAGTCTGACCCCTAAAAATGGAGAAGATATGAAGCGAGGATATTGAAAGATATTGATACAGTAGGATAAGCTCGAAAGGAAGGGTACCTTTAAATGATGGTCCATCGAGATCTCGCAGAGAGAAAGGTCATTGACTTCCTCAAATAAAGCCACAGATTTATTGTAAGGAGAAAAGGCCGCGCGCATCTTTCTTAAGGACGGAGAAACAGCCGCCCCCCTTTCAAAATCTGAGGCTGAAAAATCCGACAAATCAAAGCGAACAAAGGAAGAGCCCACACCACCCGCAGGGGCTGGCGAGCCCGAAGGTAAAATCCCTTCATCCGGGGGGGGGGGCGCCTTGAGTACTTGGAATCGGGGGTTCTCGACCCTCCTCCTCCGCGGCAGGCAAAGGACTGGCAAGCGCCCCAGTTTGGACCTGTTTCAACGGTGTTAAATCCTCCGCCTCCTCCGCATTATTACCTCCTGCATTAACCTCATCAAGACCTGAAAGAATATCGCACCCTAACGAGCTGGCGGGAAAAGTATCAGGAGTAAGACCTTCTCCCCCAGTGGGGGTGTCAGGAGTGGAAATGTTCAACCGCAAACCCCGAGTCTCCCCTGTCGCGGCGGCAGTCCCATCTTCAAGTTGCCCTTGTGCGCACTCCGCAGCCGGAGAATCACCATCATCCTCGTCATATATGTCGATAGTCTCCACTCCGGGAATCCCCAGAAATGAATACCCGGGGGACTGACTCCCGTCAACAGGCACATTAACAGAAGGGTCAAGTGGGAGGGCCGAGGGAACCTCCCCCACAGCAGTCGGACTTGATGTTGCCTCAGGAAAGCTAAATGTCTGGGGCGGATGGCACATGCGAGGTTCGCCCACAACAGCCAAGGGAATCGTTTGGAGGGACCCCCGCACCCACAGAATCCGGAGGGGGCGGAGGCAGGAGAGACGTAGCCGCCACAGAACCGGAGGAATCACCCTCGTCGCTGGATTCCTCCGAATCCCAATCCGCCTCCTTGTCGTCATCATCCCCCGAATCCTCGCTCCCACCCGAGGTAGCAACGGCTTGGGGCAGCGCAACACGAGCTAACCTTGCTCGTTTAGCGAGCGGGAGAGCCAAGCGACCCTCGGGGATGAGGCGCGCCAGCGACGATCGATAAAAGCGAGAACATCGGGTGGCCCCCACGGCGCCCATAGCAGCCTCATACTCCGTTGCCTGGCAAGGGCCCAGAAGCTTGCGAGCCAATCTCTCGGCCGCCCCACGCCCCCGGTCTTGTATCCCTTCAGGACGAATCACGGATACCGTACCTCCCAGCGACCGCTCCAGAGTAACGGGGGAACTCCGGGCCAAAGGGTCGATACGACATAGGCAGTATTCCTCCACCAAATCTCGCATGGTACTCTGGGCACGAAGGGCCTTCAGATAGTCAAGATGTCTAATTTCTTCCGCGGTCGCGCTCCAATTAGGGGATCTAATCGCGCGGATTTGGACCCATTGAAGTATGAAGAGGAGAGTCCGTGCCCACGAGAATTTGATAATACCACGGGACATCCATCACGAGTCCCATTTCCCCTTAGCGGCGCTCTGGGATTTCCTTTATAAGAGATCTCTTCGTCTGGAAATTCAGAGAACCGAAACATGACTTACGGCCTTCGTTCCTGCTTTCTGTTGCCGGTTGCCAAAGCGCGTCTTCTATGAGAGAAAACAAAGCGCCTGTCGGTGGATTCCAGCCGGGCGGAAAGCCCATTCCAACACCGCCAATCGCATACGATGGCATTAGGGAGTAAGCCGTGACAGCTCCGCATGGAAAACCGAATCTTGATGATAGTAGAGAGGCAGACGGAAGCGAAGTCTGCCTCGAGAAATGCCGCGAACACCAACGCCTCATTTGCACGAGGTGAGGGGTTTCTTCACCACCCGGGAGGCGCATGGAAGGGCGTATTACCCCAAAATCAGCCGCTAATGCATCGAGGTCGGCAGAGCTCAACGCCGACCGCCCCAAAATGGGGGATAATCCCGCGGCATCCTCTTCGCTCAAAACTGGTTTTATCTTAGGGGGGCGCCTAGGACCCATGGAGATCTAGGTGGGAGGAGATCAGGGAGACAGGCACCAGAGGAGAATGCGAACGAGAAAAGAAAATGGACGAAATGCGGAGCCAAAGAAGATGAACTTCGCCACCATCGGAAAACCCTATCTCAAAAAAAAAAAAAAAAAAAAAAAAAAAAAATTTCGGACGTTTAATGTTGCATCCCAGCGAGCAGAACGACTTCTACCCGCTGACATGAGGGGCTAGTGTGGTGGGCCGGCCAGGCTCCGCCCTCCCCTCGGCCAACTAAGCGAAAACACCCCACGTCTAGTGACCCATATGAACGGTTTTATGAACGCCAACCTCTCCCTTCGGCAAAGCCATGAGTCCATACACTAGGGGGTCAACCCCCGGTAAGAGGAGGAGATGGATAAGGATCACCCCCTCTCCCCCCGCAATGAGGGGAAGTACCCTTCCGTGGCGAAGGAGGAAACCGGAGGGAATCACTCCCAGTCGCGCCTTCCTCCGACGTGAACCTAATGCTAAATCACCAATGTCTGACACCCTCCAACAACTCCTCCCAAATACATGGTGACATGTCCAGGCAATCTGAGACCCCTACACAAGTGAAATTCCCGTCGAACCCCTATAAAAGGTGTACGAACATAGGGTAAAAAACCCAACGTATTAGAGACGTGAGTCAATAAAAAAAATTCAGATTAGCCCCTGGCAAGAATTAATAAAGAAAAAGAAAGCCAATCAATACGGGCATATCCAAGCCCGCCCTATAAAGCGGAAAAGAAGACAGAGTAGAAGCAGGTTCCCCGAAAAACAAGAAGCAGTCTGACGAGTAAGAAGAGAGAGAGACTCGGTGGTTCCACACCACCACACCCACCTACATGTGTCGCCATACATGCAAGATGCATGCCAACAGCAACCGACTAAGTCAAAGGGATGCTTTTGCATGCACATATATAGAGGTGGGCGTCGTGCCGTGCCGGTCTAGCCCCGACCCATTTGCACTATTACAACGAGAGGAAAGGACCCGAAGACACATGAGGGCTAAGGAAGTGGTCTCCTCGATAAGCAACGTACTTCATAGTACTAAGTGTTTTTGGTTGTAATTCAACGTGAGTGGCTCAACCACACATAATCACCGATGGCTGTTCGAAAGCTATACAATCTCGGCTTCAATGTGGGTGAGCTAAGAGTGGCTCAGCCATCCGAAAGCTAGACGATCTTGGCTTTAATGTGGGTGAGTTGAGAGTGGCTCGACGATCTGGAAGCTAGACGATCTTGGCTTGGCCTCGATTTTTCTTCTTCTCGTTGTTGTTTCCCATCTTATACTAGATTGTGACTTGTGAAATGAATGAGCCAATGGGCAATGAATGTCTCA
Organism: Rhipidocladum racemiflorum; assembly: GCA_036346355.1. Lineage (NCBI taxonomy): Eukaryota > Viridiplantae > Streptophyta > Magnoliopsida > Poales > Poaceae > Rhipidocladum > Rhipidocladum racemiflorum. The sequence goes on from CM070571.1 coordinate 70,591,208, forward strand.
TTCAAATACTTCAGGCATTGCAAGTCTGTAACCATATGAATACTCAGGTGATGACGTGATGCTTGTACGCATAGTACTAACTAACTGTTGGTCAAGGAGGGAGAGAGAGAGAGAGAGACGAGCGAGTGAGCAGCGAGAGGAGCTAGGCGCAGCACCAATCGAGGGAGAGGGACAGAGAGGGACAGAGAGTGAGAGTGATCCAGAGAGAGTGACATAGAGAGTCAGAGTGACATAGTCGAGTTTTTGAAAGCTAAGGGGTATTGTTCTTTACAAATGGTATCTTTTTTCACCCCTTATGCAATTTTATGGGTTTACATGGTAGTCCAACTCATTTATATGAGTTTCCCTCTTTGAGCTAAATTTGTAAGTTGAATCACTCAAGGATTCTCTGTGTAAGATCCTTTGTATATTGAAAAACGTGAAGAGGAGAATTCCATGTTTGAGCATTGGTTTCAAAGGAAAATATTTTATTTGACACTGCTCATCTTTCAAATGGGTCTTCAAGCAATGCCTCTTGAGAGCGTTTTTAAGTGGTATCCGTCTTTCTCAAGTGGTATAGTTTTTCTTCTCAAAAGCTTGAAGATCTTTTTTACAAGTGGTTATTGAATATTTGAATCAACTTTGAATGGTTCCTCATTTAAAGCCATATTAGGCAAATATATGGACTCTTTAAGTGAGTCATGATGCTTTGCTAAAAAGACTAATAAAATGAGGAGTTTTATTTGAAACACATTTAACTATCTTTCCAAAATTTGTTTCAATTAATCTTTTTGTGGTACCATGTTGCTTCATTCCAAACATGACTTCATTTTAAGTGTTTACTTTTCAGGCCATACTTCAAAATATTTGCAAAATATTGGTTTTAATTTTTAAAAATCTTTTAATTTCTTTACAAAACCAAAATTCCTTACAAAGGTTATATGCATCCTTTTCAAATCTTTGTATGACCTTCATTTGATTGCTCCCCTTGCCAAACTCTATACTGCTCCATTTGGCACTTGACATTTCAAGTGGTATCCTAGATGCCCAAATGATATCCTTTTTGGATTGGTTTTTCCATTCCTTTTTGTCTTTAATGTCAAAAGGGGGAGAATTTGTGAGTGCCTTAATTGCCTAATTTAGAATGTTGATTTTTAAAGGGAATTTGTGAAGTGATATATGTAGAAGTTGTAAGAGTTATAAGTGGTATAAGAGCTAGAAATTTGTGAAAATTCCCTCCTTTGTGTTTGAATTGTTCTATTTGCCAAAAAGGGGAGCTTTGTTTTATTGCCAAAGGGGAGTTTCCAAAAAGGGGGAGAATTTTGAAAATATTGCATTTGATCTTAAATTCTCATTTCATATAGAGCTTTTCATCCAAATAGAGAATTAATAGTGGATTTATCATTAATCACCAAAAAAGGGGGAGATTGTAAGTTCAAGCTCCATTGATTTTGGTGATTGATTTTAGCTTAATGCTTAATCCTTATTTAATGACAAATATAATTATATTCTCTGGTGTAGCTCTTTTTTCATAGAGGTTCTCTGGTGGGTGGTGAGGCCAGTGATGCCTTGATGAAGTGGTACTACCGCTCGAGTGGTATTACAGGGCCCAGAGGGCGGTAGTACCGGAAAACTAGGTGTTAACCTATCGTTGAGGTTAAGGCCGGCACTACGGGCCTTTAAGGCTGGTAGCGCTGGATTTGCTATTTTCTACCCAAATTGCCACCCAACGGCTATATTTCATGTGGGAGGCTATAAAAGGAGCCTTGGGGGCTGGCATTTATGTTTGCTGAGTTTGTGGGTGTGAAGTGCATGTGTTGCCTTCTCTCAATTGCTTCTTAAGCTAAGAGTGAGCCATATTTGCATGTGTTGCAATTAGGAAGTGGATTGAGAGCCTCTTGTGCACATGTTGCCCTTGAGGAGGAACCTAGTGTATGTGTTGCACTCAAGAGATCACCGGAGTGCATGTGTTGCACTCGATGAAGCTCAAATGGGAGGCTTAGCTTTTTACTCTTGGAGGTTTTCGCCTCCTACATGGCGTAGAGCGTCATTCACAGGAGCTCTCAATGGAGGTTGTGAGAAGCTCTGGCAAAAGTTTATGAAGGTCGGTGCTCGCCTACCAGGAGGGGTAAAGAAGCAACCACTAGTGGAATCGAGGTGGGTGCTCAAGTCAGAATTGATCCATCGTGTTTGGGCTTGCCTCAACGTGGATTAGGGAAGATTGACAAGTCTTCGAGACCACAGGAAAAATTAGTGTGTCTCTTGTGCTATTTTACTTTCTTGCAATTCTTATTCATATTGTAGCTTTCTTGTTTAAAATTGCAATATCTTGTTTAGAGACTTAATTAGTTAGTACACTTAATGAGCCTAGAAGATTTAGGTCTTCATTGTCAAAATCTTAGTTTATCACTTCTGTAAATTATTTGTAAGGGTTTTGTCTTAGGGGATAAATAAAGTGTGTAGCGAAATACATTTTTAAAGCCGCCTATTCACCCCCTCTTGTCGGTATCCTCGACCCTACACACATGGGAGCTATACTTTGATGGAACCTCTCGTATTGAGATGGATCATGATGGTGCCACAAAAAGAAGAGTATGTGTGGGATTGGTATTCAGAATTTTTTTTAAATAAACATTTTTAAATCAAAAAATTCAGAAATATACCCGTTTTAAAATTTTTTGCAGAAGTAGCCTCCAGTCGCGCCACGTGGCCGCGAACTGGGCCAGTCGCGCCACGTGGCAGCGACACGTGGGTCAGTTGCGCCACCGTGGCGCGACAGAGCCCAGTCGCGCCACGTGGCAGCGACTGGAGGACCTACGTGGAATTTGTGGTTTTTAAATAGTATATAATTCATTTTATAGTAAAAAAAATTCATATCTGATGCTACGAATCTCGAAAAATTATGAAACAAATTTCTAAATTTTTATTACGCTATAAGAAATCATAATATATGAAAAAAAGTAGTATGTTTCGTACAAATTTAAAATGTTAAAATCAGGTTACCTAAAAGATCATTTTAAGTATTTTGAAAAAACTATATAAACCTCAACTCAAAAAATTCTGGAAAAAATTCTAAATTTTTATTACGCTATAAGCATTCATAATATTGTTAAAAAATAGCATGTTTCATTCAAATTTAAAATTTTAAAATGAAGTTTACTAAAAGACCCTTTTCGGTATTATGAAGAAACTATATGTACGATTGGTCCGAAAATCATGGAAAAAATTTCTAAATTTATATTAAGCCATAAGGATTCATAATATGTAACATAAAATACTATGTTGAATGCAAATTTAAAAAGTTCAAATCAAGTTTAGTTAAATACCCTTTCATGTATTATGAAGAAACTATATAAACCCTGGCTCCAAAAATCATGAAATAAAGTTCACCTGTTCTTAGGGTGCTACATGTCTCATTTTTAAAAAAATATTTAGGAATGAACGCAATTGAAAGAACCAATTGGCTATAAGAACCCTCGCTTTCATGGGACGCCGAAGCTTTTTCGGCAGCCCTGAAGATATCTTTTTGGAATGTATTTATTTTGAAGAATGAGTCAATTTTGCTCTTTGCTATATGGACTACCATGTTATGCAAAAAAAATGTATTTACACCATACTCTGGAGCTACATTGTAGTAGCGTAATAACCCTGACTATTTTAGTTGACGAAAAACGGGAACGCTCAAGCCTTTTCGGCAGCCTGTAAAATATGATGTTTGAATGTATCTTTTCGAAAGAATGTGGCAGATTTGTTTTTTGATGTATGAACTAGCATATTCCGGAAAAATGTTTTATTTACACCTTTCTTTGCATGTAACATGTATTAGCGCAATAACCCTAAGTATTATAGTCGGAAATAACCCTAACGAGGTTGGGAGAAGGAGATACGAGAGAGGTCGATTAACAAATATGATGTTAGTGACGATAATAAGGTAGGCAACACTCTTTATTATGGCTTAAAACTAAAAGCGGTTATACGAAACAACAATGGCACTTCTGCTACACTACTGAGTGCACCGGGGATATTTCCCCTTGCGCAACCCATCGGTGCCTCCCGCCCTGGCCCTAGCTGCCCTCTCGCGCTTCCTCTCTTGATCGGCCTCCCGCTCGGCCGCCACGTGCTGTCGTTCGGCCTCCCTCTCTGCACGCATTTCTTCGTGATGCTTCATGCGCTTCTCCTCGTCCTACTCACGCCACTGCTGCTCTACCATAGATCTGCGATGTGAGTACTCCCAATTCTGCATCCTCTCCATCTCACGAGTCTGCTCCGTGTCGTAGAATTTGATGAACTCGCACAACGGAGGCTGCAATTGGTGCCAGCAGATGGTATTACAGCATTAAGGTTTGCGTGGTAGGATGTAACATCAAATGCGAGTACGAACATACCGGCATGTTCCCCCGCATCCGCATCTCCAGCGTTGGCTCGGAGTCGTAGTTGCGGCAGGTCCAGTACCTCATACCGTAGGTGTACGAGTTGTCCTGAGACTTCTGCAACTGGCAAGGATCCCCGCATAGGCACATGGGGACATGCGTGCCTTCGGGGATGGCTTCGGGAAGGCTGTGCCTTGGGGGGAGGGGAACTCCATTGGCACTGGTTGTTTGGCTGGCGAACTTGTGGTTCGTGTTTCGTCTTTCCTCGTATTGGCCCGAAGCTTGCTTGCTTGCTGTGATTATTGGGAGGCGACCACTGGGGCTTAAATAGATAGCCAAAGGAGAGAGTGGCGGACTTAAGAGAAGTTCAAATCCGCGAGCATCGGATTCCTCTGCAGCTTTGCAAATGACATCGATGGGTCATGGCAGACATGATAAGATAGCACACAGGTACACGCGTAGCTCATCAAGAATACCTTAACTGCATGCTACATGTCAGTGCTCATTAATATACTATGCAATAAGTGGCCACCTCGGAGTTAAATGTAGGTAGTTAGTGGTCATGTCAAGCATTTCAGCTTTGAATGGGGGAGTGCAGCATTGTTTGAGCGTGACAGGTCGTGCAGCTTTGTTTGAGGTTGACACGCCATGCAGCTTAGAATGATAGTCACATGGGACCATAAATGTAGAGAATACAACATAGAAATGTATAAGTTAGAGCATAACATTACAACGCAGAAAGAACAACGTAGGCATGCAGTGCTGCGTGGACGCCTACTCTCCCTGCTGACCACCCTCTCCCTGCTGACCCCCCTCTCCCTGCTGACCACCACCTCCTTGGAGTGCGAGTGCAGTCCGCCTCGGCCGAGTCGACGTGCGTGGCGAGGCGACGTTGGGGCCAGAAGGGCTGAATCGATCTGGTGCGTGGCCGATCCGCGGCTCGAGGGTCTCGGCTGCTGCAGGGGTATGGCATGAAGAACTCGGGTCCGTCATGTGGGTAGGCATGGGGGCGCTAGGCTGGGACCCATACACGAAGTTCGGGTGCGGTGGCACGGAATATGTCGTGTCAAAGTCCTCCGCACGCGTGTACAACGTAGTGGGGCCCTCTGGGAAGTAACCTGAAAGCACGTACAATATGTTGGAGTAAAGCACGTATTGCAAAGTAAAGTTTAAAGCAATGTTAGTTTACGATGGGTATTGAACACACCTGGGGTCGGCACCATGACAGGAGGTGGAGGAGGGTACCGGAACGGCGTGCCGGTAGGGTATTCGAACGAGTATCCTCCTGTACACAAGTATTAGTTACCACGAAATGCATTGCATATTTAAGTGAGCAAGTACGTAAGTACCTAGCGATCCGTACGAGGGCACCTGCCACTGGGAGCTCCCTGGCTGGTCCTGCGGTGGCGTCGGAGGGTGCAGCAAGGTGGGAGGTGCGAACTGGAAGGTGGGAGGTCCGAGCGGCCGGACAGCAGAGTCGTCCGACGGTGGTGTCGGAGGTGGTGGTCGTGTACTGCTCCCAACCCCCGCCTGTCGTCGGCTCGCTGACCTCGAGGGCGCACCACCGGCGTCGATCCTCTGCCGGCAAGAGCAGGCCCACGCTATCCTCCGCGCCTTCATGGACAACCGCTCGAGGAACCCCGTCAACTCCTCGTGGGAGACCTCCGAACCCCCACCCAAACGCCCTACCATGGACTGCGCATCGTCGTCAATCTCTGTCGCCATATCGCCCTGAAAGTGTAAACTTGCGGTGAGATATATGTATACGCCCATTCCAATAAAAATCTAGGTATAGTGTGTACTGAACGTACCGCGAAGTGGATCGCCGATGCAACCCACGTGCCATATGTGTCGTAGGTTGTAGCTGGAAGGATATCGTGCTGGTCGTCAGCGGGCAAAAGGCGTACCCGTGTAAGTCCAAGGTACCACTGCAGGTACCCCTGGTATCCCTGTATATCATACGCGACATCCGCTGCAAGCACGTCGTCCAGTGCCTGAGTCCACTACTGCACCCAAGGGGCCATCTTCGCGGCCCATTCTGTTCGGCGGCCCTGCATGCCCTTCCTCGAATGCCTGCATAAGTTATCAACCCGTTAGCATATTTAGCCAGTGCCATTTGAAATGGTAAGACATGAATAGTTACTTACGTGTGAGCCTCTACCGGGACCATGACGCCGCGCGGGACAAGCACCTTCTGTCGCAGTCCGAGCTGCCTCATCACCCGGTGAGCCAAGTAATCCTCAACGTAGACGTCGAAAACCAGCTTTCGCCGTGTCAACACGTACGGAATATCTCGGGTGCATAGGACAGACAAACTGTGGGGTGCGCGCTCTTGTACCTCCTAAGGGGTGTAAGGCTCCCACCGGACCCGCTCTGGTCGCAGGAGGTCAAACGCCTCCATGAAGTGTGCGTACACACTCCGTACCTGCAAACCAGCCCATTGCAGCTGTAGACGTTACCGACTAAAAGTTAGTACAAAAGAGGCAGGAATGCGATATAGGAAAGGGGGAAATTCACGTACCCATCTGTGGCACCAAAGTGACCCCATCGTAGGGGCGTCCACCTCGGTGTCACCGTAGAACTCCATCCCGTACGCTCCCCCTCCAATCCAGGGTCGTCCAATGTGGAAGCTCTCGAACGACCACAGCATGAGCAGGAGTGGGCACCCGGAGAGTATCGAACCTTCGCGTTGTCGGAGGCACGCGTCGCACAACCCCCGGTAGGTGGCACAAAGTACTGCAGACCCCCAGCTATACTGGGGGACCTCGCCGGGCGCAGCGTCAGCAATGGCCCGGGCGATCGGAACAAGCCTGGCGTCGACGCTGTCCCTATGGGTGGTGGTGAACATCACCCATCCGAACAGCCACAAAAGGTAAGCCTCCAAGTGCCTGCTGACCTGGTACGCGTCAGCATTCCCAGCTAGCCTACTAACCTGCACGAAGAAAAGTTAGTTGGTAAAAAGAGTATATTAATTCGTACCAGTTATGAACCACGACAACACGTACCTCGAACTGGCGTAGCCACGACAGAGTAGGACCGTGCTTCTGTCGTGGGTGTAGTGGGGCGTACTGCGCCTGGCCTGCGGGACGAGGGGGAGCACTGCCTCGAACATGGCAACTAGGTCATCGCGCCAGTCGTCATCCACCTCCTGTGGGACAACCGCCTCTCCAGCGATCGGGAGGCTGGCGAGGAACAAAACATCCTGCAGAGTCGGTGCCATCTCTCCGCAGGGCAAGTGGAACGTATGCATCTCCGGGCGCCAGCGGTCCACGAGGGAAGTAAGGAGGGATCGGTCGAACGGAAATCGTCGGGATCTCTCAACAAAGATGGCCGCACCATCCGGACCATCGACGAGGTCCTCCTGTGTCGCCTCCACCATCCGCGCTAGGGGGAGCAATCATGCCGCCTCCAACCTGCACAAAACCATTTCAAGTAAGGCTACAACATGTCACGACCAACTAAGTCATACGAAATAATTTGTATTCTTACAGACCTGGGAAACCAGCGTTTGTCCAGGCCCCAGGCGCATGCTGGAGTCCGTGTGGACAAGACACCTGGATCGACGGTAGTAGCATGTAACCGTCCACGGTGATGTGTGTCCAAGTGACGATCTAGAAGCCCGTACGGCCAATCGCCAATGTCGCCCACAGCAGCCATTCCTGCACAGAAGAAACAATTTAATAGTTCCAATCCGTCGTGGAGTAAGGAAATTCCAACCATGCAAACAGAGATACCAAACATATAATGTAGATAGATGCTATAAAAAAGGTAGTAAGGAAATTGCAGCAATTACAGGATGTAGCTAACAATTCGCACAATACCGCAACTTTCTAGAACATACACGCATGCATAATAGTGCTCACAACACGAAATCCGATCACACATCTACGAACCGTGTAAGGGAGTTGTACGATTATTACATTCCATACCAATAAAACGCAATCCACAACATGGCAACATGCCTTACAGTTGTGAAATTCAACCCCAACACCAGAAACTTCATTCCGAGGACATTTGTTCTTTTTGTGGCCGTACTCTCCACAAAGGGCACACCTGCGGACAGGGCCTCCCACCTCGGACTCATCCATATTGTTGCGGATGCGGCGTGTTTGTCGACGACCTTTCCCGCCCTTGACTCTACTGATGTCAGGGACCCATGTACGTGTGGCATGATCAATTTAAATGAAGTTGCCGGCGACACGAAACTCATGCAGTTCACCGGACCACGCTTGAACGATAGTGTCCGCCATGTAGTACGAAGAAACGAATTGTACGCTGCTCATCTTAATCTGGCCACAGGCCGCCAAGACATGCGAACATGGTTTGTGAAGAAGGTACGACTTTAGGCAAGTACAGGTGCAGGTGCGGTCCGTACCGCCCCCCAAGCTCACTTCATGGGTGATTCTTCCACTAGCCATTCCAAGGCCCTCGTTGTTCCTCAGTGTGACCTCAAATCGCAACTCCGTGGTACCCATGACGACGACCGAGTGTAGGAGGGCCTTCTCAACCTTGTTCGCCATCCAAGCTGTAACGACGCTGCAGTAAGGACTCTGAATGGTACTTGCATGCAACACTGCCATGGCGTGCCGTTCCCGAAAGTACCTCACCGTACCATGCAGTACACCTTCGACGATAGAAACGAGGGGCATGCCACGAAGACCCCTTATCACCCAATTGTACACCTCTGCCAGGTTGGTTGTCATCAGCCCGTACCTTGCCCCGTTTTGTGTCGTACAACAGTGCCCACTTCTCTAGTGGTTCGGACTCGATCCAGTGCGAGAAACACTTGATGTTTCTCGTAGGCCTCCTTCTGATGTTTGGTGGGTCAATGCCCGGTAAGGGTTTTAAACGCTGCGGTGCCTCTGAACTACTCCCCCCAGCTTGCCTCTCTCCATCACGGATCTGCTTGGTAGTGAGTTCGTCAAGCTTCTCCCAGATGGCAACAAACTTCCTGTGCTGATTTTGCTTGCACAACCTCTTGAACAGGTTCATGAGCCTCTTACTCTTGAATTATTTGAATAGGTTTGCCCCCATGTGTCGCATGCACCACCGGTTCTGCAAATCCGGCCACAGAATAGGCTCTTCCACATCTTCCTGCATCTTCTTTATTGCTTTCATCATCCCAGCATGACGGTCATGTATTATGCACACATTGGGCCTATCCTTCACAACACTGATCTTCAATCTCCTGAAGAACCACAGCCAACTCTCGTAATTTTCACCCTCCACAAAAGCGAAGGCTATCGGAAGTATTTGGTTGTTTCCGTCGACACCGATGGCTGTCAGGATTTGACCCTTGTACTTGCCGGTGAGGAAAGTCCCGTCCACGCACACGACCGGACGGCAATGCCTGAAATCCTCCACACATGGCCCAAGTGATAAGAAAGCACGCTCCATGACCAAGAAGCCGGGGGGGTTCTGAGATTCCCTTTCGTGTACATCAGTATATGTCCCGGGGTTTCTCTCCTTCAAGACCTCCAGTAGTCGAGGAAGGTTGTCATAAGATGCCTCGAAGGTCCCGAAGCGCTTCTCCAATGCCTTCTGCTTTGCCCTCCAGGCTTTAGCATAGCTGATTTGGTATTTATATCTGTTCTTCATGGCAAGAACTATGTGTTGTGCCTCAATGTCAACCTTTTCGACAATCTCTCCGTACATCACATTTGCGATGAAAGAGGATGTGAGGTTACGATGTCTCGATGTTACATTGCTGAGAACACAACTGTGCTGCACCACCTTCGTGACAACCCATTTCATCTCGTACTTGGGCTTGTGGGCATGAACCCGCCAACCACATTCGGCATTTTCACACTTCACCGTGTAACAGTCTTTACTGGATTTTACCACTCTTGTCGGTCGCTGCAAGCTCATCGCCCATACCCTTATAGCATCCTGCAAAGCGGACTTCTCCGTGTACATTGTGTGCACGCGTACCTCATTTGGTCGGTACTCACATGTGGAGTCATGGCCATCGTTCACTACTAGGGCTTCAGCTTCGGCCCTATTCCAAGCATCGGGCACCTCTGCGGACGTATTTCCATCATCGTCCGACAAAGATTCATCGTGGTCCTCCATGGCCAGTGCCTCTTCTTCCTCCGTCGCTCGCTGATCATCCTGCTCCATCACATCAACTAACCCCTCCAACTCCTCCCCTTCATCTGCTTGTCCCGTTGGTGCAGCACATGACCGAACATTCTCAAGAACTTTCGCCACAGTTTGTGCCTGCACTGTGATAGGGGTTTCATCACTAGGCAGGTTTGTTTTCATCGTCGCCTGCACCAAGAGGATGAAACCCCAACCACGCCGCCGCGATGCATTGATGTAGTTCTTCCAAGACTGAGACCGCTCCAACGGTCTAAGTACCCATACCGAGTCATGTGTACCTCTCGGCCACAAGCATTTGACGCTGACATCAAACTCCGCAGGATTCAATGAAAGACCGTCACAAAGCCACCCACAAACAGTTTCAAAATTCATGTCCTCCGGATTCTGATGGTATAAAACTCGGTGCTCAAAACCATTCAAATCAACCCCATATGGGCCCTCCCGAACTTCTCCTTCACCGTAATGCACTATGAATGCATCCATAGCAGACACACCTTCTGCAATCTAGTATAACATGCACAAGGATTTTTATCAATACACAAATCGAAAAAATCTTAGCTACCGTAGTATTTTTCTAACTATGTACCAATTATATTGACGCAAAAAAAAATTATAGAAAGTACTAACCGATGAATGAGGACCGAACAATATATGTTTGTCGTACTACCCTAATATTTTCGGAGACTGTCTATGTTTTTCCTAACTACAAATCAATTATACTTACAAAAAATCATTATATGAATACATTAAAGAAAATTAATCGATTATTACATTTTTTGTACTAACCTAGTATTTTTCCGACACTAACTAAATATTTGCTAACTACGTATCAATTACTAACCGATGAACGATATGTTTTTCGTACTGCTCTAATGTTTTCCGAGACTGTCTATGTTTTTGCTAGCTACAAATCAATTATACTTACAAAAAATCATTATACGAATACATTAAAGAAAATTGATCGATTATTACATTTTTTGTACTAACCCAGTATTTTTCCGACACTAACTAAATATTTTCTAACTACGTATCAATTACTAACCGATGAACGATATGTTTTTCGTACTGCTCTAATGTTTTTCGAGACTGTCTATGTTTTTCCTAGCTACAAATCAATTATACTTACAAAAAATCATTATATGAATACATTAAAGAAAATTGATCGATTATTATATTTTTTTTACGAACCCAGTATTTTTCCGACACTAACTAAATATTTGCTAATTACGTATCAATTACTAACCGATGAACGATATGTTTTTCGTACTGCTCTAATGTTTTCTGAGACTATCTATGTTTTTCCTAGCTACAAATCAATTATACTTACAAAAAATCATTATATGAATACATTAAAGAAAATTAATCGATTATTACATTTTTTGTACTAACCCAGTATTTTTCCGACACTAACTATATATTTTCTAACTACGTATCAATTACTAACCGATGAACGATATGTTTTTCGTACTGCTCTAATGTTTTCCGAGAGTATCTATCTTTTTCCTAGCTACAAATCAATTATACTAAAAAAAATCATTATATGAATACATTAAAAAAAATTAATCGATTATTACATTTTTTGTACTAACCTAATATTTTTCCGACACTAACTATATTTTTACTAACTACGTATGAATTATGCCGACGATAAAAGATTTATATAAATTACTAACCGACGAACGACGAACGAACGCGGGATTTTTCTTCTTTTCTTCCTTCTTTCTTTCTCTTTTCCTTCTTCTTCTTCTTCTTCTTCTTCTTCTTCTTCTTCTCTTTTTCTTTCTTTCCTTCTTCTCTTCTTCTTTTCTTCCTCTTCTCTTTCTCTTTCTCTTCTGCTGTTGGCCGGCCGAGACCTCCCCTTCCCCCCCCCACACGCCGAAGACCTCCAATGCGGGGCTGCCACGTGGCAGCAGGGAGCTCAGTCGCGCCACCGTGGCGCGACTGGAGCTTGGTCGCTGCCACGTGGCGCGACAGGAGGTCATTTTTTGAAATTTTTTTAAAAACGGATATATTTTTGAAATTTTCGATTTAAAAATGTATATTTTGAAAAAAAAATTCTGGTATTCATGACTCCGGAAGGCAGAACGATTCATCATTCTTTCACCCTTCTCAAGAAAGAATGCTCAAATAATGAAGCCAAGTACGAGGCTCTCATCGGCCTTTTACTAGTATAATCTATGGATGTTTGAAATCTATTAGCTTATGGAGATTCTCAGCTCATTGTTTGGCAAGTTAATGACATATATGAGGTACATAAGCATGAACTAGTGCCATACTATAAGGCAGCCCAATGCCTCATGAAAAAAATTGACCATATTTGTAATCTCACATGCCCCACGAAGCAAGAATGCTTCCGCTGATGCATTGGCTAAACTTGCTGTAGCATTAGTGCTCCCACAAGGGGAACCCACTCAAATCACAATTGAAGAGAGATGGCTTTTGCCTGCTGTCTTGGAACTTATCCCAGAAGAACATGAAGTTAACCACGTCGTAGCCATCACCGATGGAGATGACAATTGGCGCAAACCATTCTTTGATTACTTTAATCATGGGATCCTCCCAAGTGATTCCTTAGAAAGGCGTAGATTGCAACGTAGCCTCCCTTCTTGTGTTTTTAAAGCTAGGACCTTGTACCAATGCTCCTTTGATCAAGAGATCCTTCTACGATGTGTGTCTAAGGGAGAAGCAAAAAAATCTTACAGAAGGTGCATCATGGTACATGCGGTGGACATCGAAGTGGGCCAAAGATGTACCACAGCACTCGAATAAGCGGGTACTATTGTCCTTAGGTGGCGAAATCATGCCATAATTGTCAAATTCATGGTAATCTTAAGCGCCAACCACTAGTGCCGTTACACCCTACAGTACTGCCGTCATGGCCATTGGATGCCTGGGGCACAGATGTTGTGGGCCATTTTGATCCACCATCTTCTAGGGGGCATTGCTTTATCTTAGTGGTGACTGATTATTTCTCTATGTGGGTTGAACCTGTGCCCTTAATAGAAGTAAAGAGTGACAACGCCATCAATTGTTTGGAGCACAACATCATATACCACTTTGGCATTCCACATCGTATCAGCTCTAACAATGCTAAAGCCTTCAAGTCACAGAAGATCATCAACTTTGTAGCAAAAAATAAAATCTAATAGAATTATTCCACTGGATATTACTGTTGTGGACCAAATGGACCCATCTTCCCTTAACCAACGAAGCGAGGCTTACCCCACCTTGCGATTCATACAGATTTGTCTGCGACATTTAATCCCTCCCGCTGGCGAAGCAAGGGTCGCAAACCCTGGAAGCCCATCCCTCGGGAAAGGTAAAAAAGAATAAAGATAATTCCCCCCGTAGCGAGGGAGAGCTCCCCTCCATAGCGAGGGGGAACTCCCCTCCGTAGCGAGGGAGAAAACCGGAGGGAACTCCCCTCCGCTCCATCTACTATCGACGCAAACACAGTACGGGCTGCCAAGGTCTGACACCTAATGACAGCCCCTTTGGGAACACCGGGATATGTTAGACTAGCCTGGGACCCTAGAGTGAGTGAAATTCCCGTGGAACCCCTATATAAGGCGTAAGAACAAAGGACGAAAATGTAAAGCCCGAGTAAAAAGACACCACATTGGGCCAAACTAACCCCTGGCTAGGGACAGGTGGAAGATAAGGGTTGAAGAACCATGGGCAAAGTCTGTGGCTTAGCGGCAGAGTAGGTTAAAAAAGGAGCCGACCGATGCATGCATGTCCCCTCCCCTCCATATAAAAGAGGGGGAGGGAGAAAAAGGGGACGACCCCTAAGAAAAGAAAAAAACCCCACAACAAAAAAGGAGAGCAATTCGGTGGTTCAAGGCCACCACACTGGCGCCGTCCGTGGGGAACCCTAACCGCAAGGTGAAACCACCGCTTGCCGATCAAGACTAAGGGTAAGTTTTCCATAGCCATGCCACAAAAGAAGGGAAAGGCGACAGCATCTAGGGAGGCGGCAACGACAGCAGGAGCAGAAGAATCAAGACGACCTGCGAGGAGCCGATCTGGAGACCCACCCCGACTTCTGGATGATGAGACGTGGCCGCCAGCCACAACAGAAGCCTGAGACATGGTGGGAACTTTACCTTCACAGACCCCGGCAGCCATGCGCAAGCGAGCCACCAAACGACGGCCTCCGGCGGCAGGCCAAGCGGTTTCAACACCGGGAGGAGATGTGGCTGAAGCGTCGATACATCCGACTCGTCGCCAAGAGACCCATGGGAACGAAGAGATCCTTGAAGAAGGGACCAGGACCTAGGGGAGCTTGACCCCAACGTGCGGGTGCTGATGGAAGCTAACGAGCAACTCATAGCAGAGTTGAAACGCCTGCAAGAACGACAAGATGGGGGGCAATACGAGTCGCAAGATGAAAGCCCGAGCCGCGAGGTACTATCCCCAGCGCTAACGACTGTACACAGGGAGGATGATGATCCAAACCCCCTCAGCACCCGCCTACGAGCTAAAAAATGGCCTTCCCCCGGAATCTTCAAATTTCCTACCATTAAGCCGTATGATGGCCGGACAGACCCAAGGGAGTTCCTCCGCGTTTACGACACGGCGGTTGAGGCCGCGGGAGGAGATGATGATATCAAGGCAAAGGGGCTCCTCCTGGTGCTTGAAGGTATAGCCCTGTCCTGGTACTCTTCGCTGGAGTCCCGATCAATCACTCGTTGGTCACAACTCCGCCGCAAGCTTGAAGGCAATTTCCAGGGCAACTTCGACGGGATGAAAGAAGAAAGTGACTTATTTGCGGTCAGGCAGCGCGAAGGAGAAACCCTTAAGAGTTATTTCCAGCGCTTCTCCCGGGTTAAGTGCCAAATACGAGGTGTTAGCGATACCACCATCATCAACGCGGCACGCTGTGGCCTGTGCAGGGGACCACTGGCAGAAAGGCTCGCTCGTAAAGAGGTGCGTACAGTGGAAGAGCTCTTTGTGAAGATGAGGGAATATGCGCGAGCGGAGGAAGACAACCTCCGAAGAGAAGATAGGCCCCAACAAGAGAACCAAGAATTCATTCCACGCAAGAGAGGGCGAGGGAAAGATCCCCCACCCAATACTAAAACGAAGGAACGATATCCAGAGTCTGGAAGAAAAGACGAAAGGAGGAGAATTCACCACATTGACGAACCAAGCAATCGACGAGTCATGGGCGACAGGCTAGCGGAGCAACAGAGGCGAGGACCACCCCCCAAGCCGAGGGAGACAAGATGAAGGAGGTCGAGTTACCAAAAGGGAAGGGACAGAACCCAGGCGGTACCTCTGCGAGTATCATGGTGAAAATACCACCCATGACACTACCCAGTGCAAAGTGATTAATGGGTATCGGCGGTTCGAGGCCAAACAAAGAGAAGTTGGGACGCGTCCTACGCCGCCGGAGGCACCCTCTGTCGAACGACAACACCCCCCCTTGGGTGGGAATAAACCATCTCCGTCGCATTATCAATGTCATTGCGGGGGGCTCCTCGTCGCATCTCTCGTCAAAGAGGCAGAGGAAGGCTTATGCCCGGCAGATCAACCACATTGTGATTAACCCAACTACCCCTCGTTCGCTAAAGTTTGAGCCAATCACCTTTACCCAAGAGGATGCCACGGGGGTGCACTTCCCGCATCAAGACTCTTTAGTGGTAACTGCTATAATCGCCGATTGCGAAGTACGTCGCGTATTGATAGATGGGGAAAACGCGGCAGACATTTTGTCCATAAAGGCCTTCCGGCAAATGATGATTCCACAAGACTGATTGAAAAAATCGGAGGTGCCACTAATGGGTTTTGGAGGGAGCATGGTCAACACCCTGCGGCAATTGGAATTAGAGGTCTCATTCGCAACACCACAAGCCAGCGTCATGAGTTGTGTAACATTCGACGTGGTAGACATGCCGTTCCAATACAATGCTATCCTGGGAAGGGGTTCGTTGACGACCATGGGGGCCATAATTCATCACGGGTTCTTATGTATGAAGATTCCCTCCGCAGACGGCGTCATCACGGTACGAGGAGATCAAGCCCTCGCAAGGAAGATAGACATGGAAAACCCGCCCCAGGTCAAGCATGTCTGCACCACGAAGCTGGACCCTGTTGTATCCATGAATCACAGTCGGTGGCTCCCTAAACCACAGCCTCAGGGAGAAACCCAACGAGTATTGCTCAGGCCAGGAGGTAGTAAGGCAGTGATCCTTGGCACCATGTTGCCCCACGAGGAGGAAAAACGCATGATGCTACTCCTCCAAGAATATGAAACCGTGTTCGCCTGGGGGCCTGAAGACCTCCCTGGAGTCCCAAGGGAAACCATCGAACACGTTCTCGCCACTAGCCCAGATGTGAAGCCTAAGAAGCAAAAACTAAGGAAGCTTGCGGTAGAAAGACAAGTAGCTGCAAAGACGGAGGTGACTAAACTGCTTCACGCAGGGATCATCCGCGAAGCCCGACACACGGAGTGGTTGGCCAACATTGTCCTAGTCAAGAAGGCCAGCGGGGCATGGAGGATGTGCATCGACTTTACAGACTTGAACAAAGCATGTCCAAAAGATGACTTCCCTTGCCCCGCATTGACCAACTTGTCAACTCTACTTCCGGGTCAGAAAGGATGAGTTTCCTCGACGCATACTCTGGCTATCACCAGGTGTACATGCAAAAAGAAGACGAAGATAAGACGGCGTTTGTTACCCCCTTTGGTACTTACTGCTTCGTACGAATGCCCTTCGGGCTCAAAAATGCGGGCGCTACCTTCGCGCGGCTCATCACCAAGATCTTCACCGGCCAATTAGGAAGAAACGTGGAAGCCTATGTCGATGACATCATTGTTAAGAGCGAGAAGAAAGAAGACCATGTCGGTGACCTCCGGGAAACCTTCGAGAACTTGATGGCGGAGAAAATGAAACTCAACCCATCCAAGTGCATCTTCGGTGTAAACGCGGGAAAGCTGCTAGGCTTTCTGGTCTCCCAACGAGGCATTGAGGCAAATCCGGAAAAGATAAGAGCTATTCAAGACATGGCTCCACCAAGAAATCTAAAGGAAGTACAACGGCTGGCAGGGCGGATAGCAGCGCTTAGCCGATTCTTGCCAAAATCCACGAAACGAAGTTTGCCAGTCTTTAAAGCCTTACATTCAAATGATGCCTTTTCCTGGACGAAGGAGTGCCAACGCGCCTTCGATAATCTGAAGCAAAGCCTTATGGAGGTCCCTGTCCTGCAAAGTCCAAAGCAAGGTGAGGAGCTTCTGCTATATTTGGCGGCCAGCCCTTCAGCCGTCAGTGCTGTACTGGTGCGACCACAAGGCGTTAAACAACAGCCAATTTACTTCGTCTCCGAAGCCCTCCAAGGAGCAAAGCTACGATACTCAGAAGTGGAGAAATTGGCATACGCTCTGTTAATGGCCTCCCGAAAACTCCGACATTATTTTCAAGCCAACCACATCAAAGTACCAACCACGTACCCTCTTGGATTTATGCTATCCAACAAGGAAAGTACTGGCCGCATCAGCAAGTGGGCGGTAGAGCTAGCACCCTTCGAATTGACTATAATGCCTCGCACCGCCATCAAGAGTCAAGCCCTGGCCGATTTCATGGTAGAATGGACTTCTCCAATCTCCGGGGATAACGAAGCTTCAGCGGTATGGTTCATCAGTTCTGATGGATCATGGGGGGCGAGCGGAGCGGGAATAGCCGCAGTGATACAAGCGCCCAGTGGTGAAAAGGTGGAGTTCGCAGCAAGGCTGGAATTTCCCTCAACTAACAATATAGCCGAATATGAAGCACTCTTGTTGGGACTCAGGAAAGCGAAAACCATGGGAGCGAAAAGGGCAATCTTATACACTGATTCGAAACTTATTCAGGGGCATATCACCAAAGAATATCACGTGAAGGATGAACAACTCCAGAAGTATGTCGAAGCGGTCCGGACAAGGGAGAAGAGCTTCATCGGGTTCACCGTTAATGCAATACCTCGATCCCAGAACGAACGAGCCGATGGGCTGGCAAGGACCGCCGCCACCGGGGGATGTCTACCCCCGACAGTATTTTTCGAGGTGCTTCGCACGGCCTCCATCCCTGCTCAGATAAACCTCATCTCTCGGGCGACTAGCGAGGACTGGAGGAGTGAGATATACAACTATCTTCTTGAGGGGATCTTACCAGATGATGAAGCTCAAGCAAGACGCCTCGAAAGGCGAGCAAAGAAATATGCCATCATTGATGGGTTCCTATTCCGCAGCGGCCTATGCGCTCCATGGCTCCGCTGCATTTCACAAGAGGAGGGTACGCAGGCTCTGCGCGAAGCACACCAGGGAGATTGCGGAGCGCACCAGGCCCCCAGGAATCTCACAGGAAAAGTATTCCGAATGGGACTTTACTGGCCCATGGCATTGCAAGATGCTGAGCAGGTGGTTCGGCACTGTCATGCGTGCTAGTGGATGACTAAACAAAAAAGGGCCCCGCCCAACGAACTGCATGCGGTGCCCCCGATCTGGCCCTTCGCCAAGTGGGGGATGGATATTGTTGGAGCACTTCCTAAAGCCCGGGCGAATCTTCAGTTCGTAATTGTCGCCATCGACTATTTCTCCCGCTGGATCGAGGCAGAGCCAGTAGCGAAGATAACCGCGGACGCTGCCATCAAGTTTCTATGGAAAACAATCATTTGTAGATATGGGGTCCCTTTCCAGATCGTGACCGATAATGGGTCCCAATTTGACTCCAGGAGATTTCGCGATTATTGTGAGAATATCGGGACAAACATTTGCTTCGCATCTGTAGGTCACCCTCAGTCAAACGGGGCGGTGGAACGAGCGAACGGGTTGCATCTTGATGGCGTCAAGAAAAGGCTCTATAACTCTGCGAAAGGACTTTGGCCCGACGAGCTTGACCATGTTTTATGGGCAACCCGCACCTCAGCCTCAAGAGTAACCGGATTCTCTCCGTTTCGGCTCCTTTTCGGGGAAGAAGCCGTCTCACCTGCAGAAATCCGTGCAAAATCCTTGCGAGTGATCAAAACTCCAACCTACAAGGAAGTCGACATCACGTGTGATCTGGAGGAAGTACAAAAGCTTCAAGCCTTGGGGACTATGAAAGCATATGCAAAAGCCTCAACACGGAGCTTTAGCAAAAGGGTAAAAAAACACGAGCTACATCCCGGGGATATGGTGCTCAAGAAAGCTGCTCCGGCCTTCGCGAAGCTAGAAACAACATGGGAAGGACCTTACATTATCCAAGAATCAACGGCCAAGGGAGCGCACAAACTCATCACTCTAGATGGCGAAGGAATACCAAGAACATGGAATACCGACGCACTCAAGAAATTTTATCCATAGATGATGAGATACGGAGACAAAAAAAATGTACCGGTCGCTATCAATAAAACAGCAAGAGTTTGTCGCGCATGAAGGCTATCTTCACGTTTTTCTAGTGTTCGCTCTGGAGACCCGTTGCCTCGCGCCGGGTCGGAGTTCGCGGATGCTTGGTCGGGCAAACGTCCCACCCATCCTTCGCTCCGGAGACCCGTTGCCTCGTGCCGGGTAGGAGTTCGCGGATGCTTGGTCGGGCAAACGTCCCACCCATCCTTCGCTCCGGAGACCCGTTGCCTCGTGCCGGGTAGGAGTTCGCGGATGCTTGGTCGGGCAAACTTCCCACCCATCCTGCGCTCTGGAGACCCGTTGCCTCGTACTGGGTAGAAGTTCGAGGACGCTTGGTTGGGCTGATGTCCCACCCGTCCCTTCGCTCTGAAGATCCGTTACTTCACTCCAGATAGGACTTAGCTAGATGCATGGCTAGGCCAGCGACTAGCCCTCCCTCCTCAATCCAAAGGTCTGGAGCCTCGTTCCACGTAAAACTCAGTAGGAAGTTTGGAACAACTAGCATTTGAACATCTCCATTCGCTGTAAAGGCACGAGGCTCCATTCCGGCCTAACCAACACGACAAACCCGAAAAAATAGAAATACATGATCACGTTGCTGATCCAAAAAAAAAGAGAAGAAGAAAGGAAGAGAAGATGATAAACAAACACAAATGAAGACAACAACCCATGAGAAGGCACATCGCTCATTTTATTATATAGGGCGGCGCTGCGAAAGGAAGAGTCTATTACATATATTGACCCTACGCGCCGTATGCGCGTCGCACCGCCGCAATGAGGGCATCCGTCACCTCGAGGAGCTTGGGAACTGCGTTAACCAGCACATGGACACTGGCAATATCGCGAGCGAGAGCCTCTTCCCTTGCCAGCTCCTCCAGGGCGCGATCATATTCAAGACAAAGCTCATCCTCCTCAGGGAAGGCCGCCGGCAGGACCTCATCCCCGAAGTCGAAGACCAAGGGGAGAACTCCGCCCTCAGCGGGAGCGGGAGCGTTGTTATCCATCTGGAGGAGGCTGGTGGCGGAGGAAACGCGAGAAGAAGTAAAGCAATCGATGTCGAACGGCGCATGATCAAGCAAGAACAAATGAAAAATCTGGGGGGAATCCTAAAGTCGCATTCCCCTAGGATATATATATGATGAAAACGAAGAAGTTCAAAAGTCCGGAGTAAATGCAGGATCAGGAAATCGAAGAGACAAGAGGGGTTAAACCGGAAAACGAGCACCAGTCAAGCTGCGAGCAACCTAGACATATGTACAAGACAGGGAATGCGAAAAGTCTGGGTTAAATACGGACACAAGTGAATCGAGGCATACACACGTCCAGCTCCCAAAAGCCTAGCTGAAGAGGGGCTTCGCAAAAGGTATCCGGACATTCTTCTGGTGAAAGGTAATAATACCCGAAGCAAACCGGCTAAGAGGAAGATGGTTTTCCCGTTCCCTTCATCGGATCACGCATTACGGCACGAGCTCGACGCACTGATTCTTTCGTAGCGGAGTCGCCATGTTGCCTCCAGAAATCCGACATGAAGCTCGAGGATAATCAGGACGCAGCGGAAGAAGGCTTCACTGACGGGGGAATATCACTAAACCCAGGCGGTGACAGAGCAGCAGAAGAAAAACCAAAGTGCTCACGAACGTGTGTACATCCCTTCGCCTCCAGCAATTGAGCGGTCTTAACGGAGCCCAGTCTCGCGCAGTAATCACCGAAAGTCAGCGCCGAATCCCCAAATACCTTGGTAGACTTCTCAAGAAAGGAGACAGCTTCCAAGCTGGATGAAGGAATGGGGCTCAGGGCTGCGTCAATGCCAAATCGTGGGAGCTGCTGCAGAGAGGCCTCTGTAGCTCCGTGAACCCCGGAGACAATGGATTCTAACTCCTTCCGGACTGCTTCGTAATGCTCCTCCGCTCGTTGAGTGTTACGAAGGTGCATTTGAACCTCGCTCCGCGCCATTGCAAGTTGAGAAGGGAATTCTTCCAATTGTTTCTTCAATATATTCTTACCCTCTTCCGCAACCGCCAACAGATTTTTCAATTCTTCAATACGGTCATCCTTCTTCTTCTCATTTCGCTCAGCCACTATACGAGCCCGTTCCTCCTCGGCAAGGCGGCTCCGCATCAAGGAAACTATTCCCTCAAGCTCTGCATTTTTTGCTGCTAAATCTTGACTCTGAAATGCTTCAGCTTGCGCCTTAGCCAATGATTCATTAGAGTCTAGGAGCGCCTCGAAAAGACGAACTTTCTCTGTTTCTAATTCCGCTACTTGTCCCTTCGCCACCTCGCAATCCTGGACCCCCTGTTGAATTTATCAAAGTACGCCCGAAATCGGCGAGTTACCTCCGAAGCAACGACAGCCCCCTTTAAAAACAAAAGAGAGAGTAAGAAAAATGTTGAAAGATAAAGAGATCGTTAACCCAAGCACAAAAAGGGGAAATACCTTCAAATAATGATCCATAGAGATTTCGCAAAGGGAAAGATCATTGATTCCCTCAAACAGAGCTACAGATCCGCTGTAGGGAGAAAAGGCTGCACGCATCTTTCTTAAGGTCGGGTCTGCAGCGACCCCCCTCTCAAAATCCGAAGTTGAAAAATCCGACAAATCAAACCTGACGAAAGAGGAACCAGCACCACCTGAGGGAGTCTGCCGACCCGAAGGCAAAGCTCCCCCGCCTGAAAGGGGAACATCTTGGGGAATACGGGTCGGAGACCCCCGATCCCCCTCCTCCGCGACAGCCGGAGGAACGACAGACATTCCAGTTTGAACCTGCTCTGATGGTTTTAATGCCTCCGCCGCCTCCACATTATCATCCCCTACATCGACTTCGTCAAAACCTGAAAGGATATCACATCCTAACGAGCTGGCGGGAAAGGTGTCAGGAGTAAGACCTTCAGCCCCAAGGGGGGTATCAGGAGTAAAAACGTTTAGTCGAAGACCGCGAGCTCCGACAACCGGCGAATCCGTTATGCCGCCCGCGGGAGCATGTGTTTCCCCTGCCACGGAGCTGACCGCATCTCCGGGCAACTCTTGCGCACCCCCCGAGGCTAGAGTATCACTGTCATCACCGTCACCCAAATCAATAGTTTCCACACCAGGAATCGCTAAAAACGAATATCCTGGAGATTGTCCCCCGCCAACACGCGTATCCGCGGAAGAGTCAAGTATAAGAGCCGAGGAAGCCACGTCCGTCAAAGTCGGAGCCGGAGCTGTTTCGGGCTGACCCACCTCAGAAATAAAGTCACGGACTGGAAGAGAGGCCGTGGGCTCCGCCCCAGTTGAAGGGCTTGACCCCTTTGCAGGGGTAGACTCAGAAATAATCGGCACACCTGGCGGCTCGCCCACGACAGCTGAGGGTAGTGCTTCAGAAGGCCCCACAGCGTCAGCGGGATCAGAAACGGGCAGCGGTAGGAGAGACATAGCCGCGACGGAGCCGAAAGAATCACCTTCGTCACTGGACTCCTCCTCTTTCCAATCTTCATCCTCATCGTCGTCATCTTCTAAATCTTCGCTCCCGCCAGAAGTAGTAGCAGCTTGGGGCATAGCAACAAGAGCCAACCTCGCTCGTTTAGCGGGGCCAGGAGAACCGGTTGACCCTCTAGGATGAGGGATTGCTCGACGCCCCCAATCAGTAAAACGGGAGCATCGTGTGGCCCCAATGGCACTCATAGCGGCCTCGTACTCAACTGCCTGGCAAGGTCCAAGAAGTCTGCGAGCCAACCTTTCAGCCGCTCCGCGCCCGAGGTCTTGTACCCCCTCGGGCCGGACCACATATACTGTACCTCCGGACGATCGCTCCAAAATAACAGCGGAGCTCCTTGCTA
This sequence comes from Rhipidocladum racemiflorum, assembly GCA_036346355.1. Classification (NCBI taxonomy): domain Eukaryota; kingdom Viridiplantae; phylum Streptophyta; class Magnoliopsida; order Poales; family Poaceae; genus Rhipidocladum; species Rhipidocladum racemiflorum. The sequence goes on from CM070571.1 coordinate 70,614,841, forward strand.
AAGGGTCGATGCGACACAAACAGTACTCTTCAACCAAATCCCGCACCGTACTCTGCGCACGAAGAGCCTTCAAATAATCAAGAAACCTACCTTCGTCCGCAGTTGCGCTCCAATTAGGGGATCGAATTGCACGAACTGGACCCATCGAGGTATGAAGGGAAGAATCTGGACCCTCAAGAATCTGGTAATACCATCGTAACATCCACCCCGAATCCCATTTTCCCTTGGCAGCCGCTACCGGGATTTCTTTTACAAGGGACCTCTTCGTCTGAAAGTTCAGAGAACCGAAACATGATCTGCGACCTTCATTCCCTGCCTTCTGTTGTTTCGGTTGCCAGAATGCATCTTCTATAAGAGAAAACAAGCGCCCCGTCAATCTGATCCCTGCCGGGCGAAATGCCCATTCCAATACTGCTAATCGCACAATAGCATTAGGGGTAAGTTGCGAGAGCTCCGCCTGAAAAACCCGGAGCACTGATGCCAACAGAGGAGCGGACGAAAAACGAAGACCCGCCTCAAGGAACGTCGCAAATACCATTGCTTCATTTTCTTGAGGCTGAGGGGCTTCCTCATCACCAGGAAGGCGCATGGAAGAGCGCATCATCCCAAAGTCCCCCGCCAATATGTCGAGGTCGATGGAGCTCAATGTCGACCGTCCTAAAATGGGAGATAATCCCGCAGCATCTTCTCTACTCAAAATCGGCTTTATTTTAGGAGCGCGCCGAGGACCCATAGGGATCTGGATCAGTGGCGGACTTGGGAGACGATACCAGAGGAAAACACGAACGAGTAAGAGAGACGAAGGAACAAGAAGCAAATGGGGCATCCAAAGGTCGGACAACCTTGTCCCTACCGGATATAAACAAAAAGTGGAGAGGGGGAAGAAATAAGGAGATGCATGAACGCGTCATCAAAAAACTGTAGGGCTCCAATATTTGGGCCGAAACGCCATAAAGAACCACCCGATGGATCGGTCCCACCCCACTAACGCTAGGCCGAAAAAGACACACAATCAACTATACCCACCTAAGAACAAGAATGAAAAATAAACCTCCCTTCGCTTGCCGGATAAGTAAAATGAAATTTTTTTTGGATCTTTGCTATAACATCCCAACGGGCAGAACAGTGCCTACCCGCTGACATGCGGGGCTAGTGTTGTGGACGAAATGGACCCTTAACCAACGAAGTGAGGCTTACCCCACCTTGCGATTCATACAAATTTCTCTGCGATCTTTAATCCCTCTCGCTGGCGAAGCAAGGGTCGCAAGCCCTGGAAGCCCATCCCTCGGGAAAGGTAAAAAAGAATAAAGATAATTCCCCCCGTAGCGAGGGAGAGCTCCCCTCCATAGCGAGGGGGAGCTCCCCTCCGTAGCTAGGGAGAGCTCCCCTCCATAGCGAGGGGGAGCTCCCCTCCGTAGCTAGGGAGAAAACCGGAGGGAACTCCCCTCCGCTCTATCTCCTATCGACGCAAAAATAGTACGGGTTGCCAAGGTCTGACACCTAATGACAGCCCCTTTGGGAACACCGGGATATGTCAGACTAGCCTGGGACCCTAGGGTGAGTGAAATTCCTGTGGAACCCCTATATAAGGCGTAAGAACAAAGGACGAAAATGTAAAGCCCGAGTAAAAAGACACCACATTGGGCCAAACTAACCCCTGGCTAGGGACAGGTGGAAGATAAGGGTTGAAGAACCATGGGCAAAGTCTGTGGCTTAGCGGCAGAGTAGGTCAAAAAAGGAGCTGACCGATGCATGCATGTCCCCTCCCCTCCATATAAAAGAGGGGGAGGGAGAGAAAAGGGGAACACACCTAAGAAAAAAGAAAACCCCACAACAAAAAAGAAGAGCAATTCGGTTGTTCAACGCCACCACAATTACCCACAAGAGAATGGATTAATCGAGGCATTTAATAAGACCCTTGGTCAGATCCTAAAGAAGATAGTTCACAAACATTGATGCGACTGGCATGATCACCTCTTTGAAGCTTTGTGGGTGTATCGTGTTACGGTGCGCACACCAACACAAGGAACACCTTACTCCTGAGTCTTTGGGAGTGAGGCTATCCTTCCTCTAGAGGTCGAGCTTCCATCCCTACGGGTGGCTATCCATGATGAAATTACTCAAGATGAGGAAATTTGACAGTGACTTCAGGAGTTGGATACCTTAGAAGAAGGTCACCTCAACGCTCTCCAAAATCTTGAGCTCTACCGCCAAAATATGGTACGAGCATATGATAAGTTTGTAAAGCCTCTAGTCTTCCGAAAAGGAGATTTGGTTCTTGTACTTCGGCGTCCCATTGTGGTCTCGGGTAAAGGCAGAGGCAAACCAAAACCTAAATGGGAAGGGCCTTTCATTGTTGAACAAGCATATGATGGCAGTGCCTAGCTACCAATTGATTGACTCACAAGGGATTCGCCCCATGCCACCTATTAACGGGATTTTCCTATATTGCTAAGTTCCTTGACTTTGGTAGGCTGTCACTGGATGATGTCCCTAGATGGGGAGCATCCCGAAATGTTTCGTTTATGATGAAGTGACCTCCACACTAAGCACTTGACTTGCACCGATGATGGATAAAAGGGGCAGCTGAACTTTGATCCAAGTTTACTCTGACATGGTAGGTTTTGTTAAGGATATATTATCTGTTATAGATGATTGTCTTATCTCTTGTCCTTTGCCTTATCTCTTGTACCCATATGTACTCTATATATTGTGGCCATTGGCCTCATATTGAATACAAGTCATATTCATAACATGGTATCAGAGCCAGGTTTTTAGATCTAATCTGCTGCCTCGGGAGGAGGAAACTCCCAGGGCAGCACCTGCACGGCAACACTGCACGCCGGCCATCGACGTCTGCCGGTCGCACTGCTGCCTATCCGTTCCTTCCTCTGTTCCTGCCCCCATCTTCGCCTCGCACAGCCGCCTCGGCCCGTGTGCACGAACGCCCGGCCTCTGCACTGGCTCGGCTTCTCAGTCGCTGCTCTGGTCCAATGCTCAGTTCTTTTATTGGGTTGGCTCATTCTGTCAACTCTTATTACCTCGGCTCGGCTCGTTTTGTCGGCTTCGTCGGTTCTTCTTCGTCAACTCGGCCCTACCTTCGACTTCCGTTTGTCGATTTGGCTTCTTCGTCGACTCGGCCCTACCTTCGACTTCTGTTCGTCGATTTGGCTTTTTCGTCGACTTTTCTTCACCGACTCGATTCTTCGTTGGCTGTTCTTCGTTAGCTCGATTTTTCAAGAGTTTACGACGGCTACTTCAGGACTATAACTTTGGATTTTCCCTATTTTAGTTTATCCCTTCCAAATGCAATGCTATTGCATACGCCTTGCATTTGTGGGGGGTGTTAAGGATATATTATCTGTTATAGATGATTGCCTTATCTCTTGTCCTTTGCCTTATCTCTTGTACCCTTATGTACTCTATATATTGTGACCATTTACCTCATATTGAATACAAGTCCTATTCATAACAGGTTTACCATGTCTCTCATTTTGGCCCATGTTAAAGGAAGCATGCCACTAGGAAAACTATAGGGAAAAAGATCTTGAAAGGGCTACCTAGCCTGACACAAAGTCTAGGTCTAGTGTGCATCCGCTAGCTACCCCAGTTTGGCATCTGTAGGACCCCGGATCGGCTATTCAGAATTCCCTGTGTATTTCTGTACTAGTCCCAGATCAGTAGCTAGTACACACAGTCAAATAGTGATGAATCAACAACCATATCACGAATACATATAACGAAATAAGAATAACACCAAATAAAAGCAAAGACCTTATGGTCAAGGTTTACCATTACGGTCTGAACAGGCAGAATAACTTGAACAACTACAGCGGAAGACAAAAACACCAAGGCGACCCATCCAAATGTCCACAGGCAATCGAGTGGAGAACGCATCCTAGTCGTTGGAATTCTTGGATAGCTTCTTTCACTTCTGAGATAGGATTAGAATGTAGCACGTGAGTACATAAAGTACTCAGCAAGTCTGGGAAAATTATGCATAATGAAGGCTATCCAAAGATGGCTTAATATGGTTCTTTTGCACAAAGCCAAGTTTCATCAAATCATACTTGTTAATAAGTTTCACAAAGCATATTTTAGCAATTCTTTTTAATAATTGAATTATGTAATATTGTAGTGAAGGTTCTAACCACCACTCACTAATATACAGGCTCTATCCGCCACATTCCAAAAATATCATGATTCAATCCATTCACATGGCTCTGTCTGCCACGGTTCACAAAATCAGGTTCATTCCACCTACCTGGCTTTAGCCGCCAGAAGCACACCCGAGAGTTCTAACCGCTCCCGGATCCCAAAACAAACCATTGTTTAGTTTGAAACCAAAAACCAAAGTCTACCAGTATGAAAGCATTCAGCAAGCTTTGCCTTTGACCGTAGGCACGGCTATTCGAATAGTTTTAACTCTGCAGAGGTGTACAACTTTACCCACAAGATATGATATTCCCTTGATGCCAAGCTATTAGCACACTTCCTTAGGTGTGCCGGCAGGGATATCATGACAAGGCCTTTACAATGTATACGCCTAACCTGACCCACCCGCTGAGGTTTCACCACTGTTAGGGTTATATCCACTCAAAGATGTAAGCCCCTTGCGCCGTGTGAGAAAAACAACAACATTGCCTCTATCCGGCGCTCACATTCCACTGTTTGGTGAGTCTAAGTTAGGTTTCTACAAATTAGTTAGCCAGGTCGTGCCCACTTTGACATGTGGTTGTACGGTTATGCTTAGAATGGAGACAGTCATAAGCGTCGGTCCTTAACTGACTTGGGGTGGTACTTGCACAAGGAAAACTAGTGCTATATCCGCACCCACCAAACAAACCATTCCGCCCAAGTCCAAACCATTCTTCATTTTATTTTTATTTTGTAAACCAACGGCAATACTCCTTGCCTATAACTTTCAACACAAGTTTTCAAGAGTTATAAGAAATTCCCACCCATAGGCGAATACTGACCGATTGCGAGTCTAAGCATTTCTACCGTACTATTCTATTCCACCAATAGTTTATTTTATAAAATACAAACCTCAGGGTTTGATTACAATCCTTATAATCAATTTTATAATCTCCAATAATCCTTAAATTGCCACAATTGTACAATCATATGAATAATCCAATTCAATATAGTATCCAACAAGTAGAAAGTACATCATGGTACCATCATAACTCCAAAATTATATTAACCCACAATCATGTTTGTGTATAATCTTTCCCTTGAACCCTAACTTGTATTATTGATTTATCCATCACTCATATAGCGATCGATCTTATCATCCACTAAGAATATTTCATAAAACCATCCATTAAACCACCGGGAATACTTCACAGTATCATCTCTAATCATCTAGGATACAATCCACTGATAATACTTCATAGTGTCATGTATTAATCCTTCACATTATCACCTCTAAATTATCTACTTTAATCCACCAAGAATACATAATATTATCATTTACTAAACCCCCAAATACTATTCCATAACACTAGGATTTTACTAATTCATCGTCAATAGTAGTTTCCATTAATACCGATACCAAGTCAACTAAATAAGCTACACATATCCCGTATTATCCACAATTCCACCTAAGCGGTTATCGCGACACCATATTTAAGAAAATCATCCACCAAACCCTCGAGTATGATCCTCAATATTATCCTCTTACTCCGTTGAGTATATTTTATAATATTATTGACTAAATCTTTGAGTGTCATTCCCAATACTACCTATTGTAACCCTTCACATTATCATCTCTATATCTCATCGTATGTTTGCTAAGATCCACCGAAATATGATTTACCGTTTAATCTATTTGATCCACAAGTATGACTCTCACTATTCATAGATCAGTTTTATGATGACAAGCCCCACATCAACTCTAATATTCACCTAACTCCAATTGTCATTCACACTATTCGTTCCATCGAGCATACCTTCCTAATTGTCTTGTCCCTTAACTAAAGAATATTTTCCCAAAAACAATTACATTGGTGGATCACTTATACTAGGGCGACAAAGGATCATGGATAACAATGTCAAGGTGGTAGGAACAACAGGTATAACTAATAACCTAACGTTAACATCATTCTTTTACATAAATAGCAATGCACTTTGTAAAACATGGTAAAACAGTTATAAATTGTAGGATCAACATGCTTCAAGGAGACTTGCCTCGGTCACAGAGAGAATCTCGAAGTCCTGGAGTTCGGCGGCAGGGTCGACGGACTCGGCGGGAGCGGCGGCTACGCGCAAAACGGTACAATAAATAAATAACCACAAAATAAATAAAATCTAAAAATTACAAAATTAGTACTGGTAGGTAGATCTTGATTTTAGATGAATTTAGGAATTAGAACGGAGCCAATCGGAGTTCGGACGGAAAAGATATGAGCCTCCGAAGTTTGGAAAAATAGGAAAAACAAAATCGGGGAATATTCCCGGAATATTCCAAAGCATCTTTATTTGGCTGAATTTATTTTTGGGTTTGTCTCTATGGAGGGTGGGACCCCCATGTCATACTCATGGGGCTTCATCCTCAAAGCTCCTTGCCATGGCAAAGAAACAGAGCAAGGGAGGAGCTCGAGCGCGGCCAGTGGGTTTGGCCAGCCGGCATGAAGGGCGGCAGAGAGGCCGGCGAGCGGCAGAGGCAGAGGCGGCGACAGGCGGCGGTGGCGGCGGCGCACGGACGCTGGCGGGCTTGGCGGCCAGACGCGCGGCAAGGCGGCGCAAGGCGCGAGGCCATGGCGGCGGCATGGCGCGGCATAAGGCGGCGCGGCAGGTGCCGAAGAAGAATCGGCGGGCGGGCGGCGGCATGGCGGCGGGCGCAGACGCGGCTGGCGGCGCGAGGCGGCTTGCTAGCGGCGAGGCGGTATCATGAGCCGACGGCGGCGCGACGGCACGGCCATGGCGAGCACGCCCACGGCAACCAAGAAACAGAGAACGCCCACCACTCCAAAAAGATTCGAAATTTCCCGAAAATTGAAACTAAACTCCAAAAATTGATGGTAGCACTAGCTAAAGGACCTCTAGAGGGGTTCAAAGTTGCAAGGAATTAAACCCAAACTCACCGGAGAGAAGGAATTTGACGATGAACGGAGATTCGGCCGAAGTGACAAAAACTCGAAATTCGTCGCCAACTCTTGATGAAACCTAAAATCGATTGATGAGTGAGAATCTAGACACCCACACGATCACAATGAAACAAACGGAGTGGAGAAAGACCCACCAGAGAGGAAGTTAGAGAGATGAACGCAAAGACCATCGAAAACCCGGCGTTCCTCGCGGTTTCTTCGATCTCCCGGCCGAATGAGTTGAAGAAGCGGAGAATGGGGGCTACCACCGGGAAGAGGATGTCAATACGAAGATATAAGAGGTGGAAGTGCACGCTTTGATGAAGAAACGGCCGAGATAATGTCATTAAAGCACATTTCGGTTTTTGCTCGGTTGTTCAAATTCCGACAAGCTTTGGGATTAAAGATGGTGGGGAATGGAGAGAGCTCGTCGATACGGATTCAACGGAACCGGCCGTTCGTGTTTTGGAGTTGATTTGAGGGAGATATGAGCATTTAAAGAATGCCCTAGCCATGAAAGCTTGTTGAAGCTTCTCTGTTGTTTTCCATGGCTAGAGGTTGAAGAAGACACTGTAGCGCCACATGGTGACTTGTGATTGGCCGAGAGTTACGTAAATGATTCGCCCTAGAGAAAAATTAGGAAAAATAGTCTAAAAATTTTGGAAAAATTCCCAGAGCCATTTTAGAATATTTGGGACCCAATAAAATTGGTTTCGCGGAATTCGGATGAAATTTGTGGAATTAAATATTCAGGCGCGGATTGCGGGCATTAAACAAAAGCCGCGCGAGATGAAACAGGAGCGACGGTCCAAAAATCTGGGGAATGGTTCCTAAAATCATTTTGGAATATTTGGGACATAATTGAAGTGGTTTTGGGATTTTTGGAGCATTTTTGGACTTAGGTGAAATTTCAGGTACCGGCGGGAACCTGGAAATTCGATTTTTTGACCGGAGGGGAATTGAATACCGATTTTGGATGGAAATGGATGCCAGGCTAATATAAACACCAGGTAAAACTCCAAGTTTTGAATTTACTTTATTTAAATTAGGTTTTTCTCCAGAACGCGAAAACTAGGGCGTTACAGCATCACTTTGGTCCTAGAAAAAAATAAAACCTATGAGGATTGTTTAGTCTACACAAAGGTGAGCTACCCTCCAAATTCTCAAGAAGATAAATTTCAAGCAAGCAAGCATGATAAAGCCAAACGCAGGTGTCAAAGGATCCATAAAGAAATAGATCTTGTCTGATAAATCTTCAAGCAAACTCTAACTCAACAAATGTCAAAGAATCTCTAAAGAAACAGACCCCACATGCAAATCTCCAACAATTAAAGGAGAAAATCATATCCTCAACTGAAGCAGTCAGAAGGATGGCAGCGATCCATCATCCTCAGCAAAAGTAATGGCATTAAATATTTTTCTACATATAACATATTTAATATTAAACTTATTTGAAAGAATTTATCTCAAAGAGTACAGAGGTTCAAACGATGGTAAATCTGATGCTCGATTTAAAAGATATGGTCTACAAAAAAATTTCAGTGCAAAACAATAAAAAAGAGGTGACTTGACTAGTCACGTCACTAGGCTTTGCAGCCGTATGCATGCAAATTAGTGGCCCGTTAAACATTGGGCTAGCCCGACAGCTGGCCCGGGGTGCAGGAAAATCGAAACAGCAACCGGTTTGTTCAACGGATAGACTCGTACGCGGTACGCCGCTCATTCGAAGGCTGCCGCTGCCAATAAAAATGCAGACCCCTCGCACGGAAGAGAGAAGACATGCAGGATGTCAGGCCATCTCCAACAACATTTTTTAATTTTCAATTCTTATATCTGTATACAGAATTCCTTAACAAGATTTCTCCCTGTATCTCTTTTCTCTTCAATAGCATTCTCTAAATTCCACTCCCTATTTTCTCCCTCTTATATTATAATGATATTTTATAACCGTTATATGAGCAATGTTTATTTTTTTACCGGAAAATTTTGAACGGCTATTATTAAATACAAAAATTTGAAATTTAAAATTTATTCTAATGGCCATCGTAACGCTATATTTTTTTGAGCTACATATGCCACTACTACAGATCTGACCTTCCATACCGGCCCATCAGTACCGGTCATGCATGAACCGGGACCGATATTTACATCAGTCTCGGTTCAACGGTCTACAGGTCCGAGCGGATCATCAGTACCGGTTTGAAATACTAACCCGTACTAAGCAGCCCCGGAGCAGAGCTAGCTGCTTAGTACCGGTTCATGTAACCAACCGGTACTGATGATCGATCATCAGTACCGGTTGGTTACATGAACCGGTACTAAGCAACATCAGTACTGGTTGGTTATATCAACCGGTAATAAGCAGCCAGCTTTGCTCCGGGGCTGCTTAGTACGGGTTGGTGTAACCAACCGGTACTGATGATACCACATCAGCATCGGTTGGTGTAACCAATCAGTATTGATCAGCACCGGTTGGTGTATTCAACTGCGACTAACACAGTCTCCCGCGTGTCGCCTCGATCCCGCGCGATAACTCTTTGTGTTCATCATTAGAATTGAAGTGTTCTCTTCGTCTTCCGATCCTGGCGATCTATAAAAAGCAAGATATGGTGAGATTAGGAGAAACTGCATTGACAGAGACCGGTTAGACTTAGAGTTAGCCACTGAATTGAAGTGTTCTCTTCGTTTGTCTTCGTAATCTCAATCCTTCATGGCAGAGCCTGTATCTCCCGCCAGCTCTGCCAACTCCTCCGCCTCTGTACCATTGCCCCCCGTGCCGCTTCAACCCCGGGCGCCTCCCGCCGCCACCAACAAAAGAAAGCGCGCCACCGCTGACGACGACGACAATGAGGAGGAGGACGAGGAGGAGGAGGAGGAGAAGGTCACCGTCATCCACTGAGGGAGCACATCCTCCTCCTCCTCCGAGGACGACATTCACCCCGCTGCCGCCGACGATGACGACGACGACAGCAGTGACAGTGGCAGCCCTCCGGATAGCAGTGATGAGTGGTTGGAATGAGCCACATAATGTTTATCTTTTTAATTATGTAATGTTATCGATCCACTATGTAATATCATTATATATTTGAGCACTTTAACGGTGGACAATGTTAAATATTAGCCGTTCATTCTATTTGATCTAACGGATCAGTTATACTTCCTATGATAGTAATAGTAGTAGAACTCGTAACAGAACAGACCTTTGATATCGGCCCATCAGTACCGGTTGGGCACAAACCGGGATTAATAGTTACAACAGTCCCGGTTCAACGACTACAGGGCTCGGGGGGTGGCCAGTACCGGTTAAAGGTACCAACCGGTACTGATAGTCTCACATCAGTACAGGTTTGTATCCCGAACCGGTACTATCTAGCAGCTCAACGGCTACAGCTGCAGGTGGAGATTAGTACCGGTTCAAGGCACGAACCAGTACTGATGTGAGACTATCAGTACCGGCTTGTGCCTTCAACCGGTACTATGTCACAATTTAAACGTCTTCCTCCTGCCGCTCTCTGCCAGACCGCTCTCTGCCAGACCAAGATCATTTGATCAGCCGGCGAGAAGAACAGGAGTTCGGGCAAGAGCTCCAAGGAAGGGGAGGTGCTGCCCAAATTTTAAATTTTTGGTCATTTTACTCGCAACCAAGGTAACTAAGGTTAGTAACATAATTCCTCACTACATTTGGTGTTAAATGGAGCCTCTTATTTGCTTGAATTATGAAGAAATTTTATCTTTTCCATTAATCGATGAAAGATTATAAATGTAAAGTTCTAGCTCGATCTTTTCAAGTAGAATGCAAAAATTTACTCGCAACCAAGGTAACTAAGCTTAAATTTGCTTAGATTATAATATAGCTCGCATTTAAGGTATGGATCTAGCTCAAATTTACGTTTTAGTTCCATCGTTCGATGTAGGATGGTGCATATATAGTTGGAGAAATTAAGAATGGTGCATGAAAATCATGGAGTTTGGGATCTTCAAATGGCAATAGTTATGTGGAAAAAAGAAGAAATTTAAATTCATTTGTGAATTAAAATAATATCAAAAATATAAATGGCTTTACAGAAAATATAAAATGAGTTCAAGATTTGAGAAAAGTTTTAAAAAATTTTGTGAAAAATATGTAATGATATATAGTGCCTTTAAAAACATTTAATGAAATAAAGTCATTTTAAAAATATAGTTGTCTTGATTTGGATTTTGGGAAATATTGAACAATTCATTATCGGAAAATGAGCTAAAAGTTACCTTGATGTAATATAATGTAGATGGACCCGCGATGGATGTACATGGATCGACGCTCCCCGGAGTTCTTGCAGGTTTGCAAGATTTTCTTCGTACTGCTGATGCATACACGACGTCAGGCTACATATGTTGTCCATGCATAGACTGCAAGAATGAGAAGGAGTTGCCAAACTCCAATCACCTTCACTTCCATTTGCTCACAAGAGGTTTCATGTCAAACTATACCTGTTGGACCAAGCACAGTGAAGAAGAGATTATACAAGAAGACGGTGAACAAGAAGAGGCGGAGAACAATATCTTAGACATTGGCCAACCCGGCTCTTGCGAAGATACATTTGGGGAGTTTGGCAATGATGACCTAGACCAGATTCTGCTTGATGGAGAGGGAGAATACATCGATGAAAGACATTACGAAAAGTTTCAGCGCCTATGGGAGGACCACTGAACACTGTTGTACCCAAACTGCCAACAGGGCCATAAAAAGTTGTGTACTACACTAGAACTGATGCAATAGAAAGCGACCAATGGATTGTCTGATAAGGGATTCGACAAGTTGTTATGCCTCATCAAGAAGTTACTTCCAGAGGGGAACACACTGTCCGAAACTACGTACAATGCCAAACAAGTTGTCTGCCCTTTGGTGTTGGAGGTATAGAAGATACATGCATGTCGTAACGATTGTATCCTTTATCGCAATGAGTACGAGGATTTGGATGCATGTTCGGTGTGCAAAACTTCGCGGTATAAGACCAGGCATGATGACCCAGGTGAGGTAGAGGGGCAGCGTAAGAAGAAGTGGCCCCCTGCTAAGGTGGTGTGATATTTCCCTATAATACCCCGGTTGAAGCGTTTATTTGCGAACAAAGCGCATGCCCATATGATGCGCTGGCACAAAGAAGACCGTAAGGATGACGGAAGGCTAAGACACCCTGCTGATGGCTCCCAGTGGAGGAAAGTCAATAGAACATACCCAGACTTTGCTGAGGATGCAAGGAACATAAGGTTTGGGTTGAGTACAGATGGGATGAACCCGTATGGCGAGATGAGCATCAGTCACAGCACTTGGCCCGTGACTCTATGTATCTACAACCTTCCTCCTTGGCTGTGTATGAAGCGGAAGTACATTATGATGCCGTTGCTTATCCAAGGCCCGAAGCAACCTGGAAACGACATCGATGTGTACCTCAAACCATTGTTTGAAGATCTGCTAACATTGTGGAACGATGGTGTACGTGTATGGGATGAGTACAAAAGAGAGCACTTCATTTTACGTGCATTGCTATTCATAACCATCAACGACTGGCCTGCACTTGGTAACATGTCGGGCCTATCTATCAAAGGATATAAAGCCTGCATCCACTGCTTATAGGAAACGGACAGCAAGTACCTAAAAAACTCTCAAAAGGTTGTGTACATGGGCCACCGTAGGTTCCTCCATACGAAGGACCCGTTAAGGAGGAAGGGTGAGAATTTTGATGGGACGGAAGAGAAATGTAAGAAGCCCCTGCATTGCAGTGGGGCTCTTGTATTTTTTTTGGTAAATGATCTGAAAGTAGTATTTGGAAAAGGTCCAGGTAGCAAACCTGTCCCGATAGAACAATGTCACACGAAGCCCATTTGGAAGAAGAAGTCAATATTTTGGGACTTACTTTACTGGAAAGACTTAGAGGTCCGCCACTCACTGGACTTCCTGCATATCACAAAGAATGTATGTGTGAACCTGCTAGGCTTCCTAGATATGTATGGCAAATCAAAAGATACACTTCAAGCACTAACGGACCTACATCTGCTGGGAATCAGGAATGACCTACATTCGGAAATGAGAGCAGAAGGACAGCATTACCTCCACCCCGCGAGCTACACTTTGAGCAAGGACGAGAAAAAAAATATGATTAAGTTCTTGAACAGTGTGAAGGTCCCTTCTGGATACTCCTCGAACATAAGGAGACTCATAAACACAAAAGAGAATAAAATTGTACACATAAAATCCCATAATTGTCACGTGTTGATGACACAGTTGCTCCCGGTGGTGGTGCGAGGTATTCTGCAGGACTGGGTACGAGGGACAATCATAAAGTTGTGCTCGTTCTTCAACGCGGTGTCACAGAAGGTCATCGAGCCGAATAAGTTATCTAATCCACATGATGACATGGTTAATAGTCTGGTTAGCCTTGAGATGATCTTCCCTCCATCATTCATTGATATTATGGTCCATCTCATGGTCCACATTGTTAAAGAGATAGAAATTCTCGAACCCGTGTTCCTCCACAATATGTTCCCTTTCGAGAGGTACATGGGCATCCTAAAGAAGTATGTTCGTAACCGGTCTCGCCCAGAAGGCTGCAATGCGCAGGGTGTCGGCACAGAGGAGGTGATCGAGTTTTGTGTTAATTACATTGATGATCTGAATCCGATTGGCGTTCTTATTTGACTTTATTTGAGCAAGGTGTGCTCATGTTTGAGTTTGATTTGAATCAGAATTCAAAAGGAAGCAATTTGGGTTGTGTTGGTCTCTTGTGGTACTACCGGCTTTTGGCTGGCGGTAGAACCGACTGATGAATGAGACATGATTAATTGTGAGCATTTTTGATGTTCATTGCATATTATTGGACAATACTATGTGATGGTTTTCCTTGTCTTTGATGGTTGCAGGACGACGGTGGTAGGTCCTGGTGAGGCGGATGATGACCGGGACTAGGCGAGGTGCGTCGGAGGTCCAAACGGTTGGAGATCGCCGGAAGATGATCAGAGACGTAGTCCGGGCAAGTCAAAGAAGATAAGGAAAGGGGATGATACTATCTAGATACCGCGAGGATCGATGAGGGCCATTGGATCGCGGTCTAGTTGATAGGATAAGCGGGTCTAGTAGTATGCTTTGAAAACCGTACAAGAAAACCCATTATGTGTGTAGGGTTTTGGGTGTCCCTTGCATGGTGGAGTGAGTGGGTTAATCCTAGCCCTTGGTGGAGTGCCCTAGGGTTTGGGACTCATCCAAGGGTGGTAGGTGGCCCAAGAGTAGTATAAATAGAGGGGTGGAGGGAGGCCTCCATGCCCATTCATTCTCGTAGTTGTTGTTTTGCTCATTTGAGCTTTGCCCACATGAAGTGAGGCTTTGTAATCACACATCTGGAAGACGTAAGCGATGAAGTTCTGGAACAGTTTCCAGAAAACGAGCTTGCTCTTGTCGCTCGCAAGTTTTCAAATATTTACAAGAGAGTGAGAGATAGGAAGAGAGGTGGCAAGATCACTTGCTTTGAATGTGGTGGCCTCAACCACATTCGGGCAAATTGCCCAAAGTTGGAGAAGGGCATAAATGAACAAGGCGGTCCAAGCAAGAACGACTACACTAACAAGAATTGCAACAAGAAGCCTCCAGCTCGCGAGTCAACGCGAGAGAAGAAGTACCGCAAGTACGCCAAGGGCAAGAAGCTTTTTCACCGCGTACTCGCCGCACTCGACTAACTTGACCTCCCCGACATGGAGACTTGGAGCGACGAGGACGAGGATGAACCACAAGAGAAGGCGAAGAATGACGATGACTTCTCTGGCATGTGCTTCATGGCCTCTAGTGCCATAGAAGTAGACGACTATGACCTGTACAGCAACACGAAGGAGGTACTTTCCTATGACCAGCTCAATGATACTTTTATCAAGCTAGGAAACTTTCATTCCAAGTCTCGAGCTAAGTGTGTAGAGTTAGAGAAGGAAGTAGGTACCTTTTCTCGGGAGTTAGCTTCACTTAGATCTTGTTCCTCCAGAGACTCTGATAGCTGTACTCTCTGTGATGCTTTGCTTGTGGAGTTGGAGAACCTAAGGACCCTACATGATACTGTGGTTTCTGATCTTGAGGCTCTTAGGTCGAAGGATGCTAGCACATGTTCTGTTGATCCTATTTCTGCTGATGCTAGTTTCCTTCATGCTCGTACAACTGCATCTTGTGATAATTGCCCTAAATTGCTTGCTGAAATTGATGCTATGAGCTCACACCTTAGGAAGCTTTCTCGTAGAAATGATGAACTTGAATCATATGCTTCTAAGGATCTAGTTAGCTCATGTGAGGGCTGTAAGCCACTAAAACTTGACAATGATGCTTTGACTGTCAAGTGTGCTAAATTTGCTAAGGACTTACTAGTTAAGTCACCTACTGGTTGCTTGCTTTGTGTTGGGGTTAAGGATGACGTGGTCAAAGTCCACGAAGAGCTTAGGAAGAAATTAGAAGCCCAAATTGGTAAGATTAGAGATGCTCCCTGTGTGTCTTGTGAGTCCCTCAAGACTGAGGTTGCTGTTTATAGGGAGAGATTTGCTCGTGCTGTTCGTTCTTCTCCATCTGGCTCTTCTTCTTCTACTCCTTCCCTCTGCTCTTCTTGTGCCTCACTTTTTCGAGAGTGCGAGTACCTTATGAGCACCCTCGAGAAATTTGTAGGAGGCAAAAAGAAGCTCAATCTCATTTTAGACCAATCCAAAATTAGCAGATTCAGTCAAGGTCTAGGATTTGATTCCTTGGAGCACGCACGGGTGCATCCACCTACTGTTGTGCGTGCCTCCAAGAGTGAAGAGATCGTGGTTGCTCCACAGACGAGCACCACTGTGTTTAGGTCA